>CADEHL010001042.1:7054261-7654261 GCA_902827135.1 Harpagifer antarcticus | reverse complement strand
GTCACACCTCCATGGACTTCTGATGTACCGAAGGAAGGCCACAGAGACATTATGCACAGATGGACTGCTACACTGTTACATGTCGCTGTGTGCTGGAGTGGTGTAAGCAATAGAGACTTTTAGTGATGTGCTTTTCTTAAGCCTGAAGGATGGGGAAGACTGTGCCCCTATAAGGCCACAAGTGGGGATATCTGTGATCAGAGCCGCAGTACTTTAAACATAAAGAGGAGAATTTTGGCTTTGCCTTATTTGTTATAAGTAGTTATGAGTGTGCAGCACCAGCAATCTGAATGAGTAGAATGTAGACATCATTTATGACACTTTATCAGTGTGAATGATTAGATGAGGAGAATGAGTGAGCGAGCATACAGCAGCATCACTTTGCTTTGGTTTAAAAGGATGCATTTTGTTTACAAGTTTCCCTGTTTTGGCTCTATCACCTGAAATACTGTGTCTCTCTGGTTTACACTAATTGATATAGAATGAATCGAGTTACAATCTGAGGTGTATTCAACTTCTTTTAAATTGTAGGTGTGATCTGCATTAATTTGTGTGCAAATGAAAACCAAAGTGAGAATGCGACTATACATATTAGGCGATCACTTCCATGTAATGTCCTGGGTAAATAGTTCAAGGTCACTCGTAGATACAGTTCACTCCTCAGCTGTATGGTAACCTTAAATAATGTGCAATCCAGTAGATTCAATAGATACAGAACACAACAGTTCAGTCCTCCTGCTCCAAGTTCCCCAGCTCATTGCATAGAATGATGACTAAATGTTTTAGGATGAGGATTGTAGCCCTACATTTACATTCACTATTATTTATATTCTGTTAGAATGATAATCCAATAATGTTGTAGTTACAGAGAATATATTGACTCACAATAAAACACGCTGTAAGGTTTTTAACACACTGAAAAAGATCCAGGGTTGTTGAAGACTTTACTTCCTTTGAATACTGTTATTTTTGATTTTGTCACAAAAAAATTAAACTTGAAACAAATCCAGTCTCCTTCTGTTTGTTTGTTTCCGTTGTTTGGGGGGAGAAATGCATCTTCCATTTCTTGTCAACTGAATGTGTTTCTCAATGGAACATATGACTTTTTACCGACCTGCTTTGGTAAGTTTGCCTGACAGATGGATCATCCAATCACCTGCCAGGTATTTTTACAAACGTGTCTGGTCTTTTCTAGTTGCCACTGATGTGTTCTAAGTTGCTTGTTTGTCACAAACCATCTGGCACAAAGACTGTTTGGACTGAGACGCATCTTAGGAGTCCCAGTGGAATTTCAAACCACCATCAAATTTGGTTTGAACGAGAAATTGCGATTTTCATGAAGCTGTTGATGTAAAATCAATGTGTGTGTATATTTTAATCGGCTGGATAGCACAAATACTTTGACTTTAAAATACCCATAATTCAATTCAAGTAGTGCTCATCATTTTTTCTTGCAAAGAACATAACAGGGAACCATCCATGTAATGTGTGTGGCAATGAGATAATCACCTCTTTTCATCACATCAAAACTTCTGAGATTGGGTCAAGTTGACCCGACGACAGAAAGCTAAATAAACGAAACATTGACTCACAATATACATTTAAAATGATTTTATTGACTTAAAGATGAGTGCATTGCTTCCTGTAAGAAACAAATATCTGTTCCACTGAGTACCAACGTTTTTAAATATGAATAAGATGCATGAAAACATATGATTCAAATTAGGCTTTAAATTATATATGAACATAACCTTTAGAATAAAGATGTAAAATATACCAAGATGAATAGATTATAATTTGTATTGATTTTAATTGATTGAATCAGCTACAATATTTTTGTATTGAATGAATGTGCATACTGTTAATACTTAATACAGTATTCTTAACAATATCATTATCATTAATATTCTTCCTCTTTAAATGTTGCTAATTTCCATGATGTTGTCCTCGAGACATTTGTCTCTGATTGCTTTTATTGTTCATTTTAAGAAATGTAAGAGTTTCTTTTTAATGTAATCAATGTGGGGAAATTGGAGTAACCCCGCCTTTATTTTGAATGGAAAAATACCCCTGGACATTTGTTCCTTCAAAGTGGCTGTCCACTCTTAGAGTTTTTTTTACTTGATTTCAGGAATCAGTTGGGAAAACCGAAGCACATTTTTCACTCGGAGGAAACCCGTGTGGATTTAGAAGGACAAAGACCCGTGGAGATCTACCCTTAATATCCCCCTAAATATTGCACGCTACAGGTTTTTCATTTGCAGTTAAATGCGAAAATGCGGGAAAACCTGGAGGAACCCTGCGGCACAGTTCACTTACTGAACTCTCCTCCAGATGTTGGAGAAGGCTTTTCCAACAGACCTAAAGAATCTGCAGATGGTTGTATGTTCCTGAGGTGGGTTGAGCAGGCGTTCATCGACGGACCAGACTATACAAGCTCCAAGTCCTGGGTCCTTTAAAATCAAACGGGCCAGGACCATATCTTTAGAGCCCGCAATCTTGCACAAGCGCTGGTAAACAATCTTGTCAAGGTCATTGAAGGTTGTTGGGGTTGTGTAAAAGTCACTGCGCTGCACCTCAGCCCAAACTCTATCAAAGAGGCTCTTAATGATGTCCCTGTCGTCCACAATAGTGCGCCCCACTTTAGATTTCTTGAAGGCCAGCGTGACCAGCTTCTCCACAAAAATCTGAATGCAGACTCTATTCAAATCCCGCTGCCTGTTTGCGTACTCCTCCAAAGCACTGGCAGTTCTCTCCTCACAAAGCGTGGCTTGCTCCAAAGCCTCGCCCCTCTCCAAGGCCTCTGACTCATACAGAGCCTCAGGCCCCATTATGGCCTGTTGGACCCTTTGACTCTGGGTGGCGACCTGAGTGTTCACAAACCAGCTCATCAGCGACACGAAACGCCACGCCTGTTTGCGGATCTCCGCGTACATGTTGGCATGCACCTGAGGAACGAGCAACGTCCTGACGGACGAGTGCCTGATAGGCTCTGGGAAGTCACTGTGCGACATACCACTAGCAATGTGTATGTACAACATGTCGGTGAGTGCCTCAATAAATACTAAATGCTTGACACTGGTGAAGTCCTTGAACCTTTTAAAGACACTAATTTCTTTCCCTCCCTTTTCACCTCCTTCAGTCATGAGAAGAGCACTTACGTCGCTCATCAGTGACATCATGGACTTCGTAGTTTCAGCTTTGGGCTCTGGGTGGAATTTCTTTTAAGCTTTACCACCATGCGATGAATCCAAGCTTTGGCAAAACGCTTTGCAAAGCAGTTCTTCACCCTCAGCTTTACGCCCTGCTTGCATTTGGTCGTCTGTTTTTGTTGACTGGTGGACTTTCCAACATGCGTCCTCTCCTGATTCTCCTCCTGCTGGGTCAGAAGGGCTGTGATGCCCATCGCGGTGTTGGCGATCTCCAGAGAGCACTCCTCTTGCAGCAGAGCATACACCTGGTCAGGCAAATCGTCCAGGACAGGATCGGTGATTTTTCTCAGCTCCTGGTCAATGAGTTCTTCGACGGATTTTTGTTTGCGGATGTCAATCACTGAGTCCCCTGACGAACTCTGCTCCTGGACTCCTAGTATTAAGGAAACCACTGAGACCGGTGACTCAGCTCTGGGCTCCTCGTTATCCACCAATGGTTTCTCCAGGGGGGCGGGACTTAATTTTCTCTGACGTGTTCTACGTTGGCATCTCCAAATTCTAATTTTTCCTGCAAAGGCCTTCAGCATTGTGCAGGTGAGCCCCACCATAACGTTGAGCCTGCTGGGGCGAATGACGCGTTCAGCAGTGAGCATCGGGGTAGAGAGGGCAGAGTTCACGCTCTCTGCCACCTCTTTGCTAATGACAGCTGCACAAAGCTCCACGCTGTCGTCCTCCACCTGGCTCACAAGGTCCAGAGCTTGGGCGAGACTCTGGGAGAGCGCGTCCCCCAGGCTGGACCTGATGCTCTCCTCAGAGACAGACGTCTTCATGCCCGTACAAGCAGCCAAAATGGCCTTAGTTAGGGACGTTACAACCTCGAGAACAAGGTCTGCCACCACGATTAAGGTGGCATCATTAGGTTTGCCTGACCTTAATAGAAGCCACTGATCTTCTGTCACCCCTTTAACAAAGGGCTCAACAATAGGAAACAGAGTCACTCTGAGCTCTGGCATTGCCTCTGTCTGTTGGCTGTTCATGGCCATTACAACTGTATTAACCCACTAACCAGCAATTTCAACAATACTGTTATTGATAATTTTTAAATATCTAGCAACTGAACAAATTGTGGGGATTATTTTTAAATATTTAGCAATTTAAAAAACAATCTGAATTATTGTTAGATATCCTGATATTCAAAGAATAATGTGGATTGTTTTTAGATATCCTGTTATTCAAAGAATAGTGTGGATTGTTTTCAATGCTGTGTGGACTACTGTACTAAATTTGAAGGACCTGGTCTTAAGGTGACTGTCTGACAGCAGAAGTTGCTCCTATCTGCAGGAAGATATGTCTACGTCATTCTAAACTTCAAGGACCAAAGTGATCTAGAACGTGACGCAGCGAGCGATCGCTAAGCCCCGCCCACCCACACAACGACCGCAGCTTTGCAACAGTTGCTAGGCAACAGCTGCCACTTGGTAATATCTGTTTCTTTTCAAACCTTTATAAACACATTTTAAGGCGTTTTTTCAAACCTTTATTAACACTTTTTTTGAAGGCGTTTTTTCAAAGCTTTATTAACATGTTTTAAGCATAGACTGTATGGTTTTAAGGCTTTTTTGTTACGTTTTTTTGCAGTAAGAAAACTCCAATATGATTTGGATAGAGTAAATAAAGTTTATATAAAGTATTTTTATTATGTTTGCAATTTTAAACATGAAATAGTGACTTACTTTGTACAAATGTTTGATCAAGAATGGTTATGAATATTTACAAATCATATCAGTCAAAGAGTGAAATCTTTGATTTTCTTATCTCTCGTGTTGTGGACTAAAGCGCTCCACTAGAAGTAGCAAGGATTCTGCTCACCACTTCCACACTTTGAAATCCAACTGGAGCGGCCAGAGTTTACTTTGCAGCTGGAATCTAGCAGAATCAGTGGATCACAAAATAATCTGAATCTTGTCAGGATCTTTATATATACAGTCTATGGTCAGGATTCAAGTATTACTTTATTACATTACATTACATTGCATTTAGCTGACGCTTTTATCCAAAGCGACTTACAATAAGTACATTCGACCAGGAAGACACAACCTTGAAGAAAACAGAATCATATAAGTACATCAGGTTTCATAGAGCCAAACATTTCAAGTGCTACTCAACTGGCTATAGATAAGCCAGTCCTTTGTTAGTATATAAGTGCTCTGTTAGCAGTTCTTTGTTAGTAATTCTATCGCTCGAAGTGGAGTCGAAAGAGATGAGTTTTCAGTCAAGTAATGTGTTTGTGTTGTGAACGTTGTGAAGCAGCCATAGACTGTATATAAAGGGAAGCAGCCCGCGTCCGACTAATCAACGAGCGTCCTTTGAGGAGCTGCTGGCACTCACAGCCATGGTTTGGGAGTTTGAGGGGACACGAAGAGACTAAACAATAATAGCATCTGCAAGAAGTTAGCGTGGATGCAGCAGTAGCACATATCATATATGATAGTTATATTAGAAATGTAGCGTCACGTGTGTTTTCATTGAAAGAAGAGCAATAAATGGTACTGAAAGGCAGGGCCGGTGAGTCAATAAAAGTGCAGAAGGAAATTGAAACTCAGTGTGCTGCTCTGTGATGCTAGCTCAAGCCAGATACTTGGCATCTTATCTTGGGTGCAAGTTCATCAATGTTTGGGGTCAGGCTCTGAGCTGAGGAGACCCTCAGGATTGAGTGAAGGTGTGCGTGCAATATACCAGCGGGCCAGATCTAATAGTAATTAAAAATTATCCTGCGGGCCGAAATTAAAACACCCATATGAAAAAGATCGGTTTACATTTTAATAATCAAATAAGTATGTGAACATACGGCCCATCAGCGGCGGTATTTGACGCTCATGGAAGCACCGCACCCGTTTATGTCGGCAGCTCTTAAAGGCAATGTGAGCGTCCATTCCCATTGGATAACGGAGAATTGTACACCCGGAAGTAATTATTCTCCTTACTGTGGATTGATTTGACAGTGATATCTCCACCGCTCATCAACTCAAAACCACCTTTGTTAATTAAACAACATTGATAGGTTTACATTTTGTACAATGCTTTTGTGTTTTCCCCTTCACTTCTGAGAAACAACTTGTTTTCTCTGAAATGTGGAGCGCCAAAGAGAATACACTACCCACAATCCCCAGCTATTGTTGTGACGATGCCTGTCCGCTTTGCGACAAACCCAAAGGTTTACCAAAGGTTAGCATGTTAAGCTGTACTTTCTGTGGCAGCTGGTTTAATACAAAGAGGATGCTTCATTGTAAACGTTTCTCTCAAAGTGTGCTAATCTACCTGAGGAGATGCAACACATACTGTAAATGAGTTGGGTCCCATACTTTGAGTAATGTTACTTTGCTGCTAGAAAATGACACATTATCAGATGAGGACATCATGAAGTGTGTGAGTCTGTCAGGGGATTTGATCTGTTCTCTGCATGTCCTATACACTGCTCTGGTATTAATTACAAATATAATTGTAAAATGTAAGTCTCGCTCTTGTCATCGTTTAGGCTTTGCATTTGAACTCCTATGGTTGCGGACTTGAAGGGAACAATTTCCTGTCCTTCCTGACATCCAGGAAAAAGGTGAGATTCTAATCCATTTCAATGCCAAAAGCAAGTTATTGTTTCTCCTCCTGTATTGTCTTATTTCCTTATCTTTCTTTCAGGTGTAACATCTACCAATGGTTGTACATGACATAGACCTCCTCCACCTCTTTGCTGTCCTACTAGTCAACCCTTCTGATCAGAGCCTTTCCTAAATAGTGGTAGGTTTCACAGGTCAGTGTACGTTAATTTAGCAACTTAATGCTTTACTGCTGTTGAATAAATCCTATATTGCTAGTGATTTTATTAAAACTACGATTTGGATCTTTTTGATCAATTACAATAATCTTTTTGTAATAATTGTAATAATTAATAATAACAAATCATCCAACACTAAATAGAAGAAATCTGGACCTATCATATTTCTTTTGATACAGCAGCATGTTTTGGGACTGCTCATTGATGTCATCAAGAGCCATTGAGTCTAGCTTCTGTAGTCGGCCTCTTAGAATGTTTAGCATTTATTTGTCTCTTAACATTCCTATAATCATTAGTTTTTTATTGTTGGTATTGTTTTGTTCTTTATTTTTGTTGTGAGAAATCACTTTGCAATTGTGTAAGTGCTATATAAATAGTTGTTAGTTACCATCAATACTATTATTAATAATGTTTTCTTTGTTTTCTTTATGTGTCGCTGCAGAAAGGATCATGCCAGCCCACATCAAACACCTGATCAATAACTTGTGAACCTTCAGGCAGAAAAGATGAAAACTCCTGTTCAAAGTTCCAGTTCCCTGTACATGGAACCATGCCTGTCTGGTTCCACATGTCTTCAGTCAGTTCTGGACCCAATGACTCGGACACTAGTTCTACCAAGGCTTATTAGAGGTAAGAGTGGTAGGAGAGGAGTGGAATTATCTTTTTTTAATTTAGGCTGAAAGTCGACATAGGTGATCAAATGCTGATGCTAATAATGATCCGATTCATTTGATATTGATTGTCTGCCAATACCGAATCCTGATCCGATTCTTCTATTCCCCAGATGATACAGCTGCAGCGTGTACACCATCTCTATTTGTTTTTGCCATTGTAATTCACCATAAGCAATTGTTGACTGTAACGTCTACGCCAACCAACTGCAATTTGTAATGTATTTTGCCGTACTTTAACGGTCAAGTTCTGGCAACCACAGCAGCCCAAATGTTAACGTAAATGTCAAGTTTTCTTTTTACAGTGTACCTATATCTCTACATTTCTTTTCAGTTTGCTTGAAGGAGTGGCTTCAACAGACAGAAGTGCAGGCCAGATTGGGAAAGGCAGGACGCTACACAACGGGAAACATTGGACATGAACAAGGACAAACTAAAAACACTTTCTTTGTTGCCTTTTTCTTATCATACATAGTGTTACTGTTTTTGTTACCATTTAAATATTGAATTCTATTTATTATTTTATTTTAAATCAAATGCACCTGTTTTAGATCATATATTTATGTTGATGTATAGGTTGATTTGTAGGCTGGTTGTTATTTGTATAATTATTGTATTGTTACTGTGTATTTTATTATATTAACTAGCTATTTATTGCTATTTATTTATTAAGATACTGTTATGATCACTTTACAATGTTTTTATTTGGGTAGATACCAGAATACATGACACAATGAATCTTTGTAATATATTTATGTTCTCTGGTTTAAATAATCATACCAGTATTTAAACAATGTATGCTGGTCACCTGGAATCCTGGTAAGCTTCCAGCATGGTATATTTAATACTATTATTAAACATAAGCTGGTGATAGATGGATGCTGGTGACCAGCCCAGCATTCCAGCATGCTATGCTGGAATGCTGTTTGTTTTAGCTGGCCAGGATGGCTGGCTTAGCTGGTTTAGCTGGTTTAGCCGGCTAACCCAGCTAAACCAGCTAAGCCAGCCATCCTGGCCAGCTAAAGTGTCCAACACCCCTCTAAACCAGCCAACCATTCCAGACTAATATCTACTGGCTGGTCAGGCTGGTAAATTTAGCTTGTCAGGCTGGTTGACCATGTTTCATAGTCTTATATTTCAACAGTTTTACGACAAACTGTGACTTTTTTGACATGGAAATAATTTTTTAGATTGACAAACATCATATGTGTAATTCATGGCACAATTCAAACGGGATCGAAAGATAAGTTTTCTCTCGCCATTGTCTTCATTACATATGTTTTCCCAAATAAGGTCCCATGAGTTCCACCGGAAAGGGAGGGACTTCGCCACTCCATGGAAGCTCCCTGCAGTGGCTGCGCCTAGGCGCTAGGACCCAGCAGAGCAGCGGGCTGTAGTGTATCTCCTGTATCTGTCAGCGTAGCCTTTGCACGCCTTCACTCACTCATGGGCCTGAATTATATTTCAACAACTCTCTCATGGACAGCATCAGCAGCGGAATGGAAACAAACGGCACCAAATGTAAGTTTAATTTTCAACCTGAAACTCTGCTGCAAGACTTAATGTTAGTGGGAGTTGTGCCGCTGTTTCTGCAGTCTGCAAAGGTAGATGTATATGTGCATGTTTGTTTTATGTGTTAATTGATCATTTGTGGCTGTCAAACCTGTGAGATAATCGTATCTCAAAACCACTGCTTGTGTGTCCTTCCTCCCACACCTCCTACTGCAGCACTCTCACTGAGGCTTCCACTTAACTGGTTTACTGGGGACATATGGGAGAAAACCTACCTAAACACAGTTATATATCTCTACGGTTGTGCTGTCATTGAACTTAATTTGCTATCATTATATATTACAGATTATATTCACTTTGTGTAGAACCAATCAATGGTCTAAGACACTTCCTTTCCCCTGTAATTCCCCCTCCTGGTGTTCATCTAAAACACAATGGTAGTGCACATTGAACATAAATAATGTTGCTTTGGTCTCTCCTCCAGCTGCTTGGAGAGGCAGAGAACCAAGCACTCATCTAAAGTTTGATTGTTGTTATAGAAAGTGGACCTCACTCATCCTGAGTCAAGTCAAATATCTGGATGTGGGGAGATATTTTGAGATTAAGCAGTAATCATTGTTTGATATCGGACACCACCAGCAGATAATTCTTCATACATGTCTCTGGAGAACTTGTGTTTTCTGTTGAAGTGGCAAGAAATACAAAAACATTTTTCCTCACCATGTGTTTTTCTCTAGGAGGGGTGCAGTTGCCCCCCTGCACAGTATAACATTGTTCCACATTGTAACTGAAAACAAATACAATTGGACAAGGCTAGAAGTAACAGCATAAACGCAACCCTATGTGTGACCCAACCCCGCATTTCATTTCAAGTGATTTTAAGTTTGATGTGTTTTTACAATTCAACTGATGTTGCGGTATCATGTTACTGCCTTGAAAGCTGCAGAAACTTGAGTGCTTTTCATAGACTTGTTGCCAGCTGCCAGGTAAACATGTGAGAGTGATTATAACATCCAACTTAATGGACATGTTTTAACCTAGCTGACTAGAGGTGAAAGGAAATGGGAAAGTACTTTAATTTTAGTTCCAGCAGCTTTTAACAACTTTTTTTTAATTCAATACAATTATCCATGATATACTCATTTGCCATCATTTCTCACCTTGTCAGTATATGTGGATGTTAGCAGTCTATTTGGTGTGTTTGCAAAGTCTAAAGAAGGAAGTCTTGTTGGAGAAATCCTCTCCTGTCACTCCCAACACACATACTGTATAAACACAGGAATGTAGCTTGACTGACTTTCAATCAGAGCTTTGTGTTTGTGTAAACACGGCAGGAGAAAACACAGGGTGTCAGCTGGTGATCCCAGGGGAGCACCTTACTATTTACACAGTCTGTAATTCCCTGACAGGCTGCTGCTAAATCACTTTCTCCTTGATTTTGTTGTATGTTTTTTATCCATTAATTAATTTAGTCTACAAATGTCAGAAAATCACGACAAATGCTATTCACAACCAGACAGATCTCAAAATGAGACCTTTCAAAAATCATATTCTTTCGGAAGAACTACTTTTTCAAACCATCTGCACACATGCAACGTCATAGGCCTTTTTTCGAGTCCTTGTGTCCACTTTTTGACTGTAAGTCTTTAGCAGATAAACATTCCACTATGTTCACCATCTAAATGCTACCTTTATACGTTAACTGGGTTTTCAGAGATTTTATTTCTGCTCCTTGAAGTCAAATTAAGTTAACCAAAGAGCAAAGTTGATGGCCATAATATCAAAACAATTTACTAAAATGTGCTAAAAACATAGCTCCAAAATGTTTAAGGAAGTTGGATAATAACGTCATGATTTATTCATTTAGAGTGACTGCTAAAACATTCAAGTTTATAAGTAACTTGATCCATTGTTAACATTAAACAATGATTCGAGTGGAGGTTGACATTTCTTAGCTAATTGTCTCAAAAGTGATCTGTGTTTCTTTTCTGTTCATCAAAGCTTGCTGTGTAGAGTTAAAAAAGTTCAGCTATCAATGTTGTGCAGGTTGATGAGAGGCAGGTATGAGCCTGTTTGGCAGCAGCTTCTTGATATGCACTATCCAGGCCAGCTGGAGCGACAGTGTAATACAAGTTTTGTTTCCACAATGGGAAGCAGAGCACCAGGTGGGTGTGAGAGGGGAGAGGCTGCCCCATAGAGATACATTGCAGTGGTGGGATTGTCTGTGTTGAGCTCAGCAGATATGATGAATCAATTGTGGCTATTGTCAGGATGTTTTGGAGCATATGAAGGAACTTGTGGACGAAACAGTGATCGGCTATATAGGCTCCACAATCATGCATACATGTAACATTCTGCTCATGTAAGCACAAGTCTGTAGCATGTGCATTAAATCCCGACTCCATGTTCGTCTTTCCTTTAATGAGAGGCTCGACATTCCACTGGAATATCTATGAAAAGAGAACCTGTTTGTGCGCCTATGGGATTTCCCCCCTTATAATTGTTATTCATCTACAAATCAACCAATGGGTCTGAGAAACAATACATTTGTCAGGCTTGTGGGGAATGTGTGAGAATAAACAAGGATTCAAATTGTCAACATTTCAGTGTAATTGTGGTTTAAATGGGTATGTGTTCATGGGGCAAAAGAGCAACATTAAAATGCAGTCTGCTGTCGTCATCTCGCCAGTGGTCTCTGACCTCACTGATTGTGCATTTATGCCACGCACCACTTTTCATTTCGTATTCAGTTATCTGAATTTACACATAGCTAAACAGAGGTGACAGAGAAACACAGAGCTCTACAGTATGTATACAATGTTGACGAAATGCTCCATTAGTTCACAATCAGGGACTTAACTGTTGTAGCTTTAGCTCATTTAACTAAAACATAACGCTGTCAAATCCTCAATTGAAAGCTGCTTTTGAATGTAGTCCAATGGGGCCACGGATACTCACAGTTTGTCTTTTGGTTCAGTTTAGTGTCACTGCTACTTTCAGTCATATATATATATTGTTTGGGAAATCGCTTCTTTAGATACAACTGTTAAATAATCTGTTGTAAAGTTTCCAATGAAGACATCCTGTCTATTCTCTCAGCCGTGCTTGGTACCAAATACCTTATTATTCTAAATAAAGGACCAGCTAGAATAATAAGAGATATAAGGAAAGAAAATCCCCATCCTATATTTTAATTGTATATGAAAGGTTCACAAGTTCCTTTGTTTTGTTTGCTCTACCAGACTTTATCAAGAGTTTTGGAGACATAATATCAATGTGCAGACTTGCTGACGCTCATACATACATTATATCACATATATATGCCCCATCATGCGTGAGCTGTAAATCGTGGATGATTTTGGACCAGCCCTATAAGAAGTGGAATTCCCCTTTTTAACCCTCGTGAGATGAGAAGATGACTATGATTCATGTCTGAGATACATGTTAAGGTTATTGTGTGTAAGTGAACACATATATATTGTGCATGTGCCAATAGGCAAGGCTCATTCATTGCACAGCTGTTTATATGGGGGGGGTTTCCATGGCAATTCACGGCACAACATTACAGCCGTTGCATGACACTTTGCAGAGGTTGAAAATGGACTCTGCCCGGGCTGTGCATGCAATTTCAGATGTATTTGACTGACTTGGCAGAACATAAAAGAGTCTTGGATAGAAGACTTGCCATACCTGTCATCACTAAGGTTTACTATCTGTAGTTTGACATCAGCCATAATATAGCACTAAAATATGATTGATGTTAATATGCAGGTATAGATTTGTAATATTTAGCATGAGGCACACATGCAGTTAAACAGAGCAGTGTACAGAAAGTGCAGACAAAATATGGTTCTGACTTTCTCTCAGAAAACAATGCTGGAAAAGCATTTACAGTGTGCTATTTGTTGTCGTATCATTTAGTACAATGCTAAAATGAAAAAAAGCAACTACATAGCAACTACATTAGCCATTCAGTAGTGATTTAGTAATGATAATAAAGGTTCAAATGTAAAGTGTAAATGTTATGTCTATAAAGTCGAATGATATACTAATAAAAACAAACTAAACTTTAGTTTGGCATAATACAAGGAGACGGCAGTTCAGATCATCCACATAGGAAGTAATGCTCTCCATGATGGCTAGATCCAGACAACAGCAAGAAGTCACTGAGTGTGTCCTTGTTCTCTGATGAACAACCGAACTGTGTGTGTACAGGCGTGCATGTATATTCAGTGTATATTACCCTTGTCTGTGCACCATCAGAAAGGCAGAGCTTCCACTTGCAGAATAGCATCTTTCTCAGTGTGAGTCCTTTTCTGTGAGAGAGACATAGCATGGTGATGATCTCATGGACCCGAGGCAGATAGGGCTCTGAATAATACCCAGTGCACTGTAGGACCTTTGTCTGGCAGCAGCAGGCTGAGTCAACCTCTGTGCCATCTCAGAACTGAATAAATCAGAGAGCAGCGTGAATATTGAGAAAAAAGAGGTTTAGCACACAGACATCCTCTACATCATGGTCAGTTGGTGACCTTTGATCTTTGACCTGCGACCATATTGAGAAATTCCCAGATGCAACTGTTGCAACCTGGCCATGGCTACTATTACATGACATGTACCCATCTGCCCACTGTTTTAACATTCTTCTTTCTAGAGTCACTGGGGAGATCAGCCTTTCCAATAATGCATTGGAAAACAATACATTAAAAGGAAGGACTAAATGAAGGATTATTTTATTTTGTATTGTTTTTAGCATTGGCCATCTGCCTTTTTATTGCATAACGGTAGTAGATGGAAACAACCATTCATTTGCAGTTCTTTTGCTGACATTTTGCTGAAATGTTGTCAATATTTGCCATAGATCTACAGGAAACCATGGCACTGTGAAATATTTATATTTGTTGTTTTCCTCCATTTCATCTTATACACAATGGAAGTATTTCTGTGGCACAGTACTTATTTGTTTGTGATGCCTAACATCTGTCAGATTTGGCTACAGAAAACATGTAATTTGATCCCTGATGTATTCCCACTAAGACAATGCATTGGCACAGCGAATGAACATTGTGTGTGTGTGTGTGTGTGTGTGTGTGTGTGTGTGGTGTGTGTGTGTGTGTGTGTGTGTGTGTGTGTGTGTGGTGTGTGTGTGTGTGTGTGTGTGTGTGTGTGTGTGTGTGTGTGTGTGTGTGTGTGTGTGTGTGTGTGTGTGTGTGTGTGTGTGTGTGTGTGTGTGTGTGTGTGTGTGTGTGTGTGTGTGTGTGTGTGTGTGTGTGTGTGTGTGTGTGTGTGTGTGTGTGTGTGTGTGTGTGTGTGTGTGTGTGTGTGTGTGTGTGTGTGTGTGTGTGTGTGAGAACATCAAAAGCTTCTGTGCTGCATTGCTGCCCTTCAACAGCTGGTTAATGTTTAAACAGGTGAGTGGGAGCTCACAAACTCACAATTCTCCCACTCCATCACCATGGAGACGTCCCAGTGGCTTAAGAGGCCTAATGACTTTGAGAAGATTTCTGTCGCTGCGACAAACAAATTATTGCCACCTAATTCGAAGTGAAGTGAAAACACAGCTAGAAACGCACCCCAGTTAAATGATATATACGAGTATTTGCAAGTAGGGGGATTCAACCTAAACTGCTTTACTTTAGGGAGATTTAATCTAAGGTGCAAGGCGGGGAAGTAATTGTGCTGTGGAATGTGAGCTGCCAACTCTTAAGGCTTTGCCTAATTTAACTGTGTTTTCAAGTAAGCAATCACACACAGTGTTGTTCAATATACATGGGAATTATTCCTGAAGTAAAAAACTAGAATCTTCCCATATGTACACATGGATTTAAAGCGTGTATTTCCCTGGACTGTTTCCATCTACAGTGTATTTATTGTATGTGTGTGTTCACTTGTGAGTATCGTGGAGTGAAGGATGTGATTCTTTCTGTATTTAATGATAACCTGAAGCACCTCCTCGGCCGTGTACAATAAAAACAGTGGGGAAAACATGTTTTTCCCCTTAATTTGTATAACTTTACGGCTCCTCTAACAAATAAGCTTTTCCACATGCTCCCCTCACCTGCTGCTAAACCTCAGCTTATTTTGCATTGTGCATTCAGTTTGTATGTTTACCATTGTATGTTTGTCGAAAATGTCCGTCCACATAATAAATGACCATGTCAACGCCATGAGAAAGCACTTCACGCTCTAATTGAGACTACCTGCACCAGCTAAACAAAGGTTTTTAAATATAGCACATTCAAAAGCTCCATTATATTGTCATCTCCTGAAATACGGTTGTAGAAGCAGGCATGTTTTAACTATATCTAGCCAAAGATCTAGACACTGCATTGAGAAAGGGGTCACTAGAGACTGTACAGTAAAATTGGGAGTGCGTCAGCTGACAGGAAGAGGAAACAGAAGGCCGGAGGTGATAGGTGATGTCATCAGTAGAGGCAGGAAGCCCATCTCTATAGGGGGCATTTGGGGCATCCCCATAAAGATGGTCAGCCCATTTACTAATGTGGGACAGGAAAAGTCAAATCAAATCCATCTCCAAGGGTCTTCAGTAGTTGGCTAATAGAGTTAGTAAGCATGATCTTTAAAAACTGCTTTTATGATTTACATTTTAATCTGATGCTTTAGTCTGATAATCTGAAGTAATGCGTCGCCAGCAACGAACGCTTTTTGACGCATACAATTGATGTTTGTTCAAGGAAATGTTTTGACTTGTGAATTAATCACACACAAAAGAATGGATCATATGCAAGAAATCTGAGTCAAAATTGCATTTGAATCCTGCTGTGTTTATCCACCTCAAATTCTTAAATGATGACTACACTGGCCAAACATTAGCAAGAAGACAGTTAGGTCACAGTTGCATTCATCTTACTCATCTGCCCATCATCCAATACAGTCTCTGTTTACCTATCGTGGTCTCCGGGGATATCAGTTTGTGAATGTCCAGGCATGTTTAGCGCATTGGCAGAGCAGAAGCATCAGACCTGGAAAATGTCTGGAATCTAAGGAGTAGAGTGGGAGGAGATCTCATCATGATAGGGCACAAGCTGGTGAGAGATGGCATTGTTGGCACCACTCTTACTGTAATTAAAGACCTCCAGCACATCTGGTTATCTGGTTTACCTCACCTGTGTTGGTATGTGTTGGCTACACACAGCCTGCTGATGTACACAGGGCAAATACGGGTGATAAAGTGGACGTTTTTTAAATCTTCATACTGTATGTGGCATCCATCTTTTCATCTGTCTTCTAAATGTTATGATTCAGCCTTTTTCTTTGACCCAGCTTTGATGACCGAGTTGGATGGTGGTATTTAGATAAACCTCACACGGCATGAAGATAACATTTAAACCCAGCTGACTCCTTACTGAAAACCCTCTCTTGTGACTCACTTAACATGAGATAAGATTGTGCTTTTCCACATACAAAGAAAATGTTTTTCATTTCCTTTCAAAGATCGCTGGGGCATATTGTTCAGCCGGCCTCATTGATGACACAACGTGAGACACCCACACTTTGTGTGTGTGGACACCTCAAAGTCTTCAACCTGCAGCGCTCTTTCATGTCCGATCAGGTTGGGAAACTGCTGTATATTCAACATGTCCAAAGACAATAAGGAAGGGGGACTTCCAAGAAAAGCCCAGCAATTTTCATTAGATACTGATCTCTTGTGGAGTCGCAGATGGTCCTTCGAGATGATCTCAGCCACTTTTAGTTCTAACTATGTTTTTTATCGTGGACATACTAACCCTAACGGCCCGTCCACACGGCGGCTTGTGTTGAAGCTTCAACACTTCTGCCCATTCACTTTAAATGGGGTGACGTCAAGCTTTGCCGAACTGCATTGTGGGAGCGTCGCTTCGCTTTGCTCGCGTTGCTCGCTTCGCTTTGCTCGCGTTGCTCGCTTCAAAAGTTGAGCAATGTTCAACTTTTGAAGCTTCGACGGAAGCGTCAGCCAATCAAATCATATGCCAGTACAAGCTCTAGCCAATCAAACTGCCTGCTTGTGTGTCTAGGGCGGGAGATTCATGCGATTGGTTGTTGGTCGAGTTTCAGACACGCCCGCCGGCAAGCTTCAACGCAGGCCGCCGTGTGGACGCTGCGTAACTCTAACCTTAAAGGTCACCTATTATGCAAAATCCACTTTTGCATGTCTTCTATACATAGACATGTGTCCCCTCTGTGTAAAGAGATTATTAAAGTTTCAGGAAAAAAAGATTCTCTCACTTTTTGTCCTGATCCATTTATATGAAAACCTGTCTGAAAATGAGCTGATCATATTTTGGCCACTTTATGATGTCATAACGATATTTTGTCTTGTTTAACCATTAGCCAATAACCAACCAAGGTAACCCCCCCCTATCACCTGAATCTCCTCCTAGAGCACCATTGTGTTCTTTTTAACCAAATATCTCACAGAGGGGCGTGGGGAGTGGCTCCTTATTTTCATCTAAATTAACAGACAGAGAATCAGCACTTTTGAAACAGGGCTGAAACAGAGGGGTTTATGGGATGCTGGAATGCACGATCTGTTTAGTATTCCAGCCAAACACTTCAGAAACATGTTTTGCATATATATGAGACCTATAATATATTGATGAAAAACAGGTTAATAGGGGACCTTTAACCTGTTAAGCCCGAGAGCCCCCTCTACAGGGGGCTGCAGGTTTTTTTCACGAAACTGTGTCTCAGGGCTTCTTAAAGGGGACCTATCATGCAAAATGCACTTTTGTACATCTTTTATTTCATGAATATGTGTCCCCGGTGTGTCAGGGAACTCACCAAGTGTCAGAAAACACAACCCTCTCTCTTTTCCTCCTTTGCAGGGGGGCGTAGTCAGCTGCAGCTCATTTGCCACAGAATCAGCCCTTGCAAAAACAGGGCTGGAGTACAGCAAATAGAGCGAAATGACGCATGGCTAAAATGCATGATCTGTTTGGTATTTTGAAAAAAAAACTTCACAGACATGTTTTATATAGATATGGCCGTACAATATATTATTCAAATATAGCATGATAGGTCCACTTTAATATGTATAAACCTATTAATGTGTCATACCAGATTAACGGGAAGAAACTCAGCTAACTGGCAATACGAACCATTTTTACCAAAACAAAACACAAGTCTCATAAGAAGCGTCTAAATTACCCCTTTGCGAAAAAATGCTAATGCACTTGGTACAGAACTCAAGGTAAAGATACCCTTATTACTTATCGTAGCTGCACATACACGATATCCGATTAAAACTGAGATTCCACAGACTATATAGGTATAGTATGATCACTGAGCGATCAGAACTCGCGACAGGGGAAGCAAACAGACATCACAACACGTAGCATTACGGAGCAAACACGGGAGATTGTCTCATCTTAGCTGTTATTCTGATCAAAAGTCGTGTTCAATGGCATTAAAACGATAAAAACACTGCTGAGGGTTAATCCATAGGTTAATCCAATGCGTCTGTCACTTTGAACAAATTATTGATAATTCATCATTCCATTTTTATGTAAAAATCGGAGAATAAATATTAGCTGCTAATGGTAGCCACCAGAGTTATCACAGCTTCCGGTTTTGGCTACGCATCACTCTCACTCCTTATTTGGTAAGGTGTGTGTGTATGTGGAACCTCCCCTCGATTATATTGGCTCTGACGGTTAAAAAGAGATGTCAATCATCAAAATCGACCAAGGGGGGCCAGAGATAGGTGAAATCCACCCAAATGGCCCCAGAAGTGTTTTTGTTTTGCTAAACCTCTCTAAAAGGTCAAATGTCACTTGTTTTGCATCAATCTTGATACAGGGTACTTATTATATGTTATAGTTTGGATTCCAAAAGCTTTTAGTCTACTAACCCATCATCCAAGGGTGGTTTTCACTAGAAGTCATTTTTGTTTTTTGGACGGACACTATAATTTACATTTTTTTACCATGTTCAATCTGAATTTACTTTCAAATAAAAACATCTTTATTGATTCTGACACTTCTACATCCAACTCACAGGTGTATCCTTGCTTTGAGAAAAAAGATTATTAATTTAACCCTTTTTAGAAGTGAAGATATGGTCATTTGTTCTGGGAATGTCATTTTCGAGCCTGAGACCTGAAAAACAGGCTCAATTTTTTAGCAGTCTGCAATCGCCAGTCCTGAACACGTTAGTTTTACATAAACATATGAGAGTAATTGTACCCAATGTGAAGAAAAGTGATGTATTTTTACAACATGGCGTGCTTCCCGTCCCTACTCTGGCATCCATGGTCCTGTGTGAGTTCACATCTTTACTGGGAAGGTCAGAGGTCACATTTAGTCACAGTGAGCAGTGGTTTGTCAGGCCATAACCAAGTCTAGCAGGGTGTGTCTGTGGCATTTGTCACAGTTAGAGAGGATATCGGAAAAGTTGGGAAAGACTATAAATGCCTCAGGGTATCTGGCCTGTGTTTGTGTGTGTGTGTGTGTGTGTGTGTGTGTGTGTGTGTGTGTGTGTGTGTGTGTGTGTATCTAATTAGATGGAAGGAGAACTTCCTGCCTACATTATCAAGAAATTAATCATACATTTTTCTACACCGACATCCTTGGAATTTGTTATTTTGAATCCTTTTTATATGCGCACACAGTCTGACTTGTTTGTCTACTATTTAATTGCTGAGTGGTATTTCGGCATTGTTTTTCACCAAGATCAACTTAAACTGTCTTCTCTTGACATTTTTGAAGGTTTAGTTGGGCCCCTTGGGCGTCTATCCTCAATTATTTTTGCCGCTGACAAAAACGTATATGATGCCCTAATTATCGTCATTTTTAAGTTCCAAATGTTGGAAATTAATGCCTTTTAATGATAAGTTTGCCAGTTATAGTATTTTAAGTGTTATGCTTACGTGCTGACAACATTTAGCATTTGAGAATGTTTGCCTTTCTTGTCAAATAAATAAAACAAGTTTAGTAGCACATATATATACAGTAGTTTTACATTTATAAATTGATAAAAAAAGGTATTGTTTGGTATTACTAAGGGTAACTACTAATCGTTTTTGTACATTAAGACTGATGCTGCTGTTTGTGTTTGCTTAAGCAGCAGTGACCGTTATTTGAGCATTAAAGGTCACCTATCATGCTATTTTCAGGCATTAGCATATGTCTCAGATATATAAAATATATAAAAAACATGTCTATGAAGTGTTTTGCTGAAAATACCCATCAGATCACCCATTCCAGCCATGCCTCATATCCCTCTATTTCACTTCCTGTTTCAAAAGTGCGGATTTTTAAAGCTTTAAAAAAAAAAAAGAATTGATTAAAAAAAAAAGGAGGGGTCTGAGCTCATGCGGGACCCGGCAGCTACTGTCTAAACTAAATACTGCCGTGATGAAACGCCATATCATGGATTATCAAGGATTATCTCTGAAACAGTCTGGAGCTCAAAGGCTTTCTCTCTTGCCGGTTATACCACAAGGTGAGTTCCATTTTATGTCCTGCTTCTTCACACACATGCTCTCCAGTACAGGTTAGCTCTGAGTGTGAACACGGACCATATTACGGCCAAAACAGTCGGGCATTGTTTCTGATAGCAACTTTCTGATTGTGCTGTGGGTCCACATTTCCGATATTGCGTCATATCGGACGGAAATCTGGATCAGCTCCGTTGTTCCTCCGTTTTTAGAGATTTGGGTACGGAGGAAAAGAGAGGGTTTTATTTTCTGACGCTGCGTGAGTTTTTATATATATTTATGTATTAAAAAAAGTGCATTTGGCATGATAGGTCCCCTTTAAGACTAGCATCAAAACACATTGTATCTCTTTCTTTCATTAGTTTTTTATTGGAGAGAAAAAAAGACCTCTGTTTTTCCACTTTCGATTAAATAAAAACATCACCGTGGATTTTGTTACCATCTTCTTCTTTCTACCAACATCTTTCTATTTGCCTACATATGAAATCTTAGATTTAATTTTTGTAGCTTTCTGCAGCAAAATGTTCTTATTTCACAATGTATTACTAACTAAAGTGCATTCAATCGTTCATATCAAAAAGGGTTAAATGGTCACACCAGGACACAAACAGGTGATCTTATATTTTGCATTTCTCATATAGCTTTGTAGTGGCATCCAAGGTTTCCTTTTGCCACTATAGAGCGGGGTTGACGACACGCAATCCAAAGCAATAAGCAGCCGAAGGTTTTCAGTCCAAAAAAAAGTAATTTATTAACAAAGAATTATTGACTTAAATTGTCTCAAAATAACATCTAAATCAATATTTCGGCGATATACTTTCTTATATAAATTATACTTTGCAGTACAATTTGCAATACTAATTTCTTTTTACAATATGCAATTTAGGACAGCCGCTGTGTATCATATTTACGATTTCAAATAAACAATCATTTCATCAAAAGATATTCACCATGGCAATATAAATCCTTTTCCATCATTAATTCATTTATCAAATTATGAATCTAAATAAAAACGTTGAGTTCATTGTGGCTCTAACACAACAGGACACAAACAGGTGATCTTATATTTTGCATTTCTCATATAGCTTCACAGTTATTATTGTGTAGTATTGTGCAGCCACCTGACACTGATTTCATCCTGCAACTGATACACTAAAAGCCCACACTTATGATAAACAGTGCTGTGTGTGTGTGTGTGTGTGTGTGTGTGTGTGTGTGTGTGTGTGTGTGTGTGTGTGTGTGGTGTGTGTGTGTGTGTGTGTGTGTGTGTGTGTGTGTGTGTGTGTGTGTGTGTGTGTGTGTGTGTGTGTGTGTGTGTGTGTGTGTGTGTGTGTGTGTGTGTGTGTTGCTTCATTGCTTCATTGCTGAGCGTGTGTATTGTCAGTGAGTGCCTGTGGGTTTGTTTGTGCAGCGTTGTGCCCTTGTGATTGAAAGGTAGCATGTCACATCGTGTTGGGCCTCATGAGTCTGCCTCAAGGCAACAAGTCATCCATGTGTAACACTGAAAGGTCTCAACATGCCTCTACCTCCACTCCACAGCCTTTACCTCCACTCCACAGCCTTTACCCCCACTCCACAGCCTTTACCCCAAACCCTTTATATTCTCGCTCGGAAAATGTTACTGGTATCAGAAAGTAGTTGTGTGGTACTACAATGCCTTACTGTATGTGGTGAGTCAGTGGGTTAGCTGGCATCCTCTTTTATGTGTCACTAGTTAAAGGTTAGAGTGTGAAAGAATAAAGAATGTGAGTTAGCTATTAGTTGACATGTGTGTGTTTACACAGCTAGCCTTTCCCAGGTGCTATACGATCCCTAGGATTACAGCAGAGGGGCTTACACACACACACACACACACACACACACACACACACACACACACACACACACACACACACAGACAGAGCACCACCACAACCACAAACCCTACCCCCCAAAAAGGAAGAGAGGAGGGGAGACAGAGTGGGAGGGGAAGTATAGGGAGATAACAGAAGAAGGGAGGGAGAGGTGAGTGTGAATTCAGCAGCAGGCAGACTGCAACTCACCTCCGCTGCAAAGACTTCACAGGATGCAGCACACAGGGAGGCTTTGATTTTGGAATATCTCCTAAAGTATCCGCTTGGGTCTGAATTAACTGCTTTCTCCTAACTAACCTTGGAAAATGGTGGGACTCTCATCCACTGCTTCTGTTGAGGGTAAGTGTGGAAGCCTTTGCAGATTGTCAAGATATTAACACAGCAGGTATCTGATGCTTAAGAAGGATTTGTTAATACATTCAGAACAATGGAAAGACACACAGGCTGGGGAGGAGTTGTAAACAGGAATCGGGTGATGGTTACTTTTTTTGCAAGCTTGCTGAAACGGTAGCAAAGATGGAACTGTTGAGAAAGCAGCAACTTGAGTCAAATATTGAAACAATGTCATTTTTAAAGCCACCAGAGAGTCTTTGTGGGATGCAAATCCGTATTTGATTAGCTTGGAATGTCTGCCTGCAACAATATTGTGAAATTGTGTCACTTTGCTCACACTGGGGAGCTGTTTCTCTGTGTGTGATGTGTGGCAACATAAGCATGAAGAAAACTTTTGGAATGAAAAGGAGGGAGCGGAAAAACCCTGCGCACCCGATTCAGGTCACATTAATCTTTATATCAAGGTTTGTTGGACATGTTGGCACAGGTGCTCCACTCTCTGACATTACTCAACCCCCCCCCCCCCAACTCCATCAGGTTGTACAGACGCTCCGCTAACGCAAGCCTCTTTTAAAAGGTCTGAGTCCGCACTGTTTAACAACTTCTCTCTATTGATGTGCACAAACACACTTTGCAGAGTCTTGCACTATTATCAAGGTGAGGAATGTGTCCAGTGTTTAACAGCAATTGTCATACGAGTGAGAGGAGGTAAATGTTTGAGCTCTGAATGGCTACACATTCCTGCATGGTGCACCGGCTGCACCCGTCTTTGTGCTCTATTGATGTCTCCTCTGATGCACTGCAAGGTTATCTGGATGTAGACTCTTGATTCGGGTTGTCCTTCCACCGGATTTCCATTTTTTTATTTCCCAATATTCTGTTGAGGTTTCCAAATGAACTTTGAATGTCTGTCGTTATAATTTATGATGTCATCCCCTTAAGAAATCCCTTTGCTGTAGTGTGTTGTGTTGTATAGGATGTTGTTCATCTAAATGGTCTGCAAAAGCAAAAATCCTGGAGAGGGAGTTTCTCTCTCACCCCCCCCCCTCCTGCCTGAAACGCCTCCATTAGACTCCTTTGTTTACTTCCATAACATAGTGACAACACTATGTAACACTCACGCTTGAACACATTGAACGTGAAAGGCTAAAGAAGGGCGGGACATCTCTAAGCGGTTGACCAATCACAGCAGAGCTGGCCAGCTAACCAATCAGAGCAGACTGGGCTCTGGTTTCAGACAGAGGGTGAAAAGAGGTGCTTCAGCACAGGCAGTATGATACAAATAAAGAGCTTTTTGAACATTAAAGCATGGAGACATGTCACAGTAGAAGCACAAAATAAACGTTTTTCTTTTTTTATTCAAAACTATTTTTATTGATTAATTCAAAAATATTAAAATATTAAAATATCAATATATAAATACAGTAAAGCTTAAAGCTTCAAAATGTTCAGTACAGCCCTAGTTTTCCTTCTTGTAGCTGCACATGTTGTAATTTGACCCCGGGTCTGCCTCAAAGCACATCCAACCTGTGTTCATGCAGCTTTATCATCTATGCTCACGTGTAGTTTCCCTCAGGTGTTCACAGGCTCACAATCTGTTTTATCTGGCTTTTAAAGACATCAAAGACCCACATCGCCCGCACACAAACACACACAAAATTTCAGCAGAGATTTTAAAGGATCATGTGCTGTTTTTAAAGTTTGTGAGTAGTGTGGTGTTGCTTATAAAGTCATAGCTGGAGATTTAAGGGTGGTTTTAAGGGCTTTACGTGCCAAAAACTACGTATTAACTCTTTGCACATTTTGGCACAATAACACTGTAATCGTCGAATCGGATAACGCGCTTTTTAGAACACCGATCCAAGTGTAATAGTGAAAAAGCTTTATCATGTGGTGACCACCTATTTAACACTGGTTCATAATCCACACATGGAACTATAGTTGGGGGTATTGTTCCCACACGGACATGTTAGGTGTTTTCTATATATGTTGTGTGCCCTCCTGACTTTTCTCTCTCTTGTCGACCCGGGCTGCGACCCGACAACATGTCCTGTGCAGCTCTTCATTAAAGTACCCTTTTGCACCTTCGATGCACCGCCTCCGACTCCCATATCTCCTGGCACTACACTGGTGACTCTGACACGTCTTGGGAAGTTTCCGGGACGAAGCCGAACACGGCAAAAGGAACTCAGGTTCCTTTCTCGAAATGCCGGGGATTTTTTGGAGACGTCCGTGGCTGCCACCGGCACGCGGACTGAGGCTCGGTGCGTGCTCCGCAGAAGGCTGGAGACGTTGCTCGCCGTTCCCGCATCGGGGGGAACGATGCACGACCTGCTGGGTCGACCAGCAACCCCATGGCTACCACGTGGGGCTGTTTCTTCGGGGCGTGCGGCTGCACGTCCCAGCGGCGCTAGCTAACCACGACTAGCAGCTATCCACGTGGGGCTAACGACGGCTAGCAGCTACCGATGGCTGCCAGCTAACGGCCTCAGCTAACGGCTAGCTGCTAACGGCTATCGACCTTTTCGAGCTTTTTCTGGTGCCTGAGAGGAGGTTTGACCATGTCTGGTTGGCCTCGTGTGAATCCTCTCACTATTTCGCCCACCTGTTTTTTGACCGTGGACAGTACGGCCCTTTTTGAGCTTTTTCTGGTGCCTGAGAGGAGGTTCGACCATGTCTGGCCGGCCTCGTGTGGACACTCTCACCTGTTTCACCACCTCGACGGCGGCTCCAGACGCCACTCACGCTCATCGACGCCTGGGTGGTGCACTCCTGGACCCCGTCTCGCCTCGGCGGTTTCGGACGTCCCCATGCCTTCATCGGCCCGTTTGGTGGCGCGCTCCGGGACCCTGCCTGGCCTCTCCCCTGTCCACGGCTCCTTCCTCCCGGGGATGCTGCTCCTGCCCCCCGGGGACCCTGCTCCTGCCCC
Source organism: Harpagifer antarcticus (assembly GCA_902827135.1). NCBI lineage: Eukaryota > Metazoa > Chordata > Actinopteri > Perciformes > Harpagiferidae > Harpagifer > Harpagifer antarcticus. The sequence continues at coordinate 7,628,545 of CADEHL010001042.1, read as the reverse complement.
CCGGGGACCCGGCTCCTTCCTCCCGGGGATGCTGCTCCTGCCCCCCGGGGACCCGGCTCTTTCCCCCCGAGGACTTTGTGCCCGCTGCCGTTGTGCCCTCGCCTGCGGCCGGGCAGCGCTCCTCCCTGCTGGGGACCACCGGGATATTCACGCCGTCCCCACGTCGCAGCACTGCGGCCCCCTTACGACGCCTACTGCGGCCCCCGTTCCGGCCCGTCTCCCACCCCCGGTGAGGATGCCCTCGCCCTCGTTAAAACCCTGCCCTCTCCTGCGGCCCCCTTCCGACGGCCCGTTCCATGGCCCGGCCCCACCCTCCTCGGCCCCTGTGGTGCTTCCTCCACGGACGTGGGGATCTATTTTTCTTTCCATGTTTGAATTCTGGGGGGGCTTGTGTGGTGACCACCTATTTAACACTGGTTCATAATCCACACATGGAACTATAGTTGGGGGTATTGTTCCCACACGGACATGTTAGGTGTTTTCTATATATGTTGTGTGCCCTCCTGACTTTTCTCTCTCTTGTCGACCCGGGCTGCGACCCGACAACATGTCCTGTGCAGCTCTTCATTAAAGTACCCTTTTTTTCACCTTCGATGCACCGCCTCCGACTCCCATATCTCCTGGCACTACAATCACCCCGTTCACACCAAATCCTCGAAAGCTACGCGTTGATTTCTTAGTTGTATTCGATTTAATGCTGACTGGTGTGAATGTCAGCCTCTCTGCTGTGAATGAGTCACGCTGGGGATACAGTTCTGTGTTCTGCTCGGTAAGGGGAAGTCCGGTGGTGCGCTACAGCCAGAATCTAAACAGCTGGGACCTCTGGCAGAGAGACAGCGCTCAGCAGGCCAAAACATCCCCCTCACATGAGTTTCCTCTCTCTCCCCTGACCCTCACGTCCTTATTTCCCTCGGGTGAATCGGATCTTAATGAGCAGACATTCCAGGTCCCGGCACGGTTTAATTCCTCATGCCCTCTTCTCAGAGTGCGAGCGGGCTTTTATTACAATAGAAGGAAACCGCAGTCGTAAAGAAGTGGTTGAACAGACGCAGGCCAGCACACACCTACTGTAGCCTTGGCAGAGCAGTGGGAAGCCCATAGGAAGACCCACCTCACGAAAGTATGTCTGTCTTTTAAGGAGTGGGAGCAGTCTGAAATGTAGAACAAATACCACATTCATCTCCCAGATTATCAAGGCTTTTTTCTTGTCAGTGGTGATTACATACAAGATTGTGCTGTCAGAGTGAAATATCTAAGAGTCCAACTTTCTGCCTAAAGTCATTTATATGCTCCTCAAACACAAGCACACAACAGGCGGATTGTTGACAGGTGCACCAAAGTTTGCTTCAAACACGTCTCACTAAATCCACAACATACAAGCAATCCTGCGCTACTTCTCCGATGGCTCTCACAGGATTGTTGACATCCTCGTGGATTCATCTTCTTTATTACAGACACATGCATTTCCAAACATTTGGACTACCTATGTTGCAAATGTATTATCTTTTCACTTTACACACGGCATCTATTGCACGTCTGTCCGTCCTGGGAGAGGGATCCCTCCTCTGTTGCTCTCCCTGAGGTTTCTCCCATGTTCCCCTTTAAACTGTGGGTTTTCTCCGGAAGTGTTTCCTTGTACGATGTGAGGCTCTAAGGACAGAGGGTGTCGTATTGTCATACTGATATTCTGTACACACTGTGAAGACCACTGAGACAAATAAATAAAGATTGATTGATTGATTGAGGTGTGCATGTGTTTCATGTCGATTCTGGATAAATCGATATACTGAAACATTGAAAACACATATGATGGATAGATTTGTTTTACTTGCTCTTTAATATATGGCAATTGCTATCTCATTTAAGTTCACTCGATGTGTTCTGTGTGTATGTCATTTTGAATACATACCTTGATATTTGAAAGGGTTTAACATCTCATTTCTCATAATGTTACATTGGCATTACATGATTGGTCATTTTTCTTTCTTCCACTTTATTTCCTTTTGCATGTCTGACAATCTCAGTGGTTTTTGAATGTCTACCACCTCAAAAATAATAATGTTTTAATGTTAAAAGTATTGCTTTTATGGTAAATGGTTACTACTGTCATTCCTGGTGTTTTTCCCAACTAGCTAACATAGGAAAATGTGCAGTACAATACATTTTGTTATATTCATCTTTCATTTTAAATGGTATGGAACAGTTTGGTGAAGAACATGGAGTCGTACATTGACACTGGTCCCGGTGTTGTATTGAAGTATTTTGAGTATTGTGGCAACACGGGTTCTGTAGGTGTGTTTGTTTACCTGTTGCCATATGATCGCCCGCCAAATAAAGACTTTTCTGGCTCAGCGGTTGTCCCGCGGCTGACCCCAGAAAAACGCACGGTTCAGAAGGTTTAATGTAGCTGGACTGTGAAAATGTTTGCATGGGAGAGGGGGGCTGAGAGTAAGAGATGGAGGGAGAGAGGGGGGTGAGGCAGACAAGTGTGCCAGCAGTGACTCAGCCAGTCAGGGTTTTTCTGGGGATTTTCAGGATTATAGAAGTAGATAAATGGGTATTAGAACAGCATGTTTTAACAATACAGAGTGTACAATACAATGCAGCTATGAAATGAGCAGAAAGAGTCGAGAGGCTTTGCTTGTGTCTGGAGGAAAAGGTGGAATCCAAACACAGAGGCAGGTTGCAGACTCGTTCTCAGGATGTCCAGCAGCTGGGGGAAGGACACGGTTTATTTAAGTTCTGCTCTGAAAACAGGGAGTGGACCAGATCAACATGATGTGTGGATCATATAAGCCGGGTCCTCAAAGTGTTGCAGAACATGGAAAGCCGAGTGAAGAATGTGTGTTGCAGGAGGTCTGCCGTGTGAACCAGACTTTAACATCTCTCCACTGTGAGATAAGGATCAGGTGCTCGCTGCTACATTTGGCTCGCTCTGGGTTCTGTGGGAATTCAGTTGTTCCTGTCAGAACCCTTTAACATCTTTACAGTTAATCTACCTTCCTTGCAGTGAGATCGACAGTTGATTTACATTTTGGATTGGTGCTCATCAGTCTGAGCTAGCAACATTTCAGAGCTGCTGCAGAAAGAACACTGTTTTTTTCTTGTTGTTCTTGAAAGACTGTTCTCTGTAGGGCGACAACTAATTAAATATTTGTATTAGCGATTAATCTGCTGATTATTTTCCAGATTCATTCAGAAATCATGTCCATGCTGGTTTTCTCAAAGTCTTATGTGATATCTTTAAGTGTTTTGTTTTGTCAGTCTGAAAAAAGATATTCCGGGAGTAATGCGATAAACATCCATTATTTGAGAAGCTGAAAAAGCATTTCTGCCATTTTTTATGAAGATTAAACGATTAATGAATTATTAAGTAGTTACAATGTACTAATTGTTGCAGCTATAGTTCCTTTTTGTGTTCTATGCAAAGAGGTGTGATTTTTGGTAGCTTCACTTCCACTTTTTCTTGAGGTTAATGAGTAATTAGCTAATCTGTTTCCTGTCACACCATCTTTATGTGGTTGTTGAGTCTGGCGAGTATCAGAGAGAGGAGAGGAGGAGGCTGCATGAGATTGACATTGACAAACTGTGAAGTAAAGTGACAGAAAATGAAAGAAAGACACGGAAAGCAAAGCAGAAAGAGGCTGTCTGACACCCAGCCCTTTGGTTTGTTTAGACCTGTCCGTCTGACCTTTGCCCTCTCTGCTGATAAACTGAACCCGCGCCCCCCTGAACTTTGCGCCCCTCTTCCCCCCGTCTGTGCAGCGATGGAGGTGTTGGTGAGTGAGCTGGGCGTCCTGCTGAAGATGCTGGACCAGGAGAACCTCAGCTCCGACACGCAGGAGAAGAAGACCTCCGTGTGGAACCTCCTGAAGCAAATACAGCCATCGGGTCAGTAAGAGGAGGATACAAGTCCTAGTTTGTTTCATTTCAACTCTACACATACAAACACGCACTACACTCGTCATTTTAAAGGGTCTCTTCCCTTGCCTCCAGTTTCAGGAACAGACTACATCTACATGAATTCAGCTGTGTTCAGAAACGGCACCAGCTTCGTAGAGTCCCTCTTTGAGACCTTTGGTGAGTCTTTGTTGCTGTAAAGCGCCCCTTTCCATATAAATACTCTGCAGACATCATGTTCTCTTAAGTGTCAGTTTATATATACATTATTGTGTCTTGCAGACTGCCAGCTTGGGGACCTAAAGGATGTGACAGACGATCTGAAAGAAGACAACAACACACAAGCTGACACTTTAAAACAGGCAAGTGACAAATATATAGTTGATTTCCAACTGATCCTTTCCCAGAAATCTACATTACATGTGTGGGACGCGTCGTTTCAGCACTCACCATCCAAATTCAACATCGCAGAGGACCATTACAGCGCTAAATGACTTGTGGAGGAAAAGCGAAGAAAAACAGAGATTGTATTCCATGTTGCGGGGCTTTCCCATGCACACATGCTCATCACTCTGCAAGCTGTTGAAGGAGTTAAGATTTAGGGACCCGCCCAGAGCTCATGAGTCTAATTTACGGATATCATTTAAAGGATTTTTCTTTGTATCGCTTTGATGATGTAGTTCGGAGGCTGTGAAATAAAAATTCTTTCTTGGTTATGAGTGAAATTTGAGAGTTGTGTTTGTGTGTTTCGTTTCGTAGGACTGTGCAGACTCCCCTGCCCCGCACTCCACTGACTCCCCTCCTCCTCTGCCCACGACGCCTCCCCCCGAGGAGTATTACGAAGAGGCCGTGCCCCTCAGTCCTGGCACGTTGCCCGAGTACATCATCACACGAGGTCAGCATCTTCCCGCTCTGTTGCACTCAGTGCTCTTAGTGTCATTTTGCTGTTAAAACCCTGTAGACAGTAATTACAAAGTACAAGTTGCATTCAAATACATCACGGAACATAAGGGGTAATTAGTGATTTGTTTCCTTCCCTTTACAGTCAGGCCTAGCCCTCCCAACTCTATCGAAGATGGTTATGAAGACGCCGAAAGCAACTACCCCATTACGTGCATCAACACACACCGCAAAAACTCATGTAAGTTGAAAAGAAAGTGAACTATATAACACCAAAAAAACTGTCTTTTTCAACAAATATAACACTTTTCCTTCTCTGTAATTTCCCCATCAGACAATGACTCTGATGCTCTGAGCAGTTCCTACGAGTCCTACGAGGAGGATGAGGAGGAGAGGAGCCCCAGCGTCAGACTCACTCATCAGTGGCCCTCGGAGGAGAGCTCCATGCCCCCCGCCCGGGACTGTCGCATCTGTGCCTTCCTGCTGCGCAAGAAACGCTTCGGCCAGTGGGCCAAACAGCTCACTGTCATACGAGATAACAGACTACAGGTGAGAAGTGAACTAAGTAAAAGCCCTGACACCAAGCTGATTATCGTCCGTCTGTCAAGCTGGAGACATCGATGAACGTCTGTCCGCCATGTTTTTGTGGTGTTTCCTGCACTTTTAGCATTATTTTACGCAGATTCCAACCATGATTTATATATACAGTCTATGATTCCAACATACTCCAATGCCTTTATTACTTGCTGAATTGACAGCGGAAGGGGATGACTCTGATTGGCTGTTCAGCCCAGGCTGATCAGTGCACATTAAGAGAAACGGATGCTAGGATAAATAACAAAACACTCAAATCAAGAGGGAATACATAGACTTTCATCTTATCAAATCATCCTAATACACAGCTCTTTTTGAAACTATATCACCAAAAATGGCTGGCAAATGCTGCTTTGTTTAAATGTTTGTAACATAATAACAGCTTGTGTATATATATATATATTAATGATGTCAAAAGGCGGTAATTCATTTTTTGAATTAATTGCATTAAAATAGTTAACGCATTTAACGCGTGTGCAGAATGGCCCGCCCCATACATCCCACCAGTGGCAGCGCCAGGGTATGGCTGCAGGGGCGGCGCCAGGGGGGAGCTAGGGGGGGCTGAAGCACCCCCCAGGATTGCCAAAGCACCCCTTAAGCACCCCCAAGAAATATATATATATATATATTTTTTTAAATTATTATTATTTTTATTAAATTAGAAACATTATTGATTACATCAATGCAGATGTGAAACAAACACATTTTTGACCAAAAACATAAAGCCAACACAGGTGATATGATTAGGCCAATGGCCAGCACCCATTCGATTTTTGACCTACCCATAGGCTAAATTACTTTGACACTTGAGTGACTTCCTGTTAGCTAGAGCACCAAATTATTTGCTAACAGCAAAGTGAAAGATGGATCGTTTTTTAGTCCTTAAACGTCCACGTGTGGGCACTCAATCAAAACCACCTGAAAGCGAGAGGGATTCTGCACATAATCCCTGTACTACTTGTAGGCTACATGAGTAGCCTACAAGTAGCTTCTCTGGTCTCTGTGTTTCATTCAAGCTCTGCTCTGTGTGTGTGTGTGGCACGAGCCATTTTGTGTGCGTGCGTGCGTGCGCGAGCGAGCGAGAGAGCTCGCCTCGCGCACCGGTGGGTATCTACCGGAGATCGTTGTGGTTAGCATCTGGTGCTAAATAGCCAAGCTAACGGATATAAGGAGCTTTTTCAACAACAAGGTGGAGGGAGAACTCTCTCCAGTCAGACGGAGAATCTCAGATAACCTCAGCTCAGGTGAAGTAAAGGGCTCTCAGTGTTTAGATAGTTAACTTTAGTCTAGTTATCTCAGTGGGTCTCAAACGGTTTGTTTTAAAAGGGGAGTGATTTGTAAAATATCTATAAAGAAATAGAAAATATGTTTACAGTTCTGTGTCATATGGATGTTGAGAGATGTATCCATAGATCTCTTAATGTTGCTCTCAAAGTGCACCAGATTGATGCTTTCAACTGCAATATTTAAAAAAATCTTCCCGGGGGAAACATGCCCCCGGACCCCATTAGAGGAGGTGAGGACCCCAGAGGAGGTGAGGTCCACCCCCCACTTGTAAAAATAGCACTTTACCCCTGCTTACACCTATATGCCGTGAGCTGATTATCGAGCCTTCATTGTAACAGTCGTGGGTGCACTGTGTGTGCGTGTGGGGAGTGTTGCAGTAGAACATTCAACTGTAGCGCTGGTGCATTAATGGGAAACGCTTAATGTTTGAGCACCCTCTATGAAACGTCAAGCTACCCCACAGCACCCCCTAGAGAAATTCTCTGGCGCCGCCACTGTATGGCTGGGGTAAGCTACACCCATACCAAGAAATGGCTTAGCCCCACCATGAAAAATGATGTTAAAGTAAGCAAAATAAAGTCCGCCAACTCGCACCGAGAATTGCACAGACAGCAGTTAGTAAGATTGATTTCAGTAGCCACTTGTCTGGAAATACCGAAGACCAGAAACGGTTTTGAAAACTTTTGTCACGTAGTGATCGTCTTCTCAATAGAACATCTTTGATAATGTCTTCTGGTCAATCAGAATCAAGATAATGGCGTGTTGTTGTTGCAGGAAGTCCCGAAGGAGAATACTTTTGCTGTAGTACAGGTAACACATAACTGGTACGCATGCTATGTGCGTAATCTGAAATGCGTATACCGTCACTTGTGTCACAAAGCGCATTTGCGTACGACAGAGTCGGTCTCCATGTGCACAGACAGGGCTGCTGTTAACATCGGTCTGTACAACGGAATTGTGCCAAAACTACGCCAACCGGCTGCGGAGGGAGACTCCCCCCTTCACTGGAGAAACAGCTGATCACAACGTTCACACTCTGTGGTCACGAAGTACTCCACTAGCCCCCCGTCGACTTTCCTGAAGTACTCCACTAGCCCCCCGTCGACTTTCCTGAAGTACTCCCCCATTGATAGAAATCAACACGTAATGAATTAAGACCCCACGGTTTGATGATAGGTGCTCTCTTTCATTTTGACACACAGAACATTTTTACAATAAACATGTTAAATGGATATATCCGCGTTCTTTCATTTATCTTTCCATTCCCACAACAATATACATAAAGAAATGACATATTTTGGACAGTTCGAATGGTGATTAATCATGATTAATTCATTTTTAAGCTGTGATTAATCTGATTAAAAATTGTAATCGTTTGACAGCCCTATATATACTGCTGGAGTTTTGGGGATTTCCGTTTTAGAATGATGATCATGCAGACAGGAACGTATGTGATTGATGGCTGTTGTCTTTGTTGTGTGTTCAAGTGCTATTTTTTGTGGTGAAAACAAAGCATCGCGAGTGCAACAGTTGACTCTTACGCAACGTGTTTGTTGATCTTGGCTTAGTGCAGTGGTTCTCAAACTTTTTCTGTCGGGCCCCCCCAACACAAATAGTCAGGCTCAGTGGCGGCGCCAGAGATTTCTTTTGGGGGTGCTGTGGGGTAGCTTGACGTTTCATAGAGCTCACGGCATATAGGTGTAAGCAGGAGTAAAGTGCTATTTTTACAGGTGGTGTGTGGACCTCACATAGGAGGGTCCGGGGGCAAGATCCCCCGGGAAGATTTATTTTTAAATATTGAAGTTAAATGCATCAATCTGGTGCACTTTGAGAGCAAAATGAAGAGATCTATGGATACCTCTCTCAACACCCATATGAAACAGAACTGTAAACAGATTTACTTTTTCTTTATGGATATTTTACAAATCACCCTTTTAAACTTCATACTTTTTTTACTGTCATATAGTATTTCATACCTGTTTTTCATTTATTCTCTTATTTTTGTATAACTATAATGATCATATAAACGTGTGCCTCGGAAATAATTGTTTACATTAATGGTGACCAAAACATTTGAGAACCACTGAGATAACACTGACAGAGTCCTGTAGCTCACTGAGTCTCTCAGTCTGACAGGAGAGGACTCTCTTCCACTTTGTTGTTGAAAAAACTCCTTCTATCTGTTAGCGTAGCTCGCTAGCACCAGAAGCAACAACAACGATCTCCAGTTTCGGTGCGCTCTCTCTCTCTCTCGCTCGCGCACACAAAATGGCTCGTTCCACACACACACACACACACACACACACACACACACACACACACACACACACACACACACACAGAGTCGAGCTTTAATGAAACACAGAGACCCAGACGTAATAGTACTGTACTGCATCATATTATTTTCGAATCAATAATATATATATTTTTTCAATAACCATTTTTCCTCCTGGTCTCTCGCGCCCCCCCTGGCATGCCTCTGCGCCCCCCAGGGGGGGCGCGCCCCCCACTTTGAGAACCATTGGCTTAGTGTGTCAAGGCCTTATTCTTCAGCATGCATTTAGGAAACCATAAACAACCTCTTCTTCAACTTCTACAACTTTGTTATGTGTGCTCTTTTGTGCAGTGCTATAAGAGCTCTAAGGACACATCCCCCTGTGTGGACATGCTGCTGCCCCAGTGCACTGTGGTCTACGCACCCAAAGACAGCAAGAGGAAGCACCATGAACTCCGCTTCACTCTGCCCAATGGAGATGCACTGGTGCTGGCCGTACAAAGCAAGGAGCAGGCTCACAGATGGCTTAGGGTGAGCTACACTTTGAAATGACAGTCATGCATGTAATACAGACCAATACGGCCATCAATCATGTCGACAATCACTGGAAGTGGGTTTGACGATGTGGAAAAACAAACCTCAGAGAGTCGAGAGTGACACGTGTGAAATATCTCCCCGCAGGTTGTTAGAGAAGTGAGCGGTCAGAGCGTTGGGCCTGAGGAATCTGCGTCTCCCATCATTCCTAGAAAAACGGAACTTGACAAGGTAAGTGCATGAGAGAGGATGTTTGTGTCTGTTGGTTATTCCCAAGACATCATTTATCTTTACAGCTGAGGTGAGGAAAGGTTGGTGGCAAGCAGCAATTGTGTTGTCACCGTCAATTTTCTTAAACAATTGTTTGGCTCAACGCAGTGCACAGTGAAACCTGTATTTGGCTCGCAGAACACGGAGCGGATATGTAGCGTAATTGGGTGTTAAGGCAGCAATGACAGGGGTGTTGGATCAGGCACATCCTCTTTACCTGTCAGACACACACAGCAAAAATCCCTTTTATGAAAGAAAGCATGGAATGCAAAGAGAAAAAGGATGAGTCTTAATATGTAACTATGTAAGATAATGAAGGATGGAAACTTGCTAACGAATTACAGTTATTTATCTCTTAATCTCTCTTCTAGTTTGTTCTTGGCAGGCAGACTGATCCTGTGAAGGACTGCTTTTGTAAGTCTAAACCAGTGTTGGTATGCTTCTTCCTCAGAGGCTTTCTGCAGAGAGGAACACCTCAGACTCAGACAGTGTGGGTGTGTCGACTGGAGAGCACTGCAGAGAGAATGGTGAGACAGAGACACACACAGCCTCAAATCAATACAGCAGACAGAAACATGTTGACTCAAAGTCCACTTACTAGGTTTACAACTGCTTCTTTGCCCAATTGTTTTCACATAACTTATTATCAATAGTCCATAATCTAGTGAAATGTATTTTGCCACATCTTATCTGTATATCTTGAATTACAGTTTCCAGACACCAAAGATACATTGGTCAACTCTTTAATCCTTTTGTTTTTGATGTAGGCAAGGTGAAACGGGGAGCTTTCGCTGCAGGCCGTAAAATCACTCGTATCATCAGCTTCTCCAAGAAGAAGCCCCCTCGCCCAAGTGACCCCCGGACCTCATACAGCGACCCTCGGCAAGGTCAGACTCTACTTCACTTAATCTGTCTACATATCCTAAGGTCTTTAAGCCTCTTAAATCTTCAGACACAGCAATTGTAAGCCTCTGAATACCATTGACATCTGACAGCCGGAGGCATAATGTCTTTCAGTTGGCTGTCCATCATCTTCTTGTCAACGTCATATATCAGTTATGACTTGAGGAACATTTTATTTGGTCTTTATATTTGGTAAAAAAAACTTCCACTTGGACTGAAGGATTAAATTATCTGTATTTGATGGTCAATGGTCACTTAAAAAAAAAAATGTGCTTGTTATTTCAATTTCATACATTTCTTTTAGGATAAAATGATGACATTTTAGACAGGCATGGATGTTAACTCAAACTTAACTGGTTTGTAGAGGCATACTTTGGTAAGGCGATAATTCTAGATACTCATCCATCTTTTCCCTCCTTACCATGCAGGCTATGTGTCGGTGCTGGTGCATCAGGTGTGGCGGGAACAGTGGTGCCGTGTGTGCAAAGGCTCCCTGCACTTTTACAATGACAAAGGAGACTCTCGGACGTCCCTGCCTTCACTTCCTCTCCACGGCTGTGAAGTGCTCCCGGGGCTTGGACCCAAACATCCCTTTGCCTTCCGAATCCTGCGGAACAACACAGCGGTGGCTGCTCTGGAGGTAAATAACTGACCGTTTGTTCCTCATTTAAAGTTGCTCTACACTAATCAATACTTTTATTCTAACAGGTCAAAAATGTGTTCAAAGGGGTCACTCTATTTGAAGAACACACCATCACTTGATACCACACTCACACAGTTTGCTGTATTTTAGTGTCTTTCAGCTATTTGTTTTTGAGTAACTTCCAAATTAAAAGCTTATTTGTTGGTCTCTTTTTAGGCTAGTAGCTCTGAGGAACTTGGACGGTGGCTTGGAGTCCTCTTGGCAGAGACAGGCTCTTCGACAGATCCAGAGTCACTGCATTACGACTATGTTGACGTAGAAACCATCGCTAACATCCGCGACGCTGCGCGACATTCCTTCCTGTGAGTGAGACGAAGAGGGGGGAAGTGGGAATTTCAGGACAAGGTCAAAGCAAGGCCAGTGACCAACGCAAAGATGTTGTAACCAAATAAAGATTAACATCTCCTTTTCTCTAATCCTAGGTGGGCCACATCTTCCGTCAGTAACTCTACAGACTGCAGAACATATGATGACGTCCCTAATGAGGACATGCAGGTAGGATACATGCTTACACATTTTTTTAAGTTTAGTTAAACATAGGTGTAATTCTTTACTTTGATGTGACAAGATTAGCGGCTGCATGTCTGTGTGTGTGCAGCTGTTTGGGACTGTCCCTGTCTGAATATGACACTCCATATCAGTCACTGGAACAGACAGGCAGTGCTCTGTTACACGCCTATCAATGACTGCTTTTTGTAAGCCAGAGAAAAAGCAGTGTGTGGGCATGGGAGAGGGGGGAAAAGACAAAAAAAAGAAATAGCGATCTAACTGGTGACAGGAAGGCAAGAGGTCATGGAAGTTTTATAGCCTGTAAACTCCTTTCCTAACCCCACTGACATGCACTTAAACACTTCACCACCTAAAGCCACAAACATACACACCTCAATGGTCTCATACCAATGAATCTGAACATTAGTATATTGCTTAGCATAATATACAAACTTTGCAGTCTTTTTCCTCCTCCGTCCTCATCCTTTTTTCTGCATCCTCCCACATCTGTCATGTCCCCCCACCCCCTCTCTACTCCACCCAGTCAGGAGAGAACCGCAGGCAGCAGCCTGGGAATCAAGGGAAGAGGCGCTCAAGTTTCTCCAGCAGTGACTCTGACAGAACCAAGCCTTTAGTCTCCCTCAAACGAACAGGCTCAAGTAAGTGTGTTTAGTTGGTTTTCCAAAATACCATATAACCTATATTAAGTTATCAAGGATTATTTGTTTGAATCAAGTCTTTGTATAGAGTCTAATGCCTAGGTTGTGTATATATATTTTGTGAAGAATAGAGGACCCAAAATGTATCCCTGTGGAACCCCTTTGTTAGAGTTGATCGTACAAAACTTCAGTAACACATCGTGATCCATTACAGCATTACGTCAGATAAATTAACAAAGCTGCACAAATATAATTTGTATCCAAAGTATTCAAATGATCATTCACAACCAACCAAACGGCTAATATCCTATATCAGCACAGCCGGACCAAATATTTGTAGAAGCTTCCCTTTTTATCAGCTTTAAGCCCCTCTCCCTCTTCCATCTGTCTTTCCTTAAATACAATAAATAAAAAAGTATGAGCAGTCTGCTTCCCTTCAAGGGAACAATAATAATACAGATGGCACTTCTTAATATACTGTAGTTGTGTGTCTCACAGGAGTTAGATCGCAAAGCTCTATTTTTACTGTAGCACACTCTCTTCATAGACTCCTCATAACATTTGAGCTTTTATAAGGCTCAATATTCCCCATTTCCCCTCTCCTCTTAATCATCTTCTCACTTTCCATCTATAATCTCTTCCCTCTTCACTTACATATACAATTTGTTTCCCCGTGTCAGTTGGCCTCCACCATGCAGAAAGGAATTGGGCGTCCTTAGTTTAGGAACGTGATATTGGCGTGGTCGGCTGTCTCTCTGCTCCTCTCAGTGTTGGTTCACAGGCCTTCACTGTGACGTTCTGACACATCAAAGAGCCAGCGCTCTCCACGGCTGAGAGCTTCCGGATGTAACCTGAGATTTACTGGACACTCACATTAGATCCGCTGTCTTGCCTCCTGACCTCTCCCTCTGCAGGAGAGCGTGCGTCTGTTTACCTTTTATTCATGCATCGTATCTTTGTGTCCTCCCGAAAATTCTTCTTTGAATTATGAAAGAGGTCGAATGTGTGTGCTTTTCTCTCACGTGAAAGATGTCATACTCCTTATGTGAAGAGATTTATTTAGGACAGGCAAAATATCACTGATAGTGTTCTGTCTACTTCCCATAACCCCTGCCCATTTAACCCCTCACCTTTGCTCTCTTCTGACATTATCACATAGATGAAAACCAATATGGCAGGTATGGGAAAACGCGAGCAGATGAGGATGCCAAACATTACCTGAAAGAGAAGGAGGAGCTGGAAAGAGAGAGGGATGGGATACGAAATGCACTTGTGACCCTCCGTAAGGAGAAGAGAGAGCTGAAGGAAGAGCTGAAGACCGCCTCTGGTAAAGAGACACAAAGCAAATCAGACATCAGTTGAATTTCTTCTCAGTCATTACTGCTTCAATACAAATCTGCAGCCTTTCAGTGTCCAGATACTGAAATGTTTTACTGTAAGCATTATTATCTAATACCATAGACAATTAGAGGCACCAAGTCTCCAAAGCAAAATGGTTTGTTTGTAAGTTATATTTTTCTTATTTATCTGCACTTCAATCAGAAGGCTTGAATATTAATTAGACATTCCTTGTCCTGTCTCTGACCCCGTAGTCTGACCTCCATTATTAGAGGGCCATGTGAGTAGACAAATTCCCTACAGGGACGACTAAAACAACTAATTGCTTTTGATAATTAAAACCAAAAACATGGCTGTGAAATCTTTTTCGAATCAAATTAATTTCCTGTATTTCCACATAGCATGTTGAAGAAATATTCAGATCTTAAATCTGAAAAAAGTAGCACACTACATGTAAAATAATTACCTTTTAAGGAAAAAGTACAAAAGTAGAAAAAGCAGAAATAGTCATTAAGAAAAGAGCCATCATCCAACTGTAAATAACATTTTAAAGGATAAGGTTTTTCTTTCTTTGAGGGGTTACATATTCTTCCAGTTTATAAAATGTTTGTGTAAAATGTTAAATCTGAGATGTAACTAGTATCTTTAGCTGTAGTGAAGTATAGAAGTACAATATTTTCAGTTTGCAATGTCGCGAAGCACAGGTATTAAGCAGCATAACATGGAATCACTCCATTCAAGAAAAAATACCCAAACCTGTATTTACAACCACTTTGTATGGTTAATTGCTTTTCTGATCATTGTTTGTCTCATCGTGTTGCTGTGTTGATGTGTTGCAGAGAGGAGGATGTCCTCCCTGAACAAGCGTGTGTCCCAGCTGGAGGACACCTGTCGAATCAAAGAGGCGGAGAGGGTGGACCTGGAGCTGCGGCTGACTCAGGTCACAGAGAACCTGAAGAAGAGCCTTGCTGGGGGAGCTCTGGGTGCGCCTGTTGAGGCTAAACCCCCACTTAAGGTATATATCTTGCTTCATGTGTAAGGACCATAGACTGTATATATAAAGGTAAGGACGCACAAACACATGTTAAACGTGGTATATTTAATTATTTGCCTTTTACTTTCTGTGCAGGCCTCCAGCAAAAAGAAACAGAATATCTACAGTGATGCTTTACCAGTAAACTGTGCCTCAGAGATGCGTCGGAGACCTCCATCTGTTTACGCTTCTTCTGGAACTGTCATGCAGAAAGCAAAGGTAGCTGCTCAGTAACTCTCACTGTGACTTTCGTGAACAATATCATTAGGGGCAGGTTTCTCTCAGGATTCTAGGGTCACAACAGCGTGTGTCATCGTCTAATGCAGTGCTTCTCAAAGTGTGGTCCGCGGACCACTGGTGGTCCGTGAGCGCCCCCTAGTGGTCCGTGAGTATATTGGTAAAATTTCACATTTGAAATAAATAAATACATTTAAGTTTTCCGCACTCTCGCGGGAATATCTCCGCAATGGAGCGAGCTTAAGTTTCACTTTTGATTGCATGATATAGCCCAGCACAACACCTTCATCACACATGTGGCCACCTGTTTGTACCATTTTCAGGCGATTTGTAAAAAACGATGTGTTTTTGGATATTTGTGGAGTTAGGTGGTCCGCGAGTATTTTTTTATTGGTTAAGTGGTCCTTGGTATGAAAAAGTTTGAGAAACACTGGTCTAATGGGTTTTCACGGTTCACACATATATAGAAAGCCACTTTGGATATTCACTATTAAGTGCCGGAATGGTAGGGGTTATCCATAAAAATGATTCTATACATAATTGTGAACACGTTTAAAGATCATTTGTTTTAACAATATTGTTTACTTCAACTATTTGTTGTGTATTACCTTTTTTTGTTGGCATTTGCAATTTTTTATGAGTAGACTATCAAAACCAAAGTTCTCCGAGCCTGTTTTTCAGGTCTCAGGCTCGAAAATGACATTCCCAGAACAAATGACCATATCTTCCCTTCTAAAAGGGTTAAATGAATAATCATTTTTTCTCAAAGCAAGGTTACATCTGTGAGTTGGATGTAGAAGTGTCAGAATCAATTGAACACAGATTGAACACAGTAAAAAAAATGTAAATTATAGTTTGGAGACGCGTGCTGACAGCGTAGCGTCATACTTCATGAATGAATAGTGTAAATAGCAAATCCTGCTTCGTAGTACAGGCCACGTAACCCTTTTAACGAGTTAATAAAGTGTGGCCTCGTTGTATTTAAAACGTGGCCACACTTTATTAACTCGTGCGAACGAGATACGTGGCCCCTTTTTTATTTATTTTTCTCTCTAGAACCCTCCAGGGCTCCGTATGTCCGTCCAAAAAAAAAAAAAAATACTTTTAGTGAAAACCACCCTTGAATGATGGGTTAGTAGACTAAAAGCTTTAGGAATCCAAACTACAACATATAATAAGTACCCTGTATCAAGATTGATGCAAAACAAGGGACATTTGACCTTTTTAGAGAGATTTAGCAAAACAAAAACACTTCTGGGGCCATTTGGGTGGATTTTCCATATCTCTGGCCCCCCTTGGTCGATTTTGATGATTGACATCTCTTTCTAACCGTCAGAGCCAATGGAATCTAGGGGAAGTTCCACACACACACACACACACACACACACACACACACATAGTATTGTGATGTCTGTTTGCTTCCCCTGTTGCGAGTTCTGATCGCTCAGTGATCATACTATACCTATATAATCTGTGGAGTCTCAGATTTAATCGGATATCTTGTATGTGCAGTTACGATAAGTAATAAGGGTATCTTTATCTTGAGTTCTGTGCCAAATTGCGTTCTGGGGTCAGGGGTCATTTAGACGCTTCTTATGAGACTTGTGTTTTGTTTTGGTAAAAATGGTTCGTATTGTCAGTTAGCTGAGATTCTTCCTGTTAATCTGGTATGACACATTAATAGGTTTTTAGATATTAAGATGCCCTGAAAAAAAAGACCCACCGAAGGGGTCTTTGGGGCTTAACAGGTTAATAATGCTCTATTTATTTTTGCTGTTTCTTTGTTTACTTGTACGTTTCAGCTGCACCTGCTTTCGTGTTGTTACTGAATCTTCACATGTGTTTACCTTTACAGGAATGGGAGTCAAAGAAAGCAACCTAAGAGCAGCATTATGGAGAGGACTGGAAAAGAGAGATCATGGACGTCAGGATGTTGTTACTGTGAAATTCAATCTCTCTTAGGATATCCTTCCATCTCCAGCCCAAAGCAAAGACTTTTCAGAGGAATACAACTGTAATGACAGAAATTGCCAGCAGGTGGAGGTACATCTCTCTGAATATTTACTCTTCTGTCTCCCTTAGAACATTTGAGAATCCAAGGACACTTGCAAGTCTTTGTCCAAGTGATTTCATTGTATTTTGTGAAAATGTGGCAAACAGGAATGAGGGTTTATGGCAGAAAGACTCAAGAGAAGTGAATTGTGTTGTAAAGGAGGGTTAACACAGGATTATGTTCTAATCCTGTGTTAAATGTGGTGAAAATTGTGAAGTTGGTTTGAGAAATGACGAGGGAGGCGATTAAAGCCGCAATATGTCTTACTGTACAGAGTGAGCCATGACTACTGTTTTGTATTTTTTTAAACATTGTTCAAGGATTCATTTCTCATCGTCATTATCATCATAACTACCTTTAAGAGGTATTCAGTAAAGTGCCATAATGGCTGTGTGAATTATATATATTTTATACACTTATTAGCTTCTTCTCCTGAATTGAAGCTGTGCCAAACATCACACCATCTGTTGAACAATGTAACATATTCCTTTTCTTGGCAGATAAATACACCATCATTTAGTGACTAACAAATTGTTGCTATTGTTGATCAAATAAATCATTTGCAGAGTGGTAAAATCCCCACTTTTATGTAATTCAACAACTTTTCTGCTGAACCTGTGGTTGATTTTTGCACTTTACTGTTCTCCTACCTGGATAAGGGAATAATAAATGTGTGTCTTATTCTCAAACATGTGATCTTAATTCATTTGTTACAGTACAGACCTAAAGTACAACACATTCTCAGTCTCACTTTTATTATATTAATTAACATGGTATGAAGTAATTGTACACTTTACGGTCTCAATGTATGAAAGCCAAAATAAAGACACTAATACATCATCACTTAATAAAGGCAATTCAATGCAGCACAGTATAGTGTGATGCAGCTCAGCCTATCGTTTATAACTAGTTTTACTAGTTTTTTTTGGACTAGACTTGTCAGGAAATAGACAGAGCCAGGCTTTATTTGTATGTTAAGATGTTAGTAGCCATCCATTTAAAAATTATTAATAAAGCTTTGAAAACGGTAAAATGCAAAGAAGAATTTCTAATGCTGAATGATGAATAGTAGTTTCGAATTCATCATTTTCTAGCCCTGTTTGAGGGACAAAAAGGTTTGATTGATTGATTGAAAAGTGTATTAACAGCTTGTATATTGGGTACAGTACAGTACAGCTCAAAACATACAATTGTTAAGGGGATGCAGACCAGAGAAAGACTTTCGTCTTGTTTACATCAGGGTCCCCCATTTCCAATTCATCATATAATTTAAGACATGTAAGACATATTTGACAAACAGATGGGTTATTTACAATTTTTACATACAGGTGGTTTTTTTTTTACATACAGATTTCTTATTTACAATTTTCATTTTAGATTTCGTTCTAATACATCCTAACCGGACATTTAAGACCAACCAAGTCTACAGATATACAGTTAGTAACAGAGTCTAAAATGCGAGTATATACATAGATGGGGGGGAAGCTGAAGCGACAGGTTGAGATTTGTACCATTACCGGGGCCAGTTTTGCAATGCTCTCCCCCGAAGGTGCTCTTTAAGAGAGGTTTTGAAGGTAAGTATAGTTTTACTTTCCTTTACAGTTGTGGGAAGAGCGTTCCACCTTGATGTGGCATAATTGCGAAACGTGTATTCCCCCTTTTTTGTGCCAAATCTGGGTTTCACATGATTTGTGGAGCTCCCTCTGGTGTTATGATCATGGTATTCCTTGAACCTTTGGGAAGAATTTTGACATGTACATGGGTACCATAGAGGTGTAGTGGATCTTGTAGACCAGGCCCATTGCAAGTAGCTGTACTCTGTCGTCTACTCTAAGCCATCCTAGGTTGTCAAAGTGGGCAGAGGTGAGGTGGGTTCTAGATGAAAGGTCAAGCAGTAGTCTGACCAGTTTATTTTGTGATGTTTGAAGTTTTATTTTTAGCGCCTTGGAGGTGCTATGGTACCATGACGTGCAAGCATAGTCATAGTACCCTTGAATGAGGGCTCCTTCCAGAGTTTTCAGGGTGTTCTTGTTTACCAGAGAGGAGATCCGGTATAGGAATCTAGTTCTTCGATTGACTTTTTTTATTACATTGGATGCCATTTTGTCACAGGAGAGGTTTGCCTCAAGAATAGATCCTAGGTAATTTCCTTCTTACTTGTGACAATAATGTCACCCACTGCAACTGAAAAGTCGTCGGATTTGCTGAGATTATGTTTCGAACCGAAGAGAATGGACTCTGTTTTACCCAGGTGTAATGATAATTTATTATCGGCGAGCCAGGTGCAGATTCTGCCGAGCTCGGAGCTGAGGGTTTTTTCAACCTGCAATCTGCTCCTGTCTGAGACCAGCAGGGCTGAGTCGTCCGCGAACAGGAACAAGTTGCAGTCACATGCTGATGACATGTCATTTGCATAAATTAGGAACAGTAACGGACCTAATATGCTTCCTTGTGGAACACCACAGCTCACTGGGAGGGGGGGGGACAGAGTACCGTTTACCTCCACCATCTGTTCTCTCCCCTCCAGGTAGGACTGCATCCAGCTCACCGATAGTTTATCAAAACCAATTGCTTTTAGCTTGTCAATCAGAATGGGGTGATTGACAGTGTCGAAAGCCTTTTGTAGGTCCAGCATCACCATGCCGCAGTACTTGCCCTAGTCCACCTCTTGTTTGATGTGGTCGCTCAAATAAAGAAGGCATGTGTCAGTGGAGTGGGATGTTCTAAAGCCAGATTGAAATTCATATATTAGTTTCTTTTCCGCGAGGTACTTTTCGACCTGTTCATATACCAATTTTTCCATGACTTTCGAGATGGAGGTAAGTATAGAAACAGGGCGGTAGTTGCCTGGGTCCAATTTGCTGCCCTTTTTGTGCAGGGGGGTTACTCTTGCAATTTTGAAGTCTCTGGGTACTTTTCCCAGAGGTTAATTATGTGAGCTATAGGCGCATTCACACTGCGGTACTTTTCCCACAAAGGTTCATGCGAACTTAGTTCATGAGAACTCTTTTATCGCGTTCACACCAAAAGAGCCGGTACTAAAAGTAGTTCATGTGAACCTTTTTACCCCCTCGAAAGTCCCTGCTAGAGAGCAGGGACTTTCGAGCGGCTCTTTTGTGAGAAAAGAGCTATATTTCTGATTGGCTGGGCGGATTGCAAACCACGCCCCGTAAAACTTCCAAAAAGTTTTGTGAAGCCGCCATTTTATTATCCTCGCATTAGCATTATTAGCATTAGCCCAGCGCAGAAACACAGAGAGACTAACTTATGGCAACACAAAATAAAACATGGGA
Organism: Harpagifer antarcticus; assembly: GCA_902827135.1. Taxonomy (NCBI): domain Eukaryota; kingdom Metazoa; phylum Chordata; class Actinopteri; order Perciformes; family Harpagiferidae; genus Harpagifer; species Harpagifer antarcticus. The sequence goes on along the minus strand of CADEHL010001042.1, from coordinate 7,608,077 downwards.
GCGGTGGAGATGAGGAGGTGTCGGCGTTCTGGCGATTTACTCGGAAGGCTTCAGTAGAAGCTGCTGGGAGTCCCAGCAGCTTCTACTGAAGCCAGTCCCCAACTCCGGGGACTTCCGGCCGGGGACTCCGGGCGGCAGTATACGACGTGAAGTTGTTTGTAGCCTGCCAGTAAACCCAAAGCAGAAGAAGAAGAAGTGACGTCAGCGGCTTCATTTGCCTAATCCACCCCAGTGACTTTTTCCGGTGTGAACGCGATCTGTACTTAGTTCATGCGAACTAAAGAGTTCGCATGAACTAAGTTCGCATGAACCTTTGTGGGAAAAGTACTGCGGTGTGAATGCGCCTATTGACTGGTGAGATGGCGGTTGCTGTGTCTCTGAGGAATTTGGAGGGGATATTGTCGTGGCCAGTGGCCTTGTTAGGTTGGAGGGCGCTCAGTTTAATGAGTACCTCTGCTGTTGTTACCCTTGCTAGACTGAAATCATCTTTGCGTACCCCTAGGTTTTTGTAGTAGGTCATGATGTGATCTACTCCAAAAAGCCCTGAGTGGGAGGGTAATTTATTTACAAGAGTTGTGGCTATGTTTGTGAAAAAAATGTTCAAGTACTTGGCCACATCCAGTTTGTCTGTGATGAGCCTGTTATCTGTCTTTATGTTTACGTTCAGGTAATACATTATGTGACACAAAAAAGCATGTATGATCAGTTTAGATCCAGTGGCAAATGGTATTGGGTCTCAAATGAGGAGATAGAGCAGCATCAAGGATGGTGAAATGAACAATGCAGCAGCTCAGAGGAACAGATAGTAAAGCCAGTAGAGGATATTGACACAGAGCAACACCATGGGGAAAGCGGTGTGAGAGTGGCGATCGATGTTGTGTGGATTTTCCACCGTGAAGGCGGCCACGGCTCTGCGTGAAGCGCTCCTCACTGAGGACAGACCGCAGCCCTGATCCGACAGCTTCGCTGTCGCAGTCCGCTGCCTGCTCTAGGGGCTCCTCTGCAGTGGAGCTCATCTGCACAGTGTGTTTCGGCTGGGTGGAGCGGACGATGGGGATGGAGCCGTTTCCGTTGGATTCATCAGTGGCGGCGCCAGGGTATGGCTGGGGTAGGCTACAGCCATACCAAGAAATGGCTTTGCCCCACCTTAGCCCCACCATGAAAAATGATGTTAAAGTAAGCAAAATAAAGTCCGCCAACTCGCACGGAGTAAATTGCACAGACAGCAGTTAGTAAGATTGATTTCAGTAGCCACTTGTCTGGAAATACCGAAGACTAGAAACGGTTTTGAAAGTGTAAGTAAACCATTTAAGGATAAAGTTGTTCCTTTAGCTGGAGCCACAGTGATGATGATGTATTTATACTATCCTTATGAATGCAGGACAGTTATAATGCTTTAAGGAAATTGGTGCAATCCACTGCGTCTATTTCCTACATGTTGGATCACCATGTAAAGCCAACATGTGTATATTGTATTAATGCTATTTTTATCCACCTACAAAACTCTTAAAGATGAAAACAGTTATGTTCAACTCAAATGATTGTAATTGTATGTACTGATAGTCCTATCATCTACAATATTTAACATTTTTAGACCAGGTGCATGTTGCGAATAATTATTGTTACAGTGTATGAAGGGGGTGGGGCTGGGGTGTCTAAAGTCAAAGATGAATCTTGATTGGGCCAAATTTGACCTCGAGTCACCCAAAACAATGCTGCTGGGTCTCCCCAGACCCCAACACCAAATTATACACTTTTTTTTTTTAGAGACCTTCAGACTTGTCAAAAATTGTCAAAATCAGTTTTGTAGTGTTTATATAGCTGTTGTGGAGGATATCATGAAGCCTTGTTCCGATTTAAAAAAACTAGAGAGTAATTATAATTTTAACTTGAAACGGGTCACGGGAGACCCGAACACAACATAAGGGTTAAATGAGTGTATATTTGTCGTTTTTCTTTCAAATCTAGGATACCTAACCGCCGATGAACACAAATCTGTCAGCATTGTGAACATTTACTTTTCTGCTTTTATATTTTAAATAGCACCACTATAACATTTGACTATATTGTGTTATAATATGTTTTCTCTGCTTTGGTCATATCTGTCTGACCATATATAAAGTCTATAAAAGTGATTCAATATATGAAGGATGTATGCACTTAGGCTCTTAACTCCATGATACTTTGACCTTTAGATAAACCCAGTTAGATATCCAGTACTGACCGATGCAGGTCCTGGCTGGGACAGAGGACTGGCTGATCCAGAATGAGACCCAGGAGAGAACCACCAGCAGGATGGAGGGAACGTATGTCTCCAGGATAAAGAACAGCACGTTTCTACGCAGTGTGAAATGCAACACCAGCTTAGGGTATTGTCCTGTGAAAAAGACAAGGTACATATTGTCATGATGTATCGTTGCTCTCATATATAGGCTACCCATTTGTTAGAAGGGACTTCTGGGGGTTGAAGTATCCTACCTGTCTCATACACAGCCTCGGACACTGAGGTATAGTAGCTCTCTACGCTGTACTGAGCCAGCCGCAGTATGTCGAGACCAGGCACGTGCACACATAGACCTCAAAGTGGGCTTGAGCCCCTGCCCTTTTTCTTCCTCCAGAGAAAGTTCTTTTTTAATTTTTTTAAATATTTTTAATAAATGAATATATATCTACTCCAGTTAGCGCACAGTTTCCCTTTCCAAAAATATATTGATTGAATAAAAAATAAAGATATCAGGTCGGGGGATTAGACTGTCAAGTTCCGATGCTCTCTCTCTCTACCCTCCCTCCCTCTCCTCTCCACGTCTCGCGCACAGCGGTGCGGACAGTCATCGGCAGTCACCTCAGACATACAGATACAGATAGCAGCACCTCCCACCTCACAGTCCCATGTTATGCCGGCTTTTCTTGGCTTGTTTGAAGGTGAGTGGTGATGAACAAATGACTAAACTGCCAGTGCCTCTAGTTTACAGAGCTTAGCCAAAAGCCAAAAAGCAAATAGTGTTTTTGTCAATAAATCTGAAAATACTGTCAAAAGTAATCAAAGGTTTTAAATACTGTATAGGAATTAAATGTAATATAAATCGTGCTTTGAATGATTTATGACCAAAACCCTCTGAAAAATGCTTAAATATTTATTTGCTTATGTAAGAGCTACTGAAGTGAAAATCTCCCTTTCAGAAAAAGAGAAAAATATTTGGAGAAAACGGCCTTAAGGATACGATTTGTAAAATGTAACATTTTGCAAGACACTACAGGTGAATATTTAATACATTTAAGCCAATATGTATCACCATAAAACTTCCCCAGTTGATTAGGTTTATCTTACATGTATAAATATGCAAATTAGGTAATATCTTATGCCTACTTTCTGAGAAATCTAAAGATGCCACGAGACACAGTTTAGTGTGAAGAATAATCTTCTGGGATTCAATGCAGAGCCAATGTTGAAGAATTGGAGACGGAGAATCTTTCATCAAACACGGAGATTTATTGAAGTAACGGCCGGAGAGGATACACTCAGTTTCATACAGTTAACCGTCTTCCACCGAGCGGACTCTCTGAAAAGGTTGAACAAAGTACACCCAATATATATATTGAAACAAGCGGATCTGAGATTTATGCGCCTGTCTCTGTTAACCATAACATAATGTACACATTTGCAGAGAAACCCAGAGGCACCGGATAACCCCCCTTTCTCCAGAAAGCCAGGCGTCCGACCTTTGAGTTGACCCTGAGAACGACATGATGATATTCCACAGATTGAAGAACAACACTCTTAACCAGAGAAGAAGCTCTGCAGATAGGGTCCTAATTCCATATAAGGAGACAGACATGATTAAAATATTCTCTAACAGCCCCTCCTTTTTATCACTTTATTGATAACCAATTAACACTAATCTAAGAATATTTCAGTCAATACTCAAATCAATAAACGCCTTCAGAGTCTGAGATCACACACATTAATCACATCAAAAAGTAAGTAGAATTGAAACATTTCAATTACCTTGATTGAACGCAGTCAATCATAATAAAAATCATCTCTCCTCCGTGTCTGATATCATTTGTCAAAAGCACAATAATAAACACACATGTAATACAAAATATAATGGCAAAATATATGTTTCAAAAATAAGATCTTTTATCATTTAACACTCAGTTAATCTCATTCTTCAAACACAAATGCAAAGTCAGCTTACATCTCAAAGATTTACTTCAAGGCAATTACTTAAGCACAATTAGAATTTAGGATTATAAGAAATCCAAATGAGGTATAAAAACTGAATCATGAGAGATCCAGGATAAAATTCTCAGTGATGAATCTGTAATCTGTAAAGTTCAATGTCCTCAATCTTAACATTATTTTACGTTTACTTTACTACGCTTCATTCAAAAGTAAGGCACTTTTAGTAGTTACATATATTTCATTCAAATACATTTGTTCAATATCTGAAAAGGAAGAATCAGATATTTATTGTATAACAACCTGAAAAGGGAAAATCAAAACATCTGTTCTTTATTCTGAAAGTCAACTGTAATCAATTTATTAATCACTGAAACGGCGGTACCCATGGGCCAGAAACTGCGATGGAGACCCATGGATCTCGCAATTCCTTGTTGTACATCAATATTATTTCATCTGCAGTTGAATACCCCACAACCCTCTGTGGGGCCTGGAGAGCAGTTTTGGCGCACCTGCGTATGGCCAATTTAACTACAGTTATCAAACAGGTAATTAGGATTAGCACACCCAAGATAAACACTGCAACAGTAACAACAAATTTAACCAACCCCGCTCCCCAGGATCCAATAGTTCCACTTAAATCTCCAAATGTAAACCCATGTGTTTCATGCAATTGTTTTATTCCCCGAGCAGTATCATGTGCCATATCCAGAACTTCAGGTGTAGCATCAGAGATGAAAGAACAACACTCAGACCCAATCACCTTACATGTGCCTCCCTGAGCAGCGAGGAGGAGATCCAACGCCATTCGATTCTGTAGTGCTACTGTCCTCACTTCCTGCAATTCTTTGTGTTCAGCCAACATCGCTGTGTTAGATACATTTAGATGTTTTTCGACCACTTCTGACAGGGCCACAATCTCCTGTTGAGTAACATAAATACCGTACCAAGGCAAAAATAGGCTCGCTATCTGTTGTCCTTGTGTAATTGATCTGCTATTCCGATGTAAAGAGGGAAGTATCGCTGCAATCTCACTAGCCTCTACTTTACGGATTAAAGGGATTAGATAGGCTAGATAACAGGTGCCATAGAAAATGTCAAAGGGTACACAGCCATAAGCGCGGTCTCCACAAACTAAGTAAACTCTCTGTGGGAGGGGAATTCTGGCTAATTTTACCCTCACTATGGCATTGCAGTCGCTGTGTCCCACATCTGGAGAAGTATGAGATCCTGCTTCATTCTGGAAACAGATAGACACATTCTTCCATTCATGTACAGTAATTGGTGGTACATAAACTGAGCAATCTCGTGTTAGGGTCTTGCCTAAGGGGATTGGTTGTGTACAGTCATGTATTTTAACTTTAATGGAGTCCACTGTTCTGGACCCAAACCAGGGCACAACTGTTACCACAGCTTCAACCAACAAAGATGGCGTGTGTGATTGCATTGTGCAATTTAGATTTGTAAGGTTAACTGAACAATTAGTCTGGGCTAGAGCTAACTGGAATCTGTATTCAAAAGCTAAGTTAACATATTTCTTCACGTATATTAGTTTTAAAAACATCAATCGTTTGAAGCCGTCAGGCAGGTAATTTTCATTTACTGTATCAACAATGAGGGAGACTAAACCCTTGTACTGTACATGTTGCTCTGAGTCTAAGGGGTAGGACGGAGTGAAGCAATCCTCAGCTTCATCGCTAATTCTGGATGCAATGTCATTCCAGCTTATTAAATCATAATCAGCTTTCGTGAACGGAATTGGGCTAAACATTGGAGAATGCATGGATTCTGGCATGTTTTGGCACAGCCAACAGTTGCTAACATTACGTTCATGTGCGTAGTCTATCATTAAACTTATTGCAGAATTAGTTTTAGCTCGTTTAAGTGGAGTGATTAAGGCCTTTTTTGAAGAATCTACATCACCTCCTGTTTGTTGAAGTGGAGTGGATAGAAAATCTGTTTTGCTATCTGGTCCAGTATATGTGCATTTAGTGACAGGTGAATTGGGGACTTTATAATCTGGTTTCCTCGATGTGCATTGTACCTCATTCATTATCAGTTTTCTTAATTGTTCCATGGTAGTACACCATAATTCTGAGGGCATGTTCAAATCAAATCAAATCAAATTTTATTTATAAAGCACATTTAAAAACGATGTTTGGTCGAGCCAAAGTGCTGTACATGTAATAAAAACATTTCACTGCAGTGTAATTGTAAAAAAGACAGACATTTAGCAACAGCAAATATAAAAAACAATACACAGGGAAGTGTCAGTAGTCGTGCTCCGCTCCAGCTAGAAAGCCTGAGAGAAGAAGTGAGTTTTTAAATATGATTTAAAAACCCCTAGGGTCTGGGCCGACCTCACATGGAGGGGCAGAGTGTTCCAGAGCCTCGGGCCAGCTGCTGCGAAGGCTCGGTGCCCTCGTGTTTTGAGCCTAGTCTTCGGCACTACCAGCAGCAGCTGGTCAGCAGACCTTAAAGCTCTGGCTGGGGTGTAGCGCTGGAGGAGTTCAACTATATAGGCCGGAGCCAGCCCATTTAGAGCTTTAAAAACAAATAAAAGGATTTTAAAATCAATTCTGAACTGAACTGGAAGCCAGTGTAGTGAGGCCAGAATTGGGGTGATGTGGTCGCGCTTTTTGTGTCCAGTCAGCAAACGTGCAGCTGCATTTTGGACCAGCTGCAGGCGTTTAATTGACGCGTGGTCCATACCCACATACAGAGCGTTGCAATAATCCAGTCTCGAGGTCACAAAGGCGTTGATGACCCTTTCCATGTCTTTAAAAGATAAATAGGACTTGGTTTTGGCCAATAGTCTTATTTTAAAAAAGCAGGATTTGACTACGCTGCTGACCTGCTTATCGAATTTAAAAGTGTTCGTCAAGGTCACGCCAAGGTTCATGACCGAGGGGAGGATGTTTAGTTGGAGGGAGCCCAGAATATCAACCTGAGAGGCTGGAGGTTGTGGTCCAAAAAAGATGACCTCCGTCTTGCCTTCGTTAAGAGTCAGGAAGTTGTTGCTCAGCCAGGATTTGATCTCCGTTAAGCAGTCCATCAACTGCTGTAGTGACTGTGTTATGTTTGCTTTGAGCGGGAGATAAATCTGGACGTCGTCAGCGTAGCAGTGGAAGGGAATGTTGTGTTTAGTTAGAATAGAACCTAGGGGCAGTATGTATAGTAGGAACAGGATGGGGCCCAGAATCGAGCCTTGGGGGACCCCACAGGTAAGAGGGGCTTTGGTAGAGGAGAAGGCACCTAGCTGCACTGAAAAGCTACGGTCCTTAAGGTAGGACCTGAACCATGCGAGGGCAGAGCCTGTGATGCCAGCGGACTGTTCAAGCCGTGACAGCAGGATGCCATGGTCCACGGTGTCGAAGGCAGCTGTCAGGTCCAACAGCACCAAGACAGCTGGGCTACCTGAGTCGGCGGCTAGGAGCAGATCGTTAAAAACTCTTAAAAGGGCTGTTTCAGTGCTGTGCATGGGTTTGAAGCCAGACTGAAACTTTTCATGGATGCCATGAAGGATTAAAAAAGACTGCAGCTGGGCGTAGACTACGCGCTCCAGGGCTTTTGATAAAAACGGTAGCTGGGAGATGGGCCTAAAATTTGCGAGAGTGGAGGGGTCGAGACTTTTCTTTTTAAGTAGTGGGGTAACCACGGCATGTTTAAAGGCAGCTGGGACACATCCTGAGGTAAGAGAGGTGTTTAAAAGTAATAAAATACTTGCTCCAACTGAATGGAAAACCTCTTTGAGAAGGCGTGAGGGAATGCTGTCCGAGGAGCAGCTTGTCGGTCGCAGGTGCTCCACTATGTCCGAGAGAGAAGAGAGGGAAATAGGCTCAAAGTGGTCGAGGACAGCAGGGCACAGAGAGGGAGCAGGATCGGGGGTAGCACTAGTGTGAGCTAGCCTAAGAGCAGATATTTTTCCAATAAAAAATTTAAGAAACTTATCGCAGAGAGCAGGCGATGGCACAACAGAAGAAACATCACGGGGATTAATGATGGAGTTGAGGACATTAAAAAGAACCTGAGGTTTGTGGCTGTTTTTAGAGATGAACAGAGAAATGTGCTCTGTTTTGGCTGCTTTGACTGCCGTCTGGTAGTCAGAGAGGGAAGCACGAAGGATTTCCAGGGAGACATGGAGTTTATCCTTTTTCCACCTTCTCTCAGCACGCCTGCAAGCGCGTCTGAGAGCACGAGTACAGTCATTGAGCCACGGTTCTGATAGAACTTTGTTGCGTCTAAGCGTAAAAGGAGCAACAGAATCCAGTATTGGTGTGCATGTCAAGTCAAACATAGAGAGAAGCTCATCAGCATTAAAAGCACAGTTCACATCTAATTTACAGATAGGAGAAGCGTTAAAAGCATCAGAGAACTGTGAGGCAGTCAAGGGGTTAATCGAACGCAGACGACGCGCAGGGGCACGTGATTCGACTCCTGCGGAAGGGATGGAGGTTGTAAACAGAACCGGTAAATGGTCTGAGATACGCGTTGCTGCACATATTTCATCCACAGATACAGACAGTCCAAACGACAATACCAAGTCCAAAGCGTGTCCTTTTTCGTGTGTTGGGCCAGCCACGGACTGAACAAGACCAAAAGAATCAAGGAGATTTAAAAAGTCCCTAACCAGAGGTTTGGACTCACAACACACATGGACATTGAAGTCTCCGGAGATCAAAACACGATCATAATTCACCATGATCCCGGACAGAAAGTCAGAAAAGTCATTTATGAAATCCTTATTGTGCTTTGGCGGACGATACACAACTGCGCAGAGTATAGGCGAGGCCGGATTCAGTTCAAAGAGCTGCAACTCAAAGCTAGCATAGCTAGTGACATGGTGTAGCAATCGGCACTGGAGGCTAGCTCTAAACACCGAAGCTATGCCCCCGCCCTGGCCGGTGGCACGGGGGGAGCTGAAGAATGTACAGTCAGGAGGAAGAAGATCAAAGAATGATGTGTACTCGCCAGCGTGTGCCCAGGTCTCCGTCAGGAACATGAAATCCAGTTCACGGGAGGTGAAGAAGTCGTTCAGCAGGAACGTTTTGTTAGCTATCGACCTAGCATTTAGCAAAGCCAGACGTAGTTTTTGCTCCGGGCTTGCCGACGGTGTAGATCGTCTCAGCTGACGAAGATGTCCGTGGTGAACGCCGCGCGAGCCGGGAGCAGTCAGGCGGGCAGGAGTAGCTGCCAGTCGGACAGGAGGAGCAGTCAGTCGGACAGGAGGAGCTGCCAGCGGATCCAGCAGGGTCCGTAGCTCCGGAAAGACAGGGCGAATCCACCGATCCCTCACATGGCGTGCAGCGGGAGGGCCATGACATCCGAGGCGTGGATAGGTCCCGGAAGAAGCCGTCAGGTATTCCTTCAGATGGACGAGTGCACCACCACGCTTTCCCCGTCGTCTGAAGCGCTTTCGGCGAGGCGGGATGCGGGGCAACCGGCACAGGTAGGTGGGTATATCCAACAGAAGAGGGGGGGGGGGGCGATTTATGGTTGCCAGATGTAAGTTTGGGCAGCAGTATCAACTCCAGTGAGGGTCTGAGGTGGAGGAGGGCTTGGCGATCATAGACGAGCAGAGCAGAGACATTCTGACAAACATAAAACAAAAAAAAAGCTATAGGTAGACAGCTGAGCGAGCGGCGTGCCGACACAGGCGCCATCTTGAATCACGTCAATCACCATGTTAAAGGGCATGGTGTTGAGTGCTATTCTTACCACCTCCTTTGTTCTCCCGAACCACTGGTACTGGTTTTGCGGATACATTCCCCATGTCAAGTAATCATCACCCTTGATTGAAGACACAGCAAACACAATAATACAGTTAGATGGGTTACATATTGAAGTTGAACAGTTAAAAGAAATAGTCTCTATTTCATGAGTGATGTCGACGATCCTCTTCACTCTTCCTCCTTCTCTCTCTCTCTGTCTCTCTCGCACCATACTGAATGTCTGTGTGGTGTTTAGATACAACCTGTCCTTGTCGCTAGGCACTGATTTGCCCGTTGGTGTTGTTTTGCCCTCAGGGTCTGGACCCTGAGTAGTCAAGTCGTCTGCGCTCTTGGATAAGAGCACCTTATCTTCTCTCTCAGAGGCGCGAGAGCCCTCGCCACCTGTCGTTGAGATTTCCACAGCTTCATCTAGTAGGGCGTTCTTGGCCAGGTACAGCAAACCCAGGATGACGATGATGATGACTGCCTTCATACGCCAGCATCCGGTAGAGGGGAGAGACGACATCTGGAAGCGTGGATCCACTCTGCTCTGCCTTGGACTCTTAGGGCGGTTCTGGTCACGATCAACACCTGGAACGGACCTTTCCACCTGTGTGACAGGGAATCTTTTTCAAGAGATTTGATTAGTACATTATCACCAATCTTAAAAGGGTGGGTGGGCTCTTCCCCCGGCTGAGGGAGCCTATCAGCCACCTGCCTGTGAAACTTTCTCAACATGTCAGTTAGATATTTTACATAGTTAGTCATGTAATCCTCTGTCCACAGAAGGGTGAGTGTGTGGGGTGATGCTGGGGGGCTAGACCCTGTGAACATTACTCTTCCCATCAATACTTCGTGTGGGCTGAGCCCTGTCGTTGCATTTGGTGCGCTTCTGATGGAGCACAGAACTAGCGGCAGCGCGTCTACCCATTTTAGTCCTGTGGTCAACATTGTTTTAGTGAGTTTCTCTTTTATAGTCAAGTTCATTCTCTCAACCTGGCCTGAGCTCTGCGGGTGATAGGGAACATGCAATTGCCATTTAAACCCTAACACTGTAGCTAGACTCTGGGTTATCTTAGAAATGAATGCTGGACCTCTGTCACTGTTAATCCCTGCTGGAACACCAAATCTAGGGATAACATCTTTGAGAAGACACTTTACAACTGTTCTAGCGTCTTCTTTTCTGGTAGGGTAGGCCTCTACCCATTTGGAGAACTGGCACACTATTACCAAAAGATATTTGAATCCTTGGCATGGTGGCATATGCGAAAAGTCAATTTGCATATTTACAAAGGGCCCTGAAGGGGGCGGTAGATGTTCATGCTGAACCAGACCACTTCTTCTTCTTGTTTGCTGGCATATCATGCATCTATCTACTAGGGTCTGTGTAGCTAGTGTGATGCCTGGAGCAAACCATTGTGACTTTATAATCCCATTCATCCCTCCTTTTCCTACATGTGATTTGCCATGTGCAACATGTGCCAGAACATGGAGGAAGGAACGGGGACAGACCATCCGGCCATCTGGGTGGAGCCACAAGCTGGACTCAGCGTCAAGTGTACAACCTCGTCTTAGCCATAAATCTTTCTCCCTAACATCAGCGCGGGCTTGCATTACCGCGACATCATTAAAGGAAGGCAAAGAAATCGGTTCTGTGGGTTGTGTCAGGGGGCATTGGAGCACCATAGAAGAACATGAAACTGCTGCTTGTTTAGCCGCGGTGTCGGCTAACGCATTTCCACGCGAAATAGGGTCATCAGAATTTGTGTGAGCAGCACATTTCACTACTGCTAGCTGTGCAGGGAGCAGGATAGCGTCTAACAACTGAGCTACCAACGCATGATGTTGAATAGGCTTACCAGCCGATGTTAAGAAACCGCGCATCTTCCACAAGACACCAAAATCATGGCACACACCAAATGCATACCTGGAGTCTGTGAAAATGGTTGCAACTTTTCCTTTAGCCAAAATACACGCCCTCAGCAGAGCATGCAACTCTGCAGCCTGAGCCGACGTGCCATTTGGCAAGGCCTGGCTTTCCAAAACCTCCCAGTCGTTCACAACAGCATAGCCTGCTAAATGTACTGTGTCAGACGGCCTGCTCGCAGATCCGTCTGTGTAGAGAATCATATCTGAATTAGGGATAGGAGTTTGCAACATATCAGCTCTGGGGGAAGAAGACATGTCAATCGTTGTGACGCAGTCATGTGTTATTTCAAAATCTGGAATTGGCACCAGTGTAGCTGGGTTTAGGGGGGGGGAACGTTTAAGAGTGATGTGTGGACTTGAAAGAATTACTGCTTCATAACCAGATCGCCTAGCTGCTGTCATATGCTGAGTAGCAGAGGTGTTCAGAATATGCAAAACTGCATGTGGGACATGTACTACACAGTCACTGGCCAGTACAATAGAAGAGGATTGTTTAATAACAATTGCAACTGCGGCTACTGCTCGCAGGCATGAAGGCATACCAAGTACCACAGGGGAAAGTCGAGACGAATAGTATGCAACAGGCCGGAAATTGGATCCATGCTTTTGTACCAAGATGCCAGTTGCAAAGCCCAACTTCTCATGGACGTGTAGATGAAAAGTTTGATGGTAGTCAGGAAGACCCAGGGCCGGAGCCGACGTGAGGGCTCGCTTTAAGTCTTGAAAAGCTGTGTGCATGTCCTCAGACCAGTGAACAATGTTAGGTGCGGCCTGCAGAGTGGCAGCACGCAGGACGGAATCCATCGCAGCATACTCATATATCCAATGTCTGCAGTAGTTTGCCATGCCCAAGAAGGAAAGCATTTCCTTTTTAGTTCTTGGTGGAGGAACTTTGTTCAACAGGCAGATTCTCGCAGGTGAGAGGAGGCGGTGTCCATCTCTCAGAATGTGACCCAAATACGTGACCTCAGTCTGGCAGTATTGCAACTTGGCCAGGGATGCTCTGTGTCCGCATTCAGAAAGTCTTTTCATGAGCAAAATGGAATCGATGCGACAGGCGTCTCTGTTAGGTGATGCAATCAACAGGTCATCAGCATACTGAAGGAGGGTGCTTCCTCCTGTCAGAATCAGAGTGTCCAGATCTCTTTTAACAGCTGCTGCGTACACAGTAGGCGACTCAACATAGCCCTGTGGGAGGCGCGTGTATGTGATTTGTTTACCTTTAAAAGTAAATGCAAACAGATACTGGCTTTCTGGATGCAAAGGAATAGAGAAAAATGCTGAACATAAGTCAATGACTGTGTAATACTTAGAGTCTGGGGGCAGAGAAGCAAGTATTGAATTAGTGTCAGGCACTATGGGAGCTGTTGGGATGACAATAGCATTAATAGCTTGCAAATCTTGGACGAAACGCCACTCATTAGGGCGATTGTGCTTAGGTATGGGTAGGATGGGGGTGTTGCAGGCACTTTCTGTGAATCTTAATACCCCTTGATCAAGCAGTGATTGGATGACTCCTTCAATTCCCAAAATGGCTCTATGGGGTAAATTGTACTGTCTGATAGCAGGCAATCTGGCATTGCTTTTAAGAGTCACTCTGTGGGGGGGAGCTGAACTGACAAAGCCCACATGATTCTTATGTTTTGCCCACAAACTGGGTGGCACATCAGCAAAGTCCGAAGGGGGGCCAAATTCTGTGGGTGGGGGTGGCTGTAAATGAAGGAACGTGCTTTGGGGGAGGGAAATGTCTTCAGTGAGACGCAGCATGTAAAAGTCTCCTCCAAAGTTGTTTACATTAGGTGTGTGTGTGTGGGAGTCAGAGACCATTGCTGCTTCCAACTGAGCATAGCAGTGGACTGCCATTGCCCCCACCTCCTTGGGATCACTTCCTGGAGTGACAGCTAGTATAACATGAGGGATGGTGTTTTTATCCAGAAGGGCCTGCTGTGGGGGTGTGAGCTTAAGGGGCAACACACATCCTTGTGGTCCCAAAAACAGAAATTGCTCGCATTCCAACTGATCTGAGCTGTTGCAAAAACCACTTACTGATAGCGCATAATTCTCTGATGGGTTAAAAGCAGCTGTGCAATGACATTTCAACACAGGCCGCATAAGAGACATTAAGGAGGCGCACACAGGAGAAGTACCAGCAATTTTCTGAATCCCTGTTGTGGAGAAAACAGAAATCATATTGAAATCTGGAAATGACCAACAATAAAGGTTGTCCTTAGATGATTGAATGAATTGGACAGCCTGGTAAACTTTGCTGTCAGGAATAGTTAAAAACAAACCATCCGGAGTACAATGTATTGTTGCCTGTAATTTACAAAGTAAATCTCTGCCCATCAAATTAATCGGACTTCCATCTGAAATAATGAAAGAATGTTGCACATTTGACCCATCGATTGAAACATTAGTATTCTCTGAAATGGGTTCGGACATAAGAACGCCAGAAACACCCATTGTTGTAACAAAATCATTTGTTGCTTCACACACTTTCTCCCTAGTGCGTACTGCTGACAATGTGGCGCCGCTGTCAATCAAAATATCTACAGCTGTTCCACTAAAATCAACGGGCATAATCGGATCTTCACGCGGGTTATTAGAAAGGCGAATTGTTGCTGCTTGAATGGGGAAATGTTGTGAATCTGACCGTATTTCTTCTCTATGGCAGCCCTATCTCCTATTAAACCCACTTTGCAGACTGTGTTGCTCATGTGGAGCCTGTCTATCATAGTGTTGCGTAGGCATTAATGCAGGATGCCTTGGAGCCTGGGGAAGAGCAGGCAAAGATTGTGTGTGCTGCTGCGCACCCCATCTCTTCTCGCATTGACCCGCCCAGTGATCCATTGAACCACAAACGTGACACGGCTTTTTGGGATTTTTGTTCTGCTGTTGTCTATTCTTATCATGATAACCCTGTGATTTTCCATGATTTTGATACTGCTGTGTGCGGTTCTGTCCCTGAACCTGTTGGAAATTATCTGCGCCCTGATAAGCCTGTGTATTTTGAGGCAATTGTTGCATCATTTGAGTATTTCTAGGATGCAAAAATATCTGGCTCCTATGCAAGGCACGCATTGTGGCTATTGTGGCTTGCCAGGTCTTAATTTGCCATTCAGGTGTAGCTATCATGTAGGCACGAGCTGCCTCTGGAGTTAGGCTCTGCACTAAACTCTGAATCGCGAACAAATCATTTCCTTCCCTTTTAATGCCTGCATTATTATCCCATACGGTCATGAAACGCTGGATAAATTCTGGGACAGTTTCTGTTGGGTTCTGTACGCAAGCCAACACTTGGGAAAAATCTGTGTGAGTTTTAGCGCATGCTCTAACAGCCAAAGCAGCGACATTCTGAATCCACATATCGCGCGTCTGTGTCAAAGGCCAATCGCCTGCAGGCGTGCATGCAGGGAATTTAAACTCATCTTTGCATGTGGACCAATCTGCCTTGTACGTTAGGATTATCAGCTGTTTCACATCATGAACCAAACAGTTATAAACTGAGCAGACATTAGTCAACCATGACAGATACTCATCTGGACTTTTAGTGGGATTTGGAGCGTGATTAGTGACATCCATGACCTCCGCGGGTGTCCAAGGTTTATAAACTGGAACCTCTCCTATCAGAATTTTCGGGGCGGTTACAGTGTCGGTAGAATTATTATTTGGAGATGTTTGCGTTTGCATGATCCTTTTACGCTGGACAGCCCTCGGAAAACTGCTGCCGTACGGCGTGGCTTTATAGTCGTATAGACGGAGCGGCGGAGTGAAAGGAGGGGGGCTCCGTGGCTGGCTGCTGTCTGAAAAATCCCCCTCCGTCTCCTCTGCACTGTTCTCTCCTTGTTGTGTCACATCTAGTCCGTTATAATGTCCTGGCTGGTATCTCAATCTATTTTTATTTATGATAGCTGCCGCTGACATTAACAGATCATCATCGGAGTTTCTTGCAGCAGTATTTGAGAGATCTGCTGCGGGAATCAGTTGTGTACAGAGAGAGACAGCCTGCTGCTCTTCCAGCAGTCCTGCGTCTGTTAAAATGCAAATGAGCTGATCTGGGCTGGGAGACTTTCCTTGTCTTTTCAGCCAATCAAAAATGACAGATTTAGCTATTGCTCCTGCGTCTTCTCCGTGTCTTTCCCTAATTCTTGACATGTTTTCTGATTTAACATCGAACGCAGCCTCTAGACTGAGCAAATGACAAGTCGCCGCACATTTGGAAATTCTTTCAATTAAAGCTTTGAGCTCTGTGGAGGCTATTTCTTTACCAACTGATTTTTCATTCTTTCGTTCATCATATCCTCTTTTCTCTGCAATAGACATCCAAGCTTTGAGACAACCCGACATGTATCCTATATCCCAGGAAGGGTTCGGATCATTTTTCACAATTTGAAATGCTTGCCATAAAACTGCCATGTCAAAGCTCCCTGTCAACGGCCAGTCAAATTGAATCTTTCCTTTCTGATTATTTTGTTGTGAGTGCTCACAAAGTAAAGAAGTAAACGGCATAACTTTAGACCAATCCAAGTTTCTTCCTATAATCCCAGACGGCATATTGGGTGAAAACATGTGAAGATAGTGGGTCTCTGTAACTGGATTTTTAGAAAAAGTTTTATTGCGTTCATTAGTTTTCCTCTTACCAACTGACTCCTTTGTGGACTGAGAATTACCCATGTTTAACGGTTAGTACAATCAACAAACACTGCAGATTAGACAAACAAACATAAAACCACAGCAAACCTCCGTGTGACAGAAAGTTTAATTTAATCCGAATAAAGAGAACTTCAGCGGGGGTTGGGAAATATAATTAATATGAGTGCCTTCTTACTCATATTAGCTTAGACTGGATCTGTTGAAGAGCAATAACGAATTTATCCTCAAATCAACAACCACTATGCTAATTTAGTGGTGGATTCCCTCTGTCCAGAGAATAAAACCATCAGTTTATCCTCCGTATTTATCAACCCATACTTTTCTTACAACAATGAAAAAAATGATCGTTTAATGACACATTCTCGCATTCCGCCCATATATGACAATCTTAGTTTAGTTCCTAAAAACGACTATGGTGCGAGGAAAAGAATATTATACCACTAAACTGAATTTCTTTCTGCTCTACTGCGCTCCGCAGGGGGGGGGGAGGGACACATGCAGGCCCACTCTCCCTCTGCAGTAGCACAGGGTCCGCTTTAAAACAGCTGCTTTATTTTATTTTGACCGCTGAAGTCTCCAGAATTCGGCGATTTGTTTCAATACAAATCCATAACATTGCTCTAATGCAGAAATCCACTTTACTGATTCTCTATTTTAAGGTCTCTCCGAAATTTAAATAGAGACACCGAGAAAAAAATGTGCAGCCTTTCAGCTTCACAGGTAATTTTGATATCGTCAATCACAGATCCTGGTAAGGCAATATTCAAATAGATTTGAAATTACACTTACCAGTATTCTGAAGATATATTTGATATTCTGTCGTGACGCCAATCTGTGAAGAATAATCTTCTGGGATTCAATGCAGAGCCAATGTTGAAGAATTGGAGACGGAGAATCTTTCATCAAACACGGAGATTTATTGAAGTAACGGCCGGAGAGGATACACTCAGTTTCATACAGTTAACCGTCTTCCACCGAGCGGACTCTCTGAAAAGGTTGAACAAAGTACACCCAATATATATATTGAAACAAGCGGATCTGAGATTTATGCGCCTGTCTCTGTTAACCATAACATAATGTACACATTTGCAGAGAAACCCAGAGGCACCGGATAACCCCCCTTTCTCCAGAAAGCCAGGCGTCCGACCTTTGAGTTGACCCTGAGAACGACATGATGATATTCCACAGATTGAAGAACAACACTCTTAACCAGAGAAGAAGCTCTGCAGATAGGGTCCTAATTCCATATAAGGAGACAGACATGATTAAAATATTCTCTAACAGCGACACAGTTTAGTATAATAAACACTTAACGGTATATTCTGGATGTTTCGTTCCACTATAGTTTTTCATCTCATATTTAAATATGAACATTTCCTCACCCTGTGTAATTCCTCTATAGTCTGGTTCTGCATGGTATAGAAGTGTGCACAGGCGTACTCCACCAGAGCACCAAAGATGAAGGTGAAGCAGATGCCAAGGTACACATCGATGGCCTTGATGAAGCAGTTGGCATTGGGCAGGGATGTGCGGGCGCCCATCATCAGTGTGGTCATGGTCAGGACTGTTGTCACTCCTGGGAAAAACATCACAGTGTTGTTTCCATGATGTAAGATAGGATGAAACTCTACTTTATGTGTCATTTTTTTGTAATTTGCTTTTTCTATGCTCTTTTATCTAAATGGGTACTGGTGTAAGTAAACCATTTAAGGATAAAGTTGTTCCTTTAGCTGGAGCCACAGTGATGATGATGTATTTATACTATCCTTATGAATGCAGGACAGTTATAATGCTTTAAGGAAATTGGTGCAATCCACTGCGTCTATTTCCTACATGTTTTATCACCATGTAAAGCCAACATGTGTATATTGTATTAATGCTATTTTTATCCACCTACAAAACTCTTAAAGATGAATACAGTTGTGTTCAATTCAAATGATTGTAATTGTATGTACTGATAGTCCTATCATCTACAATATTTAAAAATGTTGCCACAATGAAGTGTGTTTTAACCCTTGTGTTGTGTTCAAAAGCTGTTACCGTTCAGTTGTTCGCCGGTCAATTTTGACCTATGATTTATCTCAGTCCAAAACACAAAAAAATATAACTATCATCCAATATTGTTTTAACTACATCATAACTAACTTATAATGCATTCATAACTGTACAATCCTGTTGTCATTTCATGTTATGGCCCAAAACACATTACACCACACATTGCAAACCTGCATGTGTGTGTTCAGGTTCAAGTGTTGGTGTACATATTCTTTGAGAAAGGTGGAGTTCCCTTGGGGGGGAGGGGGGCAGAGGGAGGGGAGACCAGGTGCATGTTGCGAAAAATTATTGTTACAGTGTATGAAGGGGGTGGGGCTGGGGTGTCTAAAGTCAAAGATGAATCTTGATTGGGCCAAATTTGACCTCGAGTCACCCAAAACAATGCTGCTGGGTCTCCCCAGACCCCAACACCAAATGATGCATACTTTTTTAGAGACCTTCAGACTTGTCAAAAATTGTCAAAATCAGTTTTGTAGTGTTTATATAGCTGTTGTGGAGGATATCATGAAGCCTTGTTCCGATTTAAAAAAACTAGAGAGTAATTATAATTTTAACTTGAAACGGGTCACGGGAGACCCGAACACAACATAAGGGTTAAATGAGTGTATATTTGTCGTTTTTCTTTCAAATCTAGGATACCTAACCGCCGATGAACACAAATCTGTCAGCATTGTGAACATTTACTTTTCTGCTTTTATATTTTAAATCAAATCAAATTAAGTTTTATTTATATAGCACATTTATGAACGATTTTTGGTCGAGCCAAAGTGCTGTACATATAATAAAATTAGCCTACAGTTGAGACACTTTACAGCAAATACAACAGCACAGATTGTTCAGAATATCAGTATGAGAAAAACGACACCCTCTGTCCTTAGACCCTCTGTCCTTAGACCCTCTGTCCTTAGACCCTCACATCGTACAAGGAAACACTTCCAGAGAAAACCCACAGTTTAAAGGGAAAAATGGGAGAAACCTCAGGGAGAGCAACAGAGGAGGGATCCCTCTCCCAGGACGGACAGACGTGCAATAGATGCCGTGTGTAAATTGAAGAGATAATACATTTACAACATATAGACCGAATGTTAGGAAATGCATGTGTCTGTAATAAGAAGATGAATCCACGAGGATGTCAACTACAATCATGTGGGAGCCTTCAGGGAGGCAGCAAGACGAGACCCAGGCAGGACCGCAGAGACAGGTTCAGCCACGACCCGAAGTCCACGACTTAATCCAGAACTCAGTATAGAGGATCCAACACACAGGACTACAGCAAGAGGATCAGCCTCGACTCCGGATCCCGGCGTAGATATAGATACAAAACAAGAAAAAATGTGGCTGGGTTAATCGGAACAAGAGAATACACAGACACAGACGGAAAAAACAAGCACTCCCTATAAATAGCACCACTTTAACATTTGATTATATTGTGTTATAATATGTTTTCTCTGCTTTGGTCATATCTGTCTGACCATATATAAAGTCTATAAAAGTGATTCAATATATGAAGGATGTATGCACTTAGGCTCTTAACTCCATGATACTTTGACCTTTAGATAAACCCAGTTAGATATCCAGTACTGACCGATGCAGGTCCTGGCTGGGACAGAGGACTGGCTGATCCAGAATGAGACCCAGGAGAGGACCACCAGCAGGATGGAGGGAACGTACGTCTCCAGGATAAAGAACAGCACGTTTCTACGCAGTGCGAAATGCAACACCAGCTTAGGGTATTGTCCTGTGAAAAAGACAAGGTACATATTGTCATGATGTATCGTTGCTCTCATATATAGGCTACCCATTTGTTAGAAGGGGCTTCTGGGGGTTGAAGTATCCTACCTGTCTCATACACAGCCTCGGACACTGAGGTATAGTAGCTCTCTACGCTGTACTGAGCCAGCCGCAGTATGTCGAGACCAGGCACGTGCACACATAGACCTCAAAGTGGGCTGGAGCCCCTGCCCTTTTTCTTCCTCCAGAGAAAGTTCTTTTTTAATTTTTTTAAATATTAATTTTTAATAAATGAATATATATCTACTCCAGTTAGCGCACAGTTTTTTTTACTCAAATTGATTGAATAAAAAATATATATATCAGGTCGGGAGATTAGACTGTCAAGTTCCGATGCTCTCTCTCTCTACCCTCCCTCCCTCTCCTCTCCACGTCTCGCGCACAGCGGTGCGGACAGTCATCGGCAGTCACCTCAGACATACAGATACAGATAGCAGCACCTCCCACCTCACAGTCCCATGTTATGCTGGCTTTTCTTGGCTTGTTTGAAGGTGAGTGGTGATGAACAAATGACTAAACTGCCAGTGCCTCTAGTTTACAGAGCTTAGCCAAAAGCCAAAAAGCAAATAGTGTTTTTGTCAATAAATCTGA
The DNA here is from genome assembly GCA_902827135.1 of Harpagifer antarcticus. NCBI lineage: Eukaryota > Metazoa > Chordata > Actinopteri > Perciformes > Harpagiferidae > Harpagifer > Harpagifer antarcticus. Next base: position 7,587,164 of record CADEHL010001042.1, on the reverse strand, counting down.
AAATACTGTCAAAAGTAATCAAAGGTTTTAAATACTGTATATAGGAATTAAATGTAATATAAATCGTGCTTTGAATGATTTATGACCAAACCCCTCTGAAAAATGCTTAAATATTTATTTGCTTATGTAAGAGCTACTGAAGTGAAAATCTCCCTTTCAGAAAAAGAGAACAATATTTGGAGAAAACGGCTTTAAGGATACGATTTGTAAAATGTAACATTTTGCAAGACACTACAGGTGAATATTTAATACATTTAAGCTAATATGTATCACCATAAAACTTCCCCACCTCAAAGTCCCATGTTATGCCGGCTTTTCTTGGCCAGTTCACAGTTTGCCGCTGCTTTTAATTGAAACTGAGCGGTTGTGTTTCATTTTTGGTTAATGAACATTTGCGGCTAGTAACCCAGGGAATCAGTGTCTGGGCACTTTGTCCTGGCTAGTTTTCTCTGTGTATACTGCGTATGTGCCATACAAGCGTACACAGCTCATATTCGGAGAAACCTTAAAGAAAGGCATCAGTAAACTATTCATATCTTAAACTGCACTGTAACTTTTTATTAATGTATTTTTTATTTTAAAGTTTCTTTTATTATCTTTTCTTTTTAATGACTGTTTTTAAATGCCTTTGTCTGAATGTCTTTCATTTTTGTAAAGCACCTTGAATTGCCTTGTGTTGAAAGGTGCTATATAAATAAACTTGCCTTGTCTTGCCTTACCTTGCCTAAACTGCCAGTGCCTCTAGTTTACAGAGCTTAGCCAAAAGTCAAAAAACAAATAGTTAACTAAGGTGGAGGCTAATGGATAAGTTAGCTCAAGGTTTAGCTATGGCAATTTATCATGGACGTAGGCTAATGTTTTCCTACAGGGACGACTAAAACTATAGGTTACTTACGTAACCCCAGTTCTCAGAGTAACATGAAGTGAGATGTCTCACTATGGGATGCGCCTCAACGCGTATGCAAACAGAAGCATCAATCTCATTACGCCAATCCTGATTGGCTGGTGATCTTGACGTCAACGTCAGGGAATCCACCCACCCTTTAAGTAGCTTGCGCTACGACGCAGCGTCATTCAAACACCTCTTCTTGCTTCAGAGCACATCTCGATTTATCAGTAACCGGGCTAGCTTAACGGTCCACAGACTGAACCCAAAGCTAACATTCGGTCGACGGGCCCTTGCCGGTTACTTTTTTGCTTTGCAAGAAGACTGAGCAATATTAACACACCAGTTAATATTGTAATCTGCCTCGCCGTTTCTTTCTGTCGAAATAATGGTAAGGTTTGATTTTTTCTTCAAGCTAGTAACATACCTGTTGCTAGTTTGTTCTTCCCTCCACACCAACACCACGGTAACGAGGACGTTCTCTTTTCTCTCTCACACCAGAGGAGACAGAGATAAAAAAAAAAAGGTATTAACACACCAGTTAATATTCTTTAAAGAATAAAATCTACACCGTCGCCTTTTTTCCTTTCGGACTAACGGCAAGGTTGGATTTTTTTCTCAGTAACGTACCTGTTACTAGCGTGTCCACTCCACGCCGACACCCCGGCGATCGAAGCCGGGGACCCTTCTCTCCCTCACACCAGAGGAGTCAGGGACTCGGAGGCTCGGCTATGCGGCTGCGGGTTTAAGATTTCAGGCACAGACTCACACCAGGTCTGCTCGTCCTGCCTCTGGCTGGAACACGCCCGAGAGGCTATCGATAACCCCGGCTCGTGCGGGCATTGTACCCGCTTCACCATGAAGAGCCTCCGCCGACGGTTAGCACGCCAATCTAGCTTGTCGGGACAGGACCCCCTCATGTCCGCTGATCCGCCGGCCGGCAATCAAGATATGGTGGCGTACGCCGCAGAGATTGAGCCCCGCGCTGTGTTTGCATACGCGTTGAGGCGCATCCCATAGTGAGACATCGAACGGAGTGTTATGAATGAGAACAACTAATTGCTTTTGATAATTAAACCAAAAACATGGCTGTGAAATCTTTTGTGAATCAAATTAATTTCCTGTACTTCCACATAGCATGTTGAAGAAATATTCAGATCTTAAATCTGAAAAAGGTAGCACACTACATGTAAAATAATTACCTTTAAGGAAAAAGTACAAAAGCAAAAAAAGCAGAAATAGTCATTAAGAAAAGAGGCAGAGAGGGTGGACCTGGAGCTGCGGCTTACTCGGGTCACAGAGAACCTGAAGAAGAGCCTTGCTGGTGGAGCTCTGGGTGTGCCTGTTGAGGCTAAACCCCCACTTAAGGTATATATCTTGCTTCATGTGTAAGGATGCACAAACACATGTTAAACGTGGTATATTTAATGATTTGCCTTTACTTTCTGTGCAGGCCTCCAGCAAAAAGAAACAGAATATCTACAATGATGCTTTACCAGTAAACTGTGCCTCAGAGATACGTCGGAGCAACCTGGTCTCACCAGAATACGTGACTCCACCACGACTCCTTAATGCCGCAGTACGTGGTGGAGTCACGGACTCTGCTACATTTACGTGTCTGCACCACGGAAAAAACCCCAATGTAAAGTGAATGAGGCTCCTTTGTCGTGGTGCACACACGCATTTCTACAACGTCCCGCAGTGATCCTTTATTCTATGAAACGTTTTTTTTTAAATCTACTTTATAGCTTGTAGTAACTCACGGGAGGCTTCTTTTATTTTATTTGTATTCATAATTATTTTTATTTTCAGAATGTATTATGGTGCATTAGTTACGAATTTTTGTTCTCAAAAAAACACACCTGTTATCACGGCAAAAGACGTGAACATGTGACGATTTACCAAGCTGGGAGACGTGAAGATGTCACGACTTAGTCCTTTCAAAAGTGACAGTAAAAAGGCGCGGTAATGTTACAAGCAGAAGATTGTTCAGTGAGGAGAGAAAGGTTGCAGCTTCCTCTCGCAGTGGTCGGCCGAGTAGAAGAGAGCCCACAAGCATTCGTCCTTCCCGCTTGCTGGCTGTTTGCTCCTCCTCTCTGGGGGTTGTGGTGACGTAGGAGACTTCCCCCTCGTTCTTCTGTGTCCGATATTGCGTTAAACGGAGGATTTCGACATTTTACATTCATTGCTTACTTCCACATGCCTTTTCTCCTCCTTATCTCTTTTATAACTTTATATGTAATACATGTTAACGGCGTCAATAGCCACTTTAATGATACTAATGGACGGTAGTCCCGGATGTCGTCATGAAGGATTTTCAGAATAAAGCTTGGTATTGAGAACTTCGGGTTTTTTCCAGAATAAAATAACATTTAAACTGACGGTATGTTTAAGGTACATTATGCTATCAAAACATTGATTTTAATTTCTAACAATACTTTAATGTAAATTCAATTTAAATGTGAAGGAATGTGTGTATAAAAAAATACACCCGTCATAAACAATACCGGAAATAGACTAGGCAAGATCCTCAGCTCGCTGATTGGATGGTTTAGCCGCAATGCACGTTGGGATATGGTGTTTATGCGATGTGAAATCCGAAAACATTTAAAAAAAAAAAGATAATACTTTATTCCGAGTGTGTTTGCTTTTCTCTTTGAAAGTCATCACATGACGGCATTGTAATACACGGTTCGGCTGCATTAAATATTACATATCTGCCGTAGTTCTCTATTTATGGAGCCCTGATGAGAAGACTTCTAGACAAACAGGAGAACTGCCGCCAAAACTGAAAACGTGACGTGGATCATAAATATATCAGCCATTAAACAACATCTTACATTTCTTTTCACACAATACGTCTCCTTGCAGTATCAACACTAATTCGGCTGACTTTTATATTTGATCCAATTGGTAGATAGGCTATATTTACACCATAAAGGTGCACAGCTGATAGAAAGGGACACCTAGTGGTAAAAGCACGTTATTGAATTTTATTATTTTTATTATTAGATATTAATAGGATCCCTATAAAGTATATTCATTACTCGTTATTCTCTACTAATAGTTAATTAAAGACTGTCTATAATGACTATTTTGCACATCCCTTTCAAGATTTGAAGATTTTCAAAGGTTTATTGACATATCATATACATACACACATGAATGAAAAACTTGGGTCACAGGTTCCTCAACAGTGCATTACAAGACATCTTTCAATATGTGTGTACCTCCACCATTAAACTGTCAAATTCTGCACATTTCTTATTCTTTCTACATACATAAGAGTATAATTAATGGGTATAATATCAGTTAAAACAAGTGCTTCAACATAGTTAACATTGCAGGAAAGCAATATGTTAGACGTTAAGTACTTTGTCAGGCTTAATATTTATCTGTTGATACACCCAAGGCTTTTTTCTTATTTAAAAGAAGACCTTAACCTAAAGTATTATTTAATGTGGCAATAAAGGTTAATTAGTTTGTCTGTTTTGCACATCCTCCTATTAATATCTTTGTACATCCTGCACTAAACTGTTTTATTGTAGAGATCACTTACAGTATCTCCTTGATTTTTTATATTCTATATTTCTATCATTGACCTTCTACTTCTAGTCAGCCGAATTAATGTTGATACTGCAAGGAGACGTATTGTGTGAAGAGAAATTGAAGATGTTGTTTAATTGTTGATATATTTATGATCCACGTCACGTATTCAGTTTCGGTGGCAGTTCTTCCTGTTTGTCCAGAAGTCTTCTATTCAGGGCTCAATAAATAGAGAACTACGGCAGATATGTAATATTTAATGCAGCCACACCGTGTATTACAATGCCGTTATGTGATGACTTCCAAAGAGAAAAGCAAGCACAGTCGGAATAAAGTATTATTTTCTTTTTTTAAATGTTTTTCGGATTTCATATCGCATTAACACCATATTCCAGCGTGCATTGCGGCTAAACTATCCAATCACCGAGCTTTTCGCCGAGGATCTTGGGTAATCAGTTCAGTGGGTGTGTGGTGTGTATCGCAATGATGCTCAAAATGTCCCTTATAGGCCTATGTCTGTTTCCGGTGACTATATTTTGAAATTCAGTTCCTGAGGAACGGCTAAAAAGCCCGATATTATAGAAATAAACGAAGAAATAAAAAAAAAGGATAATTGTGTGTTATTGGTGAGTAAATAACAGTGCGTTATTTAGAAAACAATAACAAATTAGAAGGAAAAAAAGATAAAAAAATACAGATTTCAATATTCTGGGGCTCAGAGCCCCATTTATTTTCTTCACAGACGACAAAAAAAGTCCAACATTATACGATTTAAAATAAAAACAATAATCGTGGCTTGATATTGAGTAAGAACCGGTAAGAACATGTTTTTATGAACCACACAGCTTCCGGTCTACCAAGACCCGACCGGAGAAAACGTGGCGTATTATATGCACGCAAAACTCGACCTCAGAACTCAATGTGAATGGTTAGCGTATCATACTGTATGCACGCAAAATCAGACTTCTGCGTATCTATTACACACATTTCCAATGTGTAAAGTCGTGTCATTTGTACGCAGACTGAAGAGAGTGGGTTGAGTACAACACATTCTCAGTCTCACTTTTATTATATTAATTAACATGGTATGAAGTAATTGTACACTTTACGGTCTCAATGTATGAAAGTCAAAATAAAGACACTAATACATCATCAGTCACGTAATAAAGGCAATTCAATGCAACACAGTATAGTGTGATGCAGCTCAGGCAGCCTATCGTTTATAACTAGTTTTTTTTGGACTAGACTTGTCAGGAAATAGACAAAGACAGGCTTTATTTGTATGTTAAGATGTTAGTAGCCATCCATTTAAAAATTATTAATAAAGCTTTCAAAACAGTAAAATGCAAAGAAGAATTTCTAATGCCGAATGATGAATAGGAGTTTCAAATTCATCATTTTCTAGCCCTGTTTGAGGGACAAAAAGTAATACATTCAACCCAGTATCACGGCAAGACGTGACGATTTACCATGCTGGGAGATTTCGTCCCTTCAAACGTGACAGTTACACGGTATTGTTAACATGGCCCAACCAGTGGAGATATACCCGGAAATGCCAAGCACAGGAGCTCACGTCTTCTCAGAGTCATCATCATCATCATCATTATCATCATCATCATCATCATCATCATCATGTTTCTGTAGCTCTGCTGCTGCTGGCAGCTGGAAGTGAGTCTCTCTCTCTGCACGAGTCAACACTTATTATACTGCTGTTTAACAGGATAATCCGTCATAAACATTTTTTTATTTTAACCACTAGGTGTCCCTTTATATCAGCTGTGCACCTTTATGGTGTAAATACAGCCTATCTACTAATTGGATCAAATATAAAAGTCAGCCGAATTAGTGTTGATACTGAAAGGAGACGTATTGTGTGAAAAGAAATGTAAGATGTTGTTTAATGGCTGATATATTTATGATCCGCGTCACGTTTTCAGTTCCTCATGTTTGTCTAGAAGTCTTCTCATCAGGGCTCTATAAATAGAGAACTACGGCAGATATGTAATATTTAATGCTGCCGAACCGTGTATTACAATGCCGTTATGTGATGACTTTCAAAGAGAAAAGCAAGCACACGGAATAAAGTATTATTATTATTTTTTTTTTTAATCGGATTTCACATTGTATTAACACCATTTCCCAACGTGCATTGCGGCTAAACCATCGAATCACCGAGCTGAGGACCTTGCCTACGTCTGTTTCCGGTATTGTTAATGACGGATGTATTTTGTTATACACACATTCCTTCACATTTACATTTTTATTTACATTAAAGTATTTCGTGAGGCCTTCTAAAATGTTTTTAAATATAACTACGGTTCTAGTTGAAGAGTTTGTAAATTAACATGAACCGAAGCTGTTGCCTGGCAACGCAATCGCACATCGTCACGTCCGTTAATTCCACATCCACACACATGGATTAACATCGATTTAATACATTAATGTAGCCTTTGTTTCTGCTAGAAGAGGTGTCGACCAGCTGGGGCTACAAGAAAATCGACGAAATCAAGTGTGACTAGAAAAACAAAAATCATTATTATATTAATATTGACAATAACAACCGACCGTCGGGTAGCATTTGCTTGGCATTTCCGGGTATATCTCCACTGGTTGGGCCATGTTAACAATACCGTGTAACTGTCACGTTTGAAGGGACGAAATCATGACATCTTCACGTCTCCCAGCAGAGGTAAATCGTCACATGTTCACGTCTTGCCGTGATACCGGGTTGAATACATTATGTGACACAAAAAAGCATGTATGATCAGTTTAGATCCAGTGGCAAATGGTATTGGGTCTCAAATGAGGAGATAGAGCAGCATCAAGGATGATGAAATGAACAATGCAGCAGCTCAGAGGAACAGATAGTAAAGCCAGTAGAGGATATTGACACAGAGGAACGCCATGGGGAAAGCGGTGCGAGAGTGGCGATCGATGTTGTGTGGATTTTCCACCGTGAAGGCGGCCGCGGCTCTGCGTGAAGCGCTCCTCACTGAGGACAGACCGCAGCCCTGATCCGACAGCTTCTCTCTGGCCCCAGCATGGTTCCTCGTGTCGCAGTCCGCTGCCTGCTCCAGGGGCTCCTCTGCAGTGGAGCTCATCTGCACAGTGTGTTTCCGCTGGGTGGAGCGGAAGATGGGGATGGAGCCGTTTCCGTTAGATTCATTGAAATCCCTCAGAAGCTCCTGATAGAGAGACAATAACAGTGTTGTTGTTATCCAACATGCTTTAACCTCTTCTACACCACACCCCCGATACCGCAACCCAGTCTCACGGCATTTCGTGTTATAGTCACGACATTTAATCTATTGACTCGTGTTCACCAACACGATTTTCCCCTTTTTTCACACAGAACGATTTTAAAAGCAATGTATTTCTATTTGTAGTATGTTTCGTGCCTGCAGCACGTCTTTTTGGCCGTTCGGGTCTTGGAAGACCGGAAGCTGTGGGGTTCATAAAAACATGTTCTTACTCAATATCAAGCAACGATTATTGTTTTTATTTTAAATGGTATAATGTCGGGCTTTTTTTGTCGTCTGTGAGGAAAATAAATGGGGCTCAGAGCCTCAGGATACTGAAATCTGTATTTTTTAAATCTTTTTTTTCTTCTAATTTGTTATTCTTTTCAAAATAACACACTGTTATTTACTCACCAATAACACACAATTATCCTTGTTTTTATTTATTTGTTTAATTCCATAATCTCTGGCTTTTTTGGCGTCCGTCAGGAACTGAATTTCAAAATAAAAATAACCGGAAACAGACGTAGGCCTATAAGGGACATTTCGAGCACCATTGCGATACACAGCCACTGAACTGACTACCCAAGATCCTCAGCTATGGTTTAAGCTCGCTGATTGGATGTTTTAGCCGCAATGCATGTAGGGATATGGTGTTAATGCGATATGAAATAGGATGGCTGAAGACACTACACTACCCATAATCCCCAGCTATCGTTTAGGACTACTGTCCCCATGATTAATCTTCAAGCTCTGGGATTGGTTGTTGGACTTGCAGTGCGCCAAGGTTATGCCGAGCGTCAAACAGCTGTTTGAAATGGAACGAAACCACGCCAGACTATCCATCGAATCGACTGGAATCGAACGCCCCCCCAGAACTACACACTACACTATTGTGTTTCGCAAAATGTTCTATGGGACGTCTGTACTGAACGTTTTCGTTTTTCCCACAATTAGAAGTTGCCAGTATTAACCACATTGGTGTTATCAAATGTAAAACATATAATTAATAAATGGGTGAAAATCGCTTGTGTCCATAATGCGCAGCATTAATATATACCCACATGACAGCTCATTGTTACTTTGTAATTCTACTCCACTACAATTCAGAGGTTAACCTGGTATTTTTACTCCACTACATTTATTTGAGTTACTTTGCAGATTCTGATTAATGATGTGGAATATAAACAACCCTTAAAGCAGACTTTAGTTACACCTGAGTAAAATGCAGGTAAGGTGATTGTCAAGTGCCAACAATCAGGAGAGATATTTGATAGTTGGTGCTTGAGAAGACTAAACATTTATCTTCAATTGACATGAATGGAAACGAGTAATAAAGTATATTCATTACTCGTTATTCTCTACTAATAGTTAATTAAAGACTGTATATTATGGCTATTTTGCACATCCCTTTCAAGATTTCAAGATTTCCAAAGGTTTATTGTATCATATACACAACTACGGTGTAGTTATGCAATGAATGAAAAACTTGGGTCGCAGCTGAGGTTCCTCAACAGTGCATTACAAGACATCTATCAATATGTGTGTACCTCCACCATTAAACTGTCATATTCTGCACATTTCTTATACTTTCTACATACATAAGAGTATAATCCATATGTATAATGTCAGTTAAAATAAGTGCTTCAACATAGTTAACATTGCAGGAAAGCAATATATTAGACGTTAAGTACTTTGTCAGGCTTAATATTTATCTGTTGATACCCCCAAAGCTTTTTTCTTATTTAAAAGCAGACCTTAATCTAAAGTATTATTTAATGTTTAAATAAAGGTTAATTAGTTTGTCTGTTTTGCACATCCTCCTATTAATATCATTGCACATCCTGCACTAAACTGTTTTATTGTAGAGATCACTCATAGTATCTTCTTGATTTTTTATATTCTATATTTCTATCATTGACCTTCTACTTTCCCCCTATGAAAGTATGTACTCTAATATTTTTTTCATCAAATATAAAACATAAAAACAATAATTCAATAACGTGCTTTAACCACTAGGCGGTGCACACAAGGTACACACAGCCATAATAACTTTGTATTATTAGTGTAGGACACTTATGTATGTACAACATCTGAAGATGTGTAGTTTTATTCATGTTTTCACATAATTTTACAGCATATTGCTATACTATTTCAGACTCAGTATTTACATTCTTACATTCAAAGAAAATCAGTAATATCTTTAAAAACTACAAGTCCTTTTATATCAGCTGTTCATCGTTATGGTGTAAATATAACCTATCTACGAAAAAAAAAGTCAGCCGAATTAGTGTTGATACTGCAAGGAGACGTATTGTGTGAAGAGAAATTGAAGATGTTAACACCTTTAATTGGTGATATATTTAAATTATGATCCACGTCAAGTATTCAGTTTCGGCGGCATTTCTTCCAGTTTTTCCAAAGGTCTTCTCATCAGGGCTCTATAAATAAAGAACTACGGCAGATCTGTAATATGTAATGCAGCCGAACCGTGCATTACAATGCCGTTATGTGATGACTTTCAAAGAGAAAAGCAAGAACACTCGGAATAAAGTATTATTTTCTTTAAAAAATGTTTTTCGGATTTCATATCGCATTAACACCATATCCCTGAATGCATTGCAGCTAAAACATCCAATCAGCGAGCTTAAACCATAGCTGAGGATCTTGGGTAATCAGTTCAGTGGCTGTGTATCGCAATGATGCTCGAAATGTCCCTTGTAGGCCTACGTCTGTTTCCGGTTATTTTCATTTTGAAATTCAGTTCCTGACGGACGCCAAAAAAGCCCGAGATTATGGAATCAAACAAATAAATAAAAACAAGGATAATTGTGTGTTATTGGTGAGTAAATAACAGTGTGTTATTTTGAAAAGAATAACAAATTAGAAGGAAAAAAAGATTTTAAAAAAATACAGATTTCAGTATTTTGAGGCTCTGAGCCCCATTTCTTTTCCTCACAGACGACAAAAAAAGTCCGACATTATACGATTTAAAATAAAAGCAATAATAGTGGCTTGATATTGAGTAAGAACATGTTTTTATGAACCCCACAGCTTCCGGTCTTCCAAGACCCGAACGGACAAAAAGACGTGCTGCAGGCACGAAACATACTACCAATAGAAATACATTGCTTTTAAAATCGTTCTGTGTGCCAGGAAAAAAAGGGGAAAATCGTGTTGGTGAACACGAATCAATAGATTAAATGTCGTGACTATAACATGAAATGCCGTGAGACTGGGTTGGATACCGGGGGAAAAAATGCGTCATCTGCAGGAAACAGCGTCTGAGGGCATCTTAATATTCAATAAACTATTAATGTTTTATATCAATGTAACAGGAAGAAACTCAGCTAACTGATCATTTTTATTTTCATTTTCAAAAAACCCACAAAGCTAGCGCTGAGCCTATGAATTAGCCACGAGTGAAAATAATAACGGGGTGTTGCACAGAAACTCACTCATAACACCCTTATTACTTATCGTAGCTGCACGCCCAACCCATTGATCTGATCGTGAGATGACACAGAATCGATGGGTACATACTGTACATCATCACTCCATGATAAGAACTCGCGAAGCTATTAACAAGAACAGACATCAAAACTATAGGTACTTACGTAACCCCAGTTCTCAGAGTAACATGAAGTGAGATGTCTCACTATGGGATGCGCCTCAACGCGTATGCAAACAGAAGCATCAATCTCATTACGCCAATCCTGATTGGCTGGTGATCTTGACGTCTACGTCAGGGAATCCACCCACCCTTTCAGTAGCTTGCGCTACGTCGCAGCGTCATTCAAAATAAGAACCTCTTCTCGCTTCGCCTTAGCAAGAAGGGCCGTCTGGTGAGACATCTCACTTCATGTTACTCTGAGAACTGGGGTTACGTAAGTAACCTATAGTTCTCATTCATAACACTCCGTTCGATGTCTCACTATGGGATATTGAAACTCCCGTATTGCTAGACATGCTTATCTCGAAAATCACCAAAACAACCAGAACTTAACAGGTAGAACTCTGTCTCAACACGGGACCCAGCACTGCGCGGGCCACACTTGGAGCAGAGACATCTAGCCTGTAAAAGCGGACAAAAGTGAGCGGTGAGGACCAGCTCGCTGCTGCACAAATGTCTTGGATGGAAACACCCTTGAACAAAGCCCAGGATGTAGCCAGTCCACGGGTAGAATGAGCACGCAGGCCCTTTGGTGCCTGCAAACCCTGACTCGTATAAGCCAGAGCAATCGCTTCCACAATCCAGTGGGAGAGCCGTTGCCTGGTAACGGGCTTGCCCTTCTGAGGGTTAGCCCAGGATATAAAGAGTTGGTCACTACAACGAAACTCTTTTGACCTGTCCATATAGATGCGTAAAGCACGAACAGGACACATCAAATTTGGCCGCTGTTCCTCAGAGGAACACAGTGGGGGAGGAAATGCCTCAATGTCAATGGGGGTACATGAGCCAACCACCTTAGGTACAAAGGCAGGGTTGGGCTTCAGCAACACTCTCGTTTGCCCCGGGGAAAACTGAGTGCATGAAGGATGTACAGAGAGCGCATGAATGTCACTGGCTCGCTTGGCAGATGCCAGAGCCAGTAACAACACTGTCTTAAGTGATAGGTGTTTCATGTCAGCTTCTTCCAGGGGTTCAAATGGAGGTTGAGTGAGCCCATCTAAAACCACTGCCAAGTCCCATAAGGGCACCAGTGACCTGGAAACAGGGAGGAGCCTGCGAGCCCCTTTCATAAAACGGCAGACCAAGGGATGTTGGCTAGCCGTCTTTCCCTCAAAGCCCACATGGCATGCAGCAATAGCAGCCAGGTACACTTTGATCGTAGAGAAAGCCCTGTGTTTATCAATCAGGTCCTGTAGAAATGATAGAATCACCCTGTCAGGACATTGAAAAGAGATGTGTCCTTTTTTAAGGCACCACTCCTCAAACACCCTCCACTTACAGTCATAGAGGGACCTGGTGGAGGAAGCTCTTGCACTCTGAATAGTGTTTATCACCTTCTGAGGGAGTCCCACTGTATTCAGGTTATACCACTCACGGGCCAGGCCCATAGTGCCAAGCGCTCTGGGTGTGGGTGAAAGATCGCCCCCCCCGCCTGAGACAGTATGTCCCTGCGTAGCGGGAGCTGCCACGGCTGCTCGCACAGCAGCTAATATATCTCTGTCAGCCAGTACATTGCAGGCCAGTGTGGAGCTATTAGGATCAGTGTGTGGCGTTGTTCTCTCACTCTGGCCAGAGTTGGGGGTATCAGAGCCAGGCGTGGGAACGCGTACAGAAGGACCGGAGGCCAAACGTGCGCGAGCGAGTCCACGCCTAACGGTGCGTTTAAATCGTGCATTGAAAAGAACAGCTGACATTGAGCGTTTTATTTTGATGCGAACAGATCCACCGCGGCCCGGCCGTAACGCACCCACAGCTGACTCACAATCATTGGATGTAGAGTCCAGTCTGCATATAGTGGTGCACCTCTGGACAGCAGATCCGCCCCGAGGTTCATCACTCCTGGTACGTGCGTCGCTCTCAGAGAGAGGAGACGTCCGCAGCTCCATAAGATCAGTTTGCGTGCCAGCATGTGTAACTGGAGAGAACACAAACCCCCTTGGTGGTTTATATACGATATTGTGGTCGTGTTGTCTGTCCTCACGAGGACATCATGTCCTCTGAGAAAAGGCAGAAAGCATTTCAGGGTGAGGAACACCGCTAAAAGCTCCAGATAATTGATGTGTGACCGTTGGAGGTCTCTGCTCCAGAGACCCCTTACAGGTCGACCTTCGTATATATACCCCCCCAGCCCGTCAGACATGCGTCTGTGGTGACCACCTTCCGCGATAGGACAGCACCCATAGGCACGCCCCGTACTAGAAAAGTCGGGTGCAGCCAGTGGCGCAGTGCCATTATGCATTTCATAGTGACCATCACTCTCCGCGCGCCATGACGCACAGGGTCCAGTCTGAGGGCAGCTACCCAGCGCTGAAACTCCCTCATGTGTAAGCGTCCCAGTCGTACCACCAGTAACCGCAGACATGATCTGAAGAGAACATATTTGCGTGGCTGGAAATGAGCGAGGCAAGCCCTGAAGGCTTTTACTCTCTGTGTTTATTACAAAACCCAGGCGGGCTGTAAAGGGCACCGAATTCAGGCGTAGGCCCAGGAAGAGTACAGTCTGGGCTGGAGACAACATGCTCTTTTCTGTGTTTATTACAAAACCCAGGTCGAGCAGGTGTTTTACGAGGACATTCGTCTGCGTAATAGCCTCTTGCTCCGACTGTGCGAGAAGGAGCCAATCGTCCAGATAAGTTGCCAGGCGAATACCCTGTTGTCTTAACGCGGCTATCGCTGCTTCCAATCGTTTTGGCGCACGAGACGCAACAGAGATGTGTGAGTGAGCATTCTGAATTTGTATCTTTTGAGATATTTGTTCAGAGCCCTCAAATCTAGTATAGGCCGAATCCCGTTCCCTCCCCTTTTGGGAACGAGGAAATACTTGGAATAAAAGCCGCTCTGACTCTGTTCGGAGGGTATTATAGATATAGCCTTCTTGTCTAGTAGCGAGAGGATCTATTGCTCTAGAATATGGGCCGACTCTCCCCGGGCCTGTGAATACAGAATGCCCGAGAAGTGAGGGGGGGTGACAGCGAATTGGAGCCTGTAGCCCCGTGTTACTGTCTTGAAAACCCAAGCAGAATCTGTGAGCATCCTCCACTTTTGGCTTCTCAAAGCGAGTGGAGATGTCACATCCCTGTCGTCTGCCCTCTGTGTCTTTATTTGTTGTGTTATGGGGCCCTCTAGTGTCTGAACACGGTGGTACCCCAGGTTGACAACCCCGGTCGACACTGCGCATGCGCGTGGCGTTGATGCCTTCACAGCCCCGTCCATCGTCTGCCTTCTGAGAGAGGTAGCAGCCACTCTTAGAAGGGGGGTAGACGTCAGACTGTTTATTGTTTTTATTGTCTTTCTTTTCATTTTTATTGACTGCGCCCTTGGCTTTAAGCCTGGAAACGACAGTGGAAAATTATTTATTAAGAAACAAATAATGATGACATGTGTTTGTGTGACTTAAACGAGCAGCGGAGCTTGCTGTCGTTGATGTTTAGTCCATTTCCCTCATGGCGCGAACTTGAGGATGACGTTCTGACATCACTCGAGGCGGCGGGAAGATGGGGGCATGGTTGCACCCCGGAAACACATGAGCATCTAACACTGGAACGTGTTCTGGAGCTGGAGAACAGGGAACTTCCAGCTCCTTTATCGAGGAGAGGAGAGGAGGCTGTAAGGCCGCCCTCTTCTTCTTCTTCCTCGTCTGGTGGCTGAAAGTCTGGGCCGGCTGTGCCTGAGCGGCTGCTGCCGGAACCGGAGACTTTCTTTGCCAGCTCATCCTCGCCTCGTGTCTGGGCTGGAGACCCGGGGCGAGCTGTGGCCTCTGCTGTTTCGGGATCTTGAAACGGGCAGGACGTGAGGCAGCCTGAGCGAAGGACTGCCGCGGGGTCGTTGAAGGCGGCGGCTGGACCCTTCGGGGAAGACAAAGCTGGAGAGCCTCATCTGCCTTCTTTTTGGATTCACACCACTGCTGCATCGAAGCTAGAGCGGAGCCAAATATGCCCTCGGGAACAATAGGCATGTCCAAGACGTCCTCTTTTCCCCGGTCTGGAAGGTTCGTCAGGGTAAGCCACCTGGCTCTCTCCTGTACCACCATTATCCCCAGTGCTTTGCCCGTGGCTTGGACTGCACAGCGCTGCACACGGAGGCAAATGTCCGTGATCGCTGCGATTTCGTCCCACACGGCAGGCTCAGGTTTGATCATCTTGTCCTCGCAGAGCTCCGCCTGGTAGGCGGTCAGCAGCGAGGAGACGTTGAGCGCCCTGGCTCGTTCGGTCATTGCTGACTTGAAGCGGTCTGCCTTTGCCGGTAGCGTGTGGTTCCTGCTCGGTGCCGAAGCCAGAGGTGGGCAGCCACCAGCGGTTCCATAGGCGGCATGCGGAGCAGGCCGAGCTTCTCCATGCCGACACAGTCCAAAGAGGAGGCACCCTGGATTGGGGCCTTGTTGCTGAAAGGGTGGTCTATCCACGAGACCGACACCTCGTCCAGCATCTCTGGAAAGACTGGGAGAAGCTGCTTCCTCATCCTCGCTGCTTGGGGCAGGTTCTTCCTCTCATAGCGAGATCTGGAGGTCTCCTTGGCCACTTCAGGCCAGGGTATGTCCAGCCTGGACACAGCGCGTTGGCACACGGTCTGCAAGTCCATACTGAGGCAGGGCGAAGCTGGTGTGCTTTCGCCCGGGGGAGCGGACATCGCCTCCGGCTTGGCAGCCTGGGCAGATGAAACGAAGATGTCATCTTCGTGCTCATCCGAGTCGGATAAGAGGAACTCAGAGGCATCCTCTTCATCCTCCTCCATATAATCCAGCTGTAGGACATCCTCCGCGGGTGGAACCACGGTGAGGTCCAGTTGGGAGCCCCAGCTTGACACAGCACGGGGCTCCGCCCTCGCGGCTCTTGCCGCCACCGGGCCCCAGCCTGACACAGCGCGGGGCTCAATCTCCGCGGCGGTCGCCACCATGTCCCGATTGCCGGCCGGCGAATCAACGGACATGAAGGGGTCCCGTCTCGACAGGCTAGCTTGGCGCGCTAGTCGTCGGCGGAGGCTCTTGATGGTGAAGCGGGCACAATGCCCGCACGAACTGGGGGTATCGATAGCTTCCTGGGCGTGTTCCAGCCCAAGGCAGGACGAGCAGACCTGGTGTGAGTCCGTGCCCGAGATCCTAAACCCGCAGCCTCCGAGCCGAGCCTCTGACTCCTCTGGTGTGAGGGAGAGAAGGGTCCATCCTCGTTTACCGAAAAAAATCCAACCTTATCGTTATTCCGAAAGGAAAAAACGACGGGGTAGATTTTTCTTTAAAAAATATGAATTGGTGTGTTAATATCTTTCTTATCTCCGTCTCCTCTGGTGTAAGGGAGAGAAGAGTCCGTCCCCGCTCGCCGTGGTATCGGCGTGGAGGGATAAACTAGCAAAAAATCAAACCTTACCGTTATTTGGAAAGATAGAACGGCGGGGCAGATTACAATATTAACTGGTGTGTTAATATTTGTTCAATTCTTCTGCAAAGAAAAAAAAGTCCGTCGACCGAATGTTAGCTTGGGTTCAGTCTGTGGACCCTTAAGCTAGCCCGGCTACTGATATTAGAGATGTGCTCTGAAGCGAGAAGAGGTGTTTGAATGACGCTGTGACGTAGCACAAGCTACTTAAAGGGTGGGTGGATTCCCTGACGTAGACGTCAAGATCACCAGCCAATCAGGATTGGCGTAATGAGATTGATGCTTCTGTTTGCATACGCGTTGAGGCGCGAAAAGTGGTCTTCAATGGGATTAAAACGATAAAAACGCTGCTGAACTTAATCCATAGATTAATCCAATGTGTCTGTGTCCCTTTGAAATTATTTCTGATAATCCATAAGCAATAAACCTGCTTTTCCGTTTCCAGATGAGAGATAGGTTCACTCTGATGCAAACCTGCATGCGCAAAGCCCCCACCTTTTTTGTTTACCATGTGTGTGTATGGGGAAATTCCCCTTTGCTTCTATTGGCTCTAACGGTCAAAAAGAGATGTCAATCACCAAAATCGACCAATGGGTTCCAGAGAAACAGTAAAAATGGCCATTTCCACCCAAATCAACTCAGAGGTGGAGTTTTTTTTGCTAAACCTCTCTAAAAAGGTCAAATGTCACACCTGTCTAAAAAGGTCAAATGTCACTTATTTTGCATCAATCTTGATACAGGGTACTTATTATATGTTGTACTTTGTATTCCTAAAGCTTTTAGTCTACCTTACCATCATCCAAGAGTATATTTCACTATAAGTAAAAAATAATTTTTGGACGGACACTATAATTTACACTTTTTTACGATGTTCAATCTGAATTTTCTTTAAAATAAAAAACATCTATATTGATTCTGACTTTTGTACATCCAACTCACAGGTTTATCATTACTTTGAGAAACAAGAATATTACTTTAACCCTTTTAGAAGTGTAGTTAAGGTCATTTGTTCTGGGAATGTCATTTTCGAGCCTGAGATCTGAAAAACAGGCTCAGGGCTTAACAGGTTAAGGGTGGGTGAATAAAGTTAATTTTAACTCAGAGATCACTTTGAAGCTTACCATGTTGATGACTTCAAATAATACAATTATTTTTCGTAAACAAGTCTTCTGAAATGTAATGTTAAAAAACACGAAAAGGCATTCTTCGATTTAATTTGTGGGAATTTGCCGACATTCCCACATCAGAAATCTGAACAATGGATAAACCAGGTTAAAATGATTGTTTAATTTTTTTGACAAGTTGGAGTCAAAAGTTTCAAGGTGGATCTCTCGGGATATGTGTTTTTGTCAATAAATCTGAATACTGTCAAAAGTAATCAAAGGTTTTAAATAATGTATATAGGAATTAAATGTAATATAAATCGCTTTTGAATGATTTATGACCAAAACCCTCTGAAAAATGCTTAAATATTTATTTGCTTATGTAAGAGCTACTGAAGTGAAAATCTCCCTTTCAGAAAAAGAGAAAAATATTTGGAGAAAACGGCCTTAAGGATACGATTTGTAAAATGTAACATTTTGCAAGACACTACAGTTGAATATTTAATACATTTAAGCCAATATGTATCACCATAAAACTTCCCCAGTTGATTAGGTTTATCTTACATGTATAAATATGCAAATTAGGTAATATCTTATGCCTACTTTCTGAGAAATCTAAAGATGCCACGAGACACAGTTTAGTATAATAAACACTTAACGGTATATTCTGGATGTTTCGTTCCACTATAGTTTTTCATCTCATATTTAAATATGAACATTTCCTCACCCTGTGTAATTCCTCTATAGTCTGGTTCTGCATGGTATAGAAGTGTGCACAGGCGTACTCCACCAGAGCACCAAAGATGAAGGTGAAGCAGATGCCAAGGTACACATCGATGGCCTTGATGAAGCAGTTGGCATTGGGCAGGGATGTGCGGGCGCCCATCATCAGTGTGGTCATGGTCAGGACTGTTGTCACTCCTGGGAAAAACATCACAGTGTTGTTTCCATGATGTAAGATAGGATGAAACTCTACTTTATGTGTCATTTTTTTGTAATTTGCTTTTTCTATGCTCTTTTATCTAAATGGGTACTGGTGTAAGTAAACCATTTAAGGATAAAGTTGTTCCTTTAGCTGGAGCCACAGTGATGATGATGTATTTATACTATCCTTATGAATGCAGGACAGTTATAATGCTTTAAGGAAATTGGTGCAATCCACTGCGTCTATTTCCTACATGTTTTATCACCATGTAAAGCCAACATGTGTATATTGTATTAATGCTATTTTTATCCCCCTACAAAACTCTTAAAGATGAATACAGTTGTGTTCAATTCAAATGATTGTAATTGTATGTACTGATAGTCCTATCATCTACAATATTTAAAAATGTTGCCACAATGAAGTGTGTTTTAACCCTTGTGTTGTGTTCAAAAGCTGTTACCGTTCAGTTGTTCGCAGGTCAATTTTGACCCATGATTTATCTCAGTCCAAAACACAAAAAAAAAAAAACTATCATCCAATATTGTTTTAACTACATCATAACTAACTTATAATGCATTCATAACCGTACAATCCTGTTGTCATTTCATGTTATGGCCCAAAACACATTACACCACACATTGCAAACCTGCATGTGTGTGTTCAGGTTCAAGTGTTGGTGTACATATTCTTTGAGAAAGGTGGAGTTCCCTTGGGGGGAGGGGGGCAGAGGGAGGGGAGACCAGGTGCATGTTGCGAAAAATTGTTGTTACAGTGTATGAAGGGGGTGGGGCTGGGGTGTCTAAAGTCAAAGATGAATCTTGATTGGGCCAAATTTGACCTCGAGTCACCCAAAACAATGCTGCTGGGTCTCCCCAGACCCCAACACCAAATGATGCAAAAATTGTCAAAATCAGTTTTGTAGTGTTTATATAGCTGTTGTGGAGGATATCATGAAGCCTTGTTCCGATTAAAAAAAACTAGAGAGTAATTATAATATAATTTTAACTTGAAACGGGTCACGGGAGACCCGAACACAACATAAGGGTTAAATGAGTGTATATTTGTCGTTTTTCTTTCAAATCTAGGATACCTAACCGCCGATGAACACAAATCTGTCAGCATTGTGAACATTTACTTTTCTGCTTTTATATTTTAAATAGCACCACTATAACATTTGACTATATTGTGTTATAATATGTTTTCTCTGCTTTGGTCATATCTGTCTGACCATATATAAAGTCTATAAAAGTGATTCAATATATGAAGAATGGATGCACTTAGGCTCTTAACTCCATGATACTTTGACCTTTAGATAAACCCAGTTAGATATCCAGTACTGACCGATGCAGGTCCTGGCTGGGACAGAGGACTGGCTGATCCAGAATGAGACCCAGGAGAGGACCACCAGCAGGATGGAGGGGACGTACGTCTCCAGGATAAAGAACAGCACGTTTCTACGCAGTGCGAAATGCAACACCAGCTTAGGGTATTGTCCTGTGAAAAAGACAAGGTACATATTGTAATGATGTATCGTTGCTCTCATATATAGGCTACCCATTTGTTAGAAGGGGCTTCTGGGGGTTGAAGTATCCTACCTGTCTCATACACAGCCTCGGACACTGAGGTATAGTAGCTCTCTACGCTGTACTGAGCTAGCCTCAGTATGTCGAGACCCTTCACCGAATCATTCCCTCTGGTCCAATAGAACACCACGTCCTGCAGGTTGTAGCCCCCTGGAAACATACACATACAACATGTCTGATAAGTTAGTGGTCCAGGAATGAGTACTACATCTGGAAATGAGTTAGCATCTTGGCACGTTGGGGTTCCCTCGTCCCAATGTCAATGTTTTTGGTCCTGAAATACGGACTGTGGTTAACACTACTTAATATATTTGTACATTGTGTTCTATGACATAAAACACTTCATTAAATATGCCACAAACGGTTGCTAACAAAGGACTAAATGAGACTACTAAACTTCATAGCGCCAAACATTAGCCACTGTTAGCGTTAGGGGTGCACCAACTAATCGACTTAATCGATTACCAAATTAGTTGCCAACTAATTCAGTCGTCGATTAGTTGGTGACGTCATCACATGTGTTTTACGCGCCGTTAAGCTCCAACGTTATTGGTCTTTTTATCGGTATACTGGAGACATTTAAAAAATATGTCATGTATTATTGCTACAAAAACATTATATCGCAGTCTTAGTGTCGCCAACTCGTTTCTAATATGCAAAAAGACAAACAAATGCGTCTATGATGTATTTTCGATCAGACGAGATCTCTCTCCCCCGTCTGCTTGCGAGGGGGCGGGGCAGTTTACACACACGCAGCTACATGCAGCAACACACAGACACGGAGGAGATGGCGGAGTTAACGCGCTCTGAGGTGTGGTTACACTTTACCCGTCTCGATGTGGAGAATGCTCGTTGCTAAAAGTGCAATAAGAGTTTACCATGTAAGGGCGGTAACACGAGCAATTTGTCTAAACATTTAGCAAAAGTGCTCCACATCCAGACGGAGGAATGCACCGGGTTCGACTGTCTTTCTAGTAGCTCTGTAGCCCCATCCACGAATAACGTTTCCACGTCAGGTGTTATGTATGCTAGCAGCAACACAGGGAGTGAACTACATTATACAAACATGGGTTAATGATTAGAGGTAACAGAGTTATTTATTTTGTTAAGGTTTCAGCTATTCTGTTCACAGTTCTGTCATCACATTATTTAATACGATTTGTTAAAACACTGTTGTTTCTTTTGATGTGAAATATTATTTATTTCATTTAAATTAAAAGCTATGTTAATTTTGTTCCAAATGTGTTTAGTTAATTTAATAATATATGTATTTTTGAATCAAGTATTCATCTTTATTGTCTTCATTGTTAGTTTCCACATGCCTAAAACAACCTCAAGCTAAATCTAAAAGTTGATGGCTAAATAAGAGCGTTTGAGAAATTGTGCAAGGCATACAGTAATAGTCCGAATAGTCGATTAATCGTTTCATTAATCAATAGATTAATCGATTATCAAATAAGTCGTTTGTTGCAGCCCTAGTTAGCGTAGCGGTGGTCACGCGCAGTCATACTACCGTGATGTAGTTTGTTTATAGCCTGACGTTAGCTATTTACTTTAGCTATTTTATTTACTATTATAACAGTGGTCTTAATATGTTACAGAGCACCTAAAGGGACATGGAAGAAGAAGAAAAAAAGAGAGAGAGAAAAATAAAAAATTCGGGATAACGGGTTAGTATCTCGTGAAAAAAAAAAGAAGATAATAAAAAGAAGAGTCAGGATAACGGTTAAAGAGACATAAAAAAAAATATGAGAAAAAAAATAAAGTCAGGATAACGGATTAGTTTCTCGTGCGCACGAGAAACTAATCCGTTATCCTGACTTTATTTTATTTTTTTAAGAAAGTTACCGGTGCGCCAAGGAGGAAGTGGAGCACACAGGAGACAACCATTTAATTGCATACTGTTATGTTTACGTGGGGAAATGACAGTGCATACATTATTTGAGATATATTTCGAACTCCGACTTAATTTTATGGGCATTTCGGCCAGGGGTGTAGAGGTATTTGTTTAAGCACCAGGTTGGCAAAACAGGAGAGTCTGTAAACCAGTCTGCTTTGATCTATGAATTAATGTCCGTGACTCTCACAGTACCTGCTGCCCGCAGCTAGTTTAAAGGGAAACAAACACTCAGAACACATGCACACGGAGCACAAACAGATTCACATCAATCATGCACCCTGGTGACCGGACATCTCCTTCATAAAACTAATAAAAGGGGGAGTAATCGGGCAGTTCGATGTGTGTAGAGGTGCGTGTGTGTGTGTGTGTGTGTGTGTGTGTGTGTGCATGTGTGTGTGCACGGGTGTGTGAGTGTCAGCCAGTATGAATATGTGAAAAATACAGTGGGAGAGAAAGCCTGGAGCTTACCCGGCTTACAGACCTCGCAGCTTTAGAACGAGTGTTGACATAAGCTACACTGATATTATTGTGTGAACTGCACACAGTATAGTGTACTCAGAGAGAGTCTGGTGATGGATTGCTGCATACAGTGGAAAAACCTTTGATATGAAATGCATTTTTGTTGAGCTTAATGCTAAAATCGATAACGCTTTTGAATGAAAAGAAAGAAGAACGAGAAACTTTCTCGTGCGCACGAGATACCCGTTATCCTGACTTTTTTTTTCTCTCTCTCTTTTTTTTCCTTCCATGTCTTTTTAGGGGCTCCGTAATATGTGGACACTTCCTGAACATAATGTGTAATCATTATACATTTGTGTTGGCCACAGATATTACTTTATAAAAAAATTGGAAATCCAATGAAAAGAATCCCATTGCTTTTTGTCATGGTAGCCTATGTGATGCTATCTTCCGGGTCAGCCATAAAAAGAAACACCACTATGAAAATATTATTGCACAACTGTACAGTTTTAATTACCTGCCACAAATAACATTTCAGTGTGGTGCTCACTACCCAGATGTTGTCGTTCGATGATGATGATGATGATGATGATGATGATGACGATGATGATGGTGATGATGATGATGATGATGATGGTGATGATGATGATGATGATGATGATGCTGATGATGATGATGATGATGATGATGATGATGATGATGATGATGATGATGATGATGATGATGATGATGATGATGATGATGATGATGATGATGATGATGATGATGATGGAGTTCTCAGATACTCACAGCTCTCCAGCTGCAGGGTGCACACCTGTCTGTCCATGGGGTACTTGGTCAGGTCCATGTTGCAGGCGATGGTAGCTGTGATGCTGTTGTTTATTCATACAGTGGCAAGATCATTAGAATAACTCCCCTGAATCACTGGTTCTCCTTTGATGTACGACAGGGAGGTTAATAACTAGTGAAATCAAAGAACTCTCCCCTTTATGCATCGATCAAAAGAACAAAGTCTCGTATCTGAATTGTCAGATTATTATGTATCCAATCATAAATTGCTGACTTGGTATGTTGAAAATCTCCTGTTGATATATTGCTAACCTAAAGAGTGTTCTCAGTCTGTATAGTCAAAACTACTAATTGCGTAAGAAAACATTGTAGATTTGTAATTGGTAGACATGGACAATATTGATCTGAAGTACAATGCAACTATAAATACACAGCTTAAACAGTTGAATCAAAATGTGTTCTTCTATTCAAAAAGAGTAAGGAATGTCCTTGCATTTCTGTGCTCAGTAAAGTTGCATGAAATTCTCTATCAGTCCGACATGTCTGATAAGATGTCAGAATGAATTTGGACTGTGGCTAAAGGGGAATCTTCCCTAACACAATTTGATTAGTTTGAAGAGCTTTCAAAATACAGATATTCAGGGGCATTGCCCTTAGGTGATATGACTTATAAGTGATGATAAATAAGTGTGTTTTGTAGCTTTTTCTTGTAGAATCCAAGGCCAATTCACGGTTGATTACCACGGCAAACAACATGAAATTGTTTTTGTGTGCCTTCCCTTCATTTCCTGCTCTTTTCTGTAAGTGTCCCCCTTCCATTTTTCTCTCAGGTCATTTGTACACATACTGGCTCTGCAGAATGTGTATTTTGTGACACATGCGGGAGTAAAAAATGTCACTAAATGTCAAATCAATGAACTTAAACCTGTACCGTAAGGCGTAGAGAACGGTCCCGTTGCTGAAGATGCGGATGAGGCGGTTTTCCACTGTGACGTCATGCAGGAAGGAGCGCTTGGAGTCGGGGATGAAGGTGTCAGGGATCCACAGCAGGGACACGAGGCGCCCGTCCACGCTGACGCTTTCATTCCCCGGGAACACCAAGCGGGAGTCACGCCAGCGCTGACGGAGGAAGATGGTTGCAGTGTAGTCCTGAAAAAATATGTAAGGAATACTTGTTCATTCTTATCTTCATTCACCTACTGACAAAAATAAGTAAGAATAGTGATGTACCATGTTGATTTCAGAGATGGCGTCAATGCTGGCGATGTCTAGACTCATTCCAATTTCCACAGGACCCTCTATCAAAGACAGACACACAGGAATTGAAAATCATCAGGTTTTTTTTTCAGGGATACACAAGCATCCAAATTGAAACAATCAAACTCAAATAAATCAAACAATCACGCTCAACCCTACCATTGAAATTAGGCCTGAGGTAGCGGTTGTATCCTTTCATCAGCTTCTGAATTGTCGGCTGCAGCTGAGAGTCGCTCCATTCGCCCCAGTGATTGCCAGGGTACGTACAACCACTGACAGCAATCAACAGATACATGAGACACAAGATGGACCATAACATTGGGGACTAAGCTAAGAAATTGCATTTTAAACCGATACGAATATCATTGACAGCACGTGTTGTTAACCCTATACATGAGTGTTCGGCCTTTGGACTCTCACCCCTGTGTGAAGGTCAGGCAGAGGGTCAGTAGCGTGTGCAGCAGGGCGGACATTGTGGATTGACAGGACAGAGGTCAGCGGCTGTGCTCGGGGAAACAAAAACAGATCACAAATCATTCTTCTGCATGTCATGGAATAGCATTGTTTCACCATAGGGTGGTAGCACATGACCAAATCTGATCCCACAGCTAAGGGAACATGTTTTAAACAGCAGCCATCCTCAGGCTTTGATGTTATAAAACGTTGCCCTCTTACTTAAAAAAAGGTGGAAACTTCCTGGTAAATGAGTTCATTTGTTGCGGCTTGAAAATAAAGAGCGATGAAGCCCTTCCTACTTATTTACATGTTCGTTTCTACGCCTTTCTTGCAGGTAAATGTAGCCTGTCACATGCTGATTTATGTGGCTGCAACCTCATGGTTTATTCATCACCTCTCTTACAACTAATCCTGTCTCTCACTCATCAAAGCCTCCCATTGTCTAGTTTTCACATGCCACGCTCCTCTTCTTGCAGATCAATCTAACTGGCAGTAATAGACTTCAGCCCTCCTTAAGTCTTACTTGTATACACACTATATAAAACCATCATTCATGTGTTTGTGTTTCCTATTTTTCCAATTATAATGTCACCTCAGCATAGCATTAAATATTTAGTTTTTCATTCACACAGCCCTGCAGTTATAAATCATGATGCATGTGAACACGACTGTTTCCTTTTCTAATGGCCATAATGAAAGTTAAAGAGCCATAGATGGTATTAAGCTGTTTATTTGACATAAGCCAGTTGATGATTAAATCATGCCAAAATATTTTTAATGTATTGTTTATAGCTTATAGGCTTAAATATTTTTTTCTCTAAATTCTCTAAAATACTATTTATGTCGGATTATGCATGCTCCTTTTTTCAATTTCTTTAAGCCAACACTTCTTATTATCTATTTCCCTTCTGCCATGTATCGACTTACTACAGAATAATCGATTTAATTTGTTGCTCAGTCTGTTCCTGCACATACATATAAATAATTTCTTCCTTTTGTCGCTGCTTTTAATTGAACTATTCATATCTTAGACTGCACTGTAACTTTTATCCATGTATTTTTTCTTTTAGTGTTTATCCATGTATTTCTTCTTTTAATGTTTATTTTATTAGCTTTTCTTTTTAATGACTGATTTTAAATGCCATTTTCTTAATGTCTTTCATTTGTTGTAAAGCACTTTGAATTGCCTTGTGTTGAAAAGTGCTCTATAAATAAACTTGCCTTGCCTTGCCTTGCCTTCCTTAACATTTGATCACAATGAAAACAATTTGACAATCTTTTTTTTTTACAGACTTCTTATCATGTCTCCATCTTTTTCTTACCTGTTGCAGTCTTCTGGAGTCCTTTTTCCACCTCAGGTCACTTTCTCTCTTTGGTTCCTCCCCCACTCTTCTCTCTTCCTCCGTCCCAAATGTTGTGAGAGTCTGAGATTTCGCTCCTTCCTTAATAAAGATATCTTCGAATCTCTTCCATCTAAATACAAACCCCGGTCTCTCCTATCATTTGGTCCTGATGCGTGGGCTGGTGTTGGTTGTTTGTGCATCTCCCCATCTCTCTGCACAGCTGTACTCATCTCCCCCAGAGCCTTTGTGCACCCCCCTCCCTACCTCTCTCTCTCCCTCTTATGCCACTCACCCTCTCATTTGCACAGCATCTCTCCCCTGTTTCCTTCACAGCCCCCACACCTCCACACATAAGCACATACATATACTTTACGCACACACATTGACATCCTAATTCTCCCCCTACACATTGTTTTTCTCTTTGCCCTTAATCTTCAACCCTTCCCTTCCAATTTACACTGACACCACACCTCCTTCTGGGCTTCGAAGTATTCCTCTGTCTCCTTCCTCTTTGCCGTCTCCTCACCTCAAGCTCTGCTACCTTGCATCAGTGTCATCACCCAAATAACTTTCCTCCTTATCTTCACTTGTGGCTCCCCTATATGAAAAGACTATGTGAGACTAATTTTTACTTTATGCTGCTCCTAAAACTTCCCTCCTGCAGCCTCCAACCCCGTCTACAAAAAGCTTCTGCTGTCCACATTCTGCTTAATGATAATGTTAAACCCTAATGATGGTAGTGATGGTGATGATATATCCACACACAGCGGTCGACAACTGGGCTCCAGTCTCGCTGTGATCAATCTAAATGTGCTCTCCGAGATACAGCTCTAATTATATATCCTGACCTCCGAAGGCCCGTTGGTAGGAGTTCCAGCAGGTGGGAGAAAGCCTTCAGGGCAGCCTAATAACGCCTAATGAGATTTCAGCGCATGCGATCGACCTGCTGCAGCCTATTGCTTTCCCAGCCTGCTCCCCCCAGTACTGCTAACTGCTATTGATGTTAACTGGTCGCTAACCAGCTTACATGTCCCTGTCATGGACTACTTTGCGCATCAGTAACTCACTGCAGACGTAAGGCTCTCTTATTCTTAATTTCATGCTCCGGTGGTGCTGTATTCTTGGATAAATAGACTTTTTTTTTTACATGGTGTTGATTGTATTTGAATGAACAGAGGATGATCTAATTTGCATCTACTTTGTGAATCAAAGTACACACACCAGTAGCATTTGCTGTCAGTGAACGAGACAAATGGAGACATTTTTGAAGCACCTGAGGGGGGTTATGTCAGAATAATTCTAATCAAACCAGCGATGTCAGACAACTCAGTATAAGTCAGCGTCCACCTGGCTGCCTCTGTCTATACCTGCCTGCATATATCTGTGTGTGACTGACTGTTTTTCTTTGTACTTCACCACTTAAAGGCTCCTTGTTTATCCATATTCGTACGCTTGTCCATTTCTCTATTGCTTTTATTATCGTTCCCACTTTTCATATTTCCTTGCATCCCCCCAAGATTTATCGGCCACTTTAATGTTCCTGTATGGCTGCCTCTCTTGGTGAATTCAACTTTAATGTCTTTTAAAAAATCACAGATGCATCATATACTCAAATTTCCATTATATTTTATTTGAACGTTTATAGGGCATAGCACACCAATGCGCTTATTCTCCTGGGTATGCATTCTTTTCATGTATTATTCACACCATTTATTTTAGTAATTTTGTTCCACAACACTCTGTGATTACCTTAGTGAATAGATATAGATGTGTTAGTCAACACATGAAATGTGTATGTCCCGTGTCCTCATGGTTATTATCTTATTCACTTTCTGTCCATGTCAACCATGTCCCCTATAAATTAGGTTCCGAAAATTGCATTCTCAATTATGGTTCAAAAGAAACATATTTTCTCCTGTAATAATGTAGCCGCTTCAGACACATGGTAAAGCTGTAAACTGAAACAAAATCAATAAAAGCTTTACCTGGTTAAATTGAGTAAAGTATCATGGTTTGGCTGTGAATTAAGTGCAATGTTATGTCGATAAGGTAACCTACGGAAGTTAAAATGAGCCAATATTGTCTTGTGTTTCATATAGGACACGAACATCGGTCACCTGTGTGAAGGTTACGTTTTAATTTGACCCATCCATCTACTCCAATATTCTCCTCTATACAGATTCACAGGGTCAATGATAAGTAACATATTTGTGTTAAGTCAAAAACTAACTTGGGGGAGAAAATACAACATTATTGATATGTACACCTTAATATGATACAAACAGAAAAGCAGGAATGCTCCGTATTTATAAAGCTGAAAACTGCTTTTCACCTGCATGCTTGAAACATATTTTTGAAGGATCAATCGACTGGTTGTTTTTCTGTTGATCAGCTAATTCATTGGTTGACAAATCCTTGCTTCTCAATAATGGTACAACCTAATCCGCAGCACTAGATGTGTGTCTATGCATTTGCTGTGTGTTAAATTCTACTCTGTTGAGCAATAGCCTTCCAGTCACAGCCTCATTAATTTAATAACTGGCCCTTTTGACCAACCCCTTATTTCAATTTCCATATAAAACGCAATCAGTTATCCTTGGTTTACAACTCCCCATAGACCTTCTAGTTGTGAATCACTCTTCTTCTTGCTCCTCCCACATCTAATCCCATCTAAAGCACCCAGTTGTTGACCTACCCTCCCATCAATCCATCAATCCAGTTTCTCCTAAGAAATCCAATGTGTTCAGGCAACAACGCATTATGCTGCACATTGGTTTCATTCCCATCAGTCCCCTGTTGCATAACCAACTTTCTCAGAATATTTTCTCGTCTCTCTGCTTCAATTTGATTTCTATTTCACTGTCTGCATCTTTCTGTTTCCTTATCACAATGAATAACCATTTCTACGACACCATGATTCAAGTTATGTTCACGTCCACAGTGGCACCAGAAAATGAAAACGTCACAACGGCCCATGCATTGGCCCGGTGATTTGCTGTCATGTGACAAATGGAAATGTCAAAGGACTCCTCATAAGACAGACGGTGATACATCTCTCCTAAATGACTGTGACGGCTGCCATGTCCAGGAGCAACATGTATGAGTTAATATGACGTAGACCGTTTGCCCTGCGGCGAGGCTAGTCACTACTCTGAGCCAACCGCCACGTCACCCCATGCATTTTGTGTGCACTAGAAGTAGAAGTGGACATGAAATTGCAATTTAACATTCCTCTTAATAGCCTAGTTTTCCCAAAGGCTCTACTCTCTCAGGCTCTGCTGGTTTGTAAGCTTTATGCGAGGAAGAGCTTGAGGCAGTCCTCTTATGGCAGTTGTATCTGTTCTCAGCCTTGTTCCTGTCATTCCAATTGTTTTCAATCCTTTTTATTTATTTCACACTTTAGAAATGTAGAGTTTTAAGTTCTTGTCAGGCACATTTATTATAGTCCCCTCCACATCATTCCTCTTTTCATCTCGTTGTAGTCAAAGTTTTGGTGAATACTTTTTCTCCCATCCCTGCATATGATCAAAGGAATGGCATTAGCAGCCTTGTCCCTCAAGAACAACATATTCACAAAAGTATAATTAAAATGCTGCGAAGACAATGTTCACAGAGCATGCCACAGCATTCTGTTTGGGACTGGGAGCAGAAATCAACCTGCAGGTCTACTAACCACAACTGCACTTGGTGCACCAGGGACATACAGTACCTTATTAAAAGTGCAAACCCTTAGGGGAATTAGAAACAACAAACAAATAGTCTGATTTTAAATGCCTTTGCCTTTCATTTTTGTAAAGCACCTTGAATTGCCTTGTGTCGAAAGGTGCTATATAGATAAACTTGCCTTGCCTTGCTCTAGACGTCGCCTGGAGGTTTGAATTGATAAGTATAAGTCCACATTATTAGAGAAACAATAAACTAGCATTGTCTACAATTTAGCACAATATTACATGTTTTAATCAATACAGGTATGTATGGATCTCCATTACTCCACTTCAGGAAATAAATAACATGTTTGAAGTTGGCTCTTTGTCTTTTTTAACCCTTGTAACGTATTTTTGTTTGTGGACTGGTTTGTGATTCAGGACCAGTTATGTGAGATGTCCCAATAAATAAGAGCTTGTCAATATATTTTTGAAGTATTTTAAAGGATTTCCCCTTATAGAACAATCTAAATTAACTTGCTAACAAAGCAGATGCGATATTACACAACATATTCGGTGTATTATTTTTAAAATCAGACATCATTAGTAACAATTTTAGTATGTTAAACTCTAGGCTCACCCCTAAAGAGGACTTTACAAAGCATATTGTATGTTAAGGTGTCTGTTGAACATGTAAATCCTCTGATTGGCCCACAGAGAACAAATACCTGAGCTCAGCCTCTGAATTAATTATTGAAAGGTCACCTAATGTTTTCTCTTGTTCGCCATAAATTCATTATCAGTTAATTGTGCACTGTTTTATTAATAGCATTGATAATACACTGAAGAGTTTGGTATTCAGAGAGATCCAAAGCTCTAAAGAGAGTATAAAATGTCCTGTTGGGACAAATATTTTGGCAGCCAGAGCCACACTACCATCCTCATGGATTCCCTAAAAGAGCAGCTGCTTCACAGCTTTCCCATGAGGATTTGGTTGCTGTACCCAAACCCAAAGGGGGTGAAAATATAAGAATCCTGCGAGAAATAAGCAGCTTACTCCCTCGATGTTAACATATCATTTTTCTGTCTTAGGCCATCTGCCGTTTAAAAGGGCCGGTAGGTTTATTGAAAAACGCTTGGACCCCCAAAACATAAAAACCTCAAGGCTGAAGTATTGAAAACAACATACTTTTGGAAGAGTAACCAATGATAATTATCTTCAGAAAAGGCTTACTCCAGAGTAAGTAAGTTAGTCGTTGACTCTTTGATCTGGGATATAGCTGGTAGGCCTCAGAGAATTTGCATGATGTTAACAGACTGTTCATCTCATCATAATAACACCCAATTACCCCATCTGCCTCCAATCCTTTCCTTTATCAAACTAACATTGAACCCTTTGTCCTCTGGGATTAATTTACACATTGTGTTATAGGCTAATTTAGTGTTGATACTATAATGTAGATTTTACACGGCATTACAGTAATTTGGGCCAAGTGCATATTCAGGGTAAGTAAAAAGTTAACGTAAGAGCCACATTCTCCTTGCCATGTATCTCTTGCCTTGTCTGCCCTCGGGTCCACTCAGGCTCCTATTAGAGCTGTCAGCTGCAGAGAAGACTGAGAGCTTCTCTAGGAATAGGATACACCTAGGAAGGAAAGGTTTCCTATCATATCAGAAATTCAATTTGTACCTTCCACTAGCTGGGGGATTAGATATTCGCCTCAGCTGTCAAACAAGCCAACCACTTGGGAATCCATTTCAGCACCAATTACAGTTTGCAATCTTTCATTTAATAAACTTTTTTTTTCTGCAAACATGGGATACTGGTATAATGTAATATAGATGGGTTTTTACATTAGCAGTGTTTTAAATGCACATGTGAATGTTAAGTAAGGTACCAGTGGGACTAGTTAACTGCCTGTAGATGCAGTACGGAAAGAGAGGTACAGAGGGTAAGATAGTATGAGCATAAACTCCAAGGAATGGAGTGCCTATCGGCTATCATTTTTTGCCATGGTGGGGATCATTCATGTACTTTATATTCCAAAGTCCTTATGTATTTTGATAGGCCTACTACTAACATAGTGAGAGATTGGAAGGGGCTTTCTTCGCTGTTCAAAAAACTGAAAGGAGGATGTTTCAATGGGTTTGAATGGTGAAAATGGGTTCAGCTATTGTGAAGATATCCATGTCTAAAGGGAAAGTTTGGAGCAGTAACATGTAATTAGGCTATAAGCTGTGGGTGGTTTCAATATATGTCGTAGGGAAACCATTGCTAAGAACCCTTTGAATGTCTGGTTATGTGTCATATGAGGAAGATATTAAACTAGGAAAACATAGGACACTGATGATACAGTCCCATGCTGAGTATTCTTGGTCATTAACAACATTGGTTTCCTCTGACTTCATTGATCGTACTTCTATTTTTCTTCCTGTTTTCTTTTCTTTTTAATTTGTTAGCACCGTTGTGGTCTTCTAACAGGCTTTATATTCTGCCCTTTTTCCCAACATTGCTATGAAATCCAATGTGACAAAACTCTTAAAAGGTTAATCGAATAGGTTTAGACTATTAGCTCATTGTCTTGCTTTATTTAGATGAGAAGACTCCGATTAGTTTAGGATTAGCTTAGACTGAAGTGTCCCTTCCCGAATGTAATACAATGTACCTACAAGCACCTCTGAAAGTAATTTAACTATAACACATTCTAATAGTGTTGTGTTTGTTATCTTCCGACAGAACCAGGCTAGCTATGGAGCTATTTCAGGGTCATAAGTTTTGATCATTCAAAAAAATACAATTTATTTGAAAGTCCAAGTTTTCATCCTGAACTTTGAAAAATACAATGTTGTATTCAAAACAAAAAAAAATATTTGAAATAATTGTTCAGGAATTTTTTTGAATAAAATATTTATTTTTCATATTTCACTTTTATACATATTTTGATATTTGAATATTTTCAGTTTCAGATTTTATTTTTTCAGTTTCAAATCTTTTTTTTCCGCTTTCAGATCTTTTTTTTCGCTTTCAGACTTTTGACCCTGATATTGCTTCGGGGGGCGGGGCTTACCAAAGAGTAGTTTGGTACCCTGAGTGACAGCCCTCCCTCTGTCATGATGCCTTCATGGACGTTAGGTAGCGCAAGAAATACAACTACACACTTTCTATACACAATACTCCCATGATTGGTGGTAAACAAAACTGATACCAGCGTCAAAGTTCCGTTAAGCGAGCTGTTGAGCATGGTAGTTGGCAAAAATTGCGGTATAAGAGCAATAAACTGTGCTAGAATGTGAAATTACGTATCCGCAATGAAGCGTTGTCCTTCCCCACTTCCACGTAGCTCCGTGAACTAGTGTTAATTTCGTCAGCTATTTTTTAATTAAATTGTAGTCTTAGTCCTGTGTTAAATTTCCTTTTTAGTCATATTTAGTCACCTTCATCCTGTTTTTATTTAGTCAAGTTTTAGTCGACTAAAAGTCTGAGCATTTTAGTCTTATTTTAGTCAAAGAAAACTAATTATTTTAGTCTACTTTTTGTCAATGAAAACTGTTGAGTCTTTTTTAGTCATCAGTCGAGTGCCCAATTTATCACTCACTCGCGCTGACGGGGGGGTATTCGGTTACCGCGAGTGCGACCACTGCTCCCAAGCCCTGTTGTTGCCATTTTATTTTCTGTTAAATAAGGTTAGTTAGACCATGAGTTAGACCCGAGTCTTCCTGACAGTTCACAGTGTGCAGGTGCCCGGTGTAATTCAAATCTCCCGCCGCGCGCAACACAGACACACACAGCTGCTGCCCTGCGGCAGCACCGGAAATGGAACTGCTGGGAGAAAAACTGACTATCAGAGATGTAACGTTATCTTTGATAATATTTCGTCTCCTAATTTTTCGTCAACGAAAGTAAAGAGAGATTTTGGCATAGTTTTTATTTAGTAAACTACATTTTCGTCTCGTCATTTTTCGTCAACGATATTGCATGATGATTTCGTTACAGTTATTGTTTACTGCCGTCGGTGCCGTCTCGTCATCGTCTCGTTTTCGTCAGGGCCTCCGCCAGGGCTGCGCTTTGTCACCAATCCTGTTTGTAATATACATGGATCAGATTTCGAGGCGTAGTCATGGGGGAGGGGGTCTGCAGTTCGGTGGGCTAAGGATTGCACCACTGCTTTTTGCAGATGATGTGGTTCTGATGGCTTCATCCATCTGCGACCTTCAGCACTCACTGGATCGGTTCGCAACCAAGTGTGAAGCGGCTGGGATGAGGATCAGCACCTCCAAATCTGAGGCCATGGTTCTCAGCAGGAAACCGATGGACTGTCCACTCCAAGTAGGAAATGAGTCCTTACCCCAAGTGAAGGAGTTCAAGTATCTCGGGGTCTTGTTCTCGAGTGAGGGAACAATGGAGCGTGAGATGGGCCGGAGAATCGGAGCAGCGGGAGCGGTACTGCATTCGCTTTACCGCACCGTTGTGATGAAAAGGGAGCTGAGCCAGAAGGCAAAGCTCTCTGTCTACCGGGCCATTTTCGTTCCTACCCTCACCTATGGTCATGAAGGATGGGTCATGACCGAAAGAACGAGATCGCGGATACAAGCGGCCGAGATGGGTTTTCTCCGCAGGGTGGCTGGTGTCTCCCTTAGGGATAAGGTGAGAGGTTCGGTCATCCGGGAGGGACTCGGAGTTGAGCCGCTCCTCCTTCGCGTCGAAAGGAGCCAGTTGAGGTGGTTCGGGCACCTAGTTAGGATGCCACCTGGGCGCCTCCCTAGGGAGGTGTTCCAGGCACGTCCAGCTGGGAAGAGACCAAGGGGTAGACCTAGGACCAGGTGGAGGGATTATATATCTTCGCTGGCCTGGGAGCGCCTTGGGATCCCCCAGTCAGAGCTGGTTGATGTCGCCAGGGAAAAGGAAGTTTGGGGCTCTCTGCTGGAACTGCTACCCCCGAGACCCGACCACGGATAAGTGGAAGAAGATGGATGGATGGATGGATATATTTGTGTTTATCTACAGCAGTGGGGGCCGGCCCATAGGGGCGCTAGGGGCGCCGCCCCACCTCTTCCCACATACAAAAAAAATATTAAATAAAAAAAATATATATATATTTTATATTTTTATTTTTAATGAACAAGGTAAATATCATACAATTGGTATCAGTAAAATGTATAATCTACAATAAAATCTCGTTTAAAATTGTGTTACGATCTCTAAAGTTACTGATAAGTCACATGTTTCCTGCCTGGCCTTGTCTGTGGCATTAGTTTATCATTACCGGGCGCCGTGCAAGGAGCCAATCCTTTTGAAAGGAGAAGTTTGGGAGATAAATTGATACTTAAAGACCTTGGATCGGACCAACCCGATTTGTATATATCGCAGCAAGCTCGTGAAAAAGACAACGTATCAATGAGGCTTCTCACGTAGCTGGTACACCAGAAAGGCATGGCTAGCTGGATGCAAACAGGTAAATGCTGTCTTTTGTTTCCCATGCTTGCTCTTCAAACAGCCGGGGACAGATACGATCTGTTCAGAAACTAGACAAAAGTTAAACAAGTACAAACCACACACTGTCTGTGTCATGGAGAATACAGTCGCTGGTTTATTTATGTCTGTAGGCCATTGTTGTGAGTGTGGACTGTCGGAGCATATATAACGTTAGCTTAGCCAAGCTCCATTTAGAAAACACGCATTTTAAAAAGGGTTTTTCGCCTGCCGTCTGTCTGCAGACTTGTCAAAGCATTAATTCATGGTTTTTACTAACCGGTATCAGTATGTTGTTAATTCGGCATCATTTTGAAACGTGTATTACAATTAAATCACGGTAAAATATGTTCATCTTGTTGTAGTAGCCCCCTTGTCAGCGATTCTCTCTCTAGTTTAGCATACTCAGCCCGACTCAGCCTGGTTGTTCCTGGCCCTAGAACCACGATTTTATGGGGCCAGAAAAACTGTGAATTAGGACCCGCTAGCCGGTACTAGGCCAAGTGGAAACGCAACCAAAAACGGGCCCCGCACGGCTCGGCACTGTCTGTGTCATGGCGAATACAGTCGCTGGTTTATTTATGTCTGTCGGCCGTTGTTATGAGTGTGGAGTGAGCATATACAACGTTAGCTTAGCCTGGTCGACCCAATCTCCATTCAGAAAACAAGCATTCTAAAACGTTTTTCTCCTGCCGTCTGTCTGCAGACCTGTGAAAGCATTAATTCATGGTTTTTACTAACCGGTATCAGTATGTTGTTATGTCGGCATCATTTAGAAACGTGTATTACAATTTAATCACGGTAAAATATGTTCATTTTGTTGTAGTTGTAGCTCCCGAGCGCGTCTTGTTTGAATGATGCGAGTAAACACAGCTGGCAGCCGCGGTGAAACTCGAGCGTTTAGAGCGAAGCGAATATTCGCATCGCGTCCGGTCTGAACGCAGCATTAAAGCGAGCTCCGCACTGCACTGGAAATGCGCCATTACATCACCAGAAGTCCTAATTTAAGGGGTCAAATGTTTTACTCACTATATCAACAGCCCCACCAAAAATATTTTCCACCAGCCGCCACTGATCTACAGGTAAACTGCAAGTTGATATGTCCATTTATGATTATGTGCTAAACAACATTACTTTTTTGTAAAAGTAATTAACTAATGCAGATCTTTCCCTGGATTCTTTGTGAAAAAAAATCAAAATTGCCTTGGGAAGAGAAAGCTTCCAGCTCTCAAGACCTTTGCAACTCAAGCGAAGAAAAACTGGAGACCCTTTACATGTTATGTTTACCTGTTAAACTTCAATGCAGACAGTACCCCAACAGCATCGGAAGAATTTGCGCTTGCCCAGGCGGGACTGGGCAAAAGACATATATCGATGCCCCGGGACGTGAGCCATGAAGAGGTATTGTATAAAGAAAACTATATTTATATAACCTGTGTTCATATTTGAAACTTGGAACTTATTTGTAGAGTTGGTTTGGTTTGAAGAACACCCTATTTTATTGTTTCCTTAGTTCTTCAGTCTCCTGAAAAAGGAATATCCAAAGTTGCAGGCGCTGGATGGAGGATGGCTCCTCTACAAATCAACAGGTGGGATAAATGTGTCAAATAACATTCATTGTAATACATTTTCATTTAAATATTGAGCTAAAAGCAACTGAAATGATTCAAACAATGTAAATTACAGGAGGTCAGGGTAAACGAAAACTTATAATGATTCCGCCCGACTCGGACGGATACACCGGCACACTCCTCCGCAGTGTCACAGGGGCAGGGAAGAACACCCTGTATATTGTCCCTCTGCAGCATGAATTCTACTTAACACCTTTGCCCGCGGATGCTGTAGAGTTCCAGAATATGCCAAAAGCCCAATGCCAAACATGCAAGTTACATTTTCCTCTGCAAATGTTGGCTCTGCATGTCCAGGAGTGTATGGAGGAGTGTCTATCATTGGAAGAAGACATTGAGGTAAATGTGGGCATGAAATATATGTAATGTTGCATTTTTAATAGTACAAGTTGCTTTAAATATTTTTTTATTCAGTGAGTTATAACATATGTGTTGGTAATATTTTTTGTTTGTTAGACAACAAGTGAGGTGGAAATTGTTTCGGTCGTGCACCCTGTGCAAAACCATACAGAGAAATCTCTTGAAGAGGTAAAGGATTTAATTGTATTGCATTGCACTGTAAAATAGCCTATATAAACTTGATACAGCTGCTAATATTTAAACTTTTACCTCCATCAGAAGGTGCCATGTCCCATCTGCTTCGAGAGCTTCACACCACAGTTTTTAGAAATACATGCAAGCATGTGTGGAGAAAGGTATTTTAGAGCGAGTACATTAAGGTTCATTTTACATGTTTTATATTAACGATATACATCTCCTTTGTACTTTTTTAGAGAACAACATGTCCGTCTGGATGAGAAAACTGACATGGGCCACAACAATGGAAAGGCAATGGAGAGGCAATTCGAAAGGTAAATACTGGGTTCTTCATTCTGCTTGGATCTTCATTCTAAAAAAGCTCTTTATTCAATATCAGTGGATATACTGGAAATGTCTCCATTCCAAACAAGGACGCCATTGTTCGAGAAGCTTGACACTTATTTATTTTTGTAGATTAAAAGATGTTACATGAGTACCTTTTATTTAGGATTGCATTTACTTTGTAATTTTGTAGTGCCATCATACTCCACGCAGTGCTGCGGCTGCAGCCTATCTTGGAACAACTAAGGGAAGGCTTGCAGCTGTATGGGCTCCTTTCACTGATGAGACAGTACCCAGATATCTGCCAGCCCTTGTTTGTTTCTGGGGAAGATGTAAAAGTGAGCAGAACAAAAGAGACCATTCTTTACAATTTGATATTTAAAGTTAAGGCGTAAAGAGTACATCATTTACATCTGGATTTGTTCTCATCATAGGTCAATGCCGAGTTCAGGGTTCGTACGGTCATTGAAAACCTGGAAAAGTCATGGAAATTCAAAATGCAAATTCCAGGCCCTGGAAAAGTTATGGAAAACAATATTTTTCCAAAAGTTTTGGAAAAGTCATGGAAATATAGTTTACATTTTATCTAATCGCCGAAACAATCTGCGGTCGCGAGCTGTTATGTGCCATCATGACGCGCATGGTGTTATTTTTTAATATATGAAGTGCGAGCTGTGTGCTCGAGTCTTCCTGCCTGTCGGCTGAACTCTGCTGCTCCGGGATGAGGGTCAGCTACATTATCTACGGTGCGTTCGTTAACTTTGCGGAGTCACTGTGGCACAGACTGAGCCGCTGGTGAACAGCTGTTAGAACGGGCCGTTCAGGTGTTCAGAGCAGAGCTCCCTGTCGGAGAGGCAGAGCGTGATGTGCACTGAAAAGTTTTTCTGTCGCAATATCAACGTTGAGCTAGCTAGCTAGCTAGCATTATCACTATCTGCTAACGTTAGCTTTAGCCTTCGTTTTCTAATAGTTTTTTTCATAGGCTATAAACAGAGGTGGTATAAGTATAGATATTGCACTAGAGTAAAAGTAGAAGTACTCAGATCTTGTACTTTAGTAGAAGTACTCAGATCTTGTACTTGAAAAGACTACTCATCAAACGATCGGCGCGGAGCAGATTAGAACCTTCAACCACGCCACTGGGTGGTGTTCCAACAGTACTCAGATCTTGTACTTTAGTAGAAGTACTCAGATATTGTACTTAATACAAGTAGAAGTACTCAGATCTTGTACTTGAGTAAAAGTAGAAGTACCAGAGTGTAGGAATACTATGTTACAGTAAAAGTCCTGCATTCAAAATGTTCCTCAAGTAAAAGTAGAAAAGTATTCTCATCAAAATATAGTGAAAGTAGCGACAGTAAAAGTAGTCGTTGTGCAGATTGGTCCATTTCAGAATAATATATATGATATGTTTTATAATGATTGATCATGAAAGTGTTCTCAAAGCCGGTAAAGGTGCAGCTAGTTTGAATGACTTTGTATACTGCAGGGTAGCTTGTGGATTTACTCCAGGTGGAACTAAAGTCTGATTTAACACTTGATTAGATTTCACATCATTCATCCACATCTGTGAAGTAACTAAAGGTATAAATACATGTAGTGGAGGAGAAGTACACCTTGTACCTCTGAACTGTAGTGGAGAAGAAGAACAAAGTAGCAACACATTGAAATACTTAAGTAAAGTACAAGTATCTCAAAATTGTACCCAAGTATAGTACTTGTTGAGTTTATGAACTTAACACCAGTGGCTATACAGATAGAAAGACTAAGCCTTGCACAGAGGCATGAAAATACATTTTCAAAATGTTCAACAGTTCTGCCAAAATTATAAACTGACTGCTACACAATTAAAATAAATGCTTTTATATATTTCTATTAGATGTGACTCTTTGGCGTTTCTGTTATTACTAACTGCTGCTTTAGTTGTTCTGACTGCTAAAATCCTCTGTTCCTCATTTTAAAGCCGATATTCTGTGGGATCGGGGGACTTGGATCCTTGTCACCTTTTTCATACCTGATGAGTTTGCATCCCTGACTACAGTTGCTTTAGCGTGTTTCTACACACTAAAGCTACTGTAGTCAGGGATGCAAACTCATCAGCTAGTAAGCCTACTATTTGATTTGTTTTAGATAGGCACTACATGTTTCATATGCAGACCTTATTTTCCTGTTCCATGTTAAAATAAAACATTTTCAGTGGTACCGGTAAAATATCAAAAGTGGGTACTGGTAAAAAGTTAAGCTGTTTTAAGCACAATACTTTGGTCTAATATATTTTAGTTTAAATAGTTTGAGAACACTGGCCAAAATTATCTTGATACAATTTTGCTTGAAATAAACATGTAATGAGTACCTCTGCAAGGTCTGGAACATCAATAGGATTATGGAGGAGTCCCATTGTCCACAGTTGGTGTGGGGACAAATTTCGCTCTGTCCTTAGAGGGTGATTATCCCAACCCATCCTGAAGACATTGAGATCCCTCTGAAGACGCGGAAGAAATACATGCTGGGCACAGAACATGTGGATGCTATCAGACGGATCTAGAACACCCTCATCCTCGAGGCTGTGAAGAACCTCGTAGTGCACGTTTGAAACAGCCATCCAAACATCTCGCCACAAACGTTCGATTCTGTTAAAATAAAAATCATCAAATTACACTCAAATTGGACAAAGCACAGTATATTCACAAATTATGGCTTTGTGTTTGACATTACTTCAAAGAATGTACCTTTGATTGTGCACACTTTTCCCTGACATGAAGCTTCCCCTTTCACAGCCCCTTATAGTGAACATGCATCGTGCTATGCCAACATTTTCCACTCCTTGGTCAGCTCTTACTCTTAAAAAGATGAATCACACACATGAAATAAAACATTAGAAAAAGTTATGACATGCATTTTTAAGATTTCTTAATGTAGAAGAAAATAGTTATTTTTATTATTATCGTTTTTTAAAGGCAGGTCAAAAATGAATATGTAATGGTATAATGGAAATAATCCTAAACATGGTTTGTTTGGAGAGACAGAAGGTGACTTAGTCATCAAGTATACTCTACGATATATTTTATCATCAATAGGGCTTTGGACAGATTGAGGTTGGTTTCACTCAGATTTATTTCGAGAGTCGTAGTTACTTCCTGACTCGGTAGTGAATAATTCTCGGGTCATTTCAGTGATCAGAACACTGATCATTGTAAGTGTTATACAAACCATTATGCATCTTTTAATGACAGATAAGGCCCAAATTACTAAAGAGTACAACAGGGAGCCACACCTAATGTTGGCCTTACCTTAATGGAAAGCCATACTTTTGCACACCCTCCAAGAAGAAGTCAAGTGAAGTCGAGGCTTTATTATTAGTGGCAGCACCCAGGTACATGATCTGCAGCAGAGAAAATTATTAAGCAGAATAAATAAAAGCAGATCTCTAAATGTGTTTAAAAACCAACACCAGACATTCTTGCTACAAGGTTTAAGATGGATACAAACTAAAAATATAGATATTTTGAAAGGAACTGTAAATCATGCATCAGGTTTAGTTATTGACCAATAACTGTCATTATCTGACTTATAAATAATCGTTATTTGTGAAAACAAAATTACCTTCCGTGAGAAGCCATCAATCCCTCCAAAAATAACAAGACCATATCTTTGAAAAACAACACAAAATCACTTTTAGTGTCTGTTATTTATTATGCAAACAACTGTGACAGGGCATTTTAAAACATAACTTTTTTAATTTGTACTCTATTATCCTTTATTGTACATAGCATGTAAACATCAAATGTGTGGCATACCTGATGAGTTTATGATTTGTGTCGATGTGTACCAAGTGCAGAGGACCCTGAACAGAATATGTCCTTCTTGCAACACACCCCATCCTTGCCATTCTTGTGAGTACACCCACAGAATCAACACGATGCATTGATGAAGACACTCTCTTCCATTGCACACGGTGACCCATGGCCTTCAGGATTCCTTTCATCATTCGATATCCTACATGTGGTGTCCTGGCCTTAACTGACCGAACCAAATTGTCTAGTTCATCATCAGTTAGGGTACTGTAGGACTGTTTTATGGAAAGGCCATTTTCATGCATGCGCCTTTTGACTGTCTTCTCAGATACACCCAGAAGTTTTGCTATGGCCGACACTGGTAGGGACAAGTCTTCTATTAAGCCTTGTAGTTGCTGAGGACAGACAACATATGTTGGTCGTCCCATTTCTCCTTGCATTACTGGCACCTGATGATGGGTCTGATTAGAGATGTCTTCAATATTGACAAGCCTTGACAGCTCAGTCAAAACATTGATAACATCCTGTGGCATATCAACCTGGCCTGATAGCGACCTAACAATAGCCATCTCCTGGTCCACTGCAAACTGCAAATAGTCAACATCTATGGGCAGTCTTTGCATGATCTGGGAAATTCTAGTCAGTAGTCTCTGAAGAAAGTCCCTTTTCAGTTGCACCTAGAATTGACAAACATCAATTTACCACATTGCACTGGATTAGTTCATGTTCAAATAATAAACAGCATGAAAACTATCGTTAAGGACATGTGCAAAGAAAATGACTGCAACAAGTATGCTTTGTAAACAAACTCTATAAATAGGTGATCAAATCAAAACATAATG
Source organism: Harpagifer antarcticus (assembly GCA_902827135.1). Classification (NCBI taxonomy): domain Eukaryota; kingdom Metazoa; phylum Chordata; class Actinopteri; order Perciformes; family Harpagiferidae; genus Harpagifer; species Harpagifer antarcticus. The sequence goes on along the minus strand of CADEHL010001042.1, from coordinate 7,544,397 downwards.
TAAGTTATTACCAATCATTTAAAGAGAGGTGCTGTGTGAGCACGGTTATTAAAGTGTGTGCTGCTGCAGCCACAGATGAATTACAGTCGCCACTCTGGCAAAGACAGATTGAGAAACACGTGAGCTGGACTCTATCAACATAAGGGAAATTCACTTGCACTGACTATAGCTAATTGCATAGCCTACATGAGTAGCCTCAATGCTATGGTTAGTTTCCTGCGTTGCCACATTCATTCCCCACCTCAAAAGGCCTGCCTTCCTTTTATGTATGTCGCTATAATATTATTATCATGCTCTTGGATAACTTCTAAGACCATGAATGGAAAAAAGTTAATATTTCTTATCTGTGCGCTGGTGCCAGCCATGGAGCCAGCAGGTGGACCTGACGCCATCGCAAAAGCCAAGCCAATACTATGCTGCATTCAAGGAGCTACGTGGAAGTGGGGAAGGACAATGCTTCATTGCGGATTCGTAATTTCACATTCTAACACAGTTTATTGCTCTTATACCGCAATTTTTGCCAACTACGATGCTCAACAGCTCGCTTAACGGAACTTTGACGCTGGTATCAGTTTTGTTTACCACCAATCATGGGACTATTGTGTATAGAAAGTGTGTAGTTGTATTTCTTGCGCTACCTAACATCCATGAAGGCATCATGACAGAGGGAGGGCTGTCACTCAGGGTACCAAACTACTCTTTGGTAAGCCCCGCCCCCCGAAGCAATATCAGGGTCAAAAGTCTGAAAGCGAAAAAAAAAGATCTGAAGATGGAAAAAAAAGATTTGAAACTGAAAAAATAAAATCTGAAACTGAAAAAAACAAGTATTCAAATATCAAAATATGTATAAAAGTGAAATATGAAAATAAATATTTTATTCAAAAAAATTGCTGAACTGAATCAAAATAATATTCAACCTGAACAATTATTTCAAATACTTTTTTTTGTTTTGAATACAACATTGTATTTTTCAAAGTTCAGGATGAAAACTTGGACTTTCAAATAAATTGTATTTTTTTGAATGATCAAAACTTATGACCCTGAAATAGCTCCATAGCTAGCCGTTTCCCCTTTTTCTTCTCTATTCTTTTTAGCGCCAAGCTAACAAACTGCTAGCAATAGCTTCACTTAGTCATAAGGCGCATTCACACCGCAGTACTTTTCCCACAAAGGTTCATGCGAACTTAGTTCATGCAAACTCTTTAGTTCTCATGAACTAAGTACAGATCGCGTTCACACCGGAAAAAGTCCCTGGGGGTGGATTAGGCAAATGAAGCCGCTGACGTCACTTCTTCTTCTTCTGCTTTGGGTTTACTGGCAGGCTACAAACAACTTCACGGCGGATACTGCCGCCCAAAGTCCCCGGCCGGAAGTCCCCGGAGTTGGGGACTGGCTTCAGTAGAAGCTGCTGGGACTCCCAGCAGCTTCTACTGAAGCCTTCCGAGTAAATCGCCAGAACGCCGACACCTCCTCATCTCCACCGCTCCCATGTTTTATTTTGTGTTGCCATAAGTTAGTCTCTCTGCGTTTCTGCGCTGGGTTAATGCAGGGTTGCCAACTCTCACGCATCTGGCGTGTGACACACGCTTTCACTCTCAATCTCACGCTCTCACGCTGCCCAAACTATTCTCACGCCAAAAACAAGAATACCGAAGACTAGAAACGGTTTTGAAAACTTTTGTCAGGTAGTGATCGTCTTCTCAATAGAACATCTTTGATACTTCTGGCCAATCAGAATCAAGATAACGGCGTGGTGTTGTTGCTGCAGGAAGTCCCCACGGAGAATACTTTTGCTGTAGTACATCTCTATACGTCATTACGTGTTGATAGAAATTAACACGTAATGAAATAAGATGATTGATAGGTGTGTGGGCTGTCTTTCATTTTGACACACAGAACAATGGGGGCTATCCACCCTTATCCACAATGTAAAGTAATTCACACAGCCTCTTCCCTCTTCTCTCTGTGAGGAGCAGCAGGTTCAGCTTTCAGAACAAAGTAACAAAAGACTAAAATGGCATTCATTTTTTTTAAATATGTCGTGTAGTAATAGATGTATTTATTGTTCTTCTCAAGAGAGTACCAGAATGTGTATTTTATGTTAGTATTTCAAAAAATCTCCTGGAGGAGAATCCCCCCAGACCCCCCTGCAGGGGTTGGGTTTTCAGCAGGTCAACTCTTTCACCTGTGGGGAAATTGCAGGATTGGCTCCAGGTCGCCCTTTTTATTTACTACAAGACAAATGTGCCTTTTTATTTCATACAGTTCAATTTGGATTGAGACAGGGAAATAATCTACACCTCGCGCGTGGCGTTTCACTGTCAAGGGGAGCGTGTATGTAATTATATTGCAAATACTGACTTCACCCCACCACTGTATGGGTTAGCCCTACCATAGTTTACCCAACAAAAATACTCTCTGGCAACTGCCGACCCGTATTGCGCAGGCGCAGATCTAAGATCCAGTAGAAATTATACAAAAGTCTGCTGCTTATTGTTCTACTAGGCCAAAATAGAGTGTGTTAATTAATATATGTGGCAGTTTGGAGTAAGTCTCTATATTTGTTTGTGTGTGTGTTTCATGTATTAGGCCTCACACGATAATTAATTTTGTTGGATACATTTTCCCGGAAATGATTGCGATAAACGATAATATTGTCGGCACCGTTGTATAACCATTTTAGACCCCTGACATAATGATAATATATAATAATAATTCAAGTACATCCTTACAAACTGCTAGTCACATCCTCATGTAAATGGCAATTTATCAAGTTCATTTTTATTTATCGTACGATAAGTCAATTAATTGCTTGGCGCGACAGGCACACAATAAAACAGTGGAAACAAAGATGTGTTTGACTTTCATTAGTGAATGAAACGTTGTGCCCTTTATAGTCTGTGTCCAATTTTGTGTATTTGTATATATATATCCTATATCCTATATATATATGCTAAGGTCCCGCTGCTGACACGATAGCAGTCATTTAGTGCGCATATGTGTAATTAAACCCATGATATCAAAATCTCACTCCAGCCAGGTACTCAAAGTTGGCAACCCTGGGTTAATGCTAATGCTAATAATGCTAATGCGAGGATAATAAAATGGCGGCTTCACAAAGCTTTTTGGAAGTTTTATGGGGCGTGGTTTGCAATCCGCCTAGCCAATCAGAAATATAGCTCTTTTCTCACAAAAGAGCCGCTCGAAAGTCCCTGCTCTCTAGCAGGGACTTTCGAGGGGGTAAAAAGGTTCACATGAACCAATTTTAGTACCGGCTCTTTTTGGTGTGAACGCGATAAAAGAGTTCTCATGAACTAAGTTCGCATGAACCTTTGTGGGAAAAGTACCGCAGTGTGAATGCGCCTATAGTGTATCTACTTTTTAAAGCTTCCAATCTCCCTCTTTGTCTCACTGTTCCTCTGTCTTAGTTGTCTCAATCTATCAGTCAGATGGATTGATACCTTTGTTAATTCCACTGGTCTGTTTTTATTGATTAGCTACAAATTTAAATCCATCAAGTAGCCATCCTCCCAAGAGCTCATGAAGGTCCAGGTAATTTAATCAGCCATAACTTTGGAAAAACTGGGATAAAGGACGTAAAAAGTCCCAGTTTGTGCTTCAAATAACTGCAATGATGGTGTTCATGTCTGCTTATTGTAATACCTTTATGTTAATTACGTTTTGACTCGTTATGATTCCCTTTTTCTTCAGTGTTTTTTTGTGGCAGTATTTAGTTTATAATATCACTTCATACCTTTATATTTTCAGTCTATTGACCCATGGTGTCACCGTGCAGAATAGCCCAGGCTCCCCTCGGAGCAAGTCTTGTCATGCCTTCGACTTGAAATTCAGATGAGTGCAGTGTCAGAAGTAGTTATCGTCTGGACCTGGGGTAGCATCTCATTCAATTCCACTGGAGGAAGGAGAGGTGGACAGGGAATGTGTTCCCTTGTCACCTTCAGCCTTTCAGCTATGACAGGCCAAAGGTCCTGTGAAGAAGGATAACATGACGTTATGAAAACGTGGACAAGCTAACTCTGCTGTCTTGCTTATTGATTTAGTTTCAACTAAATGTTAAATAAACTAACATTATTGTCTCAATTTTTTATAATTAAACTATAGTTGTTGGGGAATTTGGTGATTCACAAACACATTGTCATTGTTAAGATGAAATTGCAACAGCAATGTCTCTGTTGTATCAGTGCATTCTCTTTTTATTTACTCAAATCAATACAAATCAAAATGTCTCTCTTAAGAGAAGTTCATGTCTTACGTATTCCAAGTTGATTTGCAAACATATCTGATGATGTCATTTGAGTTTCGATCTAGCCACTCACAAAATACAGCTGTTGACACAGATAATAGCTTGATGTTATTTTATAAGTGGTACATCCAACTGACAGTTAATGATCATTTCTGGGTTGTTGCATGTGGCGCCCTGAGGAGACAGACAATGTCTTCAACAACAGCTGCCTTTTGTTGTTGGCTTTAAACACAATGCAAGCGATGAAAGAAAGTTGGAAGACACTCATAGTGGGTTTCTCTGGACTGCTAGCAAGCCCAGGTTCAACAGTAACGATGGAAAATTGCCTACCAAAAAATGATCTGTCAGTTTTATGAAATACTATGCCCTGTCTTAAGTGTGAAAACTGCTATTCAAACCAAAGGTTGTTGTTTTTAATTAGTAAGTGTGGATGGTAGGCCAAATTAGGATTCACATTGGGAAGAACGCGGTATTTACTTTCTTGGAGCGTGACTGTGTGTGTGCATGAGGGGACAGTGTCCACATAGATTCACTGTACTGATGTAAACTGTCAAACAAAGGATCCAACTCATCTGCATGGTCCAGTAGAGTCCACACACCCACATATGTTGCTTCTAATTTTGCCACGGGGATAAAGCCACACCAATTAGTATGCACCAGTAGATTTTATTAGGAAATGGAGAAAAGCCCATTGGGAAAATGAAGGTTCATAATGCTGAGGCTCTGCGATTTGCCTGTGCAAACATTAGTTACATTGCAGTAAGAGTGATTAGCACACAGTTGTTTCCTGGATATGTAATGACATCTGAGGGAATTCCAACCACATAGCCAATTACTGGGTAATGAGCATTAAAGCTCACGGTTGTGGCTCCGTCCTCTTTGTGACCACAATCCCTTTTCATGAAGATCAAGTGGTTCAGATGTACAGAGCAAATGTTCCCTTGCTGGTTCTGCTGCATCAATGTGCTGAATATGTAAATACCATGTCATGCGCTTGATGCATTATCCCATATGTGGACAACGTGCTAGCTTTTCAGGGATTACCCTGGACAGTTTTATTTTCGTACTCATTTTTTTTCTCAGGATTTTTCCATTGGGAAATGCTATTTTCTCTCTGCAAATGAAATGTTTAGGTAGTTTCATTAAATGTATTAGACTTGTGTCAAGATGTACAAGGTTTTGAGATAGTGTTTCAAAATATTCTGTGAGGAATATTATATATGCAATTCCTTTGGTCATTTTTTATGTTATTGAACTTCCGGTCCAATATGATAGAAAGCTTCTACAGAATTTCTTACATTAAACTAAGCCCGTATAAATAAGCAACATGTGTGAATACTTCCTCAAGTGTATTGGCTGAATATAAAGATGTTAGGCTTGGTAGCCTAGGCTGGCAGAATGTATAAAAGTTAGCGATGAGCTTCAGTCTGCAATGTTCAAAACAACAGATAAAGCCAGAAATCTAGGTGTAGTCATGGACTCTGACCTGAGTTTCAACAGTCACATTAAAACAGTTACTAAATCAGCCTACTATCACCTAAAGAACATATCTAGGATTAAAAGACTAATGTCACAGCAGGATTTGGAAAAACTTGTCCATGCTTTTATCTTCAGTAGACTCAACTACTGCAATGGTGTCTTCACAGGTCTCACTAAAAAATCTATTAGAAAGCTGCAGCTAATTCAGAACGCTGCGGCTCGAGTCCTCACTAACACTAAGAAAGTGGATCACATCACTCCTGTTCTGAAGTCTTTACACTGGCTTCCTGTGTGTCAAAGAATAGATTTCAAAATACTGCTGCTGGTTTATAAAGCTTTGAATGGTTTAGGCCCAAAATACATTTCTGACCTCCTGCTAAATTATGAACCATCCAGATCTCTCAGGTATTCAGGGACTGGTCAGCTTTCTGTCCCCAGAGTCAGAACTAAACATGGAGAAGCAGCGTTCAGTTATTATGCTCCAAATATCTGGAACAAACTCCCAGAGACCTGCAGGTCCGCTGCAACTCTGACTACTTTTAAATCCAGGCTGAAGACTTTTCTTTTTGTCGCTGCTTTTAATTGAAACTGTGCGGTTGTGTTTCGTTTTTGGTTAATGAACATTTGCGGCTAGTAACCCAGGGAATCAGTGTCTGGGGACTTTGTCCTGGCTGGTTTTCTCTGTGTATGCTGCGTATGTGCCATACAAGCGTACACAGCTCATGTTCGGAGACACCTTCAAAAAAGGCATCGGTAATATGGAACTTCTGTGTGAACTATTCATATCTTAAACTGCACTGTAACTTTGTATTCATGTACTTTTTCTTTAATTGTTTCTTTTATTATCTTTTCTTTTTAATGACTGTTTTTAAATGCCTTTGTCTGAATGTTTTCATTTTTGTAAAGCACCTTGAATTGCCTTGTGTTCAAAGGTGCTATATAAATAAACTTGCCTTGCCTTGGTAAATACCACTTTTGGGCGTCAGTGTGCTATTCAAACACGATATTGGCTGGCATTCTACTCAGGACTAGCGTGTAGGGAAAAATAAATTCTGTTCTAATGATTGATATGTGGAAAGTAAATTCATTTATTCCTGCTTTGGGATATTCTCATGCTCTCTGGTGTGGAGTGTGGTCACACTTCAATGGCTTTTTCTTTAAGTACAAATTCCCTTGGTTTCATATTTGTCTTTCATTTTTTGTTGTCCCCTATGCAGCATTTTATCAGACTTTTGTGAATAATTCCCTCATTCCTCCACCAACTTGCTTGTTATTCCTCCAGCCTCCTCTTCCTTTTGCCTTCTCACCCCTTCACCTCCACTCTAGTGTGTCTTATTTATATGGAAATGAGTCAGTATGAAAGGGTGAGGATGGTAATAGCAGCTATGTGATTCCTATTTGGACTAACCATTCAGCGACAAGCTTTGCAAAATGAATCCATTTTAAATTATTAAAATCAATAAGCGTACCCGAAAAGTACGATCTTACAACTCCAGTCAAGAAAGTTGCAATTCATTATTTGATCCTGCTGTGAGACACTGTACCAATACACAGAATAAAAGCACATAACATCTCAGAAATGGCGCTGTATGGATCATATATTCTTCATCACGCACAATAAATCACAAATACAATATGAACCACGCTTGCATTTGTTCTGTGTTCCGCCTTTTGATGAATGGTCACCATATAAGGGGTCCAGTCTTCCAGTGGATTGATTATCTTCCCTGATGCTCACATCTCTCAAAACAGGCAATTCATCGATCGTCACCCTAACCCCCAGAGGTCTGCAAAGTATGACAAAAAGCAGCTGAGGGTGTAATGACTTTTGTGTCTTCATTAATAGACCTATAGAATTAAAGCACAACCACACAAACATGCACACACCACTGCATGTGTATACACCAATAAACAGACTCTTATAGGATTCCTGTTACTGCTTGTCTCACTCGGTCAGGTTGCTCCACACCCTTGGAAAGATAAGTAGTTTGGATGTGCTATATCCTCACTGTCTGCCACTGTTTGGTAACATCTACATCCTTAACTGAGTTAAAACAAACCACTGCAGGTGTATAAGTATACTGGCAACCAGAGGCTAACTGCATTTAATAGTACAATTATAAATCAAATCAAGCTTTATTTATATAGCACCTTTCACAGTGGTAACACAAAGTGCTTCACGAAAACCATGGACAATTCACAAATAGAAACAATAATATCCTCCTCTTCCCGGAATAATAATAAATGTAACACATAGCTTTTCGATTTAAAAACTAAAATATATACATGTATATGTATATATGCATACATACATACATACATACATACATACATACATACATACATACATACGACATACATACAGACATACATACATACATACATACTTACATACATACTTACATACATACATACATACACACATACATACAGACATACATACATACATACATACATACAGACAGACATACATACACACATACATACATACATACATACATACATACATACATACTTACATACATACTTACATACATACATACATACATACATACATACATACATACACACATACATACAGACATACATACATACAGACATACATACATACATACACACATACATACATACATACATACATACATACATACTTACATACATACATACATACTTACATACATACATACATACATACATACATACATACATACAGACAGACAGACAGACATACATACAGACATACATACATACATACTTACATACATACATACATACATACATACATACACACATACATACAGACATACATACATACATACAGACATACATACATACAGACATACATACATACATACACACATACATACATACATACACACATACATACATACATACATACATACATACATACATACTTACATACATACTTACATACATACATACATACATACATACATACATACATACATACATACATACATACATACATACATACACACATACATACATACATACATACACAATGAAAATGAGAAGAATAAAATACAATTCAGTTAAAAACTACATTTAAGTTGTGGGTTTTGAAAAAAATCCGCTCTCTGCTGCCCTCAGGCTGTTCCACAGTCGTGGGCCGTAATAATAAAGAGACGGCTCACCGTGGGTCTTTGTTTTCACAGCACCAGAAGACCTGAGGGTTCTAGAGGGCTCATAGGTTAAAAGCAAATCCAATACATTTAGCCTATGACTTTGTTGTGTCAGTTGAGGTCAAAGGCAAGTTCCTCTTTAAGCGTTTTGGTTTTGTTCGTTTCATTAATTTCTTTAACTAAAACTTTGGAACTCATATACACATATAAAATATTAAATATACAACAGTAATTAGTCATTTCTTTTAAAAATAGTGACAAACCAACTATTTCACAACATTTCAAAGGAATCGACAAGGAATATTTACGTTATCATCCTCTTCACCATTTCAATAAATGTTCGTTCTCTTAGAAATTCTTTCTTAGACTAACTCATTTTTGGAAAATGTATAAATCATATTTCGTTCACAATAAGTAAAACCAACACGCTCATGAAACAATGTACATAATCAGTTACAACAACGTAACATAACATCTGGAGTTATATGGAAAACTACTTATCTGACAAGATTTAGATCCGGTTTATTAGCGTTGTTTTTTATTTAAAGACACTAAATAGTTGTGAGAATCCCCTATCAGTAGGGATCTAACCAGTGGAGTCAGGAACCTTGTTTTTGTCGTCAGAGTCACAGCAGTGTGTCACAACACACAGCTTATGAGGGTTTGTTATGAGGGGCTGTTTCATCCAGACGTTTACTGTTGCTCACACAGGAGGTGTTGCATCTGATCCAGCTGAGGTGACCTCCAGGCCCCGACTATAATAGAACGTCTTCAGACTGAAAGCTGTATGATCGTTAGTGACGCCCTCTGTCTGAGCTTTATTGTCTCCGACACATACTCACTTGTTCTGGCTTCTTAAATCTGAATACGTAAAACAGGTTTTGTGACGGTTATTCTGTTGTTTTGACATTCCTTAAAAAATGTAATTGGAACTTATAGGCTTACACAGTAGGTGGAAAATAACTTGGTACAGGGGTTCCCAAACTCCAGTCCGCCCCTGAAAAATGTCTATGCACACGTTATTATTATTAATAATTTTAAAAAAAGTAATATAATTTTTTTGTTTTCTATTTTTTATTTGTAATCATCTCGCGACCCCCACTGTGGGAACCACTGACTTAGTATATTTACTCATTTTCTGTATTTAAGTACACATTTCAGGTACTTGGACTTTACAAGAGTATATTTTTCTGTGCCACTGTATACTACTCCAAGGGACATATTTTACTTTTTAATTTACTACGTTTACTTTGAAGCTTTATTTATTAGTTACATTATAGATTCAAATTTCATAAACACAACACACAAATACAATGAAGCAATTTTAAATGATGATGTTTTTGATATAGATGAACCTAAAGTCACTTAAAATAATTGCGAAAGACAGGAAATTGGCAGCAATTTAGCAAATCATAAGTATTTTTTTGCAAAAAAACCCATTCACAATTCCAGCTCCTCACAAGTGAAGATGTGGTGCTTTTTCTCTCAAATATTTCAATTTATATTTTAATAAAGTATGATTTTACTAAGTAAAGTACTTTAAGTAGTATGGATGTCTATGCTGCTAAGAGCTTCCCCATGTGTTTACATCTTAATGGCAGCCTGTCCTCCTACACTTGTTGCTTAATGGTGTCAATCTCTTCTTGAGACCTATTGAGCCGGCACACTTTGGTCAGGCGTTCGATTTTTTGATTACCTGTCCCAATCCTGCTTCCCCAGTCAATAATGGTTCAGCATGCAAATATATACAACTGGAATAGTTAGCAGCAGAGGTGGAAGAAGTACTCAGATCTTGAACTAAAGTGAAAGTAGAACAACCTTAGTGTAGGAATACCCTGTTACAAGTAAAGGTTGTGCCTTCAAAAAGGGTACTCAAGTAAAAGTACAAAAGTATTAGCATCAAAATATACGTAAACTACCAAAACTAAATGTACTCATTATGCAGATTGGTCCATTTCAGAATAATATTATATGTTTTGATTATAATTATTGATGCATGAAAGTGTTTATCAAAGTTAGTTATAATTCATTTGTATACTGCAGGGAAGCTTATGAATTTACCCCAGGTGTAACTAAAGGTTGATTTAAGTGTTGATTATATTTCACATCATTAATCAAAATCTGCAAAGTAACTGAAGGTTTTAAATACATGTAGAGAAGTAAAAGTACATGATTTACTTCTGAATTGTAGTGGAGTAAAAGTACAAAGTAGCAAAACATTGAAATACTCAAGTAAAGTACAAGTCTCACAAAATTGTACTTAAGTACAGTACTTGAATACATGCACTTAGTTACTTTGCTCCACTGGTTACTATTGGCAACATAGTTACCGTGCATCAATGTACTGTAGTTACATGTTCAAGAAATACAGCTTTAGTTCATGTCTATATTCCAAATTGAATACTTTTATAATAAGCATGGCCATTATTATGCTGACATCTGCCTGGGGCGAGACTACTGGGGTCTAAAGGTTAATGAACACATTTGCAAACTGGAAACCAAGCCAGTTTATTCTCCTTCCTTTCTTTGGTTTAGCTTTCTGGCAAGCAATGTGCCTTCTGTTTGGATAGCATTCATGCTGTCTGGTAAGGTTTCAAAGCTGGCTAATGGAAATAAATGTTTACTGAACAGAAGCAGTCCCCTCCTTGAATACTAAAACCCAGCCTCGTAAAGTCTGAGGGATTCAGCTGGCATGTACACGACCCAAATGGATTCAGATGGGCGTCATGTTCAGAAAGTGGGTTTATTCCTTGTTCCATCCAGAAGGAACATTAGATACAAAAGCAATTATAATGACGCTTGTTATACTACATTTCTTCCTCGCCTTTATCAGCTTTGCCGTTTTTTTCCCGGGGAGCTATCAGAGGCAGTTACTTAAAATATAACCAGAAGGAAGACTTTCCCTTACTGTATCATTCCCAAGCATGTTCCTTCATGATTTATCTTTTTAATCTGTTGAATTATTTTAGTCTGTACTTAAGTGGTTGACCTACATCACTAGAGTGTCCCTGAAAAAAATGAATGTATGGACCTTAAATCTTCACTGTGGCTGTCTGTTGCCACCACAGCATGCCTTTATCTACCCAATGTTTTTATTATCAGTGTACTATTAGTCAAAAAAGACAGAATAACATTACACAAAGCCTCTAATTTCTTAGATCACCTGTAGATAGAGGACACATTCTCCGCTTCTCCCTCCCTCTCTGGCAGAGCCCTGTCCATATCGCCATGTTTACTGCATGTTGACATGAAAAATATTTTAGGGTGAAATAGCAATGATTCATATATACACACTGTCTCACTGCACTCTGTGTTTGTCTTTAAACTTCACTTTTCCCCAAATCCTTTATATAAGCCATGTTTAGGAAGGGATGATCACTCGCTGCTCTATTCTCTGGAGTCTGGGACACCTGGAAGCACCTAGTTTTTCCAAGAAGGAGCCGCTGTATTTGTATGCTTTTAATTGGAGGTTGTTAATCCCCCTTGGGCAAATTGGGACTTCTACTTTTTCTTAACTGGGAGTAGGCTGCGGGACGTTGGTGATGGCAATGGCATATTTAGGCAATCTTGTTAAGAGTTTTATTGTCAGGCAATGTTTCTGGAATCCAATTTTGCAAAAAGAATTTAAGGACAAATTGAGAATTGTCCAAGTAAGAGCATTTTCTGCAATCAGCAGTTGGATACAAGCTGTGGTGGAAATTGTACAGATTCTTGGTTTTCTATTGACCTTTAACGGGCACAAAAAACGAAAGGTTATTCAATGACTTCAAGATAAAGGGCAAGTAGATAAAGGCTTCTTTCATCACCTGTATACGTGTGTCTGGAGTGTGTGGATGTTTATACTAAACACAAGCAACTAATGCAGAGCTGAGGCACTGGGCATGACGACATGTCTCCAGGCTTCACGTTCTCTGCTAACGTTTACCAAACAGCCTCGATTGGACGGGACTGTTTTAGTAAATACAGAAGGTGCGTGTGTGTCCTTGTGTGTGTTTTGGGTTGACTTTGTACCAGGACAGTTATATTTCTGCAGGTAGCAGTTATACAAAAATCTCCTCACTTTTGAGGGAATGAAATTGAGGAGATTTATGAGTTGTCAGACTTTCAACACTCTTTATCCACCGTGCAGTGAGGTGTGGATTCTTTCTTTCTGAGAAATAATCAGGACAGTTCTTACACACACAAATCTCTTATGTCTCGCAAGAACCTCACAGTGTAATCATTCTTTGTCTTGAGTTTATATTATAAACATCACAAACTCGCACTGCAAGGACACGTACACACACACACATCAACAGTGAGCGTGAGGAGGTGTGCGTTCCGTTATTCGACAGGTGTGTGGAAGACACGAGCCAGGAAACAGGGCAGCAGGTGTAGATGAGGATTTACAGATTTTAATCGTATAACTCTGTTGAGCAATACTTCTACTGCTTGAGGCAAGGAAGGTCCATAGCTACAGTAACATGTGATGGATGCTGTGTTGGGAATCCCTGCACCTAGAGAAACTGTGACAAATTCAATTTCTAGTGGCTTGTGCACCAATGCTTCATAGTTTTGTTTTGGATACAGGTTGCTATACAATGCAATATTTACTTAAGTCAAAGGCCTTGTTATAATTTAATTAAGATCATCATTTCTTTCTCTTGTATCTTATTTTTTATATTTTAAGTCAAACTATATTGCCTTAACCTTTAAATGTTTTACTCATTTTATTTGTATTGCTCTGACTTCTCTGTACAGCACATTCAAATTCCATCTGCATAAAGGATGCTTATTAAATAAAACTGCCTTGCCTATTTGGAAAGAAAGCAGAAAAACCAGCAGCTGATTTTTTTTCAACTAGAAAGGAAAGAGAAACTGCCAGGAGGAAAACAGTATACTAACTGAATGTTGTTCCAAGTTAGGCAAGTGTGTAATCTGAGTTTGAGGCTTACTGTCCAAAATGAAAAATTTGCAAAAACCAGACAAAGGATGTTATGTGTCAACATAAGTATTGTGAGATTTGATAAAGGCAAGTTGACTTTAGTTTCATCAAGTCGTTAAGGTAGATCCCTCAGGTTTTTCCGTTTCTTATCTGGGCAGCTTCATCTGGAACACTGCCTCCTCCTTCTGACCCTGTCATCCCCACTCTTGGTGTGATTAACGGCTACAAATTTGCATTGGTTGTTATTGAAGTCTCTTAAACAAAAGCCTGATATTTGTCATATTTTTAAAAAAAAGGCCACCAAAGTTCTTGATGCCACATCATTCAACTGCCAGCCTGGAGTCTGAACAAGCTAATGAACAAGCTAATTGTCTGCACCAGCTATCCATGTGCTAAGACATTTTGGGATACAAGTGTGGCATGTTGGGACAGTGATATACTAATATTTACTGCACTTTTAGTTACACCCAGAAAGCTCAAGATCCCCTCTGTAAGCTACCAATCTGCAGGAAGAGATCATCTATTTGCATATGAATTTGGCACAGCATGTTTCTCCGAATAAGGTCTATGGCTTAGTGTGAGGCAGGACATGTCACATGTTGTAAATCAGATATGCCTTAAAGTCTTGACACATCTAATAAACTGAACTTTATGATCCATCCAAATGGAACCTCAGCCCTTTAAAATCAGTTATGCAAATGTTGACAGGTTGACCGTCTAACCTCCAACCACTTACACACTTTGCCAATTGCGCCAGGATGTTAAATTCCACTGGTTCTCGGTTAGAAGTGTGGGTGTCTTTTTTTCTGTGTTTAGTATAAATGACTGACATGCTGCCTGTGTTTCGGGGTAAATAAAGGCCTAAGGCTGATACCGATCAAAGGGTTTATATTTATTTTAATAACAAGGGTGCAGGACAACTAGAGAACAGGAATACAACTGGTAAAATGATTCTATTTGTCACAGTTGATCAACTATAACATTAATAATATTGTATTTAATGATTATGTAAAGCCAAAAATAACATTTTGCAGAGGGAACCACAGACTCATAGAGTATAATGTGTTTGAAATGTACAATATCCTATTATATTAGTGTTTAAATTACAGTTTGTTGTATCAGACATATAACATATATTAACATATTAGCAATTGTACGTTTATTATTACTGTTTTGTACTCTACATTAATCTGTTTTTCATCATTAATGTATGTATTAATACTTATACACCACTATATGTTGCAATTTACACAATTGTACATGTTAATTGGTGTGGAATATTTAAGCACATTTGCACTGCTTTGCTTAACTTCTTATGTCAATATAAACATTTGTATTCTATTTTATTTTGTCCTGAAATTGTAGAGTTTTATTTTGACTTCTGATGTTTAAGACTGTATTCTATTTTACTTTATTTTCTCTTTGTATTTCTTCCAAACTGTCACACTACTCTCCCGTGATAAATACATTATTATTTATATTACTACCTGTGTAATATACCACACATTGCTGTATGTATATTTTTAGTACCTTTCCATGAATATGAGTCACTGGAGAAACTAACCTGAATGTCTTTGTACAGCACTAACCTCTTTCTTTGTGAATACATCTCCTAACTTTGACTTGATACACACAAGAGGCTCTTGATTTACTTTCATAAGACTCTCAACTATATGTGATGGTCATAGTTTTAATACACAGGCTGCAATTGTTATGTTGAGTGACAGTGTTTATTTAGCCGTTAATTCACGCCTCAGCATCTTTACAGCGTTTTACAGTTGGTCCCTCTCCACAGATAGAGCTGCTTGCATCCAGTCAGCAGTATCTGTGTAGATGGTGTGACTGACTTTTCAGTGTTTGGTGTAGCAAAGAGGGACAGCATGGGAATGTGGATTTTCACCGTTTAGTAGAATCAGTTAACAATCCATCACACAAAGATCGGGTTTCACCGACATGCAGGTTCCACTCTACTGGTCATCGCTTTTTTGACAGTTTTCTGTCAGTGAACGCTCACTTTCTGTCCTAACTTTCTTTTTGAATGGGTTGGATGTTTGAGAGAAATCTTATGGCTCTTTCATTTGAATAAAATATCATCCTTCATGAACATAAAATGAGAAATAAAGTGTAGAGTGTATTCCTTTTATTCATATCAAAAACACAACATAGATAGCATACCATACATTAGGAATGATATTTTGTTTACAATAACCAACAAACCAACAATGAAAATGCATAACATTACATAACACATTGACATATTTACAAGATAACATTACATGTTCAGACTCCAGGACTCTAACTTCATCAGATGCTAAGCTTTACTACTAGGCCTACGAAAATAACATGAAAGAAATTCTACCTTTAGTTAATTCCTACACAGACTTAGTAGACAATGGTGTAATTCAACTACTACTCTAAATGTGCTGCCTGAGCGCTGTATGGGTGATACCATCAAAGAATCTCAGATAGCAGTGTGGAATGGCCTGATGTCAGCAGATAGGATCCAGGATCTGTTAGTAATGAGTCAGATCTGATAGAGACCTGCTTTACTTCGAATAAAAGCTGACTGAGGATCTGATAGAGATCTGATAGAGATGCGGTTTTAAGGGAGGGACACTTCTAGTCCATTGCTACTGATTCAGCTGTTTCTGTGGGAATCAAAGCCTTTTTACTCTGATGTCACACGCTATAGTGATCTTCAACTGCCTCAGTCAGCGCAAACTCTGTGTTTTTCACAACCGAACAAACTGAAGTGACCAGACAGGTAACACTTCCTGTGGAAAGTCTTTACCCCCCCCCCCAACCCCCCTTTAATGTCTTATTAAACTTCTGTGCCCTCACGATGATAGATGATTCCTGTCGAGCCAAGAGTTGGGTAGAAATGCCCACTGGACGCACTGTACTGGCTGAGGATGGGGCTGGTGTAGCCTAGGGAAGAGTGGGTGGGTGAAGAGGAGAGCACAGTGGGAGCTGATACTTGGGGTCCCCACTCTTGTCCGCCTGAGTTGGGCGTATAGTTGCTAAAGGTTCCAAGTCTATGAGGCCCATCTAGGTTGATCTGCAGTGGCCGACTTAACCCATCACTCCCCACCTCATTAGCTACTGTCACTCCAGACATCTCGGATAAGAAGCTGCTGAGGCAAGGAGCGGGGCCCGACGATGAAGGGGAGGGGATCCGGTCTGCCGTGGGAGACATGTTGAGGGCAGTTGAGTGTTTGGGGCTTCCCCTTTCGCTGTCTCCTGACTCCGGAGCCCCTGAGCCATCTCCACCGGAGAGGGAATCAGACTTCCTCTTCCTTTTGCGGCGGAAGTTTCCATTGTCGAACATCTTCTCACAGTTTGGGTCGAGTGTCCAGTAGTTGCCCTTGCCTGTGATGTAAGAATGCAGAATTAGTGAGGTTCAATTTGAATTAAAAAAAAAGCTTTATACAACACACCAATAAAACACGATGGTACATACAACATATGCCCTTGTTGGGGAGAAATTTAAAAATAGAGCCATAAGGAAATCAAAAAGCAAATATTACCTGGATCATCCTCATCTCTTGGTACTTTTTTGAAGCAGTCGTTGAGTGACAGGTTGTGTCGGATTGAATTCTGCCATCCAGCTTTACTTTTATTGTAAAAGGGGAAATTGTCAGCCACGTACTGATAAATCTGGCTCAATGTCAGTCTCCTGTCAGGTGCTCCGTGGATAGCCATGGCGATGAGAGCGGAGTACGAGTAGGGAGGTCTGACCAGCTTCATCAGGTCTTCTTGTGAGGGGAGAGAGAACCAGCTCAGCTCCCCTCCTGGGCCCCCAGCTCCAGCAGGACCCAGGTAGGGCCTCTGCATGCCGTAGTGCTGGGGGACAAAGGGGGGGCCTGGGTTACCAGGTGGGCCCGTTGTAGCCAAGTACGGCGGTGTGTTGATCCCGGTGCCGTTGAACCAGAGGTAAGGGTTTGGGGTGGAGGTGTAGTCGCTCAGGTCGTAGGAAGTCGGAGCGGTGCGCTGAGGACTCGGCAGTGAGGGAGGGGGGTAGTAACAGTCACTGTACATGCTGAGCTCAGGGGGCTCCTGACCCAGGCTTGGGAACTGCGGGCCACACCGAGGTGGAGACTGGCCCTGGGTCTCAAATGAAGACATATGAAATGTATTCTCACCTCTTTAAATCTCCTTTTGCCTTTCTCCTTTCTGTGCCAATGTTCTTTGTGGAGCGGTATTGTCAGTCCTTTTCTTCTTTAGACTTTGGCAGGTATTTCAATGTGAGTTGATCCAAATGATGGTGTCTACACTTCGAAGTCGTAGGCTCTTCTCCACTCTCTTCTTGTCTGTTGTCCCCTCCTCACCTGCCTTACCTGCTTTATCTGTTTCCCTGCCTCATGTGATTGGTTCTTTTCTCAGGTGAGACCTTTATCTTGTTTCCTCCCACTTTTTGTTCTTTCTGTCAGCTTGTTGGTCTCCAGGTTTTTTTTTTACCTCAATTAAATATTTTTCCACTCAAGCTGCTGCTGCAACATTGATTAAGTTCACTCCTCTGTAACTTTTTGATGATAATGATGAAAATGTAAATGGACATCAAAGTTTGCCCTATTTCAATTCTACATTTTAATAAGCATTTATTGAGTAAACACTGGACAGAGTAGTTATTATGAAGATAAACTACCATCCCGAAGACAATTTTGTGACTATGTTCTTGTTCTATATAGATAGTATTTATTTATATATTATAAAGTATTTGTATTAACTGTAAAGATTGACCACCCCCCGAAAATGGTGATATAGCATAAGAGGAATAGCCTCTTGCTCCCAGGTTAAGAGGTAGAATTATAATCATAAATGATGATAAGTAGACCATGAAAGCATCAACTATTACTAGTAACTAGTAACAGTGTTAGAATATCGGTAGCGATATAGTTTAATTTTGAATACATAGTATTTTGATATAATTTAAATGAATACGAAATTCTAGGGGACATTGCCCATATCCTTTCGTAATCTAGAATTTCACAAATGAAATGATCACTTTTTATAATTGGCCACAGTGTTGGTGTTAAATGGCATGTTATCATTATATCATGATGTTGCGTTTTTTATTTCTTCTCGTCTCCCTATTAAATTGGGAGCAAGCAGACATTAAGCAGGTCATATCCATTCTTACACAGTTTAGTCTACAAATGCAAACATGTAAAAAAGTATATAAAATAATTATATGAAAAGGGAACCTTAACATTAGCAATAAACATATACATATAAAACATATAAACATATATATACAACTATATATATGGGTCATTCCAGAATTGGAGGACAATTTAGACACCAACATTTTTGAAAACTGAACCTTTTATTTTATAATTTTTTTTATGTATTTAGGAAAAACAGATAATAAACCATCAAAAAAAGGCATCAAATTAATATTTTCCAATGAAGAATTACCCCTGTTACTCTAAGTATAGTAACAGGGTTGAAAATCAATGCTAATTTGAGCTTTAACCTCAGGAGTTATTGCTAGATGTAGCATGTAATGCCACTTTCAAGGCAAGGACAAACTTGGATATCTAATGCAAGAAAGATAACTTTTAAATGAATATGCTTTATTCTGATAATATCAGTAACAGGGTTGAGTGGGTCAGAGTGCCACACTCTTTTAAGACTGAAAAGATTGTAAAAATATGAAAAATGAAAGAGAGGATTTAGTTTTGGTCTACCCATGGCACTAGCACATGGCTTGCTGATGTCACTTCCACTGTGTCATCTGATTTACAGTTTTTTCACTTCCTGTGCCAATCTAAAAAGGTTTGGGTAACAGGGGTGAACGCATGTTGAGGGACACACCTTCTGTGCAAAATTAGATTACTGTTATCTAAAATATGTTTATGATTTAACAAATTGATTTTACCATTACAAGAGACATATATCAATAGAATAATACCAACAAAAGTAAATAAAATCCCTATTTTAAATGTTATATTTGACATGCAAGTTGGTCACCAAGAAGCGGGGACAAGAGAAAAATGCCATTTTAGAGGATGTTCAAGAGCTATTTGATCATTTAAATAATATTTTGAAACCACTTTTTCTAAAACGTTATATACATTTTGTCTCAATACAAGTATGTTTGAAGTAATGTCCTCCAATTCTGGAATGACCCAAATATATATATACGCTTCCGGATAACGTAGGAAGTTAAGTTAAACCTTTTTTTCAAATGAAAAGGCGCACTGCGTCGGTTTTTTCGGGTTAGCGCGAGACCTTTGTTTTGAGTTCAAACCAACTTGCCGAAGCACAGCACTCAATCGTAAGTGTTTGCATTTATAAACTAGTAAGTACATCTTCAACCCATACACTGGTAGAATAACATTTAAGCTGATATTTGAAAGTGTTTGTGTTGCTGTTGACAGTTGGAAATATGTCAAACCTAACTTACTTAAGAACCTACGATGCTAACTTGACCTTACTAACTGTGGTTAGTGAGATAGCTAGCTCTAAACATATTAGCTACCATAAACAAACATTAGCTACGATTAGCAAACATTAGCTAACATTAACTAAAATTACAAGCTAGCGTCAGCAACAGCTTGCTGGCGTTAGCTAAAATCCGTTTTATTTGCGGAGGTAGTGTATTGTTACTGTTTAACAAACCGACAGCTGATACAGTTCGTATGCCGGTTTATTATTTAGATGGCCGATTCATCTGCGCTGCCCGAGCTTCCACAAGAAAGCATCAACGACGCCTTGCAGGTGAACAAGGATTTGGAGAGAGTTATAGAAGCCGTGGAAGATATATCCGGTAAGTTACTTTGTCCTCTTACAGACACAGTAATTGATCGTTTGTTGTGGAGCTGTGTTAGCTAACATACATGTACTTTTTCTGTGCACCTGCAGTGCAGTTGACCTGGATGGGTTATGACATGGTGGCACTGCGGACCAGTCCCGAGCTGGGGACTTCTATGCAGAAACTGGAAGAAGCATATAATAAATGCAGAGCTATTATCTGTGGAGACCGACAAGAGCCCGAGTCAGAAAGTAGCATTTGACCTGAGCCCACCACCATAGCACCTACTCAGATGTTATATCAGAGTTGACAAGATTACACTGAGACTAAGTGGAACGCTTGTAAAAGTCGTTTTTATACGTTGCTATGGAGAATGTGTATTTGGACCGATGGTTCTGCCTTTTTGTCTTTAAAACAGGATTTCATATTCACTAATGGTCATACTGAGCTCTTTGAGTGTGTTTTTATTGTTGCATGGCCTGGGCAATTCGCATGTGTTGGTGGTGATGGAGTGTTCTGTTTCTCCTGAGTTGAACAATAAAAAAAGAAAAAGAAAATAAGTTCTCCTGTGTTTTTTTTAATAGACATAGACAGACATGCCTGGCACCTACTTTTGTATTGTATTGCTTTCATTATAGCTTATATTTTAGTTTCGATGTAACACCAGCAATAAGAATTACATTTCAAATGTGTAAGATCTTGTGTATGTTATGTATTAATACCATACACATTAAATTAACGTTGTTATACAATTGTTTTTCAGATGGATAGCGCAGACACAAACCCAGAGCAAGCTCCCTCAACTGCCTGCATCGATCTGGTAAACATACTGAAAGGGCTGGACTCCTTATCTCACTGCATAGATCAACTGGCATGTAAGTCTGACAGTTTTCCCTCAATCTGCTCCTTTTACACAAGATAATAATTGAGGCTTGCTGACGGTAAGTACGATGACCTTGATGATCGATTTGCAAATATGCAAAGCGCTTCATGTAACTGTTATCCTAGATCTGAAATGTGATAGCAAGAATTGGATTATATTGTACTCCAACTGCTGCTCACGTTTGCCTTGCTTTGCTTGTGGATGTCAGTGGTGCAAAGTTACACAATGTTACATGACGTCTGTCAGATCGCTCTCTGCTGATGGGTAGATATGAGTAACGGATGGAATTCACACACATGGGTGTCTATTATGCTATTTGGTGATAGGCATTATGTTTGAGTTTATCTTTTTTGCAAAGAGTAAAGGCAGTCAAAGTTCTCTGCTTACTGTGTTATTAGGGACATATATTCTTACTTTAATACCTTTGTAATGCCTGCAAACAAGTGTCAGAGGTTGTGTTTCTTTGAATAAAAACATTGTTCTGGCTTTAAAGCAAGACATGAATACACCAGTTTGTACTAAACAAAAGATAACCTGTTACTTTAGGGAGCTGGTGCCCGTTTTAAAATAGAAAACCTACTTAACCTAAAAAACAGAATGATTTTTAGCAATGATGAAATGCTCATTTAGTTTGTCTGTGCTGTTTCACCCAGAAATAGCTTTGATTGTTCCAGCTGTGAGTTGCTCCTCTATTTTCATTGTCAATCGTACAATAATTCTGCTTCTCACTCAGATATCTACCTCATTTCAGTGACGTGCGGTTCATGGCTGGTGAGGCACTGACTCAGAGTCAGATTTACTAATATTATATTTTGACCTTAATCCAAATGTTCGGTTATTTTCAAAAGCTTTTTTAGTCTGATGCTTCAATTCATTTTAAACAGACCGTTCAACAAAAGGATACCCAAAATCTAAATATTGGATTGTTCTTTCTTAGTAAGATCCCATGTTCATTTTACAATTGTGGTCTTACCTTGACTTGAAGATGAAGTCCATGCTATCCTTCTGGACAACAATCTCTATTTTGTAAAAGTTGCGCCCCCTTCAGTGCGGCAGAGGTTATGGCTGCCTCTCCTGGTGCTTTTTTCATTGCCGTTGTATGATGAGACCAGCGAGCCTAAATATCATACGTGAAATAAGTTATTTAGAGACTATGGATGGCGAGGATAAATGTAATATAGGGATCTACAAACATTACATTGGTGACATACAGTGAGATGGTGCAGGCATGCGCTTAGGGCCCGCTTTCCAGCCAGTTTCTGTGGGGTGACGCATTCTGAGGTGAGGCAGAGCTCATCTGTGCCTCACCTCACCCCACAGTAACTGGCTTGAGCGTGCTCACAAAATAAGTGCCCGCGCTAAATAAGTGCCCGCGCTCCAGCCAGTTACTGTGGGCTTACGAGAGGCAGAGCTCGTCCCTGCCTCACTTCTCATCGCTACCCGTAGTTGTAGCGGAGTTCGGCAAATTTGCTGATTTTGACTATAAAAAGCAATTGGAATCAAACATAAATCACATTTATAACACAGATTTTATTATTATTACTATTTAATTTTTCTTTAGTTGTTTTTCCGTTACATTGGAGTATGACAGGTGAGGCTCTGCCTCCCCTGACTGCACGTCGCTGCCTCATTTAGTATGCACACTTTTAGTTCAGTGTGATTGCGAAACATAATCAAAACCTGGTAACGATTGGCATGCTGAAAAGACGTGATATGTCAAGCAATTGAATTGCAATTTAAAGTTTACTGCTCGTCACTCCTGATGAGTAATGTATCTTTGTGTCGGTACAGTGAATACCAGAACTGACTAATAATACGATGACAAAATAGTATGCTATTTTATCTCTCAGGTATCTCCCTTTTATGTTCTTCCATCCTTGGTGTAGAACTTGACCCGAGGCGCTTCTTCTAAAAGGAGGTATTTGTTTTCCTCCTGCAGTGCAGACCCAGCTGAGGCAATGTGATCTGATCGTGTGTGTTGGCCACCCTGACAAGAGGCCTGCTCTGAGAGTCCACGAGGCGCTGAAGCAGCAGCCCCCAGCATGACAACTTGAAACATGAAGAACAGAGGTAATGCTGTGTGTCTGGGAAAACATGGTTTAATGAAATATACAAACCACCAGCCATGTTGAAATATTCCCTTGTTCCCCGTTCTGCTTCGTCAAAATGCAAAGGAGGAATTGCATAACATTGACCTTGGTGATTGTGAAAATGGTGACATTTGTTTTGGGTTGTTGATTCATGTGCACACATCAGCACCAAGGTAAACAGCCCTATTAGGTTGGTGGTGGTGGTGGTGGTCCGAGTCCCGCAGGGTGCAGCAGACAGCACTGGTTCTGTGCTTCAGAGCTCCGGTCTGTGCCATCAATGAGCAGCAGAGTGGTGTGTGTGTGATGGGTAATCATCTCCTTCACCCCGGGGAAACTCTACAGCACAGCGGCACACAAGAAAAGATGACAGGGACCTGATGACGCAGCACGAGTCAGCATCAAACACATCCCGAGGCGGGCCACTTTTCGGACTGGCATTTTCCCTCTCATTCTAACAACATCACTCTCAGTTTACCTTGGTGGTTTTGAGGCCGGTGCCCAGGGAGTAGGAGTTGCCTTGGTTACGGATCATAATGTTGTAAACCTTGCCTTGTTTCAGCAGCATCAGGGTGTAAGGCTGCTCAAGTGCGCCCCGTGAGCTGTCCCTCACCACAAACGCTCCGTCCTAATAACACAAATGTGGACAAATGCACTCAGCGTATACTTTCAGTCAGTATAACATGATTTTGTGTGTTTTCAAGAAAGAGGAGGATGAGATATGTGAGAGGCAGCCCCTGACCTTGTTCATCTCTCTGAGAGCAGCTTCAGCGTCACGTCTGGTCACCTTCCCTCCATACCAACTGGGGTCCAAACCCTCAATGCACTATACAAAGACAGTCGGCTTTATAAATCATTTCCTCTTCTTTCTCTTTTTGCAGTGACAAACATGTGTTGGACATTATTGTTGTTGAAGCACAAATGTAACGGATATGTCCATGTACCCAAGCTTTTGAATTAAATGCAAGTCTGTAGAGTTCAGCAGACATAAGGGTTGCACCGTTGTGTTCCTTTTTACAACAGCGCCATCTGCTGGTCGAGTTCCCAAAGTACTGTGGTGTTCTAAAGCTTGGACAGTAGAACATGGCTCATGTGTGATTCCATTTTGATTCTCACCTGTGTTGGTTCTTGAATAGATTTAACCGGAGCAGGCTGTGTGGGCGCTGAAGGAGCTTGATAGCGTTTACTTATTCTGAGAGGGGAGAGGTTAAATGGAACATCAATGAGAAAACCACAATAGCTCATTACCCAGAGCATACACTTTTAGTTGTTTGGCAGACAATGACCCCTTACAATACAATTTATTCAAGGGCCGTTTTTTTACACGTATATGTCAATTATGTTTAATAACACAAGATCAATGTATTAAAAAGATTATTAGACATGTATACAAATATGTGCGCCATTAACACGTAACACCTATAAAACAAGGCAACTGACATCAATCAGAATAAAGCCCAAATTGGGATTAGGCTCTTTAAAGTAATTCACTATTAGTTCAATTATACTTCGTGTCCTGATGATTGAAATGGATGAATCTGAAAACTACCTGTTGAACACATCTGTAGCTCCGGGGATTCTGGGTTTTTGGATCCTGCCTGTGAATGAGCCGGGAGCCTTGACAGCACTGCCCTCTAGTGGACATGAGTGATAGTGCAAAACAGAAAAGTGTAGTATTGTCACACGATGACCACATGTTGCTGTTTAACTTTTACACAGTAATCAGTACATACTTGATTTTGCAACGTCGATCTGGGAGGGCTTCTTGCTCCTGTCCACAGGTAGATTGGGTAGGGGGGCTGGGGTTCAGAAAAGGGAGACATATTTTTACAGAATGCTTGGAGCATCATAATAGATATGTCCGGTGATCGTGGAGTTTTTAAATGTACACTTACGTAGCGCATTGACAGGTCTTTGAGGAGTAAGGCTGTTGCTTGTGGTCCGAGGGTATGCAGCCTTTGACTTCCTTTCAGCAGGGATCGGCTCTGGAACAGCATCTGCTCGCATGCAGTCATGGAAGAAGTACTCTTTATTTTTAGCAATAGTGTTCAAAGTGAAAAATCATACTCGAGTAAAACGTTTTCATATATCAAGGTACCAAAACATTAAACTGTCCCATTTAAAAATAACCTTTACTATTGAATTATATTTCTGCATTAGTGTGTTTATTTTAATTGCGTATATACTGCTGGGTAGTTTAATCTATAATTGTATATCTTTTTTTTTTTTCATCTTTCGATGTAATCACAATCTGTAAAGTTTTAGATGAACGTAGTGGAGTAAAAAAAAAGTACACATTTTGACTGAGATGTATACAGTGTGTACAATATAATGGAAATACTCAACTAAAGGATACATACCTAAACACTCTACCTACTGTATACAGTAAGAGCAATACTTGAGAAAATTAACTTGTCACATTCAACCACTCACTAATCACACATTTTTACTTAAAATAAATACAATTTGAAACCAATTTGACTTTAAAAGCAGAACATCTCAAAGCTAGCTCGATATGTTTTCACGTCTGATGCCTTTCTTTGTGTACAGTGCTTGTCAGGATGCTTTCTGTTACCTTTGTTGTGACTGTGTGCCACTCTGGGGGGTGGGGGGGGCTTCAGTGTGTCTGCAGAGGGCGGCGCCTCGTAGCTCTCCTCGTAGCTCTCCTCGTACGTGTCGTCTGCGTCTTGAGGCTCACTCAGAGCACAGATGTAGCCGTCCTCCTCCTGGACACCGCCTCCTTTGTCAGGATCACTGTCATAGTCCTGACCCCGGCCCAGACATGGAGTGAGCACATGTGCACTTCAGATCACTGAACACTGTTCTGTGTACTTTAACTTGTTACAGTAGCTGTTGGTAAATGTGTCACTTAACAAGGGTTAGAGGAGAGAAGGACACAATGAAGACCCTGACGTTTTTATCATTTAAAGTGGCTTAACTTATAAACTAATGATCTCATAGCTTGTTACTCACAAACTCATCGGAGTCCCAAACTTCTTCCTGTCGTGCAGGTAAGACTGAAGATAAGGAAAACAAGTATAGCATCAAGCATTGGTCTACCTTTATGATATCTGTGGAACAGGTGAATCCATGTGTTATTTACCTTGCTTTGGGTACTTTTGTGCTTTTGATCTGCGCAATAAATAAATATGAAAGTTATGAATTGTTTTTCAGTTTCACATTCAGCAAAAGTTATAAACTCAAATCTGTTTTCTTACATTTGACCAAAAGCCCTCTTCTGTTCTCCCTTGTTGATGTCACTCTGGATCTTAGTTATTATTCTATGAAGACACAAAACCATTTTTTATTCCATAGGAAACGGCTTGGTGGCCATCAAGTTATATTTTGAAGTCTGACTCACGGGATATACAGGCTGGGGAACACTTGGAGTTCACTCGATGCCATTTGCTGTATGAGGATAGATGTGTACAATTAGTATTTCAAAATAGTGAAACAAGTGCAAAGGCCTCCAGAGATGTACTTACCAGGAAATGTGCTCCAGTCATGCTGCTCCTCATCACTAATTTATCACAGCCAGATAACTTGAGCTGAAATAACACGTTTTTTTAAATGGAACACAGTCTTTGAATAGATGTAAAGTTTAGTGTTATAGCATATAAATATATAGGAATAAGGAAAAAAATATAACTGTAAACATTGAACTAGTTTATACATTACTCAAGCCACTTGCATTGTTTTATAGTGTTTACTAGCTTACATGATACATTCCTTCCCATATCACATACAAGAAACTGCACTGCTTACTGTTATTGAGCATATGAAAACACTTGCTGCTCGTTGATACTCACCTTCCTCATGTAGTCAGCGAGACTCTGCTGGTTCCATCCCATCACGTCCACTTTAGAGGGCACATTGTTCCAGCTCATCCTCGTCCCTTTTATTAATCACATCCACTTACGAATAAACACTTTAATCACAACCAGAGCTTCATGTGTTGCAGCGGCTTCACAAACTGGTTTCATTTAAAGTCTTGAACAAACTCCACCTACCTAGAAAAGGAAATTCGAAAATGAGCTCTCTTCCAGTAAATTGCTTTTGTTATGTCTTTAGACTTTCTGTCTTCTCGTGTAAAAGTAGCTCTCCGTGGTTTGAAAGCACTCAAACGTATCGCTATGCACACACTGCAGCGGGTCTCACTCTAAACTTAGAGCCTGCTGGTTTCCTTTCACACACCTAAGTACGCCACCACAAGTTTGCAGCTTATCATTTTAGTTTCTGCTAACTGTCAGATTTTTCACATGAACATCATTGTGAGATGCAGATTCTGTAAACATTTTGATATATGGTGAGCATTTTGAGATATGGTGAGCCTCTGTTGTAGTTTCTGTTCACATGTTCTTCTAGCTTCCTTTAGAGGCGCTGATTCAAGTTGCTGCGAAGAGATATCAGCTGAGTCCTGTTGTATCCCAGCCACAGGCCTCATGGTATCTCACACCCAGGTGAGAGAGGAGGGCAGCAGAGAGAGGGGATGATCAATCACGCTCAGACCCCCAGGCTTGTCTGGGTGAATACATGAGTCCTCCTGGGGGGTCCCTGCGGGAGATCACCTCCCCTGTTTTCCTCCTCTGTCCTGATTGGGAGACATACCCCCCCCAATGAAAGACATGCCACTGTAGAGGAGGCATGTAACGGGGTATAACTATAAAGCACGCGGGCAAAACCTTCAGATGTATTAGTCATGTGCACAATAGCTGTTATCAAGGAAAACCTTAGATTGTAGACTCTTCCAACAATGCAACACACTTCAGATAGAAACTCAAATACATGAGATAGTACAGTAGACACAATAGTGCAAAGTAAGACAAATATATAAGATTGAATAAGATCATTGCACACGTAATGTAAATAATATCCTGCTTTATATTGGGTTAACTGAAGACTGGCCCTTCAGTAGTGTTGTTATTTTGTCAGATGATTTATAGATTTTTTTTATCTTCAGTCTATTTTATATGATCTATTTCCTAAACTCTCAAATGCCGGTTTATTTCTATTTTGAGATGTTTCTATTTTACAATTGTTTATCTCATTTCTAATGATGTGCAATGTCTTGTTTGTTATGCTGCTGCAATGAAACGTTTCCTACTTTGGGATCAATAAAGAACGTCTTATCTTACGCTGCTCCCTCTTTTCATATTCATATTGTAGGATGAGTCACTGAGCCTGCAAAGGACACCGTTAAGGGAGTTTACCAGTAGTTTGTAAATCACTATCGAGCAGCCGCAATCGTATGGGAACAACATGGAAGCAATAATGTCCTCGACGGAGAGCAGAGAGGAGAGGCGGGTCGTTGAGGGCCTCCAGTGGGGCGAAACCTTCATTAACGCACAGCAGGGCATCATGGGAAATACAGGACATCAGTAGCAAAACAGACAAATGGGAAGGATGGGAGGGAGTGTTACTTTCCCTCTGGTTGTTTCTGTCCATATGCTTCAATTACTTTTTGCCCTAAAAAGGTATATTTGCAATTATGCTACGTTATTTTATCAGTGCCTACGGGGTTATTCGTCTACTTTTCACAAACTGCACTTTCTGACTCCAATGAGAGTGGAGAGATCAATATAAGGGATTTGGCAACATAGGATTGGATCAGGATTTGCAATATAAACCCAATAAGTCATTAGTATTGAATTTCAAATATCAGATCTGTGGCGATTTGCTTTCAAATTTGAGTCCGATTTATAAAAGAAATACTGGAGTTATCATGACTTGCATAATGTTGCTTTAAAAAAATGGTATTAATCGTTTAACCAGTGGGACCTTATGATTTATGATTGTGCTATACGAGATTTGTTTTTCGTTTGATTAAAAGGTGTGTCCTAACTTCAGTAAAGAATATTTAATTCTCAACAAAATGTAGTTTCCAGTATGTTTGAGTGACATTTAAAGCATATTATCAGGATAACAACGGGAGTCACACTTTTTTCAGGATAATCTTAAAATGAAATATTCATATCGTCTCAGCCTAACCTTAACTGACACCAGTTGATCAACTGTATAATGCAATGCTAATCCTGTAACTTCTCACTTATCTCCTCACTAACTGCCTGAATCAGCCTCGTCCCCCTCTCTTGTCCCCCAGGCATGGACCCCCCCCCCCCCCCCCCCCACATGCAGGTAATATCCATGCCATCACTCACTGACCTGACACAGTGGCAGATTTATGACATGTCCAGCTGGGAGGAAGATTTTTGGAGATGCAGGGGGTAGAGGAGAGGAGGAGGTGGATGAATGGCTCTTCAGACACAGATAGGTCAGGGGGCGGAGACCAGGCTTCTCTTACAACTAATTACTTGCAAATTAAAGGATTATAAATGGTTTATTGTTTTCAATGTGGGATTGATTCAGTGCAATATCTGGAACCCAATTTGCTTCAACAGTAAAGTTGGGTCACATTTGCTGTTACACTGTCCTCTCTTTGATGCATTGTGATTCATTTGCATTGCCTGTGGGATGTTACAAAAGACTACAGGCTGTAGTGTCCCGGATTATCAACCCTAAAAGTCATTTATAGTGGTGGAAATGCTTCCTCTAATTTCTCTTACAAAGCATTGCTGCTCTTTGAGTGAAATCAATACACGTTGACATCAAAGTGGCAGTGGATCAACGCTGGATCAACATATTGGCTAGAGGTGCGAGCTGCACCATGTTATCCATGTAATCCTGGGCTGAGTGTATTCGCCGCATTCTTATTCTAATAGACACTTGTGTGCCCTCACTTAAAATCCAATGACCCTGGGATGTATTAGGTGAAACATTCTAATGTTTATTGACCGAAATGAACCCACATTCAGAGGTATTTTAAACTTTTTTATTTTATTTTAAGAAAATATTTATAAATACACATGTACGTTTTTATACAAGGATACAAAAAAGTGCAAAGAGACATTTAACATGCTCATGGGCCATTTTAACAGATTTTAACACGAGGCCATTTTTGTTTCACTTGGGTCCACGGTACCTCCGTCTGTAGCCGTGCCCATCAGCCGCTTCCCTCCTGGCGCACACGTGTTTGACTATCACCTGAGAACAGTCCTCGCAGTTCACCGTGCAGCACCATTGGAATTTACAGTTGCAGCTGCTTACTACCTCCGTGCGCCTCTCCTCCACCTTCAGGCCGCATTCATGACACAACCTGCGGCAGCTGCGCCTCTCCCACTGGGTCAGCCCCTCCCCGTGCTGCAGGCACTCCCGGCCCTCGGTGCCGTACAGCCCCACGCTGGTGTTCCTCCTGCAGTAGTCCGGGGAGTCCTCCAGGTAGATGAGCTCAGTCTGGGCCACGCTGCCGAACGCGTCCACGATGGCTCCTCGGTTGTCCGCGCTGTTGCCAGCACGCATGCGCTTCTTGTTGATGTCCAGTTTCTGCGCTTGGCTGTGCTTCAACTTCAGGTAGTTGCCAATGTCTCTGAGATCTGACAGCTGCGTCCAGCAGGTTTGAACACTACAGCTCTCAGACATGCCGTGACATCTACAGATGCGCCTCATCGTTGCCTTCACTGCCTGTTGGAAACATGGGAAAGTTACAAACCACTCATAATGATTTAATTTCAGATACATGTTTGTTGTGGGAGAAGCACTCACCAGGCGCCCAGCCGCGTTGTTGTGCAGGTTGACTGCAGCCCTGGAGTCCTGACCTGTCTCCTGCGCGTCCACATACTGTTTGGAAATCCTCTCTCCGAAATCCACGTTATCACTACAGCCACCCCACAGCCAGCCACTACCACCTGCACACAACATAACAATTATATCTAATTCGTTTTGTGTGCATGTCATAATAAAAAAATGATTATATTTTGGTGCAAACCTTACCAATTTTACCGTTCTTGGAGACATCACAGCCGCAGTTTTCGAGGTCTCCCAGACTACAGTTCCTGGTCAGAGTGTACATGACCCCCGCTGCACTGATGGCATGGACGAAAGAGGTCTCTCTGGTGGCTGGAAATAGGATAACGTGAGCATTGCGTAATCAATAATAATACAAACAATACTTGGTCACGATAACTTGTTATATTAAAACAATCGATTGGGCGTATGCATGATAAGGCATAATTAAAACCAATGCAACTTGTGTAAAGACCAACATTCGTATTTATGTATGGGTCCCTACATATTTCTTCAATAATTGTGTAACTCTTAACACATACGCCTGTACGTTTTTTTCGTTTAGAGTCCTACACACAACTTGTATTTGACAGGAATTGCATTTACAATCTCGACTTACCTCGTCTCAGTCCTTTAAACTGAGTTGCGCTTTCGGGGCAGTTCCATCTGTCCCACGCAAACTGGTGTCTGCACTCCTCAATCCCACTCATTGCGCCCTCCTGCACGCTTCTTGAATAGGTGAGATATGTCTGCAGAAGAGGCAACATCAATTATATTTAGCCTGATTCACATTTTTGAAATGTTATCCTAAACTTAGTGTTATCTTTTGTATTTACCTTGGGTCCCGTCATAAGAAAGTTACTCGCCACCCTGAGAACAAGATAGAGGATGAACAATTAGATCAATAAAGCCTATCTTAGGTCTTCACAAATTGAAACGATGCAGGCAAAGTAGAAAAAGGTTTCTTACCAAGCATGTCCCGGACACATTTTATATAAAAGAGTCAGGAGCCAAAATAATAAGTGCAACATTTTCTCCTGCACCTTTCAGCCCTCAAAGTAGAAACCTCGTTATGGTGGCCCTGTGTGCTGCCACTTTCTCTCTTAAATGAATGAATAACAAATGGAACTCTTGTTCTTTGTCCCCCAGGTCCGAGGAAGCTGATTGGATGACGAGTTAAGGAAACGCCTATATGCGCACTTCAAAGGATGGCATTAGGAGACAGTTTATTTTCTTGCCCAAGGCTGTTTGACACCAGGGCACCAATATACAAAAGACTGCCAGTGACAAATCGGATTGAGACATGCGTATTGTAGAAAAATATTTATTATAATTTCAATTAAGAATACATATAAAATACAAGACAATTTACAGACGCAACAAACCAGTTATCCCTGAAACCCAACACAAACGAGTGAGCATGAATGGAGAGTGTTATCAGAATCAAATCAAAAGAACAAGTGCATTAAAAGGTGTCAGTTGATATGTGAAGTTGAAAATTAAAGTTACATTCTTGTAATACTGAATAATGTTTGTTAATGTCCACAATAGAAATAGAGATCCAATGCAACAAATAGTAGTCAGTGGCGTTGCGCACGGTTCCTGCGCTTGGCTTTATTATGTGGCTTCCTGCCACCTTGTTTACGCGCGCAGTAATATTTCGTAACAACTTGCGTACATTTATCACACTTGACCGTGCAGCACCAGTGGAATTTGCAGTTGCAGCTGCTGACGACCTCAATGCGCTTCTCCACCACTTTGAGGCCGCATTCATAGCACAGCCTGCGGCAGCTCTTTCTCTCCCACAGGGACATGTTCTTGTTTCCCTTCAGACATTCCCGCCCCTCGAGGCCCTGGAATCCCAGGCTCCGGTTCTTGACGCAGTAATCCGGGGAATCCTCCAGGTAGACGAGCTCAGTGCGAGCGATGCTCCTAAAAGCTAATGCAATGGCTGCTCGGTTGTCCGCGCTGTTCCCAGACCTTGTCGGCTTCTTGTCCATCTCCAGCTTCTTTGCGTGTTCGTACTTCATCTTCAGGTAGTTTCCCACCTCTCTGAAGTCGGCCAGCTGCATCCAGCAGGTTTGGATGCTGCAGCTCCCGGACACCCCGTGGCACTTACAGGCTCTCCTCATGGTAGCTTTGATTGCCTGCAAAGAGAGGGACCGTGTTAGTTGGTTATTTATTCACAACACATGCACTACTTTCTCCTCCTTGGATTGCATCCCACGCGTAAATGTCCCCAAAACACATACATTGTCCTCCCCTGGCCTCAGTTTATTGCACATATTGGAATTTAGTAAATAAATAGTGGTATTGTTTAATAAAGTACATTTACTAGTAAGTACTAGGCTACTACTTACTACTTACTTGCACTACTTTACTAATCTACTTTACCACAACAAATGCTACTTTATACTTAACTCCACTAAATTTATATAACGAATTGAGTTACTATTTAATTCACAGATAGAGATTATTAACGAATACAGGTCATAAATAAACGATATGTTTTTCGGTTGCAGTATATGAAGTTATTAAAATGAGTTCCACATATATGAATCTGGAATGCCTATTACGCACAAAAGGTACTTTTTCATTCACTTGTGCCAGAGGGCTTTTTCAATGTAGAATTGCTACTTTTACTCAGGTTAAAAGTCAGAACACTTCTGCCACTGTCCATAACAAGTGATAATAAAATCTAGTGAGAAAAGAAAAATAATATATTACCAGTCGGCCTGCCTCGTTGTTATGCAGGTTGATTGCTGCGCGTGAGTCCTGCCCACCTACCAGCGCGTCCACGAACTGTTTTGAGATCTTCTCTCCAAACGCCACGTTATCACTGCAGCCTCCCCAAATCCACCCTCTACCACCTGGTGAATGAAATACACATATTGTTATTCAGTTATCATAATGATGAAACAAATACTACGTAATTAATCTAATGGTAACCTAAATAGATTATGCATAACATAGATATTTACCTGTTTGTCCAATTCTGGAGTCATCACAGCCGCAGTTGTCAAAGTCTCCCATACTGCAGTTCTTGGTGAGCGTGTACATCACTCCGGCAGCGCTGATGCCATGGACGAAAGACGTTTGTCTTGTTGCTATAACAAGTGAAATAGAGTCGATCAGTTTGTATTCCAATTGGGAGAGATACATGAGCAATGGCTGCAGTTTACTACTGTGCGTAAACCGTGCGTAAAGGCATATCGTTGTGCGTAAGGGTGCAATACTGTTGTGCATGTATGGTGTTTCATCGCTGTGGTCCCAGTGATTAATTTATACTTTGGGGTTTGTGACTCGTTTCAATGGAGGTCAGACCACATCAGCCCCTCGTGTTGAATAATTCACTTTGTGCAAAAGAACAATTGTTGGAGTTGAACTGCCCACAATTCCACCACTCCACTTATGCAAGTCATGCAAGGATATGAATATGGACCTACATGTCTTACCACTGCGGAGGCCGTTGTGTGTGGATAATTGGAGCGTGTTTTCTGGGCAGTTCCAGCGCTCCCACGCGAACTGGTGTTTACACTCGTGTATTCCATTCTGTGCGCCCACTTGCACAGTACCGGCATATGTCAGAAAAGCCTAGTGAGAGAAAAATAAAATATAAAGTTAGAAATTGTTGCATTCAATCATTCAGAATAGGTTTTTAATTTAAAAAAATTAATCGGCTAACATATTTGCATTTTCGGGAGTGTTTTAACGCAAACACGTGCCCAGAAAGTTGGATCAACATGTATTTACCTTAGGTCCAGTCATGAGGAAATTATTCACCGTCCTATAGAAAGAAAACAAGAAAGCCATGTTAGTCCCTTGCCACTTTACCACCAGTAAACACATATACACTGAAGTATGTTATAAACGTATTAATCCAAAAGTAGGTCACATACCAAGCCAATGCAAGATGAGCATGAGAGCACATGGATAGCACCATGGCTAGGAAATAAAAAGGTCCCATAACAGCTGTATTCTAAACGGAGAACTTTGTTTGTGTTAATCCCAGATGTTATTGCCGAGAGAGAGGAGAGGCAATTGATGATTTAGCTCAAGCCATGCTGATGATATTTATACGGTCCGGCCCCTTGACAGATTTGTCCTGCAGGTAACGGTCGACTGTGAAAATGCGTCCACGACGACATTGATTGCCCATTCCTTTTGACAAATAGGAGCCTTCGGTGCATAAGTGCCATTCAAATAAATCAGCCCCCCCCCCCCCCCCCCGCTCTCTCCCCTATTCATTCACCTGTCGTTCTCAGGCTCTAATCCCTAAACGAGTGGACGCATATCCAGTATGATTGGACACATTGAACCAAATATCAATAACATAGTTAATTGATTATAGTTTACAATAATATAAATCAAGTGGGGGATATTGAAATGATGCGAGAAGGCGAATAGTCGAAACATATGTAAGATCACTGTAAAACTATCTTGACACATAAACCATTGGAATTCAAGGATTTATTGTTATGTTTTTTAATAGAGGCTGACTGTTGCACTGAAGCCTGCCATATTTCATAATCAACTTTGTTAGACATTAAGACATTAAATATGTCTCCAGTTATACGTTAAGGAAAAACAGGACAAAATGCCGTCCTGAGGCTTAAATGTGTACTTGGAAACGTTTGGGAAATGGCACCAGCTCCCCAGGGAGAAAGACTGCGACTACAAAGTCATAAAGTCTTTCAGGAGCTGATGGTATATAGTCATGTAAATACTCCCTCACACATCGGCGACATTGGCATCGTCCTGATAATAGGATAATAGATGTTTTCCTGGAAAACAACTCGGTGTGAAAACAGTCTGGAATTTACAAGAGTATAAACAAATAACAGCTTTAATGTCCTCCTAACCATAAAATTGTAAATGTTTTGCTTGGGACATCTTTTTTGTTGTTGCTGATGTGTAGTTTTAAATGTAAAGATCGATCATTCATTAATAACATCTGGGATGATCTAGTCCAGTCCAGTATTAGATTTCATTTAGCTGATCATCCTTGATTTAGTCAAAAGTCATCATACCAGTTTCTGTCATTTCATACTCATACCGTGATTTAATGCGAGACGAGTTATTGATTAACATTACAGTTTTTACATTTAATCGCTTATACTTGTTAAATCCCCTCTAAACCACTCAAAATCCCCTGAAACAACAATACACTCTGCGCATCGGGCAATATGCAGAGGGCTGATCGAGCTCCTCCGCACAATAACGAGGAGGTGTAGGTGAGGATAATCCCTACTAATTAGATATGGCCCACATTCATACTGCAATAAGACTGAAACCTCGAGCCCCTCATCACCTGGTTGGGAAATAATACCGAGCGATACAAAATCAATCTGTGATGCTTCAAAATGTGTCCCTAACCGAAGGCTCATTTCGGGATTTGAATGGGTTAATAACCAGCACACAATAGCAATCTATCCAGATGGGCGTGTTGCAGCGTGGGTGCGAGATGTCTCTTAAACACCGAAACTTTCAAGGACAAATCACGCGGATTAAGTGTCATTAAAATACATATATTTAATGAATGTGCTATTAATAGGCTACATTAATAATCCGACTTTTTGGCAGCTGTCGAATGTACAATTTGGTAACTATATTAATACAATGTATTCAACGGTGTTTTACTATCAATTATGTATTACAAGCAAAACAATACTATTAGAATAATAGCACCTTAAGAGCTCCCTATTCATTTCGGAATGTATTTCAACGCATCTTTGTGTATTCCAGCTCAAGAGGGAGACGGAAAGGTCAGGACCTTTTTAAGTTACGCCATGCTTGGAATAACATCAAGTAAAAATGCGCACTAATTAAATTGTTCTAACAGACATTTCAGACACATTAGGCCTTCAACAGAGTGTTGACGGGAGATTTACGGCAGTGCAAGGTGAGAGAAATGGAGCAATAAAGGCTCAGGAGGTGACGGGCTTCACAGGCGGAGGGAGGGTGGCAGGACTGCTGACGCCAGCCCGAGACTTCAGTCAGGGCACAGATCGGGCTGTAGATTAACATTGTAGCAGGAGGGTGTCATGGGAAACAAAATACAAATGTATAATACATCTAAACTAGGCGGCATTAACAACATATCAATAACTGCAAAAAGGTTTAGTAAAAATCCCTTATAGTGAGAAACATCATTTGTTTTGAAATCAGAATGCTTTATTTATCACACATTCGATATGTGTCAGTAATATAACAAGATAACATATAATTAAAAGATGTATATGGAGTAAAAATGTGCAAATAGAAGATTACATAAAATGAAATCCACCTATTACATTTACATATTAAGTTAAGAAACAATGTGCATGTTCTACTAAAATACATTTCAACAAAAATGTGTATACAAATATATACAGGGGTGTATACATCATGTAAATAATGCACACCAGATTGTTGATAACAAATATACATTGTACAGTAATAATCCTAAATGTTACTGCACAGTTTAATAATGGCACAGGTTATACTGAGATTGGGTATTGTTAATACTGCACAGTTCGAGATGGTGTAAACTGTTGATTGGTGAAGTAAATCCAATAGTCTGTTGACTGAATGAAATATCTTTCGTTCTGCAGTGTAATTCCTATTCAGATGTAATGATTGATATATGATCTTAAATAGCCCGTTCTAAACGTCCATGCAGAGTGGTACTTTTACACTGCTGCGTTTGTTTATGGTGTCCGTCTCCATGACACTATTGTTGTCACCAATCCCCTCCTTCCTCTCTTTTTAATCAACCATAATCCAGCCTATCAGAGGAATGCATCTATACTGCTAGCTAACAAGCTAGCTCCTGCTAGCTACACAATCCAGCAGCACTGCTTTTGGAGTGTCTTTAATAATAATAATACTAATAATAGATTTCATTTGTTAGCGCTTTTACAGGTGCTCAAAGACGCTTTACATAGTGAAGATAAAATAAAATAGAGGAACAACAAATACATATATAGTTAAAGTCAAATAATACAAAAACAATCACACATTAAAAGCCAGATTGAAGAGGTTTTGTAAGTGTGTTGAAGGTGGTGAGGTCAGTGCAGTCTCTGATGGGTTGGGGGAGTGAGTTCCAGAGGGAGGGATTTATGATCTTGCTGTACAACACTGAATGATAACAAGTAGGGCTGGAACTCATGTCATCTTTCGTATACATTTAATCTAAATGTGTTTTTATTCATTCATCATTTGCACATTCATCATTTGGTCGATATCAAATATTT
This sequence comes from Harpagifer antarcticus, assembly GCA_902827135.1. Lineage (NCBI taxonomy): Eukaryota > Metazoa > Chordata > Actinopteri > Perciformes > Harpagiferidae > Harpagifer > Harpagifer antarcticus. The sequence goes on along the minus strand of CADEHL010001042.1, from coordinate 7,506,005 downwards.
AAAAAATAGCCCCAGAGAGAGGTCTTCAAATAGTTTTCTTGGCACATTCAAAAGTCTAAAACCTTTTACATGTATTGTCAAAGAAGGGTAAGGCAACACACATTTGAGAAGGCATAATTATTAAGCTTTTAGTTAGCTGATTATCAGAATGTTTGGAGGTTTGGTCCATTAATCATTTATAATGCTAAGATAGCTTGAGATGTCCCCAGGCTGGCTGCCTTATTGGTGCCAGTTAAAAAGAGGATATAAGGAGTTCTGTTTAAATAATTTATTCATTCATATTAGTTTTGCAGTTGATTTATTGTGTTTATTCAGTGTTCTGTTCAAATGCATACGAGTGTGTGTTTAGCCTAGAGGCGATTATTAGGATTCTTCTTCTTATTATTAGTATATTAGTATAGCCAACACTTATTCTTAAATTATTAACAGTACAATATGTTTTGCCCCTTTTTGTACAAAGAACTCAAAGTAATGTAGTTGTAAAATATCATTACTCTAATATGGCTCACATAGAAGGTGTGAATCATAATTGTATACTTAACTATACAGTATTGACCAATCTGTAATCTAGATAACTCATTTGTATTAGTGTATTTATTCTGAGCACTGAGGTGTGTGTGTGTTACACAGACATAAAGGAGACAGCAATAAGCACAGGACTGACTGGTTTCACGTCTTCATATTTATTTCATAAATAAAAGTAAAAAGTTTAATAAGAAAACATCCCACATGATTCGACTCCGATTGCTCCCATCTTTAGACACCCCCCCCCCCCCCCCCTCTCCCTCCCACTAGCATGGATGCCTGCCTCTCTCTCTGTGCTACATCACTACACCACTCCCCAGTTTGGCAATATTGGAGACATGTTAGCTAGAGGCTAACAGTGCAAGACAGGCACCCAGGCTAACGTTTTTCCACCCATGTGGTAAGACAACCCCCAATGAGGGGGTGCCTTAAACACTTTACGGCACCCCGCGATGCTCAAGAGCAACCTTTTCTGAAGACAAAGCAAGAGATTGAAATACTGTGATGATAAAAAAAAAGTGCTTTTTGCTGTGGCATCTCAGCATCTTTTCTTCATGTGCTCGAAGTCAAGGTGTGGCATCGCCTTTCCTCTCTTGCTCGATGGCTGGAGGAGGGAAAAGAAGATAGTTTAGGTCAGCAGGCTTGTGTTTAGTGAATATCTAACAGGGAGAGTGCTGCGTTTTCATTAGTTGTATATGAGTGATGTGCTGATGTTGCAGTAAATAGTTTTCCTTCCGCTCTGCTTGCTAAGCGTATAGTCTTCTGACGGCAGTGAAAGTGATGAGTAGCTACTGCCAGGAAAATTGTTGCAGGGGGAACAAGGCTTCTGCCCAGAAACACACACAAGGGGCACTCACTCTCTTTGGTGGGCAGAGGGTTTTTCTCTTGTGTTTCTGTCTTCTTCAGCTTTGCCTTGTCGAAACGGGCGATCTCCGTCATATCAGGCTTGTCAGACATATTGGCTGTGAAAGAGGAGATAGAAAGAAAACACCTGAGCACACAGATTTCCCCCTTTCCTGTCAGTCATCATACTGACAATGCAGCAGCACATTGTATTAGATCTATTCTGTAATGTAAGAGCAATTACAAGTCATCACAATAGCTGTCTAAATCTAAATGCCTTTGTCTGATGTTGAAGATAATGTTCTGTAACTGACTGAGCAGCACGTGTCGTAGCCACACCTTTCTGTGCAGACATGGCTGCCAGTGAGCGGGGGCAGTCTAGCACATGCTCTCTCTTGATATTCCACAATACCTTTTTGGCGAACATGGGTCCTTTTTTGTTTTACCTAGCTGTCTGCTCCTTTCTTTGTCTTTCTCCTCTCAGAGCCAGATGTCTTTGTTCTCTTTCCTCCACATCCTCTCTTCCTCTCTCACTCTGCCTCTGCATCCACCCCTGCAGCGTGGTGGATTCAGGCAATCCTCCACTGCAGTCATATTCCTGACCTAGCTGCAGGTCTGACTAATCTATTTTCCACAGTCTGCTCAGAATCTGCTGCTGAAATGTGACACATCAGCCATTTGCAAACCTAGCTACTGTAACATCACTAGTCTGTATTCAGAAGAGGAGGCCTAATACAATCCCTTGGACATAGAAAAAGACATACTGGAAACAAGGCCACGATTTGAATTATTTCTTGAAACAATCTTTTCTGGATTACCCTCTAGCAACACATTGTTTCTTAATCTTACCAACAGCCGCAACAGTCCTAATCTCACTGTTCTTCAATCCAATCAGTAAACCTAACGATTCAAGCATTATCTCCATTGTTCCCTCGTCATCCTCCAACATCCCTGTTTTCACATCATTTCCAACAGCCCCTGCTCATCCAGCCACACCCCGGCCTTTGTTTGTCTCTAAAACAGAAGCAGAACAAGACACAGCGACACATTGAGAAACACACTGAAGCAGGGATGATTCGTTCTTACCGGTGTTTGTCAGAAGTGGGCTAGAAATCCACCAGTGGAGGGATAGAGGCAGCAGAGATGGAGAGAAGGGAGAGCGATGCGGAAGCTGACTCAATCTGCCGGTGTGTGCACGCCTGCCTGCATCAAGGGTGTGGGTTTAAGAGGGAGGGAGGGAGAGGGAGAAATGGTGGAGAGAGAGTGACTGCGAGCTTGGTCAGCCTTCCTCCTCGTCACCATGTCCTCTAGGGAAAAGACAAGAGGACTGATGGGGAACAGCTGTGGATGCTTATCTGGGATAGATTATGATACATTATTTATGTATTACATTGTGTGTATTATGGATTTTATGATACAGTTCCCTGAGTCGGTCAGGGACACACTGTGATGGTGGAAAGAGGATTTGTGGCTACCAGTGTGTACTCTGAATACTTCTATACTATTCATGTCATGCTGAGCGTGATGAGTATTAATAAGATTGCAAGTCATGCTATAAAATGAACCAGTGCCGCATAGTATTTATAGCTGAAGCTAGTTTGCAAGACCTGTCCATAGATAGTCCTTAAATACACAAAGATCCAGACCAAACAACATTTAAAAAGCACAAAACACTTCATTTGCCATACAACTCTGGTTAATCATAATGGTCCATGTGCTCTAACAATTCTTGTATACAATTTAATTATATATTGAGAGTTATTAGTATTAATAGGAGTATGAACATATGACCATGCCGATTCGTTCACGCTGCCAAACTAAGGCCCTGTAAAAAGCCATATTTATATATTTATTGTTTATATTTATAGGGAGACATTGTGGACCAGTGCCACACAGCATTTATAGACCAAGCTAATTTAAAATAACCATCCTTAAAAGGACTTTTATACAAATACAGAAAATCAACATCAAAATATAAGTGTGAAATACTTAACAATAATGCAATAAAATGACCATAAAACGCAATGACAAACAGCAGATTATTCCTGACTATATCCCCCACACAATTAGAGCTGATTGACTGAAAATGAATCAGCAACTATTTAGATAATAATCAATATAAGTCACATTAAAGTAACATCTCAAATGTAAATACTTCTAGTTTTATTAATGCCCTTATAGTTAACTATTTACATTTTGCAGTGTTGGTCAAAAAACAAAAAATGTTAAGTCGTCACTTTAGCCTTAAAGGGGAACAGAAATTCTCTTATTTGTGTGTTTACCACAATATGCTTAGTGTTTCAGTTCTGAAATGTAAAAATATCCCATATAATCACACAAATTGAGCTGTCACATCTTTCCAAATTCATTGTCTTCAGATACTTTACACATGATGACATCATACATTTGAGGTTTAGCACTCTAGGTTTGGATTTGAGAGACCATTTTCAGTAGTCCAAGACCATATGAATAACATTAATTTTGAAAACAGCCGTTTTCCCCTTTATGGAAATGAATATGGCTATTTTCAATTTTCTTCACTACTCTAAGACATTTTAAAGACAAACTCATTAATTCATAAACAAACATTAAACAATGACAAAAGTAATCCTTAATTTCCCCCATACATACTCGTTATATGAATACACTGTCAGTAACTCATCTCACTACCAAATTCAATTTTATGATACAACATTTTATTTGAACTGGTGATGGCCTACAGCAGACCGCTTGTTATCTGAACGCATTATTTGAGCATTTCTTGTCTCATGCTTTATTTTGTGACCAAGATCAAACAGCTCATGATTACATCAGGCTCTAACAAGGCCATGACGTTCAGAGCTCATGGCCCTTTGCTGACATCATGAAAGCTGCCGGTCCTTAATCCTGCCAGAGCTACAGTTACAGAGAGGGCATCTCTCTCCGAGCAGACGTCTCAACTCAGAATAGCATCGCCATGATGAGTCAACGTGACCTCAACCTTATGAAATGATACGATGAGCCAGGCCTTGAGATCTGGGGAGCATAATGTGTGACATCATGTTCCTGGATGGCTTTACTGGATCACAATGAGGTCATACATACTGTACATACCTATGGGGGCTTTGTTAGGAGGCTGTGCCACCATCTACTGGCTGATGTGTGGAACTGCTTCATTTAACAAGAGTCATTCAATCACAATTCCTGGAAGGAGGAGGAGGAGGTTGTTAAAGCACAGCTCTCATATGCTGAACAAAAAAAAAACCTGGAATGAATGTCAAAATGACCGACTTCCTGTTGGGTTTATGGTATACCTCTAAAGACTCTCCACATGTGACCTATACCTACCACATTTCCATACAAGTAGGATCAATACATGTCAGACAGGGACTGCTCTATTTGTGAAGCTGTTGGGCCATTATTCCCCACTCATGCACAAGACCAATATTTTACATGAATATTCAACATGGCGGATATTTTAGTGATGATTAACCACATTTCTAAGCAATTTAAGGCTCTCAAAAATACAATTTGTTGGAGAAAATAATAATTAAATTCCAATAGGCTCATTTGACAAAGATGTTGTCAGCGCGCAGACCCTAGTAACATGCTTGTTACACTTCCCCTCTCTATTAATTGCTGAATACAACAAACAATGCCTCATAATCCAGTCTAACCTATGTGATAGCCCTGTGGAGCTAATTATACGTCAGTGCTCTTCAAAACACGTACTGGTTTAGCCTTTCAGATGTTTGTTCATAATGAGTTGTTTGCTGCTTTAGGACACTGTGGGACAGTGAGAGGGGAAGATCTTTGACCTTCTCTAAATATGCCCGAGCCCTCATATTAACCTTTCTGTTTGAAATGTTATCCTATTTGAAGCTTGGAGATGCGAGGCCAACTGACAAAGGTCAGACTTGGCAGCCAGATGACCTGTCAGAACAGTAAGGGCGTCTCTGCCTGTTGTCTGGCTGACTTATAGACCAGCAAAACCTTTATAGACTTATAGACCAGCAAACCTTTCCTGGGATCAAGTCTGTCTCGGCCCTGTTTGTCAAATATCAGAGAGGAACTCATAGAAAGAGCCAGAAGGAAAGCAACCACATGCAACTTAAGATGGTTCAGTGTATGGATAGCTGTAATTAATTGAATATCTATCTATTTATTTAGCAATATTCAAAAAATAGAGGAATGATTTGCTTATGCACAGTAACCAATGATGTCATATATGGTGTGAACACAGGATGGCAGCACAGGACACTTTAAGATCTTTGATGCACCGAGATGAAGAGTCTATGATGGCCCACCAGGGTGCACTTATCCCTCAGCTTGTAGCAGCTTGAATCCTAATGACACTGATGTGATAAAAGAAACAACTCTTTACGCTTTTCCAAACAGTCTTTTCCACTCTTGCTCATAGAACTTTAAGCCAGATAGCTCAATGGTTTTGCATCACACTCAGAGAGAACAGGAGATCATTCAACTGATTGGAAAAGGAGAAAGTATTGTCAATTCCGCAGTCAATCATTTACTTTAATGAATATTGCAAACAAGCAAAAAGCAGTTCTATTTTGTGGGGATTTGTTGTGTTTGTTTTCTGTGACTTTCCGGTAACGGGGGTTAAGATGGAATGCATTCCTCAACATATCGAAGTGAGTTAATGGGTTTACATCGGGGCTGTGCAAGCAGTCTGTATGATCTGTGTTTACTATACAGTTTGGCATAGCAACTAGGCAGAACACCACTTCTGTTTAGTTTAGAAATCATATCATACGCATGTTTTAACATGTTAGCATTGTCGTTGGGAGCTTCCAGAGTGCTGCAGTTATGACGTCTTTTTTGTCTGATAACCATCAAGTTAGCATTGCAAGGGCTGCCTTGAACAATTCTAATCATCATGTTCCACTTGGTTTGAGCAGAACATAATGCTATGTGGCTAACAAACAGTTAGGATTCTTAGATATTTTGTTCAGCAGGATAACATATTAACAACACTTTTATAAAAGTCAAAGCGTAAATACAATCACCAGAAGTAAATAGCTAACACTGGGCTTTGAACAAATTATAACATGGTCACATGACTTTACGTTACCATCGCTAAGCTAAAGCCGGCTAATGTTTGCCATGACAACGTTTAGTAGTTCCGTTTTAGACATTTGTTAGCAACCACCTTTTTTTAAGATACATCAAGACATTAACCAGTGAGGTGTTTACTGACATATAAGAGCGGAAAATATCTTACCTTATTTTAGCTATCTTACCAAAAAACATTATTCACAAACCATTGACTGTGAGAAGAGCCAAAATGCTAAGTCATCTTCAGGTTTATGGATGGTATGCTGACATTAGCATTTAGCTAAAGCACCACAAAGCTGTTAGCATGTCTGAAGACTTTTGTTTGTTACATTTCACTCTCATCCTTCTACTGTACCAACAGACTCCTCATCCTTCTTACCTCCTGGTTGATTTACTTGTGGTCCTGTTCATATATTAGCCAGCTACATTTGTGCTCTCTAAAGCTTAGGTAAAGTAGTGGCTTGTGGTTTCTCAGCACTCAATGTTAACATGAAGAGAAAACACACATTCCTGTTCTCACACAGGTCAAGTTACATTATCATCCCAGTTAGATGAGAGATGAGATTAAGTATAAGCAATGAATAAAATGTAATTATCAACCACATTCACTCAAATGTAATGCTGCCATGGCGTTTCTTTTATCAGCGTTATTGAACCAACGGAATGACTTTAACTCCGATATGCAGATCTTCTTATTACTTTGTCAGTCCTTGTAAGAGTTATCTCTGAAACAAATCTGATTACGCCACACTTAAAGAGGAATTAACTAAATCGAGCTGCAGCCACACCAGACTGGGTGTGTTTCAGCAGAGTTGTGGGATATTTTAGGATGCATTAGGATCAGAAAGGACAGATAAGCACACTGCCTCAGCTCATGATCTCCACAACTAATGATGCAGCGTCTGATTGGTGCCCTGTGATCCATCACCCGACCAATGAGCTGAGAGTATCTCGGTGTGGAGGAGTTATCTCACCTAGCCAGCTGGAGGACAGAGACAGAGATGAAAAGAGGAGAAGGAACATAGCAGAGAGAGGAGAGGAGAAAGGGATGAGAGATGAGGAACCAAGAGAGAGGAAGAGATAGATGGAAGATAAGGGTGCTGCTATAAAAACAAAACATGTATCAGGTACAAAGAAGTGATTGCTTTGAATGTGAGGCCCATTATGGTCAGCGTGTGTTCACGGTGTTGTTATCAGTGTTTGTGTAATATCACTCTTCATGCAATATCTACGCATTTAGGGTGAGCTTGTGCTTTGTTTGTGAAGACATCAAAGTAAATATCCTCTATGCATCTTTCAACATCCCTCTCTCCTCTACTTTCTCTCAGGGATACATGCATTACATTAAAGCATGCACACAACTCAAGGCTTGAATGGATTAAACCTAATTATCAATCAGTAAATGAAATGAAGTGACAGCACAATATACTCATTTGTTAAAAGTAAAAGCTGGGCAGTATTATCTCTTGCCTTAAGGAGAAATGCTTTGAGTGTTTTGGAAATGTTTCATCACTGGCAATTGAAATGAAAATTAGTTACTAAACATCACAGTAATTCAGCTTTATAAACCCTGAATAATAAGGATTTCTTAAACAAGGAACCAAAGTCTTGAAAATAGACGGAAACAAATGGGCATTTATCAATTGAAAAGAACAGATTTTACTGACCTCCTGAACTTACGGGAAGAATCTCGGATTTCTATATATGGCCGTACTGTTGTTGCTTGGTGTAATTGTTAACAATCTATCAATCTAATGTTTGTGTCTGTCTGCTATGTGTGAAATCACACCTTTTCAACACCAGCTAAGAGAAAAACACATCTGACATATATAAGCAGAGACGTCTGGATTCTAGAATAACAAGTTTATGTAAAAGAGAAAAAAGGAAAATAATAAGTACCCCATCTCCTAGCCATACCGTGACATTTGTCCCTTCTACTATAAGCCAATTAGTCCACTTAAACTCCCTTTATAGAAATCCCTATTGTGTCTCCATACTTCACCTCTTTAGTAGAGATTAAGTGGTATGTTTGCAAGTAGCCATTGTTGTTTCTAAATTCAAAATAAATAATGTATGAAATATTAATGCATAGTAAAAGTTTTCTCTGATTTCTAGCTTGTGGCAATAACTATGTGACTTTGAGGTGTCTCAGAACATAAATTCATTTTATTTTCATCTTATAAACCTTTCATCACATGCATGAATGTTTAATGCCATGTGTCTTTAGTCTCTCATATTTGCAAATGTTTTTTGTTTTGCTTTCGACCAAAGGCAAGGTTGAGCATTTTTAATAATCTGCCAAAAATGCTCAGTAAAGTTGTATTGAAAATGTACACTACACGCCTGCTGTTAAAATGTATTTTGCATACATTGTTTAATGTTTCTTTAGTCTTGGCACTATCTTGCCATGGTTGTGCTGTGTTTCATGCTTCGAATGCTAAAGTAGGACTGTTGTGGATTATTTCTCAAGTGTAAAAGTCTAAAAATACATTGGAGAGCCATTCTCAAACATACACAATGCATTCCAGTCAACTTACAGACACATTTGTGGTACATTTCAAAAGAAAATAAATGTTGTTATTAACTTACCTTCTCTCTTTAATATTACAGTGGTGTAAGCATTTCATCTTAACTTGTTCACTCTCTGTGAATAGCGAACTATGATGTTATCCCTTGTGATCCTTTACAGTAAGAGGGTTATTAGTGTTGCCTCTGATAGGAAAGCTGTGTGGGCTGAGTGAGTCATAGCTGCTTTCAAAGCAAGGATGAATTGTTAAAGGAGCATTTTGATATTTATAACTGTAATACAAACGTCCAATAGTGACCAAGAAACCGTCACATTTCAACCTCTGAGCCTCTGGCACAGCCTACGGTGGTCTGTAGTGGACATAATTAAAGAAATGTTGTATAATAATCTTACACCCAGAAGTAACATTTACTGCAGAGTAATTATATCAGGGTTGAACCGCTATCACCACATTTGAAATTGGACTAGGTTTGTAACGCTATACCATTGTCATGGTTTACCAAAGTATTAAAGGTGACAGTTATCATAAAGTGTCCATTTTCTTATCCACGGTATTTAAAAAATAGAGTTTGTGTGTGTGTAAGTTAAACATAGAGAGAAAGAAGCACTCACATGATAACAGAGTTTATTTTACAGGACATTGTTAAAAAATAATAATATTTTTTTCATTTAGTAGTTAGTTTTACATGTAATAGTTCTCTAACATGCTTTAGTTGTACTTACAGTATCAGGCTATTTTCCTCAGGTTTATGATCATGTTGCTTCTAATAAAATGTATGCCATTGAAACTGATAATAATATTAATATCGATAATAATAATAATAGTATACTCAACTGAAGCTGACATATTTTCTGAGGCGGTTATCGTACTGCGAACATCTCCTACCGTTACTACCCTATCTTTGATTATTGGAAAATGCAAGTACAGTATTAAAAATCCCCAATCTCATTTATTTATGATAAAAAGTATTTAAAGCACCTTTTAACAAGTGCCCTAAGTCATTCCAGCACATTCTGAAGGCTATTTGATTCAGCCGTGATGAATTGTAATGGCTTTGTCAGCGCTGTCAGCCGATGTTTCTGAGCCTTTGCAATGAGAAATCAATACAGAGGTTGGCTTGGCACCGGATGTGAAGTGGCAAGGTCAGCATGCAGACGTATTGTTAACGCTAAGACATCGACAGAAGAGGCCTCATCTTCTATTAGGATCAAAGGATGGAGACTTTGCACAGTACGAGACGGTGCCACACACACACACACACACTCATTTTGAGATGAGAGGAACTGCAGATCACTGAGGTGACAGTCGGTTACTGGTTGCCTTGACAATGAGGAGACGAATAAAAGGTGAATAGCTGTGAAAGTATGCTTTTAAGATTGAAAAAAACAACACTTCTAAGGCTGAGAAATGTATTAATATTGTGTCAATATCGTGATATAAGACATACGTATCATCTTACATTTTGGATATTGTAATATATGGCATGTTATTTTCCTGCTTATAAAGGGGCTCTAATATGCTTATTATAAAGGTGTTTTCCTTTACTGTAGTGTGTGCGTTTGTGCATGTAAGTTGTCTGCAAAGGGTAAAACCCAAAGTTCCCTCCCTTCTGGAATTTCTTATATTATGTCAACACTACTGCTGAATACTCATCAAAAATCTCATTTTAAAAATATTTTCTGAAAGAACCAATCAATAATCAACCCCACATATAGATTCGATTTTGGGGTATTTGATCAAAATAGTTATTTTTCCTTCATATCACCCTACATACACACAGTTCAACAAAAAGTATTTATCTTTTCTGTCGGAAACATCAAAACTACTCATGTGACTTTCTGAGTCATTTAAATCGGTGAAATTGAGCCATGAAAATAAACAGGAAGTATATCTAGCAGAGCAGAGGATGGGATTTATACACCCTCCAGTGATGACAAAACAAAACCAGTTTGTTTTGTTGTTGCAGCTTCACACTGGGTGGATACGAGGTGACATCTGTTCAGGAATCCCTGCTCATACACCTGAAAGGCTTGGCCGCTCTTCTTCTGAAATAGAAAGATTAATAAATGTCCCTGTGACTGCTTCAGGATTTAGAAAAAAACAACCAGGTGTGTGTGTGTGCGGGGCGCATCATCTTCGGCACAATATGCTGAACGTTATCTCCGCACAGCCACCTGTTTATATGAGGGGAGTCAACAAACGTCATATGAATTCCAATAAGGCTCACCCTCGGAGTACACACACTTCATCATCGTGAAGCTAGCACTGTTCACTGTAATCTAAATCCCTTATTTGAAAGCTGTGTGTGTGAAAGAGAGACGGGAGGCGGCAGGCAGGGAGATTATAGCTGACAGTTTTCAGTGGTCTGAGGGGAAATGTGCAGAGTGGGGTTAAGATAAAAGGACTCTGGTACTAGCAAGGGATTGATCGCAGGGTTAATGAGCAAGAACTGCACTAATCATGAAACTGACAGGTAAACCAGAAGTTTCAAACGTAGATGTAGAAAACGCGCTAAAGGAGACTTTGATTTGACTTGTGGTCATCTCCAAATGTTGCTTTTACATTTCAAGCAACCTTTTCCAAGTAAAAGAAGAAGTACAACTCCTCTGCTTGTTAAAATATTCACTTCACGTGCTGCTCCCATTTTCAGTAAGGAAATAAGACTTTTGAAAATGTGTTGAGAATTAAGGCTGCTAATCCCGAGGATTAATACAATTGAGTTTGCTGGATTTTGGTAATGCCCTGTTTCCTAAACTTTGCCCATTAGGCACCTGCTGCTGTCACAGTCCAATGGCCTCGCAGGAAATTGCCTGCTTTTTGGAGGGAGAGCGAGAGAGTGCTAGGCATTTGAACTGCAGCACAGAAAAAAAACACTCACACACTACACAAAGACAGGAGTTGGGATTTTGCTGTTCTCGCCCTATGGCTTTATTAGCCCAATTACCAGCTTCAGTGTGTGTTGGTGTGGGAATGCGTCAGTGTGTTGCTGCGGGCAGGTGCGTCAGATTGACAGTCCGATTTCATGCACCACGGGCTGCGCCACAAACACACATGCTCTGTCGTGGAGTAGAAGAAATGATTCGCCCGAGGCTTTTACGAACCTGGTGATTTCGAAGAGCCAATTGTGAGTGAGCCACTGGCCACAGATTACCATATAGCTCCTCGCCTCATTGTAGCAACTTGAAGCAAAGATTGTGCTGCGAAATTGCACCCTGTTGAGTATAAATAGCAGACTGTTTTTTCTCTCTTTCAGTTTGTTTGGACATGAAAGCACTTGCTGAGTGTCTATGCTGTTTGAGTTTCAGCCACACAACAGCCACTAGCTGTCACACTTAAACAAGGAGAGAAAATGAGTGTTTCAGTCACAAGGACACTGTTTATGATGCAGAGCAAAAGGTCCAGTTTATCATTCATCCATCAAGCTGAAATGTCTGAGGTTTCAGATACAGAAAGCTATGGCTCAAAGCAATAATGGGCATCTACCAATTGGAGGGTCGATGGTACGATCCCCAGCTAGTCAACATGTCGAGGGGTCTTTGGGCAAGATACTCAACCCCAAATTGCTCAGCTATTAGAACATTTAGTGTATGTGAGTCGATTTGGATAAAAGCGTTATCTAAATGACATGTAATGAATTATAATGTAGTTCTTCGCCATGTAGTGATAGAAAAACAGCAGCAGTTTTTAACTTTAAATATAATCAAATACATGTTGACGATTTACAGGCATGGAAAGTAATGCCAGCTACAGTTTGGACATGTGTTGTCATTTATAAACAAGTTTAGAAGTGGCATCAAGAATACTTTCTTACACGTTCTTCGCAACTAATATTTAGTGTTTCCCAGTCAGCCACAACCTAACCCTCTCTGAGGGGTTCCTGTTTAAAAGCCAGTTAATTTAGGTACAAATAGACTTGTTAACCTCCACAGTAAGTAAGAGTTTTGTCTGTCTGCCCCAAATGTGCTGAATAAAAACAACTGACCTCGGCCCTTTTGAAAGAAATCCTTGTGGAAGCTCGCCCACTATATTAGCATGATCCTTGAATCAAAACCTTTCTAGACCTGTTCATCCTTCTTTGATCTATAAATCATACACCAGGCAACTGATATATTAGGCGCCAGCGAGGGCAATGCATCACCCAACCACATTTACAAATGTTGCATTGCAGCGCCAAGGCTGAAGAAAAACAACCTACGAAACACTCCATCCATAACGTAAACAAGCAGCCGAGGATGTGGAGCGCAGCGTCCTGCAACACTCCACCCGCCTTCCCTTTTTACCAAACAGTCTGATGCACTCATGTGCTTTCACACTTGCTCATTCCTTCTCTCTTTAACCCGTACACTGCGTATTCATAGGCCGGCACATGTCATTATCTCTTGTGTTGTTTCCTTCGTGATTCCCTCCCAAGTTGCTCCACAGCAAGTCAATTCATTACTGTACATCTATAGCGATGCCTCTACTGACCCCATTCTCATCTCTCTAGCCCTCCTCTCCCCACCTACCCAGCACCATCTCCGTGTACAATGCCCTCAGGGAAGAAAACTAGTGATTAGTATGCTGATACATGAGCCAGTGGTGGTACCATAACTAGTTAAACAGCTATTTCCACAGAAGCACGGGAGAAGCCTCTGATGTGAGCGTGTCTTATAATGAGGCTGAAGTAACACGGGGGTACATACTGTTCCTGTCACAGTGAAAGGTATAACGTCGATGACAGATGCTCTCACTATGTGGTCTAGCACTGACTCACCCCCCATCTCTCTATCTGTCTTACTCTCTGTCTGTCTCTTTGTAAAGTGCGTAGGGGTTGTGCGGTTACATAACAATCCACACAGATTCCTGGGAACGGTTTTCTGTTGTGCGAGCAAAAGCAGCGAGGGAGCGTTACCATGACGATGGCATTAGAAACCAACCTTGTATCAAACCATGCGTGTGTATATTTGGGTCTTCCTGTTGCGTTCTTTCCATGTCTTTGCGCTTGCTGCATTTGAAACGGTTCCATTAGAAGGGGTTCGGAGAAATATGGGCCCCTTGGTGCATCGAAAGAGAAGAAGATGGCAGGAGGGTGGTGAAATCTGTTGCTGGAAACTTGCAAGATGGAGAAGAAGAATTAGGGTGCAGGGGAATTAATTAGAGGGAGGGAGATACTGATTGTGGACCCAGATGTTTCCAAATGATCCGTTGATACCCCCCACCTCCCCAACTCCCCCTGTGTTTCCACACTCCTTTGAATACGTCATTTTGCCAATGCTGTAAGCAGCCTGTGCACCAAAGCTATGAGTAAGCTGTGTGTGGGTTTGTGTGCTGTGCATGTGACTGTTGGAGTGTACCTGCCTGTGACTGCCCCTAAGAGTGTGCACATCTACTGTTTTTGACCTGACCTACTCCGATCCGATTAGCAGTGTTTTCTCTGGCCAATGCTACGGGGTGTGAGTCCATGCTTGACCCACAACACGGGTCACGTCCCATTCCTCTCAGGTCTCCTACATCCCCCTGTCTCCTCTGCCTGTCTGGCTGGCTCACAGCATTCCAGGTGTCACGATTGAGTTTTTAGGGTATTTTCGTTCTCTTATTATTATAATGCTGAAACGTTGTGAATAGATTTGCTGAGAAATGACAGCATCATCATGAGACAAGGGAACTTCAGATATATATTTGAATGCTCCGACCTTATATATAAAGTCTATGGTTCTGACCAGGAATAGCAATGTGGTGAAAATGCAGCTTCCTAATTTATTTCAAGGCAACAAGAAGTTTCTTTGAGATTATTTAGACGCTGTTGGCGATGTTAATGGTCCCATTGGTGGTCCGGATGTCAGCCATAATGAAAAGGAACAATGTCAATATCATTATAAAAGTCAACGCTTCCAATGATATTGATTCAGCCCAATGCCAGGGTGCTTCGTATTCTGAATTGAGGTATCTGCATTGGTATTGGATCAGTATATTCCTGAAAATGTCATATGTCATCAGAAATAAAATGGCATAGTACTGTATTATTAATTGATTTGGTTTTGGTAACACAGTCTTTAAAAGTCATTGAGGTATTGCTAGAACTGGACATCCTGTATTGCCATCTTCTTACCATGAGCATGGCAATACACCAACAACATTGCAGTCCGCTGTTTATTTTTAACACATTTTCTCAGTCAGAATTTTCTCAAAGTAGAAGGCAGTAAAAGGCATACAACTTAGGGATACCGAATGTTGACATTGGGCGTAAATCCTGAAGTTGACAGTAATTCCTGTCGTTACTTGGCTGAACACGTTGTGTAGATCAAGAAGCCTTTCTGTTGACTGTTGGATGATCATTTAATGTGGTTGATTGGCTCCTTCTTGATAATCATGATAATCATTGTGGCCACATGGGACTCATGTAATATAGTCATCAAATTCACATGAATGGATGAGTGAATTGTTGTGAAACCACCAGGGTAGAGATGTCAGAAGATTTCCCATTACTCTGATGTTGTCAGCATTTGCAACATGCAGTATGGGGTCAACTTGATCATCAATGCAGATCATGTGATGATGCAAATGACTTGATTACTCATTTGTTTGGTAGGTAGCATAAATTATTATTTAGGTATTTTTTAAAGACTTTCTAAAGGGTTCTGTCCTGATCTCATTAACCGACTGCTGTTTGCTTTAGTTTTCTTAATTTTGGAGCCAAATGTTTATTTTCTAACTCTGTCTACTATGGGTGGTAAAACTTATATTTGCTTTCGACCGTACTGTGCATTATAAGGATATCTATTTTTTGTAAATGTCCATAGCGTTGCCGGTGTATGCACTCTCATGCCTTCTTTTATTACTCAAACAAACACATTTCTTTCCCTACAGAACATAATGGATTTGATATGTTATGGAATAATCCATAAAGTTTTCACATTACTTTGTATATCCCATCCAAGTAATTAACCAAGAGTCTAATCTGTGTGTAACCATCAATACGATCAGCAAGCTACGCACGACCGCTTGATTTAAAATTCATCCAGAAGCTCACGTCCCTTTAACCCAATTTAAACTCTACCCTGATAACGCGTACAAGACCTGGCTATCTCTTCTTTGTTATTACTCACAGAAGAGATAGCCACTACCCACAGTAGTCTATCAGCGGGTTTCTTAGCACTTCCTCCTATTCCACCGCTCCCTCAGACACCAAGGGACAGTCTCATAACCTTGTTGTCCTGC
Organism: Harpagifer antarcticus; assembly: GCA_902827135.1. Taxonomy (NCBI): domain Eukaryota; kingdom Metazoa; phylum Chordata; class Actinopteri; order Perciformes; family Harpagiferidae; genus Harpagifer; species Harpagifer antarcticus. The sequence goes on along the minus strand of CADEHL010001042.1, from coordinate 7,489,857 downwards.
AAACGGTTTAATGGCTTGAAGAAAACTTTGATGTTCCCGGTGGCATTCACATTTTTATTATATGTTATTTCAGATCCTCAAATGATTTACATGTGAGGGTAAAATACCAGCTGTTGGTCATGAATATGGCAAAAATCCGCAGACAAATGTTGTGACAGGACGACATCTGTGCTTCTGCTGCATTAAAAGACTCAAAATGGACCCAGCTGAGTCCAGCAAGGAAAGGAAGAGTCTCATAGATAAATAGATAGAGAGAAAATATGTGTGTGAGAGTTTGCGCATGCATGTGTGTATGGATAAAAGTGCTGCCATTCAAGCTCCGGGGGTTTATCTTTTTGGAGCAAAGGCACATGGCTTAGCTGGTTTTGCTCTGGGAACAGCAGTGTGTTCACTCTGAAGATGCGACAGCAGGTATCCACTAGGGGGTGGAGGAGATATGACACTGTGTCATTATGTGCAAGGCATAAAACATTTGCAGCACTAAGCTCCTGTTTTTGCTCGGTTTTGTTGTCTTCGAACGTGCAATCACAACACACACACACACACACACACACACACACACACACACACACACACACACACACACACACACACACACACACACACACACACACACACACACACACACACACACACACACACACACACACACACACACACACACACACACACACACACACACACACACACACACACACACACACACACAGAGCAGCAGTGGGCTGGAAGGGTAGATAGAATAGAGTGAGGATACATATGTTCGGACAGTTATCTCCTCCCAGTCAATGCGCCACATGATGACTCCCTGAGAGGCTTGAAATTACAACCATGCATTGCTCATGGGAAGTAAAAGTATTTTGGATGAGCGCATTCACAAGCTCCAGCTTTTTTTTCCGAACCCCCCTGCTGCGCTTTTGTGCTGACATACACTTACAGGCACACTACTTCGCACACACATACATGGAAAAAACCATGACACACTCACACTTAAGAGTCCATATGTTTACAGATGGCTGGATTCATTAAAATGAAACATTGATTTGATGTAAGTTACTTACTCTGACACAGCAAGCTGTAAGAGTTTTTCTTAACTATTTAGATTACAATAATGTATTTCAATAGAAGCTGCTCTTCCTGAGGTCCCCATTTGAAATATTTAGCAAAGTTATGATGACAGAAAATGCATCAATATACAGTTCTGGTAAAAAATAAGTAACCACTGCAAAATTATCAGTTCCTCTTGTTTTACTACTTATAGGTATTTGTTTGAGTAAAATCACTTTTTTATTTTATTCTATAAACTACTGACAACATTTCTCTGTGATGGAATTCAACAGACACTGGAATGGACTGGTTGCCATACATGTAGAGATTGAGATTGAAGACAATTGTGAAGTGGTCTCTTAATTTTCCAGAGCTGTATATCCATCGATTTAATTGACTTTGATAAAGCCCTCCTCCGCCGGATTATTGCAATAATGAACATCTCCTCAAAAGAAAAAGCTGATTTAATTTAGGATAAATATATTGGATGTTCGTCACAGAGATCTGCCAATGAAATAAGTCCCAGGGGTGTAGATTACATCAAAACGAATCACCAAACATTTAGACAGAGGTTTCGCTCCACTCCACCCAATGCAGTTTGGTTTCGTGCTCACCACTCCACTGAGACAGCTAACTGTGTCTTTGTGGAAAAGGTTAAATGTATGTTGGACATGAGCCCATATGTAGGTGCTGTCTTCCTTGATCTCAGGAAGGCATTTGACACTGTTGACCTCCAAGTGATCCTTACAAAGCTGACTCATTTAAATGTTTCTGCAGTTTCTATACATTGGTTTAAGTCTTACTTATCGAACAGAAAACAGTGTGTTTTGGTCAACGGTGCCAAATCCCCCTACGTTGTCAACCCTGTTGGGGTTCCACAAGGTTCCTTTCTTGGACCGTTACTGTTTTCACTGTACATTAATGACTTGCCTAATGTATGTCCTGAGTTGAATGTGCAAATGTATGCCGATGATGTGGTCATCTTTGTACACGGGAAGAACACTGCAATGATCTCATGTTGTCTCTCAAATGCTTTGGACAAGGTTCAACACTGGCTGAACAACATTTGCTTACAGTTAAACGTAAAAAAAACAGTATGCATGATGTTCAGTAAACGACCAGTCAAAATCGAAGGATCCAATGTGTTTTTAAACGGAGCAGAAATAGAACTAGTCTCCCAGTTCAAGTATCTTGGAGTCCTATTGGACTCAAACTTGACTTTTAAGAAACATATTAAGAAAGTATCCAATACCATTAAATTCAACTTGCAAAATGTTAAACAAATTAGACCTTTCTTAACTGTCAATGCTGAAAAGTCACACCTCCACTGTATGATTCCACATTGAATACTGTTTGACAAACTGGTCGTTTGCTTGTGCCAAAAACCTTAAACCAATAGAACAGCTGTACAAGAGAGCTATCAAGGTTTTTGACAAAATACCACCACTGTACCATCCTTGAAAAACACAATTTCTTGAGTTCAGTCAGACAACTCACGTGTTTCTTTAACATGTTTATTAGAAGCAGCATATAGTTGAGTTTGGCGTCTAGGCTCGGGTCTCATCACTCCACAGATATACATAGCACGATGAGTGATGATTAAATAACTAACCCCCCGAGCCTACAGGTGGAAGCTGGGGTGGTGGTGGGGCAGGCAAGCAGCAGCAAGCAATGCATAGAGAGATATCTGGCAGGTTAAATAGAGCGGCTTATTAAGGAGACTCTGTTTGGTTGGTTGTAGAGTGGCAAGGGGCGTTATGTATGAATGCAGCATAAGTGCTCGAGTTGACTGCCTGAACTAGCTCGCAGACTTCGCCCCATTTTTGACAATGTTAAGTATTTTAAAAGTATCTGTTTTGTAAATATTTACATGGACTGGCCCCCCCTCCCTTAGGGGAATTCATCCACAGAAAACACACTGGACGCTGCACTAGGTCAGAAACCAGAGGAGACTGTCAGGTCCACCGTAGACGGACCACTTTTGGACAAAATGTCCTCTCCATTAAAGGCAGCTCTTTGTGGAATAGCCTCCCAGCTGAGATACAGATTGTCCCTCTCTCAATAGTTTTAAAGGTCAACTCAAAGAATGGTTGAGAAACAAACAGACGTGTAATCACCGCTAAATGCACTTTAATACAGGGGTATCTCCTCTTGCACTTGATGTAGCTCTTTTATCTTCTCTTGGACTGTATACGTCATAGCTGCTACATTGTACTGCCATGTGGTTAATGCTTATGTATGCTGCTCATGCTCTTTCCGCATATCATGTATTTATTTTTGCAATGTTTATAAATGTCATGTTCTTAAATGTTGTATGTGAGGGACATTTGCTCAAAGCTAAAATCCGGCATATTTACATTTGAAGCATTATTTGTTTAAAGTGCTCATCAATGTGCACTGTCCCTGTTCAAATAAACGAAGTGAAAATGAACATATCCTGCAAGCACTACATTGACTGTCTCATATCTTTCTTTGAGGTAACAAAGTTAAGGTCAAAGGCTGGCTGGAAGATTTATTCCGCCAGAAGATATCTTCCATTTCACAAATGTAATTTCCCTTTTGATGCTGGAGTAGTGGAGGAGAGCGATGACTAGTGTGGACAAAGGCTAGCATATTACACAAAGCAGTGCATTTGTATGTATATACTTTGGTAGAAAATCACATATAATTTGCCTAAATCTTTGTTTTTTACATTCCCCTCACACACAAATCGGTATTTGCCAATTTCATACCTGGTTGAAACTAGAGGAGATGTGCATGTTTATTTCAACAGAACAAAAAAGCAGCAAATAAACCTCTCATCAACATTCAGTTAGAGGGCACTCTATACCAGAAATTCCATCGGCCAGCATGATACATCTGTCAGAATCCTCGTGTCACAAATGGTAGCCATTAAGCAGGTTGATAAGGACAGGACGGCGTCCAGAGTAGGTTACACAGCGCTCTGCAACAGCGAGGTGCTGACCTTCTCACAGGAGGGTGACGGCCAACAATGCCCAGCCACCATGTGTACTCTGACACTCTGACTGCATGAAACCCACGTGGAACTTGATGGGAACCTATGTTCACAGAGAGCACAATAACATGATACATAACATAGCCACCAATGTTTCTCCAAAGAAGGCAGGGGTGGAAGAAGTATGAAGATATTTTACTTAAGTAAAAGTAGCACTACAGCAATGTAAAAGTACTCAACTGCAAGTATAAACTGCTTAAAAGTCCCCTATTATACTGTTTTTTATCAATATATTATAGTTCCCAGTTATATACAAAACATGTCTCTGAAGTGTTTGGCTCCAAATACCAAACACATCATCCATTGCAGCATCCCATAATCCCCTCTGTTTCAGCCCTGTTTCTAAAGTACTGATTCTCTGTCTGTTACTTTAGATGAAAATAAGGAGCCACTCCCCACGTTGTTCTTTTTAACCAAATCTCTCTCAGAGGGGCGTGGGCCGCTCTGAGAGAGATTTGGTTAAAAAGAGGTGACCGTATAGGTGACCGTTAAGTTAATGTCCAGCAGTATTATGGATGGGGATGAATCTGAGGATTATTTTACGTTGCAGAGAAGATTAACAAATATTTTGTGTGACATAAATACTTAAACAAGATCAATCAATCAATCAATCTTTATATAGCCCAATATCACAAATGTTACATTTGTCTCAGTGGTCTTCACAGTTTGTACAGAATATCAGTATGACAATACGACACCCTCTGTCCTTAGACCCTCACATCGTACAAGGAAAAACTTCCGGAGAAAACCCACAGTTTAAAAGGGAAATGGGAGAAACCTCAGGGAGCGCAACAGAGGAGGGATCCCGGACAGACGTGCAATAGATGCCGTGTGTAAATTGAAAAGATAATACATTTGCAACATAGGTAGTCCAAATGTTTGGAAATGCATGTGTGTATAATAGGAAGATGAATCCACGAGGATATCCATCCAGGACCTATGATCCAGGACCACAGCCACGACTCAAGATCCAGGGCCCGCGATCCAGGACACAGGACCGCAGGATCATCCATGACTCCGGATCCCGGCGTATATAAACACCAAAAAGAAAGAAGTTGGGGAAAGCTGTGTTAATCGGAACATGAGAGTACACAGGTATAGACAGAGAGAAGGAGGAAGTAAGATGTCCCCCCACAAACTAAGCCTATATCAGCAAAACTCGGGGCTGAATCTAATCAGCCCTAACTATAAGCTTTATCAAAAAGGAAGGTCTTAAGCGCACTCTTAAAAACGGATAGGGTGTCTGCCGCCCGAACACAAACTGGAAGCTGATTCCACAAATGTGGAGCTTAATAAGAAAAGGCTCTGGCTCCCATTGTACTTTTAGAGACTCTAGGAACAACCAACAACCCTGCATTCTTAGAACGCAATGCCCTAATAGGACAGTAGGGTATAATGAGTTCTTTAAGGTAAGATGGCGCCTGCCCATTAAGGGCTTTGTAAGGCAAGGCAAGGCAAGTTTATTTATATAGCACTTTTCAACACAAGGCAATTCAAAGTGCTTTACAACAAATGAAAGACATTAAGAAAATGGCATTTAAAATCAGTCATTAAAAAGAAAAGCTAATAAAATAAACATTAAAAGAAGAAATACATGGATAAAAGTTACAGTGCAGTCTAAGATATGAATAGTTCAATTAAAAGCAGCCACAAAAATAAAAGTCTTCAGCCTGGATTTAAAAGTAGTCAGAGTTGCAGCGGACCTGCAGGTTTCTGGGAGTTTGTTCCAGATATTTGGAGCATAATAACTGAACGCTGCTTTACCATGTTTAGTTCTGACTCTGGGGACAGAAAGCTGACCAGTCCCTGAAGACCTGAGAGATCTGGATGGTTCATAATTTAGCAGTAGATCAGAAATGTATTTTGGGCCTAAACCATTCAAAGCTTTATAAACCAGCAGCAGTATTTTGAAATCTATTCTTTGACACACAGGAAGCCACTGTAAAGACTTCAGAACAGGAGTGATGTGATCCACTTTCTTAGTGTTAGTGAGGACTCGAGCAGCAGTGTTCTGAATCAGCTGCAGCTTCCTAATAGATTTTTTAGTGAGACCTGTGAAGACACCATTACAGTAGTCGAGTCTACTGAAGATAAAAGCATGGACAAGTTTTTCCAAATCCTGCTGTGACATTAGTCTTTTAATCCTAGATATATTCTTTAGGTGATAGTAGGCTGATTTAGTAACTGTTTTAATGTGACTGTTGAAACTCAGGTCAGAGTCCATGACTACACCTAGATTTCTGGCTCTATCTGTTGTTTTTAACATTGCAGACTGAAGCTCAGCGCTAACTTTTATACGTTCTGCCTTGGCTCCAAAAACCATTACCTCAGTTTTATCTTTGTTTAATTGGAGAAAGTTCTGACACATCCAGTCATTGATTTATTCAATGCACTTACTCAGTGTTTGAATTGGAGCATAGTCTCCTGGTGAAACTGTTACGTAAATGTGTGTGTCATCTGCATAGCTATGGTAACTTATTTACCATAGATAACTTATTTACCATTGTAGGCGAGAAGAATAATTTTAAATTATATCCTGTGTTCTATAGGGAGCCAGTGTAAGGCAGTACACTGTCAGTCAAGAAGTCAGTCAAGTCGCTGAAGCAACTTGACTGACTTCTTGGTACACCCTGATAATAAGGAGTTAGAAAAATCCAGCCTTGAAGTAACAAATGCATGGACTAGTTTCTCTGCATCGTTTTGAGGCAAGATATGCCTGATTTTTGCAATGTTACGTAGATGGAAGTAGGCGGTCCTTGAAATTGATTTTATGTGGGCGTTAAAGGATAAATCCTGATCAAATATAACACCAAGATTCCTTACAGTCTCACTGGAGGCCAAATTAATGCCATCCATAGTTACTATATCTTTAGATAATTTGTTTCGTAGATTCTTCGGGCCAAGTACAATAACTTCAGTTTTGGTCGTGTTTAACATCAAAAAATGTAAGGTCATCCATGTTTTTAAGTCCTTAAGGCAGTCTTGAATTTTATTTAGATGATTAATTTCATCAGGCTTGATTGATAAATACAGTTGAGTATCATCCGCATAACAATGAAAGTTTACAGAATGATTCCTTATAATATTGCCTAACGGAAGCATACGTATATAATGTGAACAAAATAGGTCCGAGCACTGAGCCCTGTGGCACTCCATGGCTAACTTTGGTTTGCGTGGAAGATTCATCGTTAACATGTACAAACTGAGAGCGTTCAGATAGATAGGACCTAAACCAGCCTAAAGCAGTTCCCTTTATGCCAACTAAGTGCTCTAGTCTTTGCAATAAGATATCATGATCGATAGTATCAAATGCAGCACTGAGATCGAGCAAAACAAGAATAGAGACAAGTCCCTTGTCTGAGGCTATTAGAATGTCTTTTGTGACTTTAACCAGAGCTGTCTCTGTGCTATGATGTGTTCTAAAGCCAGACTGAAAATCTTCAAATAAATCATTGTTTTTTAAGTAATCACACAACTGTTTTGCGACCGCTTTCTCAAGAATTTTTGAGAGGAACGGAAGATTAGAAATAGGTCTATAGTTGGCTAAAACCTCTGGATCGAGGTTGTGCTTTTTAAGAAGCGGTTTTATCACTGCTACTTTGAATGATTGTGGAACATAGCCTGATAATAAAGACATATTCATAATATTTAATAAAGAAGTGCTAATTAATGGAAAAACTTCCTTCAACTGCTTAGTTGGAATTGGGTCTAACATGCACGTTGATGGTTTAGAAGAGAGAATCATTGAATTTAATTGTTGAAGGTTAATGGCTGAAAAGCATTCTAGTTTACTATCTAGTGTAATATTAGAACTTACGTTTCCAGGAGTTGATAACACTATACTGGTCAAAGGCAAGAGGTCATTAATTTTGTTTCTAAGAGTAACAATTTTATCGTTAAAAAAGCACATAGAATCATTACTACTGAGTGCTATGGGAATAGAAGGCTCAATCGAGCTATGGTTCTCTGTCAGCCTGGCTACAGTGCTGAAAAGAAATCTTGCATTATTCTTATTCTCATCTATTAATGAAGAGTAGTAGGCTGCTCTCGCTTTACGCAGTGCTTTCTTATATTCATTGAGAGTAATATGCCAAATTAAACGAGATTCTTCAAGTTTAGTGGAACGCCATATCCTTTCAAGTTGTCTCGACTTTTGCTTTATTATGCGGGTTTCGGCATTATGCCATGGAGCTAATCTATGTTGTTTTATTTTCTTCTTTTTCAAAGGAGCAACAGAGTCTAATTTTATTCGCAGCGCATCTATAGCACTATCAACAACATGATCAATTTGGGGTGGTGTACATTTTGTATAAGTTTCCTCCCCTACATGCAGGCATGCTATCGAGTTAAGTATTGGTGGAATCTCTTCCTTAAATTTGGCTATAGCACTAACAGATAGGTTTCTGCTGCAGGAGCTTTTGACTAATGCTTTGTAGTCTAGTAACAGTACTTCAAAAGTTACTAAGAAATGGTCGGATAAAGCAGGATTATGCGGTTTGACTAATAGTTGCTCAATTTCAATAACATAAGTCAGAACAAGGTCGAGACTGTGATTATAGCAGTGGGTTGGTTTATTTACACTCTGACAGAAACCAACATAATCTAATATAGAGTTAAATGCAACAGTAAGGCTATTTTTATCATCGTCAACATGAATATTAAAGTCACCTACGATAATTACTTTATCTGTTTTAAGTACCAAAGTTGATCAAAACTCAGAGAATTCTGATAAGAATTCTGAATAAGGACCTGGTGCACGGTACACTGTAACAAATAAGATTGGCTGCAAAGTTTTCCAGGTCGGATGCGTAAGACTAAAAACGAGGCTTTCAAAGGAGGTATAATTTAATTTTGGTTTAGTATTGATAAGTAAACTCCAGTCAAAGATTGCTGCAACTCCACCTCCTCGGCCCGTGCCTCGGGCAATATGAGTATTGATATGGCTGGGTGGAGTGGCCTCATTTATGCTGACATATTCTTCATGTCTCAACCAAGTTTCAGTGAGACAGCATATATCAATATTATAATCTGATATTAAATCATTTACCAATATTGCTTTAGATGCTAGAGATCTTATGTTTAAGAGACCACATTTAATCTTCCTGTTTTGTTGCATTGTAGTAGTTGTTACATTTACTTTTATTAGGTTATTATGTATGACACCTCTATTAGGTTTTACCTTAAATTGTCCTTGGGCAGACACACACACCGCTAATATTGGGTATTTTATTGGGTTCGGGATTCCTATGGATGACTGCCTAGGAGAGAGCGCAGAGAAGCGTGTAAGACTGCGCCTCCGCCTCCTGGTCTCAACTCCACTTTGTCATGGATTACGTCCACAAAGCCCTGAAATGTTTGCCGAAATGAGATTTGCACCTTCCAAAGTAGGATGAATGCCGTCTCTCTTAATCAGACCAGGTTTTCCCCAGAAGGCTAAAGATAAAGGGGATGCTCAGAGGACACATTTTTATTTGGCGGAACTGCTTAAATCTCATGGTCACAAAACAAACACATTGGATATCATTGTTGTATTATTTTGAGATGAAAATATTAGTACAAATAAAAAAAGTAACTAAAGCTTTTAAAGTTATGGCTCACCAGTAAGTACATCACTTGATGATTGTAATGAATCCCAAATTGTACAAAAGGAAATTGACATGTTTTGATGGAACGAGCGGAAAATCTACTGTTTCTAATTCTTACAACAAAGCCTTTTAGAAAGCACTCTTTACACATGTAAATAAATGTACATACGCGCTACGTGTGGGCGCAGCATAACTTCCACGTCTTTCTTTTAAAACCATTCAGATCTGGCATCTGCTATCATATCTTCTTCCCCCTCACTTACCAGACCTCTTCAGCCAAGCCCCTTTCCTCTTGGCCCATTACATTTCATCATCTCCGCTATCCCTCCTGTCATAAGTGGCCATCGGCTTTTAACAAGACGCGAGAGGCCAGTGAAGCAAGCATGGTTAAACGCTCTCTGCCCCTCGATTTCCCTCACTTGAGCGCAGTGGTGATGGAGTCTCATGTCTGGAAGCTTTATTTCCCCTGCGGGCACTCTAGCATATTGTGGGTCATTTGTAGCGCTTAGATGGCTGAGCTAGTGAGCAGATCTCAGTCTAAGCTTCTCCACAGAGTGCCCCAGTCTCTGCCTCAGTCTGTAAGCCTATAGCCAACAAAGAGAAGGGATCGCAATGCATGATCGCTTTTCTGCCACAGTGAAGGAGCTGCAGGGCAATAGGCTGTAGTGTCCATCGTTATGAGAGGATGTAGTGTCCATCGTTATGAAATATTCTGGGTACCATGTGAACCATACATATCTGCCCTATAGCAGATGCCTTCGGTAGTAAGCACACATTCTCTAAACCTTAATGCAAAATGTTATACAACTAAACGACCCAATTTTCCCTTATGGCAAAAAGTATATTCAATGATTCCTGCCAGTGCTTCCCTTTACTGTTTACCACCCCTTTGCAACAATGGGTCTCTTGTTTCGGACACAGTAGAAATGCAACTTATTTCTCGCCAGCAATCGTCTCCAAAACTAGCTAATTAAACTCATCTTAGCCTTTTGAGTTGGTAAAAAAAGTAACGTCGAAAAGTTAGCCAAATACTGCATTCCCAGTCTTTTTTCTTTCAAATTCAAAAATTATTAATAAGCAGTCTTAACAAGAACCCTTTATAGCTAGATATAGTTCAAACTATTGTGCTAAAAGAGTGAGGCTGAATGTGCCTCCATGTAGGATACATACTAGGCATTTCATGTGTCATAGTATAAAGATGTCCCATTGCTATCGTAACACTGTAAAAGAGCCACTTGCTCAATCCATGACAAATGGCCCATATTCAGAAAAGGGGACTTTGAAACAAGCCCGTCTGAACTTCTCTAAGTTTGTGATGTCACAACGATACATATACAGTAAAGGTAGAATGTGTCTTTCTCTACAGTGCCCTGACAGTTATTCCCCAGTCAAAGCAGACAAGTCTTTTTCAGAAGGTGGGCTTCCATGCTAAAATGGAGCATTTCAGGTTTATTCAGAAAGCCAATATGAGAAAAATAACATGTTTTTCTTTGAAATGTCCAAAATGAAAAGAAACATGATCCAAACACTTTATATACGCATAAGATGTTGATTAAGAATCAAAAAGCTTGACAGAACAGCCCTGCCTGGTTACTTTTGCTAAACTGTGATTTGGCAGTCACTACGGAAGTTTAGTGAACTGTTAATTTCATGTTTCACTGTCAATTATGTGCAGCTCAAACACTACTGCACTCATCATTCACTGTTCAACCATATCCATGGATGCTTCCAAGTAGCTGTTCAAACAGACATGGACCAGATAAAAAAACAATTATGAACCAACCGGCAGATTAATCCGCAGTTTGAAAACAATTTAATCATAACATTTTACAATCTGATAAGGTTAATGGAGCTAAATCTCCGCTGTCGAAGGTGTGATAATGTGCGATAGAATTCCAATCTGGCAAAAGGTGTATTTGGAGTCGAGACAAACAGCCCATTTGTTGGTGTGAGCGGAGAGATAAACTGAACGAGAGGGACTGCGAGAAAACTGCTCCTACATTCATTTCTGAGCAACACAAAAATAAACTACAGGCATGAAATTCGCATCAATATCACTTAATTTGCATGGCCGTACCGTGTACCCATGAAGCTCAGTGCAACCTCTGCCTGAATAGCAGAAAGACTGAAACATAAAAACTGAAATCAAGACGGATGAACTGGTGTCCTCTGTATAGCCGAGAAAGCTTTGTGATCGGTTTATTATGTGACACAAGTGTTTACTGTGCGAAAGAGAGATCTCTGTGGCGCCAGTGTTTTTCTAAAAGCAAAAGAAGACAGTCCTCACTGGATTTGTGGCATCAGCCTCATGTTAATATTGAGCCTGACTCTGTTTATTACAGTCAGACGGAGGTCTTTTTGCCTCAACACATGACTAAAGCTTTTTTATGCAGGCATGAAACACTACATATTTGTGTCTGTGCATGTCTGTGCAGAGATATGCGTGAGAGGGCACAGATATGCATGTGTTTACAGCAACTTACAGTCAAATGTTTTGATGCAGCATTATCAGAGATGCAGGGTGCAGTGTGCTTTGTGTCGGCGCAGCACCTGCTCAGCGAGGCTGTTAGCTCTGTCCTCTGAGATTTCATACTCGCTCATTATACGGCCCTGAGCTGCCTCCACACCGATTCAGCCTAAAACCCTAATGGGGGATAATGAGCCACACAGTTTCCCCCCGCTGCCGACCAGACATCAAGCAGGGACTCGGTAACCACAGAGTCACAGTGCCACAATCTTTGACAATCATCTGTTATGGAGGAAAAAGCAGAAAATAAACATGTTTAAATTGCTAGTCCATGTTTCATGTTTCTGCTGTGCACCTGACACACACCACTTTGTAGATATTTGTTAAACCCGTAGCTACACACTGCAGTTGAGTACCTGCATCACCCTCCCAGGAACCAGTAATAAACAAACCCTCATTATTGGCCGCAACATCTAGGAAAGATCCACACAGAAAAACTGACAGGTCTCATCCAGCTCCAGGCCAAATTGGAACAAGTAACATCAAAAGTGAGATCTAACATCAGTCAGGAGATTTTTTTTGGAGCGAAAGACTGTATTTATCCGCTGATTAATGCAAAAACATTTCATTATGTACAATCCAGCCACTGGCAGCTTGCAGTGTGAAGGGGAGTTTGAAGAGTTTCAACTGGAGTGCTAATGGGTGCGAGTGCAGAGAGATAGACAGAGAATAAGTTCAGAACAAAAAATGTCAAAACAATTCCTGGAATAGTTGCATTTACTCTACAGCAGATATGCACTGTAGCTGCTTCAAATAACCCATCCTATATGGAGCCTATATCTCCAGTGGAAATTGGAAAATAACTCATACTTTCCCTCAATGGCCTTTTAAAAGAAATGCACAACAAAGAAAAGATGGTCAATGACCTTAACGCTTGTGAAAAAACCCAAGGACAATGGAAATTGTTTTCTCTGCTGTGACTTTATACTTCACTGTCTAGTACAATCGCATAGCTGCATTCTGGTCTTTGCAGCTCGTGATATTATTTAGACTGCGACACATTTTAAATTCCCGTTCTGCACCTCAAAGCCAGCATCCGACTCCCCTATCAGTCAAGTCTTACTCTATGTGTCGTGTCGGGTTGGTGAATAGGAGATAATTAGAAGCTGTATCCTTTTATGCTGTGGATCACTACAGAGACCCAACAAGTGCCAGCATACACTCTCAGACAGATCTGCTTTACTGACTTTTGGTACCACTGCCATTGGCTGAGTCGGTATGTTGTGCTGTGAAGAGGTTATTTGTGGCAGACTACTGTGGGGCCTTTGTTTCCCTCGTCTCTTTGCCTCTGACAGAGGGAGGAAAGAACTCTGGCACACTGTGCTTTGATCACACTCTGGAACAGCTTCATACAGATTGAGGGAGGAGAAGAGGGGAATATATGGAGTAATGGGAAAGTGAAAGAGAGCTAAAGAGCAGAGGTGGAACAGGCGGAGTCATTGGTGATGGAGCGGAGAGAGTGAGCAAGCTGAAATGGGGAGTAAAGTTAAGGAAACTGAAACTGCTGTATGTTTGACTACAACACTCTTCCTGTTTGTGGTGGACAGATGTCTTCTTCACTTTTTGGCTAGGTTGTCATTTGGGCATTCGTACACTAATTCTGTCCCAGCATGCTTGACACTGCGGTAATGCTGACATGGTGACATGTCCATTTGGACTGTCATGTCCATGGGAGTTTCTGAGTGGCATTTGAACGTTTTGTGATGTATGCAGGTTTACTCCCTCCCTTAAAAAAGAAAGCATCACAAAGTTCAAAGTTAACAAAGTAGCAGTATGTTTGACATTACAGCTAAATAATATATTTCACTACAAGCCTTTGCGTCAAGGTTGCTTATATATATATATATATATATATATATATATATATATATATATATATATATATATATATATATATATATATATATAAACGGTTCCACCCTTGTTTTGTATTATTTACCCAAACTGCCTGTCAGACGAAATCAAGTACCCCCTTATCGTCACTAACTGTCATGTTCAAAATGTGTCAATTTAAGTCAAATACCATTCTTACCATACATTATATATAAGTTGGTATCATTGCAATTTTCTTTTCATATCATTTAGTGTCAGTGTTTAGGTCGTTTCGGTTCAATATTCTGCCTTCTACTGCAACCAGCAGTGACAGCATCTGTAGTAGTATTGACAATCTAAAAAAACGGAGCAACTCAACTGTCTGCTAGAATCAGTGACATGTGGTTCATGGCTGGTGAGGCACTGACTCTTTCAAAGTCAGATTTACAAATATTATATTTTGACCTTAATCGAAATGTTCGGTTATTTTCAAAAGCTTTTTTAGTCTGATGCTTCAATTCATTTTAAACAGACTGTTCAACAAAAGGATACCCAAAATCTAAATATTGTTCTTTCTTAGTAAGATCCCCATGTTCATTACAATTGTGGTCTTACCTTGACTTGAAGATGAAGTCCATGCTATCCTTCTGGACAACAATCTCCATTACATTTTTGTAAAAGTCCTCCTTATCTTCCTGTAGTTTCAAAAGTCTAGTTTGTTGTTTGCGTCTACCGTCTCTGCTTAGAATAACAGTAGCAACAAGAACCTGTGGGCTCACTTGCGCCCCCTTCAGTGCGGCAGAGGTTATGGCTGCCTCCCCTGGTGCTTTTTTCATTGCCGTTGTATGATGAGACCAGCGAGCCTAAATATCATACATGAAATAAGTTATTTAGAGACTATGGATGCCGAGGATAAATGTAATAAAGGGATCTACAAACATTACATTGGTAACATACAGTGAGATGGTGCAGGCATGCGCTTAGGGCCCGCTTTCCAGCCAGTTTCTATGGGGTGACGCATTCTGAGGTGAGGCAGAGCTCATCTGTGCCTCACCTCACCCCACAGTAACTGGCTTGAGCGCGCTCACAAAATAAGTGCCCGCGCTAAATTAGTGCCCGCGCTCCAGCCAGTTACTGTGGGCTTACGAGAGGCAGAGCTCGTCCCTGCCTCACTTCTCATCGCTACCCGTAGTTGTAGCGGAGCTCGTCCAATTTGCTGATTTTGAATATAAAAAGCGATTGGAATCATACATAAATCAAATTTACAACACAGATCAGTGGAGACATTTTATTATTATTACTATTTAGTTTTTCTTTAGTTGTTTTTCCGTTACATTGGAGTATGACAGGAGAGGCTCTGCCTCCCCTGCCTCCCCTGACTGCACGTCATTGGCTAGAACCATTAAGCCATTAATTAACTATCTATTTCAACCATTCATCTTATATTTTCCATTAACTATTCTAAGCATTTTTTCAAGATAGCAAACCCATTACTGAAACATTTCTCACCTTTATTTCCTTACTTTTAGCTTACTGAACTATTTAACCGTTACATTTACTGTTAAGTAATTCCACAAATAAATACATACATATATTCATTCTGTTGTCTTTTACCAAATGTGGTTAACCACAGAAGAAGTTAATCGGAAGTTTTAACACAAATATGTTTTATTCATCCATTTGAACTTATCAGCTTTCTTTGGCGTTTTATGGGCAAAAAATAATGACCACTCTGTTTTGGATGGCTGTTTCAAAAGAACATATTAACTCTGACTGCACCACATTTCACCCATGCATTGGCTTTAATCATGAAACAGAGCTGAACAAAGAGCTCATAGGAACTTTCTTTCTCTCGCATCAAGCAACCAACACACCAATCCGAAGACTATTTTTAGCTATTAGGCAGAAACCCAATTTAAGCAGAGCGGATTTTTTTTTTTTTTGTGATAGCTACAATTAATTGACCAATGTGCCCGTTTCTGTTCTCCATTGATCCATACTGGTCTGAGTATAACACACGGTAAAAGAACAAGCAGAGGAAGGAAACAACATATATATTAATTAATTACGTCCGCTGTCAGAAACATCCTGAAAGCTATTTGTTCTTCCTTCACTCTCGGCCATCTGGTTAACATTTGTTTTCACCGCTGACTCCTCTGCTTGAATTATGCTCTGGGGTTATACAAACACAGCCAGCTACTAATGAAATATGATGATAGGTGTCAAAGCTTTTGGTCCAGATGCCGCGGCATGCTTCTCAGCTATCAGAAAAGAAAACAACTCATGTCAACACATTTACCTAGGATACAAACAGGTTTAACACCCTTGTCCGGGTTTACCTCTGTCACAACACTTTCCTCGGTTAGGGTTTTATTTGTATCTTTATACTATGTGTGTATGCAGCGGGATTTGTGGATCATACTGTGGGCAGTGAGTGTAATTTGAATATAAAAATATGCACTGAAAACCAAGTAAAAGCCTGTCACTCTTTAGTTACATACACCTGCACAAACATCAGGACTGTCTCCATCTCCTTACAAAACGTCTCTCCAATACAAGTGTCAATTTCATAAACAAGGTGTGAGGCGCAGTGTGTGGGAATTAATTGATTCAAGCTTGCCTTCATATTCCCTCACCAAAAAACACATGTGGGTGGGAATAAACACAATCAGACTGAAACATTGGGGTCGTTTGAGCAGTTCTCTGAGTGAGAGCTGCAATTATTTTGAGCTTAAACCATCATTGTCAAGTCATTTTGTTTTATATTTGCACAATTTGACTTGCAGGGACATTTCATAGTCACATTTGCTAGATATCTGAGTTTTCACTTTAGCTTAATATTTTATACTTACTGCTAAAACAGTAAACCAAGACGAATAGCAGAAATTCTTCTTCTTCTTTTTCTTCTTCTTCTTCTTCTTCTTCTTCTTCTTCTTCTTCTTCTTCTTCTTCTTCTTCTTCTTCTTCTTCTTCTTCTTCTTCTTCTTCTTCTTCTTCTTCTTCTTCTTCTTCTTCTTCTTCTTCTTCTTCTTCTTCTTCTTCTTCTTCTTCTTCTTCTTCTTCTTCTTCTTCTTCTTCTTCTTCTTCTAGTAATGACTAGTTACTACTAGTTAATTAGTATAGGATTGTAGATATACTAACGTATATAAAGGAAGTTTTCAGTATCAGATAAATATTCAAACAAGTTCAAGGTTAATGTAAGAAATGTTATGGGATCTAGATCGGAATATATCATTCAACGCATAACCTCTATAAATGGATATGTGTGTATTAAAAATGATAATGTTGGGATCGGAAGACATTTTTGTGTCTGTTTGTAGACTCGTATTGGCCATTCAAGTTTGATTGAGTGGGAGAGGCAATCAGGGAAACCTTCTGCTATTGTCTGAAAATCATTTAGCTTTTTACAAGCATGTAAACTGGCTACTTGTTAAACAATATGGTCAAAGATGTCTTCGCTTAACTCCAACTCCAGTCTCGTATCTCACGTAGCTTATCGGACTGAGAAACAATTGGCCGGGGCGTTAAAAATCAAGTCCTTGCAGAGATATCTGCTGGCTACACCGGAACCGGAGAAATATAGCCTCTTGCCCTGAGAGTCTTATCGTCGTCAGACAGAAGGCTGAAAAAACATGATCAGGACTTATCGCATCAGCGTTTGCAGAGCTGTATCGTGCTGTTATGTCCTCCGGTCCGGTCCAGTGATTTCAGTTTGACTTTAAGAACACGCTTTAACCCTCCAGCATGAATGTTTCTGTGTGCACACTTTATATCCTTTCTTGAGTGTCCTAAGGAATGTTGTTATTTTCTCTCAATGCCGAGGACCAGATCTAACATTGAACATTTGTTGTCAGGCTTGGTTTCTGTCAGGGGGGCGCTTGTTCTGCTGTCTGGTTCTCTGGGGCTGTTGGGCTGTGGAGAGATAAAGAGCTGTTGCAATCAGTAGGTTTCATGTTAGGGAGGTGTCGCCTGTCTTTGGCCCATGCTCTCAGATAAGGGTATAACAAGCCGTTTCTCAGATTGCCTCCCTCGCTCTTAGCTGCCAAGGCCCTGGAAAAGGCAACACTTCTTGTTACATAAGGAACATCTCCAGTTGTCAGTCAGGGTATGACTGATTCGAGGTGAGATTTTCATGTATTCGCGAAGAACATTCCACACCATTGGTGAAAACCTACTCAGCTATGGTATTTGTCCAATTCTTGTTCGCCTTGCCCCAATTAATTCTGTCTTCTTCTCATGCGTGACATTTTTTATTCTTTTTGCATCTTGGATTGAATGAATTAGTTCAATGTTTCTCAGAAACCACTTACAAAATCCAGCGAGAAATAACAAGAGATTCCTAATGTTTACCGTAGGTCCTACTTCACAGGGTATTTTACAGAATTCAAGTAACCTTGAACTTCAACAGCAAAAGGTAACAAGGTTAACAAGACACTCAGAGAGGAAACATCTTCTTTAATACCACGCCAATCTCTGATGCATCTTAAAAGCAAGAATGCATCGGGCGAAACTACAAGCGAGCAAACAATTTGTGCTGAGATGTTCCCAATCAAATTGCCAATGAGCTAGCACTAGATGTGAGAGGCGGGGGAAGAAACTGGAAATGTCTCTCTGGTCACACGCTATTACTGACAGATGAAAACCAGCCTACGCCAGATCAGACAATGCTCAACTCAGATCACTCCCACTGTGGCATCAGCGATGACAGGAAGCACATAGTAATGACAAGCGCTTTTAAATGTAACAAGCTTTTGTCCTATTTATGATAAGATGAAAGCACACGGGAGAGCGGAGGATGAATTGTACACAAATGATTAGGAAACAGATAGTTGATTTGATGCGAAAGAAAAAGGATTAGCACTGTATTCGTCAGCACATCTGAGAATGTTATTTTCCATACATGTCAGAGTGGAAATGGTTAAGCATTATGTTTTTGGTTTGCTGGCTTCGCTATTGCTCAGGGAGCCCACAGGCACCACATGGGGAGGATTTATTTCACTTATATTGATTACACTAATTACACATTACTGATTATGTGCTAAAACCAGTGAATGGCCATGCATCTTTCTTGGTCCAAACAATGGATTGCAATTATGTTCAAAGAAACACATCCTTGATATCAAATTAAACATCATGGAAATTAGACACACTATTAATTCCCCCCCCAAAAACTGTCACTAATTTCAGAAACAAAATAACTTTCTCCGGGTGTTATTAAATCACATACTATGATTGATTCAATGCACGCCAAAGCCAGGAAGCTTTTTAAACGACAAGATAGATGAAAGTCTAATTCTGTCTGTGACAATATGTCAAGAGCAGTGTGGACTAATTACTTATCCTTGTCTAAAAGCTGCCTAAATGTAGTATTTAACAACCTAAGGAGCACTAATACAGAATGTCAATGACAATTGATTCGCAATCATAGACATTAGTGCCTGCTTAAAAGGTGATTTAATTGACAAAATGACACTTAAAGGACAACATGTAGACCTGGGATCAATAACACAGAGCGAGGCAGACTTGCTGATGCTAATGTTAAGCAGATTCACGTCCATGAGATGAAGTGAACTGCAACAGGGCCAAGCCTTATGCTTAATGACCTACTGGAACACACACTGAGCTTGACATGATGGTCTTTAAAGGTTTGTTTAACCACCATGCTAACTTTACAAAGAGCGACAATACAGTTGTCATGGCCTGACTATATCATCTTGTGCGGAGGATGTCATTGTTTTAAAAGGGACTTGTGCACAAGAAAAATAAATTAGTTCTCATAACTTCATCACATGTCAACTGTATTATTGTATCTTGCAGTACAATAGTACCCCCCAGACAACTCCCAGAAAACTCTGGCATCACAGTTTAACTACAACATGTTTTACAGAGTCCAGAGTCCCTGGTCTGGCTACCAATTGCTTTTCCAATTGATGCAATCTAACTGATTACGTTTGAAGCTTTCAGGGGCCTAGCCTAGCCCCAAGTTATATTAATGACCTTTCAATGCTTCATGTTCCCTCTCCATCTGTGAGATCCTCAGATGCTTCTCTTCTTGTTCGGCTCTAGGCTCACACACAAAGGTTACAGAACTGTTTAAATAGGGCTCCTAGACTTTGGATTGACTCTCCTTAGAATATCAGGGCAGCAATTTCTCTTGGTCCTTTTGAATACCTTTTAGAAACCTTATTTTAGTTGTATCTGCCTATAGCACTATACAGTATTCTATTGTTTTCTTGTTAACTAACTATACAAAGGAGTTGTGCACTACATGTAGAACCCACACGTTATGCTGACGGAAAAAATACTTTGGAAGATGGACTGAGAGCTTTTTTCATCTATGAAGAGATGTGAGCATTTGCTGTTTTTCTCCATTTTATATTCTTTTAAAAGGAAAATGTAGGAGTTGAGAAACATTGCTGCCTGTAGGTAAAAAATAATCACAGTGACTGACAGCACTAATTCATTTGGCATTTTTGATATTCTGAGACTGTTTTTCAGCCGTGTTCTGGTCATTGATGTAATATGTAAATATAGGACAAGTGATAAATCACTATATTTAGCTTCAAAGCATGTATTAGTTTGGGATTTTGCATCCCCATTTAGTAAATATTCGTTCATAAGGGTATTTTTACGTGACGGGTGTGTATATTTATTAGGGCTGTCAGTCGATTCAAATATTTAATCGCGATTAATCGCATGATTGTCCATAGTTAATCGCGATTAATCGCAAATTAATCGCACATTTTTGATCTGTTCTAAATGTACCTTAGAGGAATATTTTTCAAGTTTTTAATACTCTTATCAACATATGAGTGGACAAATATGCTTTATGCAAATGTTTATTATCATTTGAACAATGACAAATATTCTCATGAATATTAAACACAAGAACCTCTGAACATTACAAATATTCGCCTCAATTCAACCTGGAACCTCGCTCATACAATACTGCTGTGTGTGGTGTGTGTGTGTGTGTGTGTGTGTGTGTGTGTGTGTGTGTGTGTGTGTTGTTGTGTGTGTGTGTGTGTGTGTGTTCGTTGGAGCTATGTGCAACTCAAGGCATAAGCTCGAACGGGAGCTGCCTGGACGCTGCAATCATGTTGCGCACTGTCCGTGCTGAGTGTGCTGACTTTTCGTACAATGTCCCACTGTCTGGCTTCCTGCATAAAGTCAAGTGCTCGCCACAGTTGTGGCGAAATGTCGCTCCCCTATTTTAATTTAAACAGCTCCTTATATCCGTTAGCGGAGCTAGCTAGCACCAGATGCTAACAACAACAATGCACGTAAGGTCTCTCTCTCGCTCGCTCGGGCCACACATACACACACCCTCCCAGTAGCCAGTCGGTGCCTGCCGGTGAGCGTGGAAGTGTGGTCTGCAGCAAGCGGGCAGCAGGAGCGGGGCTGTCAGCATCAGCTTGTAGATGGTATTTTAAACTCGATGCGCTCTGAAACTACGGGGCGGCCGAGGACAAAAAATACACATGCGTTAATCGCGTTAAAATAATTAGTGGCGTTATTAACGCGTTAACTTGACAGCCCTAATATGTATATAACATACAATTAGCAAACTTGTAGACATGATTCATCTGCTGTGCAGTTGCCACACTGATTCAAAAAGATAGAATTGAGCTAGTCAGGTCAGTACTAGCACAGGACTTAAGTCTTAAACACAAAATGCACAGTAGATAAAAGTTCCTGGTCCCCAACATTTGGGGAAAATGAGCAGAGTGTTCTAAGATGCAAATTCACATTTTGTATTTTTAAAAATCATGTTTCCACCACCAAAGGATTATAAAAAGGAGATCAGAGAAAGAGAGAACAAAAGAGAAAGATAGTGGGAGAAAGGAACACTGATAAAATGAGACAAAAACAGTGCTAGTAGACTGTGGGTAGATTAAGCAGGAGGTAGACCATTTCATTGCCACCACCAGCAACAAATCCCCCAATAATAACTGCACCCAATTTCAGTGTTACAAAATAAAGAAATAAAGGAATGCGGCTTAGGCATCAAAGCGTGAACAATTCCTCTGTGTTTGAGAGCTGGATGCCAGTGGTCTCCCTCTTAGTATTATGGTTGATCTTATCAATGAGGGGGCATTTTGTAGGCAGGATTACCCAGGCTTTGGGAAAGGGGATATTCATTACCTCCTGTTGACATCTCACAGAGTGATCATAATCCCACTGAGGAGTAGAGGACGGGGCATGTGAACCAGAACCAAAGCTTTTTGCTGCTCAGTGGCACCGAGGTGTAGCCGTCCTTATGCTCTGACATGAAATGCCAAAGGTCCACTTACGGAAGATGTAAATAAAATGTGATTGTCAGCACAAAGGGTAGACAGTTGATGCCACCCTGTAGGTAACTGAAGGGACTTTTTGAAGACTGTTTTTATCACTTGGCAACATCATAGCCAGTACCTGAGGCCACCAAACAACGAGCCAAACGAGCAACTCACAACCAAATTCAGCATTGGGTGACAAGTGAACAACGAGAATGCCATCTTTTTTTTAATTCTTTCCAGACAGGAGAAAGAAAGTGGGGTCCATTATCACATTTTATACAGCTATCAAGACTTTAAAATGGTCGGACATGTTGTACTATCTGTTTATTTTTTGGAGACCATAAACATGTGCATTCAGTTGATACACTGGTAAATGTTAACTTAGCGCAGGGGTACGGTCGGTAAAGACTGCTCTCTTCTACAAACAGAGGGGAAGCGCAACTACTATCTGGAGAAATGTGCCTACTGGTATCTCCAAAGTTGCCTTTTTTTGTTTGGTCACTAGCATTAGTTATTCATTAGCCTTCATTCAGGAATTCACCTGGTGACCATTGCTAATGCTAAGCTAGCTATCGTTGGTCAGTCAACCAGTCTCATGGCATTTCGTGTTCACCAACACGATTTTCCCCTTTTCTTCGTGTTGCACAGCACGATTTTAAAAGCAATGTATTTCTACTGGTAATGTGTTTCGTGCCTGCAGCACGTCTTTTTCTCCAGTCGGGTCGTGGAAGACCGGAAGCTGTGTGGTTAATAAAAACATGTTCTTACTCAATATCAAGCCACAATTATTGTTTTTATTTTAAATGGTATAATTTCAGACTTTTGTTTCCGTCTGTGAGGAAAATAAATGGGGCTCAGAGCCTCAGGATACTGAAATCTGTATTTTTAAATCTTTTTTTCCTTCTAATTTGTTATTCGTTTCAAAATAACACATTGTTATTTACTCACCAATAACACACAATTATCCTTGCTTTTATTTATTGGTTTAATTCCATAATCTCGGGGTTTTTTGGCGTCCATCAGGAACTGAATTTCAAAATAAAAATAACCGGAAACAGACGTAGGCCTATAAGGGACATTTCGAGCATCATTGCGATTGTCAACATTTCTGAGTTTAGGATGGCCGAAGACACTACACTACCAATAATCCCCAGCTATCGTTTAGGACTACAGTCCCCGTGATTAATCTTCAAGCTCTGGGATTGGATGTTGGAGTGGCAGTGCGCCAAGGTTACGCCGAGCGTCAAACAGCTGTTTGAAATGGAACGAAACCACGCCAGACTATCCAAAACTGGAATCGAACGCCCCCCCCAGAACTACACGCTGGCTATTGTGTTTCGCAAAATGTTCTATGGGACGTCTCTACTGAACGTTTTCGTTTTTCCCACAATTAGAAGTTTCCAGTATTAACCACATTGGTGTTATCAAATGTAAAACATATAATTAATAAATGGGTGAAAATCGCTTGTGTCCATAATGCGCAGCATTAATATATACCCACATGACAGCTCATTGTTACTTTGTAATTCTACTCCACTACAATTCAGAGGTTAACCTGGTATTTTTACTCCACTACATTTATTTGAGTTACTTTGCAGATTCTGATTAATGATGTGAGATATAAACAACCCTTAAATCAGACTTTAGTTACAGTACACTTCAGGGAAGGTGATTGTCAAGTGCCAACAATCAGGAGAGATATTTGATAGTTGGTGCTTGAGAAGACTAAACATTACATTATATTCATTACTCGTTATTCTCTACTAATAGTTCATTAAAGACTGTATATAATGGCTATTTTGCACATCCCTTTCAAGATTTTCAAAGGTTTATTGACATATCATATACACAACTACGGTGTAGTTATGCAATGAATGAAAAACTTGGGTCACAGGTTCCTCAACAGTGCATTACAAGACATCTATCAATATGTGTGTATACCTCCACCATTAAACTGTCATATTCTGCACATTTCTTATACTTTCTACATACATAAGAGTATAATGCATATGTATAATATCAGTTAAAATAAATGCTTCAACATAGTTAACATTGCAGGAAAGCAATTATGTTAAGTACTTTGTCAGGCTTAATATTTATCTGTAGATAGATACCCCCAAAGTTTTTATTTTATTTAAAATAAGACCTTAATCTAAAGTATTATTTAATGTTTAAATAAAGGTTAATTAGTTTGTCTGTTTTGCACATCCTCCTATTAATATCATTGCACATCCTGCACTAAACTGTTTTATTGTAGAGATCACTTATAGTATCTTCTTGATTTTTTATATTCTATATTTCTATCACAGACCTTCTACTTTCCCCCTATGAAAGTATGTACTCTTAATATTTTTTTTCATCAAATATAAAACATAAAACAATAATTCAATAACGTTCTTTAACCACAAGGCGGTGCACACAAGGTACACACAGCGATAATAACTTTGTATTATTAGTGTAGGACACTTATGTATGTACAACATCTGAAGATGTGTAGTTTTATTCATGCTTTCACATAATTTTACAGCATATTGCTATACTATTTCAGACTCAGTATTTACATTCTTATATTCAAAGAAAATCAGTAATATCTTTAAAAACTACAAGTCCTTTTATATCAGCTGTTCACCGTTATGGTGTAAATATAACCTATCTACGAATTAGATCAAATGTAAAAGTCAGCCGAATTAGTGTTGATATTGCAAGGAGACGTATTGTGTGAAGAGAAATTGAAGATGTTAACACCTTTAATTGGTGATATATTTAAATTATGATCCACGTCAAGTATTCAGTTTCGGCGGCATTTCTTCCGTTTTTCCAAAGGTCTTCTCATCAGGGCTCTATAAATAAAGAACTACGGCAAATCTGTAATATGTAATGCAGCCGAACCGTGTATTACAACGCCGTTATGTGATGACTTTCAAAGAGAAAAGCAAGAACACTCGGAAATTAAGTATTATTTTATTCTTTTAAAATGTTTTCCGGATTTCATATCATATAAACACCAAATCCCAGCATGCATTGCAGCTAAAACATCCAATAAGCGAGCTTTTACCATAGCTGAGGATCTTGGGTAATCGCTCGAAATGCCTACGTCTGTTTCAGGTTATTTTTATTTTGAAATTCAGTTCCTGACGGACGCCAAAAATGCCCGAGATTATGGAATTAAACCAATAAATAAAAGCAAGGATAATTGTGTGTTATTGGTGAGTAAATAACAGTGTGTTATTTTGAAAAGAAAATGGGGCTCAGAGCCTCAGAATACTGAAATCTGTATTTTTTGTCATCTTTATTTCCTTCTAATTTGTTATTATTTACATTACTTTTAAAATCGTTCTGTGTGACACGAAAAAAATTGCTAAATCGTGTTGGTCAAAACGAATCAATAGTTTCATTTCGTGACTATAACACGAAATGCTGTGAGACTGTGTTGAACATTGATGACATTGTTCAAGCAACCTGCCTTAAAATGATTTTTCTACATTATGTTGCGTCGTGTTGAGTGGCTCGCTTTACACACATTCCACCACGGCAGTGGGTACATGTGACGACATGACTGCCGTATAATTCATAATGCTGTGTGTGTGCCTTCCGGCCAGAAAATTGAGCATATTTATGCTGGTGAGTTAGATAGAAACTATTGTTCAAATTTGGCAACAGCAGTAATGCCAAAGTCTGCCTCAGGGATGAGTGCCAACTGTAATTAGAGAGAAAACCCATTTACTGATAGTTTTAATGCATGTATGGTTAGTGGAAAAGAAGAAAAGCATGTTTAAAGGCCACAATACTATCCACCTCTCTTACTACCCCATCCCCCAGGAGGCTACCTGCACTTTGCACAATACCAGATGAAATATGCATCAGCTGTCTCCACTCCCACTGTTTTTCTGTCCTCCCCCTTCCACCCATGGCCGAGCAGAAAACTAGACCAATGCCAGGTGAAGTTGTCAGCAGACAGACAGCCATGCAATCTTGAAGCACCGGGGATCTCTTACCTCAGTCAGGTGTGCCTTCCTCAAATCATTATTCACAGTGTTGACAAGTGACAAAAATACAGACTGAGGTGTAAGCAGACGTGGATGAGCATACAACATCTCCTGTGGCCTGCATAAATATGACAGACTGTTTTTTAAACGGTGAAAACCTGGTAAATCCAACATTGACAAATGTGAGATACATTGTATCTTCTGATTTAACTGTATTTATTTTCAGGGTGATCAGATCTAGATGTTATGGATTATTATAACTGTGGTTAAAGGGGTCCTATTTTGCCTAGTTGACGCCAGAGGGTGTTTCTCTCCCACACACACCCCCGTGCCTGAAACACCTAAATTGGACTCCTTTATAAAAACAACACTTTTATTGGCTAGCAATCCAACACATTATAAGAGATTCGCTAAGGGGCAGGACATATCTCACCGTTTTAGCAATCACATCAGAGCCGGCCAGCTAACCAATCAGAGCAGACTCAGGCAGTTTGAGAAAAATAAAGCACTTTTTGAACATATCACAATAGAAGCACAAAATACAAATTGAACCAGAAAATGTGCATAATTTTTCCTCTTTAATAATTTCTGTTTATACAAAGTAAGCATTGTCGAACCTCAGATTGAGGAGGAACAATGTGGATTCCGTCCTGGTCGTGGAACGACGGATCAGGTTTTTACTCTCGCAAAGATCCTGGAGGGGGCCTGGGAGTATGCTTATCCGGTCTACATGTGTATTGTAGACTTGGAGAAGGCGTATGACCGAGTTCCCAGGGAGTTACTGTGGGAGGTGCTGCGGGGGTATGGGGTGAGGGGGTCTCTACTCAGGGCCATCCAATCTCTGTACTCCCAAAGCGAGAGCTGTGTCCGGATCCTCGGCAGTAAGTCAGACCCATTTCCGGTGAGGGTTGGCCTCCGCCATTGCTGCGCTTTGTTACCAATCCTGTTTGTAATATACATGGATCGGATTTCGAGGCGTAGTCGTGGGGGAGGGGGTCTGCAGTTTGGTGGACTAAGGATTGCACCACTGCTTTTTGCAGATGATGTGGTTCTAATGGCTTCATCGGTCTGCGACCTTCAGCACTCACTGGATCGGTTCGCAACCGAGTGTGAAGCGGCTGGGATGAGGATCAGCACCTCCAAATCTGAGGCCATGGTTCTCAGCAGGAAACCGATGGACTGTCCACTCCAAGTAGGGAATGAGTCCTTACCCCAAGTGAAGGAGTTCAAGTATCTCGGGGTCTTGTTCTCGAGTGAGGGAACAATGGAGCGTGAGATGGGCCGGAGAATCGGAGCAGCGGGAGCGGTACTGCAGTCGCTTTACGACGAAAAGGGAGCTGAGCCAGAAGGCAAAGCTCTCTGTCTACCGGGCCATTTTCGTTCCTACCCTCACCTATGGTCATGAAGGATGGGTCATGACCGAAAGAACGAGATCGCGGATACAAGTGGCCGAGATGGGTTTTCTCCGCAGGGTGGCTGGTGTCTCCCTTAGGGATAAGGTGAGAAGTTCGGTCATCCGGGAGGGACTCGGAGTTGAACCGCTCCTCCTTCGCGTCGAAAGGAGCCAGTTGAGGTGGTTCAGGCACCTAGTTAGGATGCCACCTGGGCACCTCCCTAGGGAGGTGTTCCAGGCTCGTCCAGCTGGGAAGAGACCAAGGGGTAGACTTAGGTGGAGGGATTATATCTCTTCGCTGGCCTGGGTGCGCCTTGGGATCCCCCAGTCAGAGCTGGTTGATGTGGCCAGGGAAAAGAAAGTTTGGGGCTCTCTGCTGGAACTGCTACCCCCGCGACCCGACCACGGATAAGCGGGAGAAGATGGATGGATGGATGGACAAAGTAACCATTATGCCAATAATAATAATAATAATAATAATGGATTCAATTTATAAAGCACTACATATCTGATCTCAGATCCCAAAGTGCTACAAGTAGTCAACAAGAACAGTAGAAATAAACATTACACAACACGGTAGAATTAAGAAAAAAGCAATACAAAATAAAAAATAAATAAAAGGGATATAAAAGGGTCTAGGCAAAGGCTCTTTTGAAGAGAGGGTCTTGAGGCCTTTTTTTAAAAGCCTCCACGGTCTGTGGTGCTCTCATTTGGTCGGGGAGAGCATTCCACAGACTGGGAGCAGCCGAGCAGAAGGCCCGGTCTCCCATAGTACGGAGCTTAGTCCTGTGGGGTTTGAGGAAGTTGGAGTTGCTGGAGCGGGTGGTCCGTAAGGAGGTATGGGGGGTGAGGAGTTCCTTGAGGTAGGGAGGGGCAGTTCCATGGACACACTGGTGGGTGAGGACGGAGACCTTGAATTCAATCCTTAGTTTCACGGGTAGCCAGTGTAGTGCTTTGAGGATGTGGGTGATGTGATCATACTTGCACACTCTCATCAGGATCCTAGCAGCGCTGTTCTGAATGTATTGTAGCTTCTGGATGCTTTTGTTAGGGATCCCGATGAGGAGTGCATTGCAGTAGTCCAGCCTGGAGGAGACAAAGGCATGGACCAGCTTTTCAGCGTCAGACAGAGTGAGTGTGGGGCGGAGTTTGGCGATGTTCCTGAGGTGGTAAAAGGAGTTCTTGCACAGCTGTTTAATGTGGGCCTCAAAGGTCAGATGGGCGTCCATTTTAACACCCAGGTTGGTGACTATTGAGGAGAGGGTAATGTCCTGGCCGGAGAAGGTGATGGTGGTGATGGTGGATGACCGAACCTGGTGTGGGGGTGCCAACTATAATTGCTTCGGTCTTGGCGCTGTTGAGTTTCATGAAGTTTTGCTTCATCCACGCCTGTATCTCCTCCAGGCAGGCAGTGAGTGTGGGTGAAG
This sequence comes from Harpagifer antarcticus, assembly GCA_902827135.1. Classification (NCBI taxonomy): domain Eukaryota; kingdom Metazoa; phylum Chordata; class Actinopteri; order Perciformes; family Harpagiferidae; genus Harpagifer; species Harpagifer antarcticus. Next base: position 7,460,788 of record CADEHL010001042.1, on the reverse strand, counting down.
GCAGGGCTGCAGAGGAGGTAGGGTTGATCCTGAGGTACAGTTGGGTGTCATCAGCGTAGCAATGGAATGATACTCCATGTCGGCTGATGATAGAGCCAAGGGGGAGCATGTAGAGTGTGAAGAGGGTGGGGCCGAGAACTGATCCTTGAGGGACACCACAGGTGACGTTGTGGGTACCCGACTCTGCCTCGCCCAACGAGACATACTCTGTTCTCCCGGTGAGGTATGATCTGAACCAGTCAAGGGGAGAGTCAGAGAGTCCGATGGTGGAGTGCAGACGATGGAGGAGGATGCCGTGATCGACGGTGTCGAAAGCTGCAGTGAGATCGAGGAGGATGAGGAGAGAGGGAGAGCCAGCATCAGCCGTCATCAGCAGGTCGTTGGTGACCCTGACCAGGGCAGTTTCTGTGCTGTGGCCTGAGCGGAAACCAGACTGGAACTTCTCAAATAGATTGTTGGAGTTTAGGTGGTCATGGAGCTGAGCAGCAACTACTTTTTCCAGCACCTTTGATAGAAAAGGAAGGTTGGAAATGGGTCTGTAGTTGGCCAGGACTCCCGGGTCAAGGGAGGGTTTTTTGAGACGAGGTTTGATGACAGCGGTTTTTTAGGGCAGAGGGGACATGGCCAGCCTGGAGTGAGAGGTTTACGATCTTAGTGATCATGGGGCTCATGGTACCGATGTACGATTTTACAAGAGCTGAAGGAAAGGGGTCCAGGACACAGGTGGAGGGCTTCATCCTCCTAACGATGCCATCCACCTCTCGCTGGGAGATGTCCGAGAAACAGCGAAGAGGCTGGGTTGTCCCAGGCTGTGGGTCAGCAGTTGTAACTGGAGGTGCAGAGGGGCTAGAGAGGAGGGAGCGGATGGTAGCAACTTTGTTATTGAAGAAGGCGGCGAAGTCGCTACACTGCTTGTTAGTGGAGTCGGAGTGTAGAGGACTTTGGGGTTTGAGGAGGTGGTTTATGGTGGAGAAGAGTTGCTTGGAGTTTCCAGTACTGTTGTTGATGAGGGAGGAGTAGTATTGGGACCGTGCATCTCTGAGGGACTGTGCATAGGCCTTCTGGTGTTCACGATAGGCTAACCGGTGAACAGTGAGTCCTGAGGCCTTGAGCCGCCGCTCAAGGACACGCCCAGCTGTCTTCATTCTCCGCAGTTCGCCGGTGTACCAAGGGGCTGAGCGCGAGAAGGTGACCATCCTGGTTTTGAGGGGGGCGTGCAGATCAAGGAGACTGTTAAGGGACTGGTTGTAATAAGCAACTGACTCATTTACTGATGAGAAGTTGGCGGAAGATAGATGCTGGAGGTCCAGAGTCATGGTGTCCGGGTTGATGTTCCTCAGGTTCCTGAAGCGGATTTGGCGTTTGGGCATGCTGAGTGGGCATTGGAAAGCGAGCTCCATAGAGATGGTCTTGTGGTCAGACACCCCCAAGTCATACACTAGCAGATTGCTGATGGGGGCGGAGTTTGTGATGACCAGGTCGAGCGTGTGGCCCTTGGCGTGTGTGGGGACATTAACATGCTGTGTCAGATTGAGGCAGTCCAGAAGTAGCAGAAACTCAGTGGCAAAGTGGCAGGAGGGGGAGTCAACGTGAATATTAAAATCTCCAAGTATGATAATATTGGCAGAGGTTGTGCATAGCGTAGTGAGAAGGTCATGTATCTCTGGGATGAAAGCTGAGTTGGGTTTGGGTGGCCGGTAGATCAGAAGTATTGTCAGGGCGAAGGGGGGTTTACATTTAAATGCAAGGCATTCAAAAGAGGACAATACAGGCAGGGGCAGGAGTGACAGTTCCAATTCCTTTCGGTAGATAACAGCTAGGCCTCCACCACGACCAGTGCTGCGGGCTTTCTCCAAGTAGCTGTAGCTAGGAGGGCATGCTTCATTGAGGGTGGAGTAAACCTCTGGCTGATGCCAGGTTTCAGTGAGGCACATGAGGTCCATTTTCTCATCGGTGATGTGGTCATGAATGAAGGATGCTTTATTACTGAGGGATTGTGTATTCAGAAGTTCTATTTTGGCTTTGGAAGATGTGGTGAATCTCTGTAGGGGCCGGAGTAGGCTGTAATCCACTCCACGTTTTCCAGACTCCTTCGTGTGTGGCGGTCTCGCGATGCTCTCCGTGTATTCATGCAGCGGTCTCGCGATGTTTCTGGCGTGATTTGACCCCGCCATGAACGGGCTCTGATGACTCGTCAGATGTGCGACACGACGGCAGACAGAGTGGATGGATGGAATATCTGCAACTCCGTGCTGGGAATATACAGTTTGTCTTTTTCTTTGGCTTCGGTGGATATAGCGAGGCCGACGAAGAAGTCCAAGTTGTTTAATGACTGAGGTGCTGGTTGGAGCGTTGGAGTGGTTGAAACTCAGGAGTTGGGGAATAGAAAACCTCAACATGTCAACAGGTCGGGCGCCGAAGAAGTTTGGTAGCGGTGCTTAGCAGCGAGGGCTAACAGCAACGAGACAGCTGGAAGGCTATCCCGATAGTATACCTCACGTCTGGGAGTGAAACAGAGGATGGGAGAGAGGCAAGCAGTCAGCCGGAGATAGTCGGCGAATTTGGGCGATACAGCAGGTGAGTCCCGACAGTCGTCAGGTCCAAAACCGTCAATAATCACGAGGTTTAAGATATAAAAGCACTTAAACAGACTCAAAGTTTAGTCATATAACTTAAAAGCAGATAAACTAGCTTAAAAGCAGATAGAAACTCTGAGGCATAGGAGAAGCGGCGAACAACAAGCGCCAGCGTCCTCTCCTGTCTCCAATGAGAAAGGCAGGTTAATGATGTTAAGTCAGCAAGACGGTAAGGGTCCGCAAGGAGCTTTAAACTATGACAGGTAAAGACAGAAAAGGAGTGGAAGATCTGTCTATACTGTATATATTTTTTCTCAAACAGGGAAACTACATGACAGCTTAATGGAATATTTTGTAAATAGCACTCAAACTTTCGACAAAACCAGAATGGGCATGTTATCTATGTCTATACTCGGCATTTTATTAGCGGTTAGACGGAAATCTAATCTTGCCGCACACCTTTGACGATAAACAAAAGCCTGTCAATCATCTTAAAAGTCTCCACGTATGAAATGAGAAATCACATCAGTGTGTCTTCTTACACAAATCTGTTTAATTGACTCACTGTGCGTCTCCCGCCTCAGTGATTAGGCCCATTAAAGCTCTTTTAATGGGACAATCTCATTCAAGTGATTGATATTTGGGAAGAGGAAAGTACAGCTCCTTGGGGGCTTGGCTGTACCGGAGTTTGCAAAAAAAAAACTTTCCAATTAAAACAATTCTCAGCTAGACTTGGTCAGAGCAGAATGTGAAAAAAACCGCTGTGAGACAAGCCAATTATGAATTAAATAATCAATACTTCAGAAAGCAATTTAGACATTTGCAAAAGTAATAACTTGATAACAAAAAGGTATACATATGGTGTATTTCTTTGAATACTTTTTTCACTAGGTCTTTAAACATCTTTTTATAATTTAAGTAAATACCCTTTGATCCTGTATCTCAAAAAGCAGCATTATAGGAATGGATTTAAATTTTTCACATGGTAAACAATATGGTTTCCCATGGAATTAGCAGGGGAAAGTGCAGGTATTGTTTTGGATTGTTGAAAACAGCTCCAGGCTATAGATTCAGTCTGCCTTACCACAGTTCTAATGCCTGTAGGTAAAGCCTCTGGCATCCCCATTGGAGTGAGCCTCAAAGGTTCTCAAAATATATGTGTGTGTGTGTGTGTGTGTGTGTGTGTGTGTGTGTGTGTGTGTGTGTGTGTGTGTGTGTGTGTGTGTGTGTGTGTGTGTGTGTGTGTGTGTGTGTGTGTGTGTGTGTGTGTGTGTGTGTGTGTGTGTGTGTGTGTGTGTGTGTGTGTGCAGGTCTGGGTGTTCATGCAGCCACATGTTTGCTATATTCAAAGCCATTACTCATGTGTTGAGTGTATGCACAGGAATGCTATCTGCAGCCATTTGTCGTCTTTTTTAGTAAAATGCCACACCACTGTCATCATTCACAAAGGATCTCAACAGATTAGCTGCTAGAGCAAAAACAATTTATAAGCAAATTAGATCTGAAAACCTTTCTTTTTGAATATGATGTAATACTGTTGTCCCGCTGATAACTCAAACAATAAAGTTCAACAAAGTTCAAACTCACCTTCCTACAGCGTAAATAACCGGACAAGTAATGGTAAGATAAAACCCAATAACTCAAAGAAGTAAAACATTTCTTTGCAGCAACTATTCCATCTACCCATGAACTGAAACTAGCAGAAGCAGCACACGTAGCTGCTTTAGACTCAAGAAACGTGACAGACAAAACACACAGCGCTAATTTCAAGATACAAATCGCTATGCTAGAAGCTCTTTAAGGCTTCACTTTGGCATAGCAGTGCTTTGAGCTAAATGCTTGAAGTAGTATTACCATGGTCACCATCTTAGTTTAGCATGATAACATTTATAAATTGGCACTTTACACAGTAAAAGTAAAGATGAGGCTGAGGGGAAACATAATCATGGTGCCAAAATTAGTAAACGTTATCCTTTGGGAGTTATGAATGGCTGCCAAGAATGTAATGGCAATCCATCCAACTCTTGTGAAGATATCTCAGACTGTAAAGTGGTGGCACTGCATAGCGTGGCTAAAAATGTGTTCCTGCTGTGTCACATCTATTACACCAGCAAGTAGCATAACATGACTCCTTGAAATCTCAACACAAGCTAGAGATGAAATGAATTTCAATATGGTGTAGAAAAGCACAGGAGGAGCCCCCGCATTACAAAATCTTCCCATGCCACCTCATTAAACAACACATTCGCACTCCCAACCCGTCACACGTTGACGGACGGTCAGGGCCCCTCCCCGTCACTCTATTACGGACAGGGTACCCCTTGAGAGTCAGTTTTCAACGGGCAGGGCGTCCCATAGACCTTCATAGACCTCCGATAGCGTTGATAATAGACGCCATGAGAATGCTCCATCGGGGAGCGTTCTCATGGCGTCTATTATGTCTATTCTCGTGCCGTTATCCGTTACAAACTAATTATATTTAAAAACATTTTAGAACGCCTCATGTGAATAGCCAGCATGTGTAGTTCTGGGGACGGGGTGGGGGAGGGGGGGACGCGGTGGACCCGTTCAAATCCAGTTTTGGACAGTCTGCCGTGGTTCCATCCCATTTCAAAATGCTGTTCGACGCTCGGCGTAACCCTCGGAGCACACTCAAACATCCAATCACAGAGCTTGAGGACTATCACGGGGTTTGTCAAGCGAAGCGGAGAGAATACTTACTTCCGGGTGTAAAATTCTCTAAAGCAACTAGGCTACTATGAGCTGCTCCGACCCTCGGTCCTGACGGACTCCAACTTGTGTTTATTAATCATACAAATAAATAAACACAAGGATAATTATGTGTTATTGTTGAGTAAATAACAGTGTGTGGTTTAGAAAGAATACAAAATTAGAAGGAAAAAACAATACAGATTTCAGTATTCTGAGCCCCTACTCTCCCCATAACTGACGGCAACAAAAGTCCTACATTATTCAATTAAAATAAAGAAGTAAAAACAATAAGTGTGGCTTGATATTGAGTAAGAAAAAGATTGATAAACGCTGTAAAAATGGATCTGCGGAGCATTTTGCCGCGATCTCAACTCGTCTATTACCAGCGTTCAGGGAGCTCTATGCAAGTCAATGGGACGCCCTGCCCATTGAAAACTGACTCTCAAGTGGTACCCTGTCCGTAATAGAGTGACGGGGAGGAGCCCTGACCGTCCGTCAACATGTGATGGGTTGGGAGTGAGAACGTAAGAAGTGATACCAGATGGTGATAGTTATGCAGCATTGTGCATAATGTGCCTGGAAAACTTGGTACATGTAAATGGTGTTTTCAGATTTACCACCATTAGTGTGGGCACAGCCTTAGCTTCTCCCCAGGAGGGTACACAAATTGCATAAAGTGAGAGAGAGACGTGAAGAGAGGGGAGAGAGAGTGTCATGTCCTACTTGAGTAGGTGGATTAAGGAGCAGAGTAAAGAGAACCCCTCTGATGATTCCTCATGTATATTTCATGACACGATTCGTTCAGTAAATAGTCTCCTCTCCTCCAGTATTTACCACCACAACATCCTGTCCGTGTTGCCTTGTGTGTCTGTTCTAAACATCTCATAATGCTTTATCGGATCCCTGACCTCCTCAGCTTGGTTAAACGCTCTCCGAAGGATAAGATATCAAGCGCTCTCTGGCATGTTTTTACTTCTGTACGTTACCGATATCCGTCTTCATCTCCTCTTTTCCTAACTCTCGTCTAGATTTCTTCGTATCGATTTTTTTCCACCAGCCCTCTCACTCTTGTGCCTTCTCTCCCTGTAGCTCATCAAGCCTCCTCGCATCTTGCCCTTGGCTTGTTATGTAAGTGCCACTCTTCTCCTTTTATCTTCCGTGCGCTCATTGTTTTCTATTGCCATGGCAATCTGCTACAGACATCATGGCAATGAGTTTCACATCTCCGAACGATAGCGTTAATCTCTTGGATTGATCCACTGATGCAATTTACACTGATTGCTGACATAAGATATTTTATCTTCATTTCTGTACTATGCATGCTCTCCGCTGCTTGATGCTTTCTGCATCATTTGTACATTTCATACTGCCATGAGCGCTGGCTCTAAGAGGATGCGCTTGCAAGTGCTTTGATGTCAACTATTTGGTTGGATCTTTGCCGAATAAACTTTGTGTATCCCCACTGCTCTTACTTTCCACTTCCTCCGACATCAATACCCCGTCATAGAGCTGCTTGTAGTGTGAGGTTTAGGATTTTTGCTCTGAGCTAATCTCTCTTGGTGTTCAAAAGCTTGAAGGCCCACTGACTCCATGCTGCTGACTCTCACTCCACTGTCTCCCAGCAGCCTGTTGCCATGGTTACCTCAGCTCAGTGGCAGGCCGTTGCAGCAGCAGCCTAATGTATGATACAACCTCCCTCACTAAACACTAGTGCTTTTGTGTTGCTGTCATAAGTCACCTCCCTGATGCCTCCTGCCTCACCCCTTCAGCTGTCACTGGGCTCTGTGGGCCTGCCTGGGAGGCAAAAGGCTCTCTCAGGTGGACAGCGTGGTGAAAAGGACAGATGTGAATTAGTTTGTGAACATGTGTGTGTTGGCAAAAAGAGCCACATGCATGGGTCACGAGAGAGAAAACTACCATCAATTTAATTCCACTTGACTTCATCAAAGACTTCCCTTTCGGCCAAATAACAGTGCATCGGGGCGTTTATGTTGTATAGATATGTTTCAAATGTATGCGAGCAGGGAGAAGATAATGACCTGGTGGTTGTGTCCTTGGGGGGATGGAACTGAGGGGAGAGGGATGGCGGGAAGATTATGCAGGAGAGAACTACAAGGAAAGAGAGAGGTTGTTTGGAAAGTAGGAATTGCTGAATGTTGAATGAGTAGGAGAGAGCAGCGAGGATAGAAACACACTTTTGGGGATTTGTTAATGCAACAGTTGGATTCTATCGGAATATTGCTCCGACAATGTAGGCCTTACTTAATGCATAATGGAGACCATTTGGCCAATTGCCATGAGTAAAGGTCTGCCAAATTGTCTATTAGCGGTTCCTTTTCGCATTGTTATCATAGATGTACAGAACATGATGGTTGGATAATGATTTTCAGACAGGTTCTGGAATTATAAGTAGCATATTTTTTGTGACTTCTAAGTGGATGTAAGGTTGCTTATGAACGGACATTGGCAATTTTGAGAATTGTAAGGGTTTTAAAGTACTTTTATTGTCTCTATTAGCTGTGTTTCTCAGCTGAAGCTCTAACTCAGGGATGGGCAACTTGGATGGTGTTGTGGGCCACATAATGTATGTACTGGCCACCAGAGGGCCGCAGATTCACTTGGAACCAACACACTCTCACTCCATAATCGTCAAGGAGCGACGTTTAGTCAGTGTCCGTGGCGTGCAGTTGTGACGCTCCTAGGCTCCTTCAGCTTCATAAAGGGACGCAAATAGCTTTCAACTGATTGCAATGTATTCCCATCTGCAGCGGGATTTGACGCTCATGGAAGCACGGCATTCGTATGTGTCGGCTGCCCTTAAAGGCAATGTGAGCGTCCATTCTCATTGGATAACGGAGAATTGTACACCCGGAAGTAAGTATTCCCCTTACTGTCGATTGATTTTACAGTGATATCTGCACTACTCATCGACTAAAAAACACCAGATTATCCTTGTTAATTACACAACATTGATTGGTTTAAATTGTGTGCAATGCTTTTGTATTTTTCCCCTTCGATTCGGAGAAACAAATATTTTTTCGGAGTAAAGTGTTACGGTGTGTGTGGGAAGTAGGACCCAAATGCAGATTATAGTGACAAAAATGACTCCTTTATTTCAAGGCTAAATAAATCACAAAGACAGAACAGAACACTCACCGAAGACCAGGTCATGACACAAGACGAACCGACAAAGACAGACAGAAAAACCAGAACTTAAATACACACAAGACTAATCACACAAATAAGACACAGGTGAGGAGGGAGGAGAAAACACAGGGACACCAGGTGAACACAATCGGGTAAATCAGGGAGGGAAAACAGACAGAAAGCGACAGGCAGGAACGGGGGGTGAACACTTTACAAAATAAAACAGGAAACCAAAGACAGAAACAGACAGACAAAACACAACACGGACAGATCGTGACAGAACCCCCCCCTCAAGGGACGGATCCCAGACGTCCCAAAAAAACAAACAAAAGTCCAAAACCTCAAGCAGGGTGGGTGGAGGGGGTCCGGAGGACGGGACTGAGCTGACCACCCAGGGGCACAGCAGAGGACCAGGAAGGGATCTCGGGCGGACGGCCCGGGGCAAGGCAGAGTTCAAAAAAGGGGGATTCGGGCGGACGGCCCGGGGGCAAGGCAGAGTCTAATGTGGGGAACTCGGGCGGACGGCCCGGGGGCAAGGCAGAATCCAAGGTGGGGAACTCAGGCGGACGGCCCGGGGGCAAGGCAGAGACCATGGAGGGGCGAAGGCCACAGCGGGCGAACTCAGGGGGCCGAGCATGAGGGCGAAGACCAGACAGCTCCGGAGGCCAGGCAGGAGCCGGTGTCGACTGGACAGGAACCGGTGGGACAGGTGTCGGCAAGATACCCCACGGAAGAGGACAAGGAGTTGGCAAGACCCCCAACGGGACAGGACATGGGGCCGGCAGGAGAGTAGACGACGGGACCTCCAACGAGACAGGACAAAGGGTTGGCAGGACCCCCGGCAGGAGAGTAGACGACGGGACCTCCAACGAGACAGGACAAAGGGTTGGCAGGACCCCCGGCAGGAGAGTAGTCGGCGGGGCCTCCAACGGGACAGGACACAGGGTTGGCAGGACCCCCGGCAGGAGAGTAGTCGGCGGGGCCTCCAACGAGACAGGACAAAGGGTTGGCAGGACCCCCGGCAGGAGAGTAGACGGCGGGACCTCCAACGGGACAGGACATGGGATTGGCAGGACCCCCAGCGGAACCTCCAACGGTACAGGACATGGGGTTGGCAGGACCCCCGGCAGAAGACTAGTCTGCGGGACCTCCAACGGGACAGGACACAGGGTTGGCAGGACCCCCAGCAGAACCTCCAACGGTACAGGACATGGGGTTGGCAGGACCCCCAGCGGAACCTCCAACGGCACAGGACACAGGGTTGGCAGGACCCCCGGCAGGAGAGTAGACGGCGGGACCTCCAACGGGACAGGACATGGGGTTGGCAGGACCCCCGGCAGGAGAGTAGTCGGCGGGGCCTCCAACGAGACAGGACAAAGGGTTGGCAGGACCCCCGGCAGGAGAGTAGTCGGCGGGGCCTCCAACGAGACAGGACAAAGGGTTGGCAGGACCCCCGGCAGGAGAGTAGTCAGCGGGGCCTCCAACGAGACAGGACATGGGGTTGGCAGGACCCCCAGCGGAACCTCCAACGGTACAGGACATGGGGTTGGCAGGACCCCCGGCAGAAGACTAGTCTGCGGGACCTCCAACGGCACATGAGTAGGGGCTTGAGTGGGGACTCGAGAGAGGGCTTGAGAGGGAACTCGAGAGGAAACTGGAGAGTTGACTTGAGAGGTGACTCGAGAGGACACTGGAGAGTTGACTTGAGAGGTGACTCGAGAGGACACTGGAGAGTTGACTTGAGAGGTGACTCGAGAAGGAACTCGAGAGGTGACTCGAGAGGTAACTCGAGAGGGGACCTGAGAAGGGACACTTGAGAGGGGACTCGAGAGGAGACCTGAGGGGAAACTTGAGAGGGGACTCGAGAGGAGACCTGAGGGGAAACTTGAGAGGTGACTCGAGAGGGGACTTGAGAAGAAACTGGAGAGTTGACTTGAGAGGTGACTCGAGAGGGGACTCGAGAGGTGACTGGAGAGGGGACTCGAGAAGGAACTCGAGAGGTGACTCGAGAGGTAACTCGAGAGGAGACTCGAGAGTTGACTTGAGAGGTGACTCGAGAGGAGACCTGAGGGGAAACTTGAGAGGGGACTCGGGTAGGAACTTGAGAGGTGACTTGAGAGGGGACTCGAGAAAAGACTCGAGAGGGGACCCGTGAGGGAACTCGAGAGGAGACTAGAGAGGGAATTCGAGAGGGGACTAGAGAGGGAATTCGAGAGGGGACTAGAGAGGGAATTCGAGAGGGGACTCCGGTAGGAACTTGAGAGGGGACTTGAGAAGTGTCTGGAGGGGAGACTTGAGAGAGTTGGTTCGCCAACAGAACACGGGGTGCTGGAGTCGGCCGGTATGCTGACAGGACACGGGGAGCTGGTGTTGGCTGGGGAGCCAACAAGAGACGAGGTGCTGGAGTCGGCCGGTACGCCGACAGGACACAGGGAGCTGGTGTTGGCTGGGGAGCCAACAAGAGACGAGGTGCTGGAGTCGGCCGGTACGCCGACAGGACACGGGGTGCTGGCGTCGGCTGGAGAGCCAGCAGCAGACGAGGTGCTGGAGTCGGCCGGTAACGAGGAGCTGGAGTCGGGGCCATGACTGATGGGGCTGGTACTTGAGCCGGAACTATGGCTGGAACTGGGGCCGGAACCATGGCTGCTGGGGCCAGAACTGGGGCTGGAACCCTGGCTGTTGGGCGCGGAGCGGAAGCCTGGACCCTGGCTGTGTAAGACAGGTAATGGAGTATGGAATTAAAGCTGCGTGGGCCGGTACTGGAGCATGAAGCCATGGCTGCTGGGGCCTGTACTGGGGCTGGAATCATGGCTGCTGGGGCCAGAACTGGGGCCGGAACCATCGCTGTGTGGGCCGGTTCTGTAGCCGGAACCATGGCTGCTGGGGCTCGGGCTAACCTGGCCTTGCGACGACTCCTCTTAGCAGCCGCCTGAATACTCCGTGGACCTCCATAAGCCAGACTAGTTCCGTAATACAACTCCTGGACAGGAGCAGGAACTGGGGCAGAAGCACGGGTTGACTTCAGGCGAAACCCACCAAGGCGTATGGTGCCAGGTTGGGAATTGGGAGACATGGAGTTAGCATGCCTGGGGCTAGCAGGCAGGGGATAACACACCGAGAGGAAATCCAAAATCCAGCCAGGTAAGAATTTCACCAAGCCTGGCTTCTCCTTAGCCATCTGGCGAGCCTCTGCCAGAGCTGCCTCTCGCTGCTGAACCCCGGACGCTCCCCTCCATTCACCATAGCTGCAAGCCAGCAAGTAGGTGAATGAAAGCAGCTCCCTTTCAAAAGGATCATCTGCTGGGTCCATATTTGGTCGGTTCGTAATGTTACGGTGTGTGTGGGAAGTAGGACCCAAATGCAGATTATAGTGACAAAAATGACTCCTTTATTTCAAGGCTAAATAAATCACAAAGACAGAACAGAACACTCACCGAAGACCAGGTCATGACACAAGACGAACCGACAAAGACAGACAGAAAAACCAGAACTTAAATACACACAAGACTAATCACACAAATAAGACACAGGTGAGGAGGGAGGAGAAAACACAGGGACACCAGGTGAACACAATCGGGTAAATCAGGGAGGGAAAACAGACAGAAAGCGACAGGCAGGAACGGGGGGTGAACACTTTACAAAATAAAACAGGAAACCAAAGACAGAAACAGACAGACAAAACACAACACGGACAGATCGTGACATAAAGGATGGCAGAAGACACTACACTACCCAGAATCCCCAGCTATCGTTTGGACTACACCATGTGCTCTGTTTGACAAACCCCGTTTTTTTCACCATTCATTCCAATGGCTGGCGTCTATGTCACGTGATCTTCAAATTTCTCCCTGCAGAAAAAAAAACATGGCCGAACTTCGTTTTATTCTCAGTGGAAAATGCCTATTTTAAAGTTAGTTTGGCCATTAAAATGCGTTTTGATGTCATTTGATGCGAGAAATATGAGTTGTTATTTCAGATTATGTGTGCAGTGGATGTACATGATCTTTAGTTTTCTAGTTATTACGAAGATTACTTCAGGAAATTGCGTCCATAGAACGTTTTCATTGTTACCAAGGTGGTTGCTAGGGACGCTGCTATCGATATTATTTCTGTTATGTTGTGTAACTGTTTAATGGTGTTATCTTTATTGCTACCCCCATCCCCGTCAATGTATAGTGTTGGTCCACAGCGCAAACATATTAGTTTAACAAAATCCGCATCTAAAGATACGTTATTTTCCCCTGTGCAATACCAGTCTCACATCTCACAGCACATCGTCATTAACAAATACCGGAAACAGACCGAAAACATTTAAAAAAAAAAAATAATACTTTATTCCGAGTGTGCTTGCTTTTCTCTTTGAAAGTCATCACATAACGGCATTGTAATACACGGTTCGGCTGCATTAAATATTACATATCTGCCGTAGTTCTGTATTTATAGAGCCCTGATGAGAAGACCTCTAGACAAACATGAGGAACTGAAAACGTGACGTGGATCATAAATATATCAGCCATTAAACAACATCTTACATTTCTTTTCACACAATACGTCTCCTTGCAGTATCAACACTAATTCGGCTGACTTTTATATTTGATCCAATTGGTAGATAGGCTGTATTTACACCATAAAGGTGCACAGCTGATATAAAGGGACACCTAGTGGTTAAAGCAGGTTATTGAATTTCATTATTTTTATTATTAGATATTAATTGGATCCCTATAAAGTATATTCATTACTCGTTATTCACTACTAATAGTTCATTAAAGACTGTATATAATGACTATTTTGCACATTCCTTTCAAGATTTCAAGATTTTCTAAGGTTTATTGACATATCATATAGGCCTACACAACTATGGTGTAGTTATGCATTGAATGAAAAACGTGGGTCGCAGGTTCCTCAATAGTGCATTACAAGACATCTATCAATATTTGTGCATACCTCCAGCAATGTTAACTATGTTGAAGCACTTATTTTAACTGATATTATACATAATGTATTATACTCTTATAAGATGTACGTAGATATTTCATCTCCGGCCTTGTCAGGTATTGAACAATCAATAAATAAAGAACACAGAATTGTTAAATATAAAACACAGAATTTGTGTGATTATACTAAATGATTTACAAATAAACACTACTGCATATTTACAGTACAACTGTTACACATGCTGATGTAACGCAAATGTTTCCAACTTGGGATCAATAAAGTATATCTTATCTTAAGCTGATCGATGGCTACTGCCATATTTGCAAAATGTGCCTCTGAACCTTGACAAGTGCATGTTTCAGGCTCAATTAATGTAATGTTATGTTGTCAATTAACAACAGAGGTCACAAACATAAGACCAGCTGTTAAATAAAGCTCTTCTGACCTTAGCTGTCATGTGTGTATATATATTAATGCTGCCCATTATAGGCACAAGCAATTTTCACCCATTTATTAATTATATGTTTTAAATTTGAGTGTTTCCTATCGCCTAAACCTCCAGGGATGTAAACAGTTTAATACTGGCAACTTCTTATTATGGGAAATACGAAAACGTCTTTTAAAACTACAACTCCCAGTAGAGACGTGCCATAGATAGAGAACATGTTACGAAACAGAATAGCCAGCATGTGTAGTTCTGGGGACGGGGTGGGAGAGGGGGGGAAGGCGGTGGACCCTTTCAAATCCAGTTTTGGACAGTCTGCCGTGGTTCCATCCCATTTCAAGTGCTGTTCGAGGCTCGGCGTAACCCTCGGAGCACACTCTCCAATCACAGAGCTTGAGGACTATCACAGGGTTTGTCAAACAGAGCACATGCTGTAGTCCAAACGATAGCTGGGGATTCTAGGTAGTGTAGTGTCTTCTGCCATCCTTTACTCCTTACTCGAATCGAAAAAATACAAAAGCACTGCACACAATTTAAACCAATCAATGTTGTGTAATTAACAAGGATAATCTGGTGTTTTTTAGTCGATGAGTAGTGCAGATATCACTGTAAAATCAATCGACAGTAAGGGGAATACTTACTTCCGGGTGTACAATTCTCCGTTATCCAATGAGAATGGACGCTCACATTGCCTTTAAGGGCAGCCGACACATACGAATGCCGTGCTTCCATGAGCATCAAATCCCTCCGCAGATGGGAATACATTGCAATCAGTTGAAAGCTATTTGCGTCCCTTTATGACGCTGAAGGAGCCTAGGAGCGTCACAACTGCACGCCACGGACACTGACCAAACGTCGCTCCTGGACGATTATGGAGTGAGAGTGTGTTGCTTGGAACACACACAAATTCCATGTATTATAAGTGATTATTTGCAAATGAAGTCTGACATCTTCATTGACATTTTACAATCTTTCAGGGAACATCCTCTTATAAGCTCACTAAACAAATATCAGTTCACAGAAATGTTATTTAATTTTTACAAGTGGCATGTTTGTATTGAACAGGTTATTTAACAGTGGAATAAAACTATTTTTAAACTATTGGAAAGCACGGAAAATGTGTGTGCATTGAGATTAACCATTAAGATGACATAAACATGAAGTCATGAACACTAACCCATACATTAGTTGTCTAACTTGAACCTAGCTAAAACACTGTTCCTCACCGCCGCCCCCCCTCCTCCCGCTGAAATTATGAATGAAAAGCGTGTAGTAATCATAGATAACACGGCAGGGTCCGTGACAGTTTGTTTTCATCTGATTTCAAATAAACAAAGTCTTGGTTTTTAGAATATTAAACTTGTTTCACCTTGTTTCAATCTGAGGGCCGCAAAAAGAGGAGGTGGGGGCTGCATGCGGCCTCCGGGCCGCCATTTGCCCATCCCTGCTCTAACTGATTAAATTGTTGGCAAACCAACCAAAACACAATTACTGTCTTCCTGTTGGTTTCAGAACACAAGCAAGCACTTTTACCATGTATACATCTTCTGTTTAAGACAGTCAAAGAGCTGTTTTGAACTCTCTTTTTATAACAAATTAACTTTTATATACTCGAAACAAAAACAAGACATATTATAGCATTCTTCTCCATTCCCCACCCTTATTTAGAAGTGGGGACGCTCCATCTGCAAAATGCTGTCTGGCTTACACTGTGTTGTTTAAATACTCACTGTATATTTAATGGACACACTTGAGAGATGTACAAAGATTGTACTCTACAATCATCTCTCTACAATAATAAGTGTATTGCACCAAATCAGGTAATAAATACACTGAAATTCATATAATTATATGCCACTGTCTGCATTCCTACATTAGGATAATGAGGCCAGGAGTTATTTAAAGACAATGTGAGACTGATGAAGGGAAAAAAAAGGGTGATGCTCGCAGAGAGACCGAAACATTCTCAATGTCTCCCTCTTGCCTCAGGCTCATTGTCATCCCTAACAGTTTCATGTAATATTAAAATGTCAGAGCAGAGCCTATCACTCCGCCTGTTATAATCGCCGACGGTTATGACTCTCCTAGAACTGGGAGGAGGAGAGCACTCTGAGAATATCCCTCCTTCTCACCCAGTGGCCTAAATTCACAGCCAGGTAGACCTCGGGCCTCCCAACACCTCCCCCGAGGCGATGTCTGATTTGGTTTGTGTCAGCTACAATATTCCTGTCTTCCTAGAGCTCCACAGTAAGTTATCATTGCTATGGTAATACAATAAAAATATCTAATACCAGAGAGCATCCGTAAAATGTTATCAAAGTAATTTGGGTTTATGACGCACCAAATGGATAGAGAATGTCTGCAGGTTTTATTCAACAAACTGTGCAAAGATAATATTTTCACACCTTGTTGGGTTTTTCACTGTCGTAGAGGATATTTGATTCCAAGCTCTGTTGTTAGGCGAGAGAAAAAACGCATCATATCCACCCACTGTCTTAAGCAATACAACATAACAGCTTTGATCATTTCCCAGCTCAGCAAGTCACATAATCATCTCCATTGTGGCTTCTAATGATACTGTGTATGCGTTGGGTAAGGCTTTCTTCGTTTTATGCTACAAAACACATGAAGAAACCCTAATGAATTGGAAAGAGCAAATGTTCAAAAGAAAAGGTGATATGCTTAAAGGCAATGTGAGGCCTCCAAGCGGTGATTTAATTAAACTATTGTCTATAGAGAGATCACTGATGAGCCATAAAGCGTTAGATAAACTACAGGGAAATCATTTTGGCTCACTGAATCCACAAAGCAACTTGGTCCACCCACCACAAAAAAAATCATGCTGGGATAAAAGCCAAAACAATCCTATAATTATTTTCTTTTCAGCTCCACCTGGTGAGTTGACCTTTGGGTAATTTCCTACTTAATTACACTGCGTGATAACATTTAGAACATAATGACGTCATCTGCCTCGGATCTCTGCTGTTGAGACCCAAAGGCAAACAAATATCAATCAAAGTATTTACGGTGAGACGCTTTGAAAAAAAAGTTATCAGGACAAGGTCTTCACAGCCTTTTGAAAGGTAGCAGACAAGAAAAATAAAATAGAGTGCCCGTTTTTCTAAATGTCAAAGAACATACAAAACCTCTTTTATTCCACCCTGCTCAGTGAAGTAAGACTTTCTATTTGCTTTTAGACTTGTTTTTTTCATGGTTAAATGATTTTGTCTTTAACGCCATTATACAATAATAACAGCTCAAACCCCTTGCCGGTATTAGAGACCAAAAACAATAAATCAATAATCATACTTGTGCGTTATGAAAACAATTATTCTATAGAGAGCCAAAGTGAAAATACAACTTCTGGGTTATATTTGAAAAGTCATAAAACATAATTGAAATCAAATGTATATTAATTTCCTTGGAAAAAATTATAGTACAATTCTCCCTATAGATTACCACCAATAAGTTCGAAAAATGAAAAGAGTTAGAGAAAACAAGTAACAAGAGTATGTGTGTTTCTATATTTTATGGTCATAAAATGTATTACTTTTATATGAACAATGGACCAATCTACTATGGTTACCCATGAAAGGACATGTACCTACAGAAAGGACATGTACATCACAAAAACGTCTTACAGTGCGTTTTGTGACCTAGAGTTTAGGTTTTACAACCAGAAAATGTACTGTTTTTGGCCTTGACCATTGTCAGCTTCAGTAAGCAGCTGACAACGTTCATAAAAGTTGTGGTCTATCTGCTCAGCACCAAAAACAAGTAAAGGTTAATAACAAGTTACATTCTTTAAGATATGGCTGAGACCAAAACAGAGATACAACTCAAATGAATATTGAACTTATTTTCACAAGTTAGCCAAGACAAAAACAATGTAATGCAGGTTAAGCATTGGTTACATATCAAAGATTTCATCTACTAGTGTTAATAAGTGTGTTAATAAGTGTGCAAGTGTTTCGCTCATGAATATGGATAATAAACCAAAAAGTAATTTGTCCGAAAGACAACTGAAATAATTTCCTTAAGAGATATTGAGTGATTTGTGAAAGTTGGTGGAACAATTTTTGGCCAAAAGTGATGGCAATACTTTAATAGCTTCACGAGTTCTTATCATGGAGTGATGATGTATGTACCGATCGATTCTGTGTCATCTCACGATGCAAATCGATGGGTTGGGCGTGCATCTACGATAACTATTAAGGGTGTTATGAGCAGTGCTTGAATTGGGCCGGTACTCACCGGTACGCAGTACCGGCACTTCTGATTTTTACCCATGTGGTACCGGCACTTCTTACTGAGTACCAGCAAGGTGCCGGTGCTCAGTAAAATGCCGGTACTCAGCCGCCGGCCGCCGGCGGCACGTCGTGACGCATGACAACAAATGCCCAGCAGGCGGCATCTCATGACGCATCTCATGACGCATCTCATGACGCATCTCATGACGCATCTCATGACGCATCGCATGACGCATCTATGACGCGCCGCAGCGATAGACTAGAGCAGAAAAGACATCGCATAACGTTAGCATTTCGAAAATGTTAGAGTGGCTTAATAATAGTGCGAAAAGACATCGGTTGTCGCCGGACAAGGATTCCCTCTCTCCTTTTCTGCTGAAAGATGGTGAGTGTACTCAGGGACGAGGAGTCTTTTTTTTTTTTTTTATATATATATATTTTATTAATCCCCGTGGGGAAATTGTTTCTCTGCATTTGACCCATCCTAGTGTTTGGAGCAGTGTGCTGCCATTTTGAACGGCGCCCGGGGAGCAGTGTAGGGAACGGTGCCTTGCTCAGGGACACCTCGGTAGCACTTGGTCTTGCCGGGACCTGAACTGGTGACCCTATCAACTTCGCCACCACCGCCCCATTTAACCAGCCGCCAGTAGGAGTCAGGCTTTACTAAAGGGGAGTGATTTGTAAAATATCCATAAAGAAAAAGTAAATCTGTTTACAGTTGTTTTATATGGATGTTGAGAGGTATCCCTATATCTCTTCATTTTGCTCTCAAAGTGCACCAGATTGATGCATCTAACTTCAATATTTAAAAAAAAAATCTTCCCGGGTGAACATGCCCTCGGACCCCCCTAGAGGGTGTCAGGTCCACTCCCCATTTATAAAAATAACACTTTACCACTGCACCCCCTCTAATCTCAGATGCACCCTGAGTCATTTTGTTTAAGTACAGTGAACCTTTCTAAAATATACAGTAAAGAGACAAACCCATCAGCATTATAGGATACTATACTATATGATATATGACTTTGAGCCAAATACTTGTTTTTGGGCTGTATAAATAAATTGACTTGAAACAGTTGCTGATTTAGAGTACTGGCATCTTTTTTATTCCAATTCAAGCACTGGTTATGAGTGAGTTTCTGTGCAACACCCCGTTAGCATTTTTCGCTCGTGGCTACTTCATAGGCTCAGCGCTAGCTTTGTGGGTTTAAAAAAAAAAAAAAGATCAGTTAGCTGAGTTACTTCCCGTTACATGGATATAAAACATTCATAGTTTATTGAATATTAAGATGCCCTCAGACGCTGTTTCCTGCATATGACACGTTTTTCCGCCCGGTATCGGGGGTGCGGTGTAGAAGAGGTTAAGTCTCTATTGCGGCACTTTTCATACCACTCTAACGCAAAATAATAGAGAAATTGAGGGCTCATGCAGTGGGTGTTCATAGCTTTTCTCTATATGATAATTAGTACAAGCCTTAACTTGAATCCTGTTCAAACTTATTATCCTATTTCTTGCACTCAGACATGCATTAGTGGAAACCAAAGTGATGCATTACTTAATCTTTAAGTGAGGTTATTCTGAATGGCATGGCTTCTCAGACATCCTCCATTAAAAAGAGACAACATTGATTCATTGTTCAAGGAAATCCTCATATCCAAAGGCAAAAGCACTCTAAATGGATTCCTCAAGTTAATATTAAAAACCCAATGAACAAAATGATCAGCCATATTAACATTACTTATTTCCACATTCAACATTGATAGTGTTTTTCACTCTGAATACAACTATATCTTATTGTGTTTTTTTTAAAGATAAAATAATAATGTGACGAGTGTAGTTTGTCAAACAGCTGTAGGAAGATAAATCACAGCGGTAAGATACATGAGTGCCTTTGGAATCTCTATCTCTACCTATTCCTCTTCCTCTATGTCTTTTGGACTGCATTCAGAAGCATAGAGGGCGCCATGACAACAGCTTTATTAATCACATCAATCATCGGTAACACCATGGCGACCAAAGGGAGCTCTAATCGCTTCTCACCGAGCTGACAATTTCTTTTCTGAGGGCCTCATTGCAGTCTGCATTAACTTGACATGTTTGTGTGTGTGTGTGTGTGTGTGTGTGTGTGTGTGTGTGTGTGTGTGTGTGTGTGTGTGTGTGTGTGTGTGTGTGTGTGTGTGTGTGTGTGTGTGTTGTGTTTGTGTTTGTGTTTCTGTGTGTAGGAGGAAATCTGATTGTCTGTCAGTGTATTGCCTGCATGTTCTGAGGGCACAGGGGGAAATAAGTTGTTTCCTTGAACTTGTTTATAACAATTGCTTAAAACTTTGTTATCGCGCTTTGCTCTGAGGTAGAAGTAAAACGTTTCTGCCAGTCTCTTTGATATCCTGTGTGCAACACCACCTATACGCCTTTGATGAATTTTCTGCCTCTCGCTCTATATGGATTGTTCCTGTATTGATAAAATCCTTCCATCCCGCAAGTTGTTTCCTATCTTTATTCCAGACTCAAGGTCCATATCACATACAAAAAGACAAAACACACATCAATAAATAAGATAAAAAGCTAAACACAAAACAGATAAAAACAAACAGATAAAAACATAAAATCAGTCCAATCACAGCTAGCCACACATGCTCACTGTCTGAATAGGCTATTGCGCCAATGTCTCCAAATCATGGAAGAGAACCGGGTAGAACTCGTCACAGGGTTAAGTAAAATCGAGATAACATGATTGCCCGAGTCTTCTAGGCGACACATGAATTTGTACATTAACTTTCTTAAAAGGGCTTGACAGGTAGGTACCCCCAAGTTAACAAACAGCTGGCTGGCACTGTGCCATCTTGGTACCCTCAGCAGCAACCGTAAAGCATCATTGTATGCAACTTCTAGTTTGTGTATGCTTCTAGCCTTGTAGTTACTCCACAGGTGAGCCGTGTACAATGGTGTACAGAAAGCTTTAAAAGGTGATACCTTGACATCTACAGAGCACTTGTGAAACTTACGCATTAATATGTTTGCCTGGGCATACAGTTTGCAGCGCTGTCTATGGATGTCTTTGTCATCTGTGAGATCATCAGAAATATAATGACCAAGGTACTTACTCTCACTGCACACAAGAAGAATGTTGCTACTGAGAATAAAATTAGGAAAAACAGCCTTTTTATCCTCTTTACTTCGCACAATCATGACGCTACTCTTCTTGGCGTTATACTTAATATTAAAATCAATGCCATACTGGGAACAAGTCCTCAGAAGCTGTTGTAAACCAGCACTGCATGGGGAGAAGATGATTAAATCATCTGCGTACATAAGGTGGTTGACAACAGTAGCACCGATGACACAGCCAGTTTTACACAAGTTCAGTTTCCTAGACAGATCATCCATGTACAGATTAAACAGCAAAGGAGATAAAATCCCACCTTGCTTGACCCCATTACCAACATAAAAATGTTCAGACACAGTATTGCCCCACTTCACCTGCACAGTCTGATGTGCATACCAAAAGGCTAAGATCCTTATTATGTACTTGGGTCCCTCTCTGGCACATTTTGTCAAATTATTTGTAATGATTCAGTCTATCAAATGCCTTGGAAGCATCAATAAAACACAGAAATATGGTGGAATTATGGCTTCTATATTTTGCTATAATGTCTTTTAAAGCAAAAATACACATATCTGTGCCATGTTTTCTTTTAAAACCGTCAGCTGTGGTAATATACCTTTCCAGCCTTTCCAACAAAATGTTCTCCAACACTTTGGAGAGAATGCTAGCTAAAGCAATGGGTCTGTAATTATCAATGGCATTAATCTTCCCAGCTTTATCCTTGATGACTGGCACAAGTAGCACAGATAACATGGAATCTGGTAATGATTAAGGAAACCAGTAAGACACAGAGCAAGAAGAGGAGCAAGCTTAAGACTGGCATGTTTTAAGTGTTCAGCTGAGATGAGATCCGGGCCACAAGCTTTGTTATTTTCTAGATTCATTATAGTGTTGTAGACTTCCTCTGATCTAACTGTAACATTTTTAGTGGAGTCAACCTTTTCAACCACAAATGCATCACTCTTAACACAGTTGAACAACTCATAATAGTGTTGTCGCCACAGTTCTGCGATGCTGCCTGACCCACACACTCCTTCAATGGAAGATGGTAAGGGAGTCTTACAGCCGTTTATGACTTTGACCTCTTTCCAGAAATCATAGCAACTATTGTTGCGCAGCTTTCTGGCAAGTGAGTCAGCCCTCATTGTGTCCACATTTTTTTTAATGAAGCGGACAGCATACTTATATTTGGCATTAGTGGACTGTTTATGTTCAAACAAAGACCCCTGTCTCGGCCTCCCTGATTCGGCCCACAATTTAAAAGCATCTCTAGCAGCAGAGTGTAGCTCAGACACATGTTCATTCCATCCAGGTTTTATACTATGCTCCTTTTTCTTACTGTTGTAAAAACCCTTACTTGAGGCATTTAACACATCAATAATAAGATCATATGTAAAACATAGATCACTACCATGCTGCACATTTTTACAGTTGGTGTCACTGCACAGCATTGCTTCTCTAGGAATTACAACCAAGTCTAATGATTTGTCAGTGAGTGAGGTATAGTGATTAATATCCTTCTCACTTAACTTTGACCAATCCAGCCTCCCTGTGTATGTTTTATTGTCATCAACAGATAGCACCGGAATATTTTCAACATTTAGGGTCAATACAAAAGGAATGTGATCTGTAGTGGCCAACTCATAACAAATGTCAATGTTGTCCAGAGAAGCATGTGCATTAGCTGTGCATATACAGTGATCTAGCCATGACACAGTATGCCATGCTTCACTAATATATGTAAAGCTTTTCTCAGGTAAAAGAGATTTACTTGACAGTATGAGATTATTATCATTACAAAAATGCAGTAAACATTTGCCAAACAGAGATTTATCATCTGAAATGTCAGCATTCAAGTCCCCCACTACATACACACAGGTTGTGGCATTATCCTTAATGAATGCGTTAACAAATGCCATTCTATTGCGATATTCATCTTCATTTTCATATGATTCATAAGGTGTGTAAATATTTAAGATAATAAAGGACCTATTTTCATACTTGATCTTTATACCAATGGCCCAGTCGAAGTCCAATCTTACCACTGTAACCAAAGGATCATATTTTCTGTTCCAGAGAATCGCCACACCACCAGGTATCCTGCCATGGGCCATGTTATCACAGAGATCAGTAGTTGACTCTCCAACTCCATGAAAATTAGCATGTAGTGTATTCAGCCTTTCCAAATCTTGCTTATGTCTCTTGTAAGCACAGAATATCGCATTCCTCCAACAGTTTATCAACAACCAGCCGCCTGTAGTGCCGAGAGATATGGAGTTGGAGGCGGTGCATCGAAGGTGCAAAAGGCAACTTTATTGCGGAGCAGAAATGCAGGTGTTGTCGGGTCGCAGTCCGGGACAACAAGAGAGAGAGCTAAGAGGGCACACACTATTTATAGGTAACCCATAACATGTCCGTGTGGGAACAATAACCGCAACTGTAGTTCCAAGTTTGAATTATGTCCCAGTGGTTAAATAGGTGGTCACCACACAAGCCCCCCCAGAATTCAAACATGGCAAAAAAAATATATCCCCACGTCCGTGGAGGAAGCACCACAAGGGCAGAGGAGGGTGGGGCCGCAGGTGAGGACCGGGCCATGGAACGGGCCACGAAAGGGGGCCGCAGGAGAGGGCAGGGGCCCTAACGAGGGTGAGGACATCCCCACCGGTGGCGGGCCGGAACGGGCCGCAGCAGGCGTCGTGGCGAATTAAGTCTTCACCCGCCAGTCGGTGAAACCCGGGTCGCTGACCCGCAACGGGCGTGAAAAACCCGGTGGTCCCCAGCAGGAAGGAGCGCTGCCCGGCCGCAGGCGAGGGCACAACGGTGGCGGGCACAAAGTCCTCGGGAGGAAAGAGCCGGGTCCCCGGGGGGCAGGAGCAGCACCCCTGGGAGTTAAGAGCCGTGGACAGGGAAGAGGCCAGACGGGGGGGCAGTCCGAAGCTGCCATCGAGGCGAACCGTGAGCCGCGGTAAGAGGAGAGGCCAGGTAGGGTCCCGGAGCACGCCACCCACGGGCCGATGAAAGCATGGGCGACGTCCAAAACCGTCGAGGCGAGACGGGGTCCAGGAGTGCACCACCCAGGCGTCGATGAAAACGTGAGTGGCGTCTGGAACCGCCGTCGAGGTGGTGAAAAAGGTGAGAGTGTCCACATGAGGTCAACCGGCCGGTCGAACCTCCTCTCCGGCACCAGAAAAAACTCAAAAAGGGTCGTACTGTCCACGGTCAAAAACAGGTGGGCGAAATCGTGAGAGGATCCACACGAGGCCAACCAGACATGGTCGAACCTCCTCTCAGGCACCAGAAAAAGCTCAAAAGGGTCGATAGCCGTTAGCAGATAGCCGTTAGCTGGCAGCCATGGGTAGCTGCTAGCCATCGTTAGCCCCTCGTGGTTAGCCGTTAGTCGCCGTCAGGTAGCGCAGCCGGGACGTGCAGCCGCACGCCCCGAAGAAACAGCCCCATGAGGTACCAATGGGGTTGCTGGTCGACCCAGCAGGTCGTGCATCGTCCCCCGTTGGATAGAAAGCCGATGCGGGAACGGCGAGCAACGTCTCCAGCCTTCTGCGGAGCGCGCACCGAGCCTCAGTCCGCGTGCCGGTGGCAGCCACGGACGTCTCCAATCAAACCCCGGCATTTCGAGAAAGGAACTCGAGTTCCTTTTGCCGTGTTCGGCTCCGTCCCGGAAACTTCTCAAGACGTATTAGGGTCACCAGTGTAGTGCCGAGAGATATGGAGTCGGAGGCGGTGCATCGAAGGTGCAAAAGGCAACTTTATTGTGGAGCAGAAATGCAGGTGTTGTCGGGTCGCAGTCCGGGACAACAAGAGAGAGAGCTAAGAGGGCACACACTATTTATAGGTAACCCATAACATGTCCGTGTGGGAACAATAACCGCAACTGTAGTTCCAAGTTTGAATTATGTCCCAGTGGTTAAATAGGTGGTCACCACACGCCTCGCTTTATCACCAGCACTGTGCCCCACACGTAGGCCACGCGTGTTATATGACACCACCCGCATCCTATTGTTTATGTACTATAGTCATTTACATCAGCAGATGCATGATTCCCGTGTTACAGTAGCGACCACATTGTTTGTAGTAGTGCTATCCCCCACAAGCACCCCACTAGCAGGCCGTCTTGGCTCATAATAGCGTCGGACATAGGTGCCAGCTGGCCACAGCTCTGGGTCATACATTTCTGCCACTTCCTTGCATTCGGCAGTGACGTGAAATGAGCTGAACCTACTCTGTGCCGACTCGAGCTTCCGACAAGTAACTGCTCTGCCAAGTTTCTCACTCAGATACTCAGTTAGCATGTTAGCTTCCAGTTGAGGGGCAAACTTAGTGGCAAACACACTCACCATCTTTGTGATCACAACTTGTACGTTAGAACTCACTGGGCCAGTTCCAACTATACCCGTTTTCTTCCTCTCCCGTTTCAGTGGCGCTTGCATTCCCCGTTGTCTTGCTGCTGGCTTATGCTCAGGTGTCACCTTGCTTCTGTGTCCTTCTTTCACAACACAGGACCACAAAGGAGACTTTGGTTCAGCACACACAGCTGCTGGCCGCGCTTGATTGCATGGCCTCACATACCCCGCCCCTGGGACCACGCCGGTAGATCCACAGGGCTTCTCAATTGCGGACACCCGGTCATTGATGGCCATGGTCGTCACCCGCAGACCCTCGCAGGCATCAGTTTGAGCTTTGAGTGTTTTTTTCACACAGCACATGTCCTTATTCAGCTGTTCCAACCGCCCCAGCAATGCTGAGACATCGATGTGGTCGTAAGAAACTGGTGGGAGGTCATCCAGATAGTGGGAGACGAATCTTGGTATATTCTCCCCACATTCATTTAGCACCTTCAAGCACGCTTTTATATTGTTAGTGTCTTTCTGTGCTCCTTTGTGTGTAACACAGCGCTGCGTCGTTTGAGGACACAGCTCAAACAGTATCTTCTTCGAGGCTTCGATCCACTCAGAGTTGAAATTGTTTGAGGCCAATAAAACAATGTCATCATGATTCAGAGTTCTCATTTTGATGACAAGGAAGTTCAAAAGTTCATCTTCCACAATCAACTTATTATCAGTTGTTCGGTAAACTTCTGATTTAGTACGACCGGAGAAGCTGGCACCCCCACGCCAAGCTGCTTACGCCATCGTAGATGGTGGTGGGTTTCTGTATGTGGTGTTGCAGTTATATTGATCACCTTGCTTTCAAATAGTGCAATTTAGGTACTGTGGATAAGCTTAATATGTTGACTTTTGAACCATGCAAGCATTGTTTGGTCCAGACTACTCTTGTCTCATGGCTCAGCTCGGGGCCTCGTCAATCAGATTCAGGTCAAGCAGTCACTTTTCTGTCTACTTTTTTTACAGCTTGGGTTTTATTTTTTGTTGCTCAGGCCAACTGCTCTTAAGATTTATAAATCTCCAAAGTGATTGCTGAGATTTCAAAAGCAGCTACATAAAAAAAAAGTTCCAAAGACATACAAATTATAGTCCTTACTTCAAATTATAAATATCCCGCACATCTGACAAACTGATAAAAAAAGCAATTTAAAGACGCCCTATTTTGCTCATTTTCAGGTTTCATAATTGTTTTTTGTGCCTCTACTTTTAATGTTCAAAAAGTGTCTGCTCTGATTGGTTAGCTGGCCGACTCCGTTGGGATTGGTCAAGAGCTGTCCTGCCCCTTAGCCTATCACATGTACAATGTGTGCTAGCCAATAGAAACGTGAGTGTTACATAGTGATGTCACGGAAGTAAACAAAGGACTTTGAGACACTTCAGATGGGGGGGGTTGTGTGTGGTTGTTTAATGTATATAGTGAAATCTGTATTTCTCAGCATCATATTATAGAGAATGGAAACTAGCCTAGATAAAATAAATCCAAAAGTTTTATCAGATTAGCTCCAAGATCTTATTAATTACTTACAACTGAAAATATATCCTAAGCCTGCAGAACAAACTCTTAACTTTGCTTCAGTTATAACATGTTTTGAATGACTGGGTGTGCCTGCTAGTCTAAATGATGGATCATCTGGTTTCTTGGAGGAGAACCATGTGTTTCTAGCAGGTTTTCTTCCTGATTAATTGGTGTTGGTGCTGCATTGCTGTGTGATTCAATGTCATCCTCTAATCGTATCATCAATCAAGAGATTTCAATTTTCATGACATATATCTTCCTAACGCCTTCTCTGTTGTTTGAACACCATCTTGTCTTGCGCCTGAACACCTCAGCTTAAATTTGAGCCAGTTAAAGCATACCTGGCATTCACAACTGTCCTGAAGTTTCCATTGTACGAAAACGAGGAACATTTGCATAATAATATGTGCTGGTGTGATACCTTGGCAAGTATACAATGCTACATTAATGAATCATTACATGATAGGCAACCCTCACATCATGTAGAGTTTCAGCTGAGCAGGCAGATGGTTCATGATTTCTTAATGGAGAGAAATACTTAGCATGGGATGCTTGCTGCTTTGACAGATCAATGGTAGTGAGGAGGAGAAATTCCGTATATTGCTCCGTGTGCTTTGTTTTCCAATCGGGCTGTTTGTCAGAATTCCCCACCACTTGCACGGTGTGTATTAAAAAGTAAAGGCCTCACATGAGACGTGTTCAAAGTCAAGAGATTGCTGTGAATAATAAAATGAGATTGCTTTGTCAGAGTCAATGCCCAGAGGAATTTAGCTTAGCCAGATGAGAATTGGGAATGAAAAGAAAAATTGTAATCGGTGGAAGACATCTCTTTTTCATCTCTGCTCAAAGACTTTGATCAGAGTTTTGCCGGCTAGCAGAAAGGCTGAGGGCAAGCCAAGGCTGTGGGCAAAGCTCCATCAGATAGCTAGTGTTGGCTGGGGTACTGGCTTAGTCTCAACACGTGTCTCTGTGACACCCATAAAGGTTTTTTTAGAGCCCTTTGTGCATACAAAACTACATGCTGACACACATACGCCATGATATTCAAAGTGACTTTTTTCACATATTTCAACTTCCACAGACTGAATTTGAAGATCTTGGAACTAATGCTGTCTCAGTGTGTTTAGCATATTCCTCAAACTGTGCATTTTAGAGCACTCTAGCTCGTTTGTATGCTGATGTATTTAGTGTTGTGACAACCACTTGTGAAAAGGTTTGCGCTCTTGAATCCACGCATTTCAAGTTGTGTTAGGTGAGTGAACTCACAATCAACAGTCCTCTCTCAAAGAATGAATCAATTCATTACAAGGGCAACAGAGTAAGAACATTTCAACATTTCCTGAAAGGACTAATTCCATTTCACCCTATTTAGAAGTAGCCCAATCAGGTTGAGATGAAATGGTGATATTGTTTTAGCCATGCAAGCGTTGTGATCCAGGGATGATAAAGTCAACATGTTGTTAGTGCCACAGCTCTGGTCCAATAAGTCAAGGTTGACTTGCCAACACTAATACTGAATAGTAATAATATAAGTCATTGTACTTGCTAAACATAAGTGTGTTAGTTGCGACCATGGGGCATGGGGTCGTTACATTTAGCTCAAAGCACCAGCAGTACTGTTTCGCAGAACTGTTACCAATACTGTCAGGATTAGTGTGTTATGTCACGTATGTCTTGTTTTGGGTGTTTTGCTGTTCTCCCTGTCTTGGTTTCCTCCTTGTTTCTTGTCTGGTCATTTTCCCTGTGTTTTTCCTCCTGTCGTTAGTTTCCCTGGTGTGTCTAATTGTCTGATTGTGTTCACCTGTGGCCCTTGTGTTTCTCCTCCCCTGCCCGGCTGTTTCTCGTCTTGTGATTACCCCTCCCTGTATTTAGTCTTGTCTTTTCCTGTGTTGGTTCGTCTTTTGTTTGTGACTAAATCTCCGGTGAGTGTTCTGTTTTGTCTTTTTTAGTATTCGGTAGCCTTGAAATAAAGGAATTTTCAGTTTAAATCTGCATTTGGGTCCTGCCTGCTTCACACACCGTAACAAATACTGTAGAATATAAAATTATGGGATATAATAGCTTTGTTCGCCTACTTGGCCTGGCAAAGGGCCCACTGCTTTTGGATCCACTGAAGTTTGAGCTCTACTCACACCTTTTTGCCTCAGGGGAGTCTCAATAGTGGAACACGCATCCACTGAAACAGTCAAACATTCACCTCTTCTTTTATCGTTGCCATGTTTGACAGTAGAGAGATTGAAAGCTGTTTTTCTCCCATGTATGTATTTTTCTTTGCATGATGATCCCTTCAATTGTTGTGTGAGACCATTTATTTGGTTCCTTAATGTTCTCACAATATTGTGTCATAGATCATTTACATCACCTAAAGATGAGTTTACATCACCTGAAGATGAGTTCTTCTTTTTTTGTGAAACAAATGTATGTGTTTCTGCATTAAACGTAGTGTTTAATATTCTTCCCTCCTCTTGTTCCCCATTTGATTCTAATAGCTCTAATAACAGCCTTATCTCCTTACCTCGGCGCAATTTGTCACCATCCCTTTCCCTGGTGTGGGCGAACATACACTATCACACAGTGCTGTGCTCGCTAAAGCTTGTGAAGACACGTTAATGAAGGTCAGCTCCACACTCGCGGCTGCTTCCACTGGGCTTTCACCCACCTGATACCCTCTTCATTCCTCCTCAACCCTCCTTGAAGGCTCCGTGACGGCTCCCCTCCTGACATTATCCTATCGGGTTAATTTGAGCTGCAGCCACAGAGGAAGTCCTCAACTTGATGCTAATAAGCTAAGACACTATGAAATGAATGAGGACTTTTTATTTCAGCCATCACTTTCCATTTATTCTTGGTGGAAATCTTGAGAGCAGAGATGTTTTGCTGATGCTATCCAGAGTTTGACTATAAAATAAACATTCCTAAATGGATTTTTCTGAAGATTGATTCAAGTTTAAAGAAATAAGGATATTTCTACTCGTCGTCTGTACATAACACGGATTGACAGGAACAACTAGTCAAAGTTCAAAGAAATGCTGTGGTGTTTTCTGAAATGCTGTGGTGTTTTCTGAAATGCTGTGGTGTTTTGTGAAATGCTGTGGTGTCTTGCACTTCAGGGCCACCGTAGATAGTTCTTGGTGGTTGCTCCCTTTGCTTAGCTTAATATAATTATTCGATTCCACTCCATATTTCTTTCAGTAATTAGGTCTCCATGGCTTTACTAATGCTTAGTATTCATTTCATTGGAACTCTTGACAGTATATATTTCCACACGCTTCAGTGTAATCAGAAGATCTTAATTCATTTGTCATGGTTTGGACGTGGCAGACTGACTTAGTTCCCCTAATTGGTACAATGCAGATGCAAATGGAGATACGGGTAGTAATGAGTTGTCATTAGAATAATGGTGTGTCACTACTACTTACTTAACATTTGAGGGATTATATTTAGAGTGGGTGATGTCCAATGTACTTTTACTCTTCTGACCTAAAAAAAAGAACTCAGAGAAAAACCATGAGAAACTCCCTGTGTTACATACTGCTCGGCCATATTTAACTCAAGGTTCCAGGACAGAGATTTGTAAGCTATTAACACAGGCTCGACCTTTCCTTTACATCGCACCCCCTCGGGGAGGGAGAGGGTTGGATCGGGTGTGTTTGATTTAGCTACGGTGACAGCTCCGGATTCATGTACTCTTTAAGGATTTTTTCAAAAGACAACAGAGTCTCAGAAAGCTTCAAGCTATGACATGTTAGTTGATATTGTAGCGCCATCTCCTCTTGATTGTAGCTCGCTGGAGACCAAGCGAATGTGACACTTTTGTTTCTTGAGAGCAAACATGATTATAAAAACACCGGGAGATTTTGTTTGTTGTCTTTTCTGTGCTGCCAAAAGAACCAAACTGCTCATCAGACGGCAACCTGATTTCAGTAGTGTCGCAGTGGGAGAGGTTTGCATTGCTCCCTGGTGTTTTATCCATGTGCAGATAGGCCAGCACACGGCATCGTCTTGAGATAAGAAAGACGAGAAGAGAGAAGAAATGTATTAACTCAAGAAATCAATAGTGCATTTTAGACTCCAGGAGGAATCCTAAAGAAGAGTAATACTACCAGCTAACTCTAAACTGCTTGCATAAAAAGGCATGCATACACAAACACACACATTCATCCCTTGATAGTCCCACAGTAGTGAGCTGCTGGCACAGTAAATCGGATGAAGTAGACTGTGCTTATGTGAAATGGGGGTGATCTGTTATTCCAGTGATGTGGGATATTTTATTACAGCAGCAATAAGATGGAGAGTAGACGACTACTGTGCGCCTGATCAGTTTCCAGTATAGTGAGGAGAAACAGCTGGGTGTGTTTTAAATACAGCTGAAGTCACACTCAAGCCTCACTGATTGCTAATCAGATATGATTGACTATTCCTACTGTTATTTCTCTTAATCATGATTTTGTTGTTTGCTGCCCTGTGTGTTATCTTCCAAGTTCCTTATCTTTTCAATAATTATCTCTTTCAAAATTATAAATAATATAGCTTGGATCAGATAGACGGTACTGTTTGAAACAAGGGTTCATATTTTACTATTTTACTTGCCTGCATCTGTGCTGTAGAGTGAGACAGTATGATGCTGATGCAGTTTAATTTATTACCATGAGCTTGCTGCCTCAGGCCACAAGGAAATCACAAGCACATAACGATCCTTTTACCTGATCCCCATAGATTAATGAACTGTTTGTCCTCACCTGAGTGTATCTTACTTGTTATCTTTTTTGATTGTTGTGTTGTCTAATGGCGCTTTTCCACTGCAGGGCCTAGCACGGCTTAGTACGGTATGGTTAGGCCTTGGTAGGCAGGGTCGGCTCTAGAACAAATCGAATGGGGGGGCACACAAAAACATGCTGTAAAGTCTATTGTATTTCACACACATTGCAGGGGTGTAGTGCTATTTTATAGCGCACCTATGACTTGTGCATACATGCACGGTTGTGGCACGACCACCAAAACAGAAACATATGGACATAGGCCACCATATAAAAAGTGTGCAAATGTATTGAGTATCCTATCCATGTGAACATGCTTTAGGTGGGGGGTGGACCTAACCTCCACTAGTTATTAGAACTTATTGATTTATGATGTTTTCTGTGGACTTTTGGGTAAATAAAAAAACCCAGTCTATTTAAACCACTCCTGTGTCCTGTTGCCTTACTGCTTGGTCCCTGACTTTTGGTTAGCAGCTTTCCTCGACATTGAGTTTGTCCCTGGTTGTGGTTTCACATTGAGTTTCTCAATGTCGAGGAAGGCTGCTCCAGAGCCACTATTTCAAGGACGCTTCGTCATCGAGTCCTGCCGAAGGACTGTTCCAATGTCCAGGATGCTTGGAATCCTACCGAGGCCGGCGTCCTTTGTTGCGGGAAATTTCGTGGCTGCACATGTGTATCCTCCGCGGTCTTAAAATCCCCACAATGTTTTGCGCACGGCGGAGGAGGAGGGTGTGGTTGTGTCTACAGAAGGTCCAGTTGTGAGCTTCTATATATTGGGCCTTGAAAGTGCTCTCTGAAACTATACGCCTGGGATGGCTTGTGACCATGAAATGAGAAAATGAAAACTTTGCTGTAGAGGTACACCAAATACATTGTTGGAAAGGTCTTGACCTGGAGAGTAACACATGTGAGTATGAAGATTCCACATGGCTCCTGCTTTGAAATACTGACCTTTGAACCTTGACCTCGGTGCATGTTTGAAGGCTTATAATTAAGCAACAAAAGGGACTATAGACATGGGACATACTGTTATAGAGAGCTCTTGACCTCAGCTATCATGTGAGTGTAGTCAAAACTGGGGGCACTGTCAAATTTGGGTCTAATATGGTTAAAATGTATTTCCACCCATTTCACAATTTGATATTTAAAATCTGATTACACATGTGTTTACCATCCCCTTAAACCCTCAGTGTATTCTTAATTCAGTATTTATAACTTCCAATTTTAGGAAAAACACTAATATATTTACAGTTTTGGTGTGTTTTACAACACACTAAAATTATACATAAAGCACAATTATTTTAACTGACACTCAAAGAGCAAAACATCGGCTCAAATCTCCAAAACTCTAAACACGTTTTCAGCTTTTCACACAATTAGCAAATCAACATGGCACTTTTTGCAAATCACTGCACACGTTTCTCCACGTAAGACACAGGAATCTGACATAAAGTCACGTGTTAGCTGGTTTAAAACACTGATATTCAAAATGCCTCACACATGGACCAATGATCAAGAAACACGTTCCACCTGACCAAACACCTGGGAGCATATTTGTTGGCTCATCAATCAGGATGTTAGCACTATAAAAAGATCACAGGTGAGTACTTTCTTACAGCAACAATGGAAGCCAACATGGAAGCAAGAGCAAGAGGAAGAGGTGGGGTGAGAGGAGGAGGAAGAGGTGGGTGAGAGTGAGAGGAGGAAGAATGAGAGGAGGTAGAATGAGCGGTAGAGGTAGAGCTGGAGGGAGAGGACGTGGACAAAGAAGAATACTCTCTAATGAAATGAAATGTTATGTGACGATGAGAGGCTGGACAGAGGGTTCAGCCTAATCTAAGCCGATTTACTGTCGCCTCTGTAATCCGGACACTTAGGCTTGATAACAGATTAGTTAGTTTGTAGCTCTGCATAATTCATGATATCTCAGTGCTTATGTCTGTTGTGTGAAACGTATTTACTTCATTACTGTAATTGAATTGTTGGCATGTTGCATTCTATAACTGTACAGACATCCTGCACAATGTACTGTGGTAAACTCACTTTTATGCAACACAGACACCGACCGACCACTATATCTTTGTTGTTTATCTGAAGGACTGAGAAAAAAATGGTGCAGGTGGAAGGCTAAGGATTATCAATTAGGCACAGGAAGCAGCAGTTACAAACTGGGTTTTGGCAAACAATGCATCACACTTAGAGATCGAAGCATAACTATGTGCTGAGATGCATGTTGCACAATGTTATCTTTGAATAAAATGTGATTTTTTTTCAACAACTCATTTGTATTTCTTCATTTACTGTATTTTTGTAAACTCAAGCAATCTTTCTCTGCAGAAACCTCTATGTACAGAGCATTATGTAGTTTTGAGTGCAGTTCTTCATTTAGCAGGAGACATGAGATGTTTTGCACGTTGGGTGTGTGGCTTTGTGAATTGTGTTTAGTGTTCTGAGAAACTGAGCAATTAAAAAAAAAAAAGTGTGTTAGCAATCGAGAAAAACTGTAAAAACTACAATCCCCTAGAGCAGTGATCGCCAACCAGTCGATCGACCGGTCGACACAGCAACCGCCATCTCACCAGTCATAGCTCACATAATTAACCTCTCCATAAAACAGGGAAAAGTACCCAGAGACTTCAAAATTGCAAGAGTAACACCCCTGCACAAAAAGGGCAGCAAATTGGACCCAGGCAACTACCGCCCTGTTTCTATACTTACCTCCATCTCGAAAGTCATGGAAAAAATAGTATATGAACAGGTCGAAAAGTACCTCGCGGAAAAGAAACTAATCTATGAATTTCAATCTGGCTTTAGAACATCCCACTCCACTGACACATGCCTTCTTTATTTGAGCGACCACATCAAACAAGAGGTGGACGAGGGCAAGTACTGCGGCATGGTGATGCTGGACCTACAAAAGGCTTTCGACACTGTCAATCACCCCATTCTGATTGACAAGCTAAAAGCAATTGGTTTTGATAAACTATCGGTGAGCTGGATGCAATCCTACCTGGAGGGGAGAGAACAGATGGTGGAGGTAAACGGTACTCTGTCCCCCTCCCTCCCAGTGAGCTGTGGTGTTCCACAAGGAAGCATATTAGGTCCGTTACTGTTCCTAATTTATGCAAATGACATGTCATCAGCATGTGACTGCAACTTGTTCCTGTTCGCGGACGACTCAGCCCTGCTGGTCTCAGACAGAAGCAGATTGCAGGTTGAAAAAACCCTGGGCTCCGAGCTCGGCAGAATCTGCACCTGGCTCGCCGATAATAAATTATCATTACACCTGGGTAAAACAGAGTCCATTCTCTTCGGTTCGAAACATAATCTCAGCAAATCCGACGACTTCTCAGTTGCAGTGGGTGACATTATTGTCACAAGTAAGAAGGAAATTACATACCTAGGATCTATTCTTGAGGCAAACCTCTCCTGCGACAAAATGGCATCCAATGTAATAAAAAAAGTCAATCAAAGAACTAGATTCCTATACCGGATCTCCTCTCTGGTAAACAAAAACACCCTGAAAACTCTGGCAGGAGCACTCATTCAAGGGTACTATGACTATGCTTGCACGTCATGGTACCATAGCACCTCCAAGGCGCTAAAAAAAAAACTTCAAACATCGCAAAATAAACTGGTCAGACTACTGCTTGACCTTTCATCTAGAACCCACCTCACCTCTGCCCACTTTGACAACCTAGGATGGCTTAGAGTAGACGACAGAGTACAGCTACTTGCAATGGGCCTGGTCTACAAGATCCACTACACCTCTATGATACCCATGTACATGTCAAAATTCTTACCAAAGGTCAAGGAATACCATGATCATAACACCAGAGGGAGCTCCACAAATCATGTGAAACCCAGATTTGGCACAAAAAAGGGGGAATACACGTTTCGCAATTATGCCACATCAAGGTGGAACGCTCTTCCCACAACTGTAAAGGAAAGTAAAACTATACTTACCTTCAAAACCTCTCTTAAAGAGCACCTTCGGGGGAGAGCATTGCAAAACTGGCCCCGGTAATGGTACAAATCTAAACCTGTCGTACAATGGACAGCTTCCCCCCCCATCTATGTATATACTCGCATTTTAGACTCTGTTACTAACTGTATATCTGTAGACTTGGTATGTCTTAAATGTCCGGTTAGGATGTATTAGAACGAAATCTAAAATGAAAATTGTAAATAAGAAATCTGTATGTAAAAAACCACCTGTATGTAAATTGTAAATAAGCCATCTGTATGTCAAATATGTCTTACATGTCTTAAATGATATGATGAATTGGAAATGGAGGACCCTGATGTAAACAAGACAAAAGTCTTTCTCTGGTCTGCATCCCCTTAACAATTGTATGTTTTGAGCTGTACTGTACTGTACCCAATATACAAGCTGTTAATAAACGTTTCAATCAATCAATCAAGGGCGGGTAGATCGCGGACCGTTAAAAAAAAAGTAACAAAATAATTATAAAAATAATAATGTTTAAAAAATACGTTTTTAGATGTAAACCTATCATCCACCACCCCGTTAGCAGGTGCCACTTGATTGACGTTTGAGACACCTCAATAATATAATATATTTACCGTGCTATACGTGAACCTCAATTCACCTGCAATTTCCCGTGTTCGGTGAATGCAACAGAGGCAAGTCACCAGACCAATCAGAGAGTTGCATGGAAATACACCTGTGCTTGTCTCACTCAAGCTCGGCTCTGTGTGTGTGTGTGTGTGTGTGTGTGTGTGTGTGTGTGTGTGTGTGTGTGTGTGTGTGTGTGTGTGTGTGTGTGTGTGTGTGTGTGTGTGTGTGTGTGTGTGTGTGTGTGTGTGTGTGTGTGTGTGTGTGTGTGTGTGTGTGGGTGTGCGTGTGGCAATAGCGCATTTAGTGTGATAGAGGGAGAGGGGGAGAGAGGGAGAGAGAGGGACCGGTGCTAGCGGGGACCGTGGTGTTAGCATCTGGTTAGCTAGCTGCACTAACGGACATAAGGAGCTGTTTCCACAACAAGCTGGAGGAGAGTCCTCCCCTGTCAGACTGAGGGACTCAGGTGAGCTAAAGGACTCTTGAGTGTTTAGAACGGTTTTGTCACAAATTATTCAAAAGATTATTTCCGTGGCACACCTTCATATGATCATTATAGTTATACAAACAATAAGAGAATAAATGAAAAACAGGTATGAAATACTATATGGCAGTAAAACAAGAATACAGTTTAAAAGGGGAGTGATTTGTAAAATATCCATAAAGAAAAAGAAAATCTGTTTACAGTTCTGTTTCATATGGGTGCTGAGAGAGGTATCCATAGATCTCAGTAGTGTATACCATACTGTTTCAATCACATTAGTATGCATAAAAAGTGACAGGTGACACGCCCCCAAATGAGCTAAGTCCCGCCTCCCCTCGCCTCCCATTGGTCGAGAGCTTTTTATGAGAGCTATGTCCCGCCTCCCACTGTTTGAGACCCTTTGATGTGAGGGGTGATGTGTTATAAAGGGTAGGTGTGAAAAGCCCCCCTGTGGAATGCCTTTGTTATCTATTTCTTTGATGTGTTGATTAAGGTAGTCTCTTTGAAGTTATGCTGTCTGATCCCTCAGGCGTTATCTAATCTAATTAGCCTTTGCTGTTTTGCCCTTTGATCTTAATCTAGGTATTTTTATGAGTGAGACATGGTTAGTTGTCTAATTCCTTGATGTGTCGATTAAGGTAGTCAATTTGAAGTTATGCTGTCTGGTTATCTAATCTAATAGCCTTAGATGTTATGAGCCTGTGATCTTAATTTAGGTATTTTTATGAGTGAGACATGTCTCTCTGAAGTTAGGATGTCTGGCCGCTCAATGTGCCCCGGCCTCTCCCCCCTTTTCTCCACCCTTGCTCTGCAAGGAGATTGTGGGGGGTGAAATTAGATGAAAATAGAAATAGGCTCAAAACTAAATAAAAGACAGTAATTTCCACTTACCAAGTCACCTTTCAAAAAAAGAAAAATGGCCGAAATGAGACAACAGCTATCCGCGGGGGTCCAGTCAAGAAAACGAATGTCTATGCTGAGTGCAGATGCATACAGTCAGAGATCTGTGCACAAACTTCTCTTGTGTCTCTGTTGGTCAAGCAGGGTGACCCCTACTCTGAGACAATTAACACACACACACACACACACACACACACACACACACACAGAGTTGCCCCTTTGATGTGGGGGTTGAGATAAGAAATCCCCCTGATTAAGACACGGTGTCTGCTAAGGATGTTTCTTCTCAAGTTTTTGGGGAACTGTTAAGACAAGGATATATCTGTTTTTGCAAAGAGGGTATTCATATTAATTTTTAAAAGAGCTTATTTAGTTTTTAATAGTGATAACTAAGTTTTCACTCTGTATGGGGCAAAAGATGCATCGTTAAACACATCGATAAAGGACTCTTTAAAGCAGAGACATGGCGACAGCATACCTGAATATCAGCAGGAGAGGACTCTTTTTCAGTAAATACATTATAGGGTTAGAATAAGATATATATATATATATATATATATGTGGTAGAATTAGTTTAAAACAGCCACCCTACACTTTTTTAGTTCTCCTCTCTAGATTTGATCCAGGGTTTTGTAGTAGTATTTACCATGGTATATAACTTAGACTAAGTTAACTATCTAAACACTCAGAGTCCTTTACATCACCTGAGCTTATCCAGAGCTTGACTGACACACAGAGACCAATCAAGGGCTTTGATTTATGATCTGTATGACAGTGGCCATGTAGGCAGGCCACATCATGTAGACAGCCAGTCACCCTGTGTGAGGCAGACCCACATGTGAGCAGCATTGCGTTCAAAATAAATTAAAAAACTAAAAGGGTCGCGAAATATACTGGGGCGGCCGTTAATATACTGGGCGGCCCACCCCAGTAAAGTCTATGTGGGGGAAATCCTGGAATATCAGATACAATTAGCATT
Source organism: Harpagifer antarcticus (assembly GCA_902827135.1). Taxonomy (NCBI): domain Eukaryota; kingdom Metazoa; phylum Chordata; class Actinopteri; order Perciformes; family Harpagiferidae; genus Harpagifer; species Harpagifer antarcticus. The sequence continues at coordinate 7,422,001 of CADEHL010001042.1, read as the reverse complement.
TAACCAGAAGTGCGAATGAAGCAGTGAACTGCAGTATATTTGATATACATCCAATATATAAAAGGTTATGTTAATATTGATCAGCTGGTCAGAAACTTGACTCCATAGGAAATATAAAAAGATATATGTTGAGCGTGATCATAACTTTCCAATAACACAAAGTTGCAGATCCTCTGTTGCAGGTTTAGCCATTCAGTCAGCCAGGTGTAAAATATGCATTTATTATCACCTTTTCTATTTGGCCAACTAGTGATAATTAAATGATACCCTATTTATTTAACTATGTTTTTCTCTGCTAACAATGCTTTACTTAAAACTGTAAATATAAGGGATGATAAAGTCGTTCCTATATCTAAACACCTTGGTGATAATCATACAAATCCTTCAACAAAACAGGTCTTTCTGCCGAAGCGTTTACAAATGAATGAGAGTATATAATCCGCCAGCAGTGACATTTTGTGAGTATCTTTATCCTTACTCACAGTTTCTGCCATCAGCTCAAAACTGAGAGCAAATAATAATAGACCAAGACCGTAAAGAAACCAGAAGAGATTCACAATTAAGAAGCTGGAAGGACTTCAACAATCAACTTCGACTGATTCATTATCAAAATAGTTGATGAATAATGAAATAATTGACAACCAGTCGATTCATCTCGCAGCCCAAATACCGTAGCTCGGCTGCTCCCCCCTACATGACCCAAAAGATCTCTGAGCTGCTGCGTCTCATCTTGTAGAACAGAGGACTATTTTTAAGTAAATACATTTTAGGGTTAAAATAAGATATATATGTGGTGGAATTAGTTTAAAACAGCCACCTTACACTTTTTAGTTGTCCTCTCTAAATTAGATGTAAGGGTTTTTAAATGATTAGTGTTAATTAAGGGCTATTGTTATTTTGGTTCATATGGGGATAGGACTTCAACTTTTAAAAATTGCACACGATCATTCTAAGAAGAGTGTAGGGGCTAATGAGCCAGCACCATACCTCTTCTATGCATTTTGTTGACCTGTGTCTGATCTTGAAAAACTATGGTAAGTACTTTTTTTATTTTATTTTATAATATCATGTAATTATTAAATGTTGTTTTTTTTTTTGGTAGGGGTTAAACTAGTATATTATGTGGATAGTATATTACTAGATACTTAAAATGTTATGTTTTTCTGTTTACAGTAGAGACTCTGTGTGCTGAAATCTACTCAAACAGAGTACTTCATGGTAGTGGTCTGCTTTCTAAACACAAAAGTGTATATTTCAGTAACTTTCTCAGAGAATGTAAGCATAAATCTGTCAATTGTTCAAAACAGCCTTGTTTCACTGGAATAACCTCAAAATCACAAAATACCATTAAGTGTCAGAATCCTAACGAAATCTACTCAGAGTACTTCATGGTAGTGGTCAGCTTTTAAATACAGAAGTGTATCTTTTCAGTAACTTTCTCAGAGAATGTAAGCATAAATCTGTAAATGTTCAAGACAGCCTTGTTTCACTGAAATAGCATAAAAATCACAAACTGGCTGAAACTGTACAGTGAATTGGAGAAATTACAGCACAGAGTTTTCTACCACGACACAGATAGTATAATCTATGTGACAAGACAGGGGCAGTCTCCAGTACTTTCATGGTAGTGGTCAGCTTTTTTAAAAAGAAAAGCGTATCTTTCGGTAACTTTTTTGAGAGAATTAAGCATAAATATGGGGAAATCCTGGAATATCAGATACAATTAGCATCTAACCAGAAGTGTTAGATGCTAATGTTTTTTTTAGATGCATCTTTGTGTCAAAAACAGAGCGTACAATGAGAGCACTTGATACACTTTAAATGTTTCGTTTACAATACTATTACTATATACGAAAGCAAAAATAAAAAACACATTTTCATTTTGTTATGGTTGTTTAATTGAAAACACATCCTTCAACACATTTTCATAAAAACACACATTTTACCAAGTTAATGTCGTAGTGCATACAAGGTAATAGACTTAACGATTTGCACTGCTGCTTCTCTCCGCGTTTCATTGACAGTGATCGGTTTATCGTTCAATTCACACTGCCCAAGTAGATGTTTAGGAGTCTTTTGGAAGTAAACGAATGCATTTCTTATATCAGATAAATGCATTAACATCACATGCAAATTCTCTATCCTTTCACCCGCAACGATTATAATCTGCTTTGCTTCTTCTTCGGTTTCACCATTATTAGCTCTGAATGTAATCCTTTCTGGGGCTTCTTGTGCTTCTTGGGGTCTGTTGAATACCTGGCGTAGGATTTGTTTAGCTGTAAGGGCAGGTACCATATGATTGTCTTCAAAAGCTTTGTCTATGTCGTCACACATTTTGTCGTATCCTTCGATGTAATGACAACCGATACTAGAATAGAGATCCGCCAACAGTCTTTTAATACGTGTTCTGGCACTGTCGCCAATTTGGGCAATTCCACAGTATCGCGCTTTTTCTCTCATTATATTGAAGCAAAGCTCTGCCATTGCTTTTGGTATTTGCTCAACACATTCGCAGCAGTCGGTTAGCGGTAGTTGATCTATAAGATTATTATGATCCGGTAATGGCTGTACAACACCATACTCTAGTTGACATTTCTTCACTTTGTTCCTTTTTCTTTTCACCTTCCTTCTTTTTGTCTTTTTCGTTTTCCGTCCTTTTACCCCATTTCTTTTCATTCGCATTCTGCGTCTGCTTTTCATTTTTCTTCTCCTTTTCATTTTGCTTTTTCTTTTTCTTCGGTTTTCTTTAATTTTTCTTTTCTTTTCTGCTAATTGTCGTTTGCGATCTTGGCGAGTGGTATGAGATATACTGTTTCTATTAAGGTTATCTATAATACCATCTTTTAAAGAAAGATATTCTTCATATGTCATGTTATCATGGTCCTCTTTTGTCCTAAAGACCTTACATGGATATGATATAGAGGAGAGCTCTTCTTCGGGAACATCCTCTCCCCTACTTTGTACCGTCCAGTCATTAAACCCATATCCTTTATCCTGGTGATAATAAGGGTAGGCTACATCAGACTTGGTTTTTCTCAGATCCATGCCTAGTTTTCAACGGTCGTCTTAGTAGGATCCTTAGTTTTATATGATTTGCTGAGTGGGGTGAGACTTATTGCGTTGAGTGGGGGGAGTCATCTGTAGAAAGTACTCTGTTTGAGTAGATTTCGTTAAGATTCTGACTCTTAATGGCAGTTTGTGATTTTGAGGCTATTTCAGTGAAGGCTGTTTTGAACATTTGACAGATTTATGCTTAATTCTCTCAACCAGTTACTGAAGATACACTTTGTGTTTAAAAGCTGACCACTACCATGAAGTACTCTGAGTAGATTTCGTAAAAGCATCTGACTCTTAATGGCAGTTTGTGATTTTGAGGCTATTTCATTGAAGGCTGTTTTGAAATTTGACTGATTTATGTTTAATTCTCTCAAAATGTTACAGAAAAGATACACTTTTCTTTTTAAAAGCATACCACTACCATGAAAGTACTCTGTTTTATTAGATTTCGTTAGGATTCTGACACTTAATGGTATTTTGTGATTTGAGGTTATTCCAGTGAAACAAGGCTGTTTTGAACAATTGACAGATTTATGCTTACATTCTCTGAGAAAGTTACTGAAAGATACACTTTTGTGTTTAAAAGCAGACCACTACCATGCAGTACTCTGTTTGAGTAGATTTCAGCACACAGGGTCTCTAGTGTAAACAGAAAAAACATAACATTTTAAAGTATCTAATAATATACTATCCACATAATATACTAGTTTAACCCCTACCAAAAAAAAAAACAACAACATTTAATAATTACATGATATTATAAACTAAAATAAAAGAAAATACTCATCAGAGTTTTTCAAGATCAGACACAGGTCAACAAAATGCATAGAGGAGGTATGGTGCTGGCTCATTAGCCCTCACACTCTTCTTAGAATGATCCTGTGCAATTTTTAAAAGTTGAACTCCTATCCCCATATAAACCAAAATAACAATAGCCCTTAATTAACACTAATCATTTAAAAACCCTAGAAAAGGTGATAATAAATGCATATTTTACACCTGGCTGACTGAATGGCTAAACCTGCAACAGCGGATCTGAAACTTTGTGCTATTGGAAAGTTATGATCACGCTCAACATATATCTTTTTATATTTCCTATGGAGTCAAGTTTCTGACCAGCTGATCAATATTAACATAACCTTTTATATATATATATATATATATATATATATATAGGATGTATATCAAATATACTGCAGTTCACTGCTTCATTCGCACTTCTGGTTAGATGCTAATTGTATCTGATATTCCAGAATTTCCCCATATTTATGCTTAATTCTCTCAAAAAAGTTACCGAAAGATACGCTTTTCTTTTTAAAAAAGCTGACCACTACCATGAAAGTAGTAGAAAGTAGATTTCGTTAGGATTCTGACACTTAATGGTATTTTGTGATTTTGAGGTTATTCCAGTGAAACAAGGCTGTTTTGAACAATTGACAGATTTATGCTTACATTCTCTGAGAAAGTTACTGAAATATACACTTTTGTGTTTAGAAAGCAGACCACTACCATGAAGTACTCTGTTTGAGTAGATTTCAGCACACAGAGTCTCTACTGTAAACAGAAAAAACATAACATTTTAAGTATCTAGTAATATACTATCCACATAATATACTAGTTTAACCCCTACCAAAAAAAAAAAAAACATTTAATAATTACATGATATTATAAAATAAAATAAAAAAAGTACTTACCATAGTTTTTCAAGATCAGACACAGGTCAACAAAATGCATAGAAGAGGTATGGTGCTGGCTCATTAGCCCCTACACTCTTCTTAGAATGATCGTGTGCAATTTTTAAAAGTTGAAGTCCTATCCCCATATGAACCAAAATAACAATAGCCCTTAATTAACACTAATCATTTAAAAACCCTTACATCTAATTTAGAGAGGACAACTAAAAAGTGTAAGGTGGCTGTTTTAAACTAATTCCACCACATATATATCTTATTTTAACCCTAAAATGTATTTACTTAAAAATAGTCCTCTGTTCTACAAGATGAGACGCAGCAGCTCAGAGATCTTTTGGGTCATGTAGGGGGGAGCAGCCGAGCTACGGTATTTGGGCTGCGAGATGAATCGACTGGTTGTCAATTATTTCATTATTCATCAACTATTTTGATAATGAATCAGTCGAAGTTGATTGTTGAAGTCCTTCCAGCTTCTTAATTGTGAATCTCTTCTGGTTTCTTTACGGTCTTGGTCTATTATTATTTGCTCTCAGTTTTGAGCTGATGGCAGAAACTGTGAGTAAGGATAAAGATACTCACAAAATGTCACTGCTGGCGGATTATATACTCTCATTCATTTGTAAACGCTTCGGCAGAAAGACCTGTTTTGTTGAAGGATTTGTATGATTATCACCAAGGTGTTTAGATATAGGAACGACTTTATCATCCCTTATATTTACAGTTTTAAGTAAAGCATTGTTAGCAGAGAAAAACATAGTTAAATAAATAGGGTATCATTTAATTATCACTAGTTGGCCAAATAGAAAAGGTGATAATAAATGCATATTTTACACCTGGCTGACTGAATGGCTAAACCTGCAACAGAGGATCTGCAACTTTGTGTTATTGGAAAGTTATGATCACGCTCAACATATATCTTTTTATATTTCCTATGGAGTCAAGTTTCTGACCAGCTGATCAATATTAACATAACCTTTTATATATTGGATGTATATCAAATATACTGCAGTTCACTGCTTCATTCGCACTTCTGGTTAAATGCTAATTGTATCTGATATTCCAGGATTTCCCCCACATAGACTTTACTGGGGTGGGCCGCCCAGTATATTAACGGCCGCCCCAGTATATTTCGCGACCCTTTTAGTTTTTTAATTTATTTTGAACGCAATGCTGCTCACATGTGGGTCTGCCTCACACAGGGTGACTGGCTGTCTACATGATGTGGCCTGCCGACATGGCCACTGTCATACAGATCATAAATCAAAGCCCTTGATTGGTCTCTGTGTGTCAGTCAAGCTCTGGATAAGCTCAGGTGATGTAAAGGACTCTGAGTGTTTAGATAGTTAACTTAGTCTAAGTTATATACCATGGTAAATACTACTACAAAACCCTGGATCAAATCTAGAGAGGAGAACTAAAAAAGTGTAGGGTGGCTGTTTTAAACTAATTCTACCACATATATATTATATATATATATATCTTATTCTAACCCTATAATGTATTTACTGAAAAAGAGTCCTCTCCTGCTGATATTCAGGTATGCTGTCGCCATGTCTCTGCTTTAAAGAGTCCTTTATCGATGTGTTTAACGATGCATCTTTTGCCCCATACAGAGTGAAAACTTAGTTATCACTATTAAAAACTAAATAAGCTCTTTTAAAAATTAATATGAATACCCTCTTTGCAAAAAACAGATATATCCTTGTCTTAACAGTTCCCCAAAAACTTGAGAAGAAACATCCTTAGCAGACACCGTGTCTTAATCAGGGGGATTTCTTATCTCAACCCCCACATCAAAGGGGCAACTCTGTGTGTGTGTGTGTGTGTGTGGTGGTGTGTGTGTGTGTGTGTGTGTGTGTGTGTGTGTGTGTGTGTGTGTGTGTGTGTGTGTGTGTGTGTGTGTGTGTGTGTGTGGTGTGTGTGTGTGTGTGTGTGTGTGTGTGTGTGTGTGTGTGTGTGTGTGTGTGTGTTAATTGTCTCAGAGTAGGGGTCACCCTGCTTGACCAACAGAGACACAAGAGAAGTTTGTGCACAGATCTCTGACTGTATGCATCTGCACTCAGCATAGACATTCGTTTTCTTGACTGGACCCCCGCGGATAGCTGTTGTCTCATTTCGGCCATTTTTTCTTTTTTTGAAAGGTGACTTGGTAAGTGGAAATTACTGTCTTTTATTTAGTTTTGAGCCTATTTCTATTTTCATCTAATTTCACCCCCCACAATCTCCTTGCAGAGCAAGGGTGGAGAAAAGGGGGGAGAGGCCGGGGCACATTGAGCGGCCAGACATCCTAACTTCAGAGAGACATGTCTCACTCATAAAAATACCTAAATTAAGATCACAGGCTCATAACATCTAAGGCTATTAGATTAGATAACCAGACAGCATAACTTCAAAGAGACTACCTTAATCGACACATCAAGGAATTAGACAACTAACCATGTCTCACTCATAAAAATACCTAGATTAAGATCAAAGGGCAAAACAGCAAAGGCTAATTAGATTAGATAACGCCTGAGGGATCAGACAGCATAACTTCAAAGAGACTACCTTAATCAACACATCAAAGAAATAGATAACAAAGGCATTCCACAGGGGGGCTTTTCACACCTACCCTTTATAACACATCACCCCTCACATCAAAGGGTCTCAAACAGTGGGAGGCGGGACATAGCTCTCATAAAAAGCTCTCGACCAATGGGAGGCGAGGGGAGGCGGGACTTAGCTCATTTGGGGGCGTGTCACCTGTCACTTTTTATGCATACTAATGTGATTGAAACAGTATGGTATACACTACTGATCTCTTAATGTTGCTCTCAAAGTGCACCAGATTGATGCTTTTAACTTCAATATTTAAAAAAAAATCTTCCCGGGGGAACATCCCCCGGACCCCCCTAGAGAAGGTGAGGCCCGCCACCCACTCATAAAAAACAGCACTTTACCCCTGCCTATATGCTGTGAGCTGATTATGGAGCCTTCATTGTAACAGTAATTCAGATGCAATTAGCTTATATAAAAGGCCTCAAATTGGAAGCACTGTCTGGGCCGTCTTTTTCACTCAATTCTGCAATAGGTAGATTTCGCCTTTTACCTAGGCTGAGGTCGGTGATCTTGGGCTTAAAAAGGTTGTTGACCACTCCCCTAGAGCCACGCTATGCAGCTTGGTACAAATCAGCACCACAGTTGTAGTTCTTCCGGTTTGCAAAGACATAGGGTCTTCAAAACATATATCTACAAAGTATATAAAATATCTAGTATAGCCAAACTAGTAATTACATTGCATCAAGAAAAAGATGTTGGTTTATTTAAGATATTTGAGCTATTCTAGAAATGGGGTTTTTCGGTTGGTTCTTTCTTTTTTGGTTACTGTGATCTTCTGCAGTACATTGTTGGTTACTGTGATCTTCTACAGTACATTGTTGGTTACTGTGATTATCTACAGTACATTGTTGGTTACTGTGATCTTCTAGAGCAGTGGTTCTCAACTTTTCAGGGCACGGGACCCACTTTTTACTTGGTCAATACATCGCGACCCAACATTTTGAAGCACTCAAATCTATTCAACAAAAAATCGTGCTGTAATATATACGCTTTTCAGCATACAATATTAATAAAAGTGAAGTACAGTGCATATATCCCTTATATCCCTTCACAGAACTAAAGTATGCTTTTAAAAAAGGTTTAATGAGATGATGGAATCAAAGCTGAACTATATAAAAAGGCATGCATGCTGAAAACCCAACCCCAGCAGGGGGGTCTGGGGGGATTCTCCCCCAGGAGATTTTTAGAAATACTAACATAAACTATGCATTCTGGTACACTCTGAGAAGAAAATAAATAATTCTATTACTACCCGACATATTAATAATATTTTATGCCATTGTTTGTTTTTCACTTTGTTCTGACATCTTGCTGCGAGAAGAGTAAAGAGGAGATTTGTGTGAGTCTGTGTGACTTACTTTAAATTGTGAGTAAGGGTAGATAGCTCCCATTGTTCTGTGACCTGTAAGTCATCAGACTTAGATCTGAAGTTGTAACCATGCATGTATAAAGAAGAGTTCTACCGCAAAGTTATTCTCCGTGGGGACTTCCGGCAACAATCTTGATTCTGATTGGCCAGAAGACTCGAAAAAACATCAGCAAAGATATTTTATTGAGAAAATGATCACTATGTGACAGAAGTTTTCAAAACCGTTTATGGTCTCCGGTACTTCCAGTACAACGCCGACTGCATGCACAGCGTTAGAAAATCGGGCCTTCAAAATAAAAGTTTGACTTTTTCCCCAAAAAAAAAAAAAAATTTGAATTTGTCTTTTTCCCAATTTTTTTTTTCTTCACTCACACACCCGCGACCCACTCGAAACTACTGATATTTTTAAAGTAACTCCAGAGGAACTGTAATTTTTGGTTGGAAACACGATATTATACTCTAAAATAGTATACAGTAATTTACTGTGCACAAACACTGTAAATAACTGTGGATTTCACAGCCATTTTTTACAGTGTAAGGCTACAAGTTTCAACCTAGACTGTTAAGGTTAGGGAAATGTGTTATTATTGCAGAGGTTGTGGTTTCAGTTGCAGGAGAATGAAACACTTCTTAAGAGGTAGGGAAAGAAAGGGTTCAAGGTGAACGTTAATTTCCGATCTGTGACAGGACGCTGACTCAGGTCTCCTGCACAGAGGTCGCGTTAACCGAATATTTTCCGTCTATGACGTTTTTTTTTAACACTGACGGACAAATCTGAAAGCAGTCCGTCATTTTGACAGATTAGAAAAAACTCGGAACAGCGCCAAAGTTTCCCCGCAGAGAGGCTCCGGTGTTATGCATACCCTCCAAAAAGGAAATCATACCGTTTCCAAACCTAATTGTGCCGTACGAATCATTGAAATGTCTGTGAGTTTTGGCTTTACGCTGTGCACGCTCCCGCGAGGTGCAGCCACACGGCGCATGTGAACTGTCCCCCCCCCCGCGTTGACAGTTCACGAGCATGCTTCCCCCCCCCCGTCAGAGTTGTGTAAAGGCCGACGGGTAATTCTGGATTTTAACAGAAGTTTTACGATCCTGTCCGTCAAAATGACGGCGCAACCTCTGCTCCTGCATGACAGTGGTTTATGATGTTTTGCCCAAGGGGCAACCTGGATTTTAACAGAAGTTTTACGATCCTGTCCGTCAAAATGACGGCGCAACCTCTGCTCCTGCATGACAGTGGTTTATGATGTTTTGCCCAAGGGACAACCTTTCAGTCTGGAAACTGAAACCAGTAGGAGATGATAAAAGCAAAAGGCAGGAGAAAAGAAACAAAATACAATACTCTACTTCCCTCTTGAAGAAGTGTCTCAGCAGCATGTCACAACTATACAATCAACTTCTGTGTTTGGACTTTTGACGCTTTGTACTCATCCTGTGATTCAGTTTGTACTGTTTACCACAATATTCAGTCTCAGAAGCATACTTTCAGAATATCTTCTATTTGAATCCTGAAAACAATAAATCATTTTGAAATGGAAGTAATTAAGGGTAGGAAAGGAGACATGAGGAGGTGGGAGGACCAACACATCTGAGAACTTCAGAATGCCTGTTTTCTAAGCCAAGCATTTTAATGTTGCTTTTGCTTGTGGTTACGGAGAGATTGTACTGTTTTTGTTACAGGGAGCTGAGGGTCTACATTTTAGACTCTTTTCATCTCAAACTGAATGAAGGATTCTGAGATCCAAAATGGTCCCCATTTTACTTCAAAGGTTCCTACATTGGTCTATTTATGTTTTTTTGTTAGATTTTACTGCAAGGCTGTATTTGATTCCCCTACTCTTCAAATCGAGCCAGAAAACTATTTTCCTCAACAAATCTTTTGCCATTACTACTTATTTTGACGCTTTAAACATTCCAACAATTTCAAAACTTTAACAACACATCCAACCACAAATGGTGTCTCTTTGGAAGACACATGCTTAATTTGCCTGTGCTGCTGCCACTCCTGATTTGTGAGAGCGGCCCTGCCTCAGCAGTCCTGTATGTCAACTCTCTAATTCTCCCTTGCTCAGCCTCAGGTCAGCTCTCTGTCCCATTAAACTCACATAATCCATGGCCAGTGAAATTCCCACTCCATAGAAAAGTGCTCAACACTTGTGTAATTACCCAAGATTTCTTTTATTTTTTATGTTCCCCTGACTGTCTCAAGGGTTCTCCCTTTGTAGCAAAAGGAACAATTAATTTTGGGTGAGTGCTGTGGGGCATTTGTAAATTAAAACGGTCTCTCTTGGATTATTCCTACTAAAATAAAACAGCTTTATTACTCCCTTAAGTATCTTTCAGTCTACTCATTTTCCTAACCTCTTGTAGCCTTGATAATGGATGACCAACCTCTTGATCATTTTGTGAGACCGGGATATTCCTCTAGTCAAACTTAAAGTATTTATATATTTTATTTTCCAAATTAGTTTCTGCTATACCTAAGGGACAGTGAACAGCATAGGGCTTGAACCTAATATTTTACATTTTTTAAATATGCAAGATGCTCCCTGACTTTATGAATAGGTATTTTCTCTTGATTTAGAAAACTCCTTTGACAAAAAAGAAGCTAGAGAAGAACATTGATGTCCATTAGTTGTAGTTTGGTTAAAATAATGGTAGCATCACAATAACATTCTAATGATGGACAGTTTATTTAATGGTGCAGCAAAACCATGGATGTATAAAGAGAACTGGATACAGCAATGGAGGTGGAGCCCCGTTCATCCTATGAAAGTTGCATGAAGCCAAAATAGCCTAAGTCTTGAGGGCCAAAGTACCTGTAGCTGGGCCGATAAAATGTGGGCACTTGTGTTCACCATAAGCCCCGCCTTCAATCCACAGCATCACGGGTGATCTCAGCTCAGTCAAATGAATGGAGATGTAAAAAACTGGATTCAACCTTTAGCAAGTTTTTAAACTTTTAGCTCCTAATAATTTAAATAAGGGCAATGAACTGCTTGGTAATTGATTTAGTAAAAAAAAATGTATCCACTGAGTTACATAGGTCTCCTTCCCAATGTCAGTCAATGCGAACAAATGTGTTTTGGCTTAATGACGTCAAGGACTGACACAGCAGTTGTCGTACCACCGTTTGCCCACTACAAAGATTGTGTAAACATCCAGGGCACTTCTTGGGGGCTGGAGCAAGACAATGTAATTTCTTTTTTTATTTCAACACGTTTCCTCCTTGTTGAAACCTACTCCTTACATTACCCATAATGCAACTCCACTGCAGAGAATCAGGTGTGTTATTCTTTTAGTGGCTAATGTAGCCTTTGATCACTTGTTGTCTTCTTGTAGTCGAACTTCAGACTTTTAAGAATCTCTCTGGAGAAACACAAAGGTTTAATGCAACTCTCTTTTCCACATTAAGTAGTATTACTACCCAACACGTGTAAATAGACAACACTTTGATGTGTATAATTGGTGGAGTTATATAGTTATAGTTATAGTTATATAGTTAGTATAAGGGATTTAATGATTAAGTGATTCTGATCACCCGTTGACTTAAAACACAGCAATATAACTGATCAAACTGGTATCGTTACACATTTTAACAGCCATTCTCCAAGCCATGTCGAAAGGGTCAAACAGAGTTTGTTTTCAAGTTTTATCGCCCTGCATATATTACTGTCACAATCAATGCCGAGTTGACGCACAACTGTTGATTGGTGTCAGTGCCAGAAACACTTTTTAGGAGCAATGCGCTCATGGTATAGATGTGGCGCATACATCTTAATTCCTACTCTTTTCCCTAACCCTATCCTAAGGGAGGGCATGTACGTAGACACGTTGTGCCTCTCCACCTCTGTTCCTTACTTCTTACTTGCTACCCCTTTCCCTCTACCTATCCTAAGGGAGTCCATGTACGTAGACACCATATACTGTATATATAAATGGACGTAGTGTCCGTGACGTCACCCATAGGATTCTGCAGAGTTGCCGTGAAGCCCTTAGTAGGCGGAGTCGGCCACTAACGGCTCGACTGTGACGTCAGAGTCTAATCCCGCCTGCTCCAAATAAGGGCAAAGAGGCGGAGCCGAGGCGGGACCTGCTGCCTCCGAACTGGAAGTAAACAGAGCTAGCTCAGGCTAAGAAGCTAAGCTAACATGAAATACATGCATACCAAGTTACTGCTAACAGTGTAGTTCCCCTATATAAGTGTTACATTCATAATCAAATGAGACAATCTGCAAGAGAATTACCTATATTTTGTTATTCTTAATGCTTGTCATTCACACGTTGAGAAAAGACGGACTCCACCGCCCAGACCTAACGGAGCCGCAGTGGGCTAGCTCCGGGATGCCGGCTGGAGCTAGCCCCCTGTGGCTCCGTTGGCTCCGGCGGCCACCACTGGGATAATTGGGTCCCCTATTAACATTTGCTCCTGTTTACCATTATGGGCGTCACAGCCATAGACTATAAAAGTCTTACCCAAGGCTGAATCATAAACTAAAATGTATATGTATGCATAAAGGGTTACGTCCTTAGCTGGCTAATAAGTAACAAGCTAAGCTACCAAGCACACAAACACCTGCGAACGGGGTTAACATGTATAATATTATCATTTTAGACTTCTTGGAAGTTCTGTTAGTACATTCAAGCGCACAGCACAACATTTTAATTGTCTGGTATTTGTAACAATATTCCCTAAAAGGCACAATCACCACGAACACGGCTAAAGGGTCAAGTACAGTACTATGACTAACTAACGTTGTAGCCTCTATGGTTGTAGCCTAGCAGAGTGGACAAGTTGCTGTTAGCTGACAGTGAGGCATGTACATGTCCATCAAAGTGACCACGCCCTAATTTATGCAAAAACTTTAAGACCTAATATAAATAAAAGGGTCGCATTGGAAAACAATTCACTCACAGATTCATAATCATGAAGGTGGAATCTAACTATATCGATAATAATATTTATTGCATCCATGGGTAGAAACATGTTTTTTTCTGCTGTAAATTTGGGCATTTTAACATGGGGGTCTATGGAAATTGCTCCTTTCTGCAGCCTGTCCCTAGCGGCCCATGTATGAACTGCAGTGTGTGGCACTTCCGTATTGGCTTCCCGGCTGTTCCCCAGAGTTTGCCGCTTGGTAGACACGTTAGTTTAGCTGCTATAGGCTTAGACTGTCGGGGACACCTTACTTCTTCCTTCTGTCGGTCTGTACCTGAGTACTCTCATGTTCTGAATAACCCAGCTTCCCCAACATTTATTTTTGGTGTCTATATCAACGCCGGGATCCTGAGTCGTGGCTGATCCTGTTGCTGTGGTCGTGTGTCCTGGATCCTCTATGCTGAGTTCTGGATTTGAGCCCTGGACTTCAAGTCGTGGCTGAACCTATCTCTGCGGTCCTGCCTGACTCTCATCATACTACTTCCCTGATGGCTCCCACAGGATTGTTGACATCCTCGTGAATTCATCTTCTTATTACAGACACATGCATTTCCAAACATTTGGTCTACCTACGCTGTAAAATGTATTATCTCTTCGATTTACACACGGCATCTATTGCACGTCTGTCCGCCCTGGGAGAGGGATCCCTCCTCTGTTGCTCTCCCTGAGGTTTCTCCCATTTTTCCCTTTAAACTGTGGGTTTTCTTCGGAAGTTTTTCCTTGTACGATGTGAGGGTCTAAGGACAGAGGGTGTCGTATTGTCATACTGATATTCTGAACAATCTGTGAAGTCCACTGAAACAAATGTAACATTTGTGATATTGGGCTATATAAATAAACATTGATTGATTGATGTCTCTCTCAGTGCCTCAATGAAAGTGATGAGTGTATTTTGGCTCATTAGTTGTATTAAGACCTCAGTGCAGCTATCTCAAAGGTTCGGAAACACTGACAAAAATTCACTTTTGTCCAAATGACTTCTTAAAGCCATTAGCCGAGGTACTCTCATTTAACAATCTACCCAGGGACGCGACAACCTTAAATCTATTTTGAGAGTGGTTTTTCGGATCCTATTTCCCATCAATTATCACGGCACCCCCTCTTCGTCTTTTTTTCTTCAGTACTTTGGAAAGTATGGCACTAGGTAAGTGGGAAAGTGGATGTGTATATCACAAGCATCCCTCTCCTGATTTAATTAGTCTGATCCTGACACGCTCTGAAATTCTATTAACCTCCCGAGGAAGAGGTGGGGACTCTGACCCTGATGAAATATTTACTGAAAAACAAACAAAGCCATAACATGATTTAATTAAAGGGATATTAAGTCAGAAAGATGCAACTTCATTTAAACATTATTTTCATATAACAGTATAGGTATAAAGCAGTCATTTATTTTTGTATGTAACTGAAATGTTGATCTTAATGGAAACATCAGTAGCAGTGTCTCCCTCTGGCTCTGAATTAAGGGTCATATTAGAAGCCTCTGTACAGTAGGCAGGCTGTGGACTGCTTTCTGTAGACACAAAGGACAATTCCCGCCAAAGGCAGTGACATGTAACTCGGCTTACTAACAATGTAGAAAATGCCATACTCCTGTTTTTTTCTTCTGATTCAGTGATTAACAACCAGGGCAGAAAGGTGCATTATATTTTACTCTTGCTGCACTTTTGGGATTACAGTGAGGTGCTTTAAGCATTTCATTTCCTAACCTTAGCAGCAGGCAGCCTCGCTGAAGAGAGTATTTACTCTTAAGTGCTGTTGCATGAGGTAAAATCTTGATGAGTTGACAGGAGACGAAGATAATGGAATTTGAGCTGAAATGGGAAAATGAAAGATAGCCGAATGAATGTTCCAATTTACCTATCAGACATTTAATTTAAAATCTCCAGATGTGATCGTGCAGATGGATTAGTGGTTTAAACGGGGGTAAGGTGCTGAACAAGGTCAGTCCCAACGTTAAAGACCCATCAGAAGAATCTCATTATAAAGACATTTTTATTTAGGGAGGCTGTCTCTTACCCAGAGGAGGTGAATTACATGTTTTCGACAGGTGGTGATTAGATTCTCTTTAGGGGTTAGGTCTTTAGTGTGTACATTTAAAAGTACATGTTTGTTTGTTTGTTTGTTTGTTTATTTATTTATTTAAAGGACAGTGCACATTAATTCACATTGCTGTAAATGAGCCAGTATTAGCCAGCAGGCTAATTTTCAACTGTTGTCCTTGGCAAGATGTTAAATGACCACAAGTCATGACATGATTCCAAGTCATGTTAGAGTGCATGTGTTTGTGAACGGCGGTAGGTTTATTTTTGTGTGTTGTTGAAGACCGATACTTAAAGGTTATTTCAATTACTCTAATGTGGTCAACATCTATTAAGGCTCATCGTTTTCATTTTAAGGATCAGGGTATTTTTCTGACAAGACTTTTCAGAAAGATTGCTAGAAGAAGAAAAACTCTCTCACTCTGTTTGTTTTACACACACAGGGTTGATAAACACGAGCGAAGGGGAAGCCAATTAGCTGGCACCCAGAGCAGTTGGGCACCTCCTGGTATCTCTCCAGCTACCAGTCCACCATTTTCTTTTTGCCAATTCATGTCCGATCGGGACGTGAACCGGTGACCCTTCCGTTCAGTCCAAGTACCTTCAAAGTGAGCCACTGCCGCCCCAGTGTCAGATAGCTAGATATTTTTTTTCCGTACGTAATGTCCTAGTTCTCACATTAGCTGTGTCCTGCTGAAAGGGGATGTTAGTCACTCACATCCAAATCAGAAACTTCTCTTACTTTTCTGCTGCATAATCTACTTTCCTGCTGTCCATCTGTGTGCTCAATATGTTCCAAACAGTCACATTATCATCTAAATACTGTTTTGAGCCATGTTTTGGCATAGCTATGATTGCAAAATGCTGAACACATGGGTGGATAGTGTACAAGGGGATTATGCTGTGGCAGTGGCTTGTTGGTGTTCTATTTCTTTACTCTGACAACTTGTCACGTTTGGAATGCATTATTACTACAAGCTAACAACATGGCTGCTGCCTTCCGTCACAGAGGAGGCATCAAACTATGATGCTTTTACCCCAGGGGGTACGTCTTACTCAAAAGCTTTCTGGTGGAATATCACCTTGACAAAGGGAGAGGAAAGGAAAGAGCAATATTACAAACGCTCACCAGTCAGAATCATTTATAAATCAATGCACACTTTGTGCGACAGCCATATTATTTAGGGAATAGAGTTTACCTTTTACCGACTCTCGCTTCACTGGAGTGTCACTTCCTCACTTAAGGTCCTACAGACAGATGTGGAGGGGGCTGTGCTTTATTTAAGGGGGAGGGTATAAATACACAGGTAAACTGTTGGATGCACCTGACAATTACTGCTACCTATAGGAAACAGCTGAAGGCATTGACAGTCACTTTGTGCATCCAGCTGTTGCTGTTAGCCTGGAAATGCACATTCTCAAACATATGTATGGTGTGCTTTTTCCATGCATGCACATACAGAACAAATTGATATGAGAAATTGAAATGTACAAATTGGACACCGTTTTTGAACGGTATAGAACAAATGTAGCTATGAGACCAGCTACTTCCTTATTCTGTATCAGATTTCTGACAACCAGTAAGGCAGTTGTTCGACCCATTATATTGACTGTGGTATGGGTTGTCTTGGCTTCTGGAAGTTAAAGTCCCCTTCAGATTCTGCAAAAACAAATTGAAGCCACCTTCGCACATGCACTGCAACCCTGAAATGTACTAGACATCCCCCAGTGGAAATTAAGGTGAGAATGATAATGTCTGAATTATTCAAACCAGGCATAAAACAGATTTACATAATACAGTCGTTAACAAAAATACCCTGAGATGGGAAGACGAAATTTGGGAACTTCTATCAGGAAGGGAAGTTCAAAGAATGGCTACAGAATCAGTTTTTTAGGGGAACATTAGGATCCAGCTACGTGACAGTGTAGTCACGTCCTGCCTCCTGCACACTCTTCATGGTGCCACCCCTCACCTAAACTTAACGTGTTTTGGCTAAAGGGCAGTGTGAGGACATCCATGGCTTGGATGACATGCAATACAAATGATTGTCCTCATTGATGCAAAGATATTGTTTCCAAAAGCATACAAGAAGATTTCATTTCTGATTCCTAATGTGTATTTTGATCAGAACCATCTAGTCACAGAGCTGAATATTCTGTTACGTTAAGACTGGAGGCTAAAGATGTAATTTAAAGAAAAACAACAACAAATGCAGCAGGATTCATTAATGAATGTTTCTTTATTTTGTGTCATTGATTGGTTTCTTTTATACCACAACTGCAGTCAAAGACTATTGGTTATACAATATGTAACCCCACAAACCGTACCAGATCTACAAAAGCGTTAAAAATAATGAAATTGACTTAACTCGTCAAACTTTACAAAATGGAAAAACCTGTGCCAATGACCACTGTTCTTAACGTCCGTCGCTAACCTCACATGTTGCTGATGTACTTCCTGGCATCATCGCTTATCCTAATGCTCCACCAGTCTCACTCCCACCTGTTCAACTAACTGCTGCCGTCTAATTGACTCTGACTGGATGTTGTCACACAGCAAGGGAACCACTAATGAACAAACCGCTGTTAGACTGCTAACTATGCTACGCTAGCATGGTGCTTGGAGTGGGTGAGGGCAGGCACTGCGAGCTGTTTCCCTCCCACCCCTTAGCTCTCCCTTGGGGTGGAAGCCAGGCCTTTCATCCCCACCTAGGCCTCCTGCCAACAAAACAGTGAATAATTCACCACCTTCTGGATGGATCAGCTGTGACAAAGTATCTGCCTCTTCAATGCATTGATGTCAACATAAAACACAACTTGTCCATAAGTATCCTAAGAATGACTGGATGTCAAGTGTTTATTTTCTAAAGCATAAGAACATTGCATATTTTCAACATGTAAACATTTCCCATTTGTTATGTTCTGAATCCTATCATTGTAAACCTTGTTATATAGAATTGTATGAAATTAATTGTCTTTCCTGGATACTGATTATAGAAAACAACAACAAATATCTATACTGATGATTTACAAATATTATTTGCTTTAATTAGCAATTAGCAGAACTTGACTTTTGAGCTAATTAAAATCAATGTATATTAGCTGACCAAAAGAACGAGATCGCGGATACAAGCGGCCAAGATGGGTTTTCTCCGCAGGGTGGCTGGTGTCTCCCTTAGGGATAAGGTGAGAAGTTCGGTCATCCGGGAGGGACTCGGAGTTGAACCGCTCCTCCTTCGCGTCGAAAGGAGCCAGTTGAGGTGGTTCGGGCACCTAGTTAGGATGCCACCTGGGCGCCTCCCTAGGGAGGTGTTCCAGGCACGTCCAGCTGGGAAGAGACCAAGGGGTAGACCTAGGACCAAGTGGAGGGATTATATCTCTTCGCTGGCCTGGGAGCGCCTTGGGATCCCCCAGTCAGAGCTGGTTGATGTCGCCAGGGAAGACAGTTTGGGGCTCTCTGCTGGAACTGCTACCCCCGAGACCCGACCACGGATAAGCGGAAGAAGATGGATGGATGGTATATTAGCTTTGATTGTATGCAACCATTCTTAAAGCCATACGATGTTGCAGGATGGGTTAATTGCTTTTGACATCCACTTGCAACATAAATACTCCTCATGGTATATGCAAGTCAACACATCAAAGCTGTGGGTGAAATAAAAGATGGGGGGGGTATATAATTATAATGTCAGCAGTCAGCACATAGCCATATGCTTCCTTGCAGCATAAGGCATGAAGACATGCCAGAGTGGGAGAGAAAACACTGTTGGAGCCACAGCAGTAGAAGCTGCAGGCATTCAAAACTTATTTCAGAAAATAACTCTGCAACCTTGGTATTGTTTGCCTATAGTTTTCATTAACATAATGTTTTGCGATGTCTAAATGACAATACAGATACATCACTAGTTGAAATTCCTGATGAAATTATCTCAATTCCCATTAAGATAATCATCTATCACCACTTGCATAATGATTTAAAGGACAATCATTGATCAAGTAAGGGATGGAAATGAATAAGCATTTGCTTCCTCCTGCTCCCTTTCGGACACATGATTGATTATTAATATGAAGACTGTTTTTGTTGAATATATAAATATTATCATGAATGTGGATAAATACTGTATTTTAACAACACGGTATTCTGTTTTTCACATTTGTTATTTTTTTTAATCTGTTCGAAATAAAGATTGAAATGAAATCTAGCACCGTCACGCAAAAACTTTTATTAGGCCAATACATAGTTTTATGACCAAATACCTGCAACATTGAAGATACAGTATACCCCGGTATCTTGTAGCGAATGGTAGCATGCTAACACACTTTACAGAGATCGTAAACATTTAGCTTCTAAACATTGTTATGCTAGTTTTGTCAATAGCAAGGATGTTACCGAACTGTTTTTAGAATTCATCTCACTGTGCCAGAGCCACTGTATACTAATAGGCACAATCTAAAAGCTTACTTAGTTGTTACTGTTGGGCTCCTAAACTGTACCATAGTTCAAAATTAACCTACCTTACCCAGAATTCAAATTGAAATACTGTCAATATTAGTTTTTTGATGTCTCTTTGGGAATTGTAGTTGATTTCCTCCTGAAAATGTGTATGTGCACAGTCTCTTCTCACGTTCTTTTTATCAAAGAATCCCATATTTGTTATGTTTTTACTTATCTTTTGTATACATGATTCAACCAGGAGCTACTGATGTCCATGTCTTCAAAGAAAACAAATGTCGCTTTTTACTTCCAGGACCAGGGGTCCTTTAAATTACTCCTCCCCTTTGCAACTTTTATATCCGTTATTATTGCCATTGTCATGATTGTTGGAGTTATTATATAGACTATTTATTAAGCCCTCCCTTCAATGTTCAATGTGGGAGCCAGAAACAACTATTTGTGCCGTTTACATATTACTTCCTTTGGAGGGTGTGTGTGTGTGTGTGCGCGTGTGTGTGTGTGTGTGTGGGAGGGGGCAAGGGGTTGATAACATCACATCCGCCAGGGTACAGTGGTGGATAAGACTTCATAAACTAGAGCCAGACTCCCAGATAAATTTGCACCTGCATGTCAATATGGCCTTTGAAAACGGTATTTATAGCTCCACTACGTCACTGAACCCACTCTGTCTGACCGGCTCTTTCTCTACGCTTCATGTGATAGATGGATGTGTGATTCCTTTCAGCAAGTGAAAGCACAATCCCACAGCAATCTATTTACTCCGCAGCAGCCTAAAATCTGCATATCTTTGAGTTGAATAGGCTTTACGTCTTAAATGAGTTCTTCATCCTCAAAATGATCATATGCATATGAACTCCTCACCCAGTGTTGCCTTGGATTTGTGAAAAAACTTAGTTTTTCACTCATTCCTCCCTAATGAAT
This sequence comes from Harpagifer antarcticus, assembly GCA_902827135.1. NCBI lineage: Eukaryota > Metazoa > Chordata > Actinopteri > Perciformes > Harpagiferidae > Harpagifer > Harpagifer antarcticus. Next base: position 7,400,925 of record CADEHL010001042.1, on the reverse strand, counting down.
CCAAAAATAGAGACATTTCTGGACTAAATTAAGTTGATAGGGGGTGGTCGCATTTAACAGACAAACTCTCAAACAACTACTGTAAGGCAGTATAAACCAAGTCTGATTTAACTCACTTCTTCCCGAACACATACATTTGTGCTTAAACTTTATTATTCAAAATACTTTCAGATAACAGTCTTATGCTATCTGTCCGTTCGAGAACTTCAGTTGATAAATACTTTTTATTCATCACAAACTCAAGGTAACAGGGGTTGAGTTCTGACACAGTATCATTTTGGGACTGAAATATTTATTTAAAGCCAACTGTCAGTCGTATGATTTTTTTTGTGTGCATTTCCATTTTGTGATAACTAATTTTCCAACTGTAGACTCTTTAGATTCCTCAGATGTACCTCTTTGAATCAACTTGATTGACAAATGCCGTCATTTTATGCCAAAATTAAAATACAATAATTTCTCCTGTCATCAGCTGGGATTAACAAATGTGTTGCTTCTTTTTTTTGTGTCATGGTATTTATTCAGAGAAGCTTTGACCTTTACCGTCCCTTATAGGCCTTTTTAAGAGATGCTTACACTTTAGGTTCTTGATAGATTAACCAATGGGCCATGACAGACATTGGCCCACAATCTTTACATATAATTATGAAGCAAAATGTCTCCCTATGGTTGCTCTGAGTTCACTAAATATATTGTGTAGTCTCCATCCTCGGCCCGTCTCAGGAGGTGAATGTGACTTTGTGGATGTGGATGTGCTACTGGTATTAAACAGCTGGCTGTGCACAGATCAGCCTACAGCTTTGATGCCTTACTGCAAATAGATTTAAAGGTCGATAAAGGTTGTGGCCATGAGTAGCTTTGCTGTACTGAAAACAAATTAGCAGGGGCGCACCTTGCGAACAAGCAAGGCAGGCAACTGCTTGGGGCCCCGGCCGGACCAGAAGGGGCCTGCCAAAGAAGGTAGATTAAGAAGGTCCACAGCAACGACAACATGAAACACCCTTTAATTTACGGCAAGGTGATGTCGGGTAACCCCCTCAAGGGGTCCCCATGCATAGCGGCTTATTACGACCTATAGCTGTCCTCCTCCAAAAACTATTGTTTTTTGGAGGAGGACAGCTATAGGTCGTAATAAGCTGCTGTGTAAAGTTAACTCAACTTTAAAACGTTAAATGGTTGACGTTAGTTGGATATGTTGGAGCTCGGTTAAGAACCAGCTTTGGATATAACTTTTTTTTCTGCCTTACTCTGCCCTATTCCATGCCCAGCAATTTAAAGGATGTACTTTTATTTTTACCTTTTTACAAGAAGTCAGTACACTTTTCACTAATGTTAAATAATGGTGACAAAAGGCTTTACACAGAATTACAGATCAAATTCACAAAGACCTTTTCCACATTTATGAAAAATGTATAGCAAAAGCAAATTGCCCACATTAAATAGAGGACACAATCAAAGTTATGTATGTATGATAATGTTGCTTACAATTTCTTTCTTGAATTTGGCAGGACAGATGAACCGTCTCTATTTGATGGACTGTTCATTGCCCAGGACAGTTAAGTGTCTGCCTTTGTCGACAAAATCAGGAGCCAGATGACGAGTGTAAGAATCTATTCAACCCACTAACCCTTTATTTATTTGACTTAGCACAGGGTTAAATGTAACAAATTGTGTCTATTTCAGAAAAGTGGCCGTGATGTTTGTGGACCGGCAACATTCACAGCTTGCAGAGAAACCTCACACAAGTCCAGGGCCAAGGTGGATGAGGAAGGCCTGCAAATAGCTGTGTGCAGACATGGCATCTTGCTACAAGGCCTAAACCACTACCGGGGTGAAATATATGTCTACCCAATGTTCCTGCAGAAGGAGCTGGCTGAAGTTGGGAATGCTACATTCTTTTATATGGATGTCGCCTGCAGGTAGTTATAACTATTGCAAAAGTGTTTGTGTCAAACGTGTTATCTATTTAATTCTTGCACATCCAATAGATATAAAGCAAAAAAGTATTCATTTGGATAAATGCTGTTGTTGGTTACAAGGATTTTACTGGTAATTTTAAGGACCTGGTTTATCTTTTTACTACCATCATGCAACAGGAAAAGCTAATTGATTTTGTCATGACAGGTACTGGTCTTATTTGGAGAAGATGGCAGCGAAGTTCCCTGAGCTCCAACCACTTACAGAGATGAAACCTTTTCTCTCTGTAATGCACGCCAAGGCCCACACAGGCAAATGCGAGGTACAGTATGCAAGTTAAACATTTGTGTGACTAGATTCAAATGTTTTAGAAATTGTAGTGCACATAAGAATATCATGTAGTTAGTATATTCTATGCAAGCCTGTGGAATAACTGTAATAGTTACAAATGTTGACAAAATTGTTACAAAACAGACTGTCACAAGGATAGGCTTCCAAATCCCATTATGTTTTTTTAGCAAATATATCTGCACTGTAGAAATAATGAATGAACAGAGCTTCAAATAACTGCAGTTGTGACATTGTAGTTCAAAGCATAACTCAATCTCAGAACATTTCAACTTTCTGAAATTGCTCTTGATACTGATGTTAACTAAAGATGTACAGTACAAGAAAGGATAATATAGAACTAAATATCTAGATCTTGTTGTTTATGATTCTGAGCAGGTGAAGTGGGGCGGCAGAAGCCTGGAAGGTGCTGGAAATACTGTCGGCGACGAAGTGGAACAGGTTAACAGCTTCCTCTCAAGGGCAGCTCTGACAACACAATACATGACCAAATCAGGTTGGTAGGGGAACACAAATAGTTTTAAGCAGTGCCACATAAAGCTGATATGAATTTTCATGTTTTTGTGTTTACAGCTAGAGCAGATATGATAACCGTGCTGGCTATGCAATGGAACCACAGGAAGGTAGAGAATCTCCACAAGACACTGGCAAAGAGATTTGTCAAAGTAAGAAGTCCATACTGCATTTCAAAATGTACATTAAGAATATTGTAGTTTCTTGTTGGAGTAATTTAACACCATCCTTAGCTACATGTTGTTGAATTAAATGTATTCTGCAATCATTTCATTATGAGAGTCTCTGTTCTGTTTGTTTTTAATTAAGCACTATAGGTTTATTCATCTGAATTTAGGTATAATAATAATGTTAATCCCGCTTGATCTTTATAAAAAAAAAAAAAAAGGGGACACTAAGGTGACACTTGCCAACCTTGAAGAGAAGGTGTTTAGCATTTCATGTTGTTGTCTGGTCAGTTAATGTGTATTAAGGAATTCAGTACAAAAAAAAATATATATATATACAGGACTGTCTCCGAAAATTAGAATATTGTGATAAAGTTCTTTATTTTCTGTAATGCAATTAAAAAAACAAAAATGTCATACATTCTGGATTCATTACAAATCAACTGAAATATTGCAAGCCTTTTATTATTTTAATATTGCTGATTATGGCATACAGCTTAAGAAAACTCAAATATCCTATCTCTAAATATTAGAATATCATGAAAAAGTATACTAGTAGGGTGTTCAACGAATCACTTGAATCGTCTAATTAACTCGAAACACCTGCAAGGGTTTCCTGAGCCTTGAAAAACACTCAGCTTGGTTCAGTAAACTAAATCACAAGTATGGGGAAGACTGCTGATCTGACTGCTGTCCAGAGGACCGTCATTGACACCCTCCATCAGGAGGGTAAGACACAAAAAGAAATTTCTCAAAGAGCAAGCTGTTCACAGAGTGCAGTTTCAAAGCACATCCACAAAAAGTCTGTTGGAAGGGGGAAATGTGGCAGGAAACGCTGCACAACCAAGAGAGATGACCGCAGCCTTAACAGCATTGTGAAGAAGAGTCGCTTCCAGAATTTGGGGGAGCTTCAAAGACAGTGGACTGAAGCTGGAGTCCAGGTATCAAAAGTCACTGTTCACAGACGTGTCCGGGAAATGGGCTACAATAGCCGTATTCCCATGGTCAAGCCACTTCTGAACTCAAGACAACGGAAGAGGCGTCTGACTTGGGCTAAGGAAAAGAAGCACTGGACAGTTGCACAGTGGTCCAAAGTCCTCTTTTCAGACGAAAGCAAGTTTTGTATTTCATTTGGAAGTCAAGGCGCCAGAGTCTGGAGAAAGGCTGGAGAGGAGCAAAATCCAAGTTGCTTGAAATCCAGTGTGAAGTTCCCACAGTCAGCGATGGTTTGGGGAGCCATGTCAGCTGCTGGTGTTGGTCCACTGTGTTTCATCAAGCCCAGAGTAAATGCAGCTGTGTACCAAGAGATTTTAGAGCACTACATGCTTCCGTCTGCTGAAAAGCTCTATGGAGATGAGGAATTCATTTTCCAGCATGATCTGGCACCTGCCCACAGTGCCAAAACCACCAGTAACTGGTGTACTGACCATGGCATTACTGTCCTCGATTGGCCTGCAAATTCCCCTGACTTGAACCCCATAGAGAATATGTGGGGTATTGTGAAGAAGAAGCTGAAAGACACCAGACCCAACAATGCTAATGAGCTAAAGGCCGCTATTGAAGCATCCTGGGCATCCATAACACCTCAGCAATGCCACAGGCTGATTGCCTCCATGCCACGCCGCATTGATGCAGTAATCCGTGCAAAAGGATTCCCAACCAAGTACTGAGTGCATTAATGGACATTTTCAAATGTTTGATTGTGTTTTGCTGTTATAAATCTTTTTTTTTTACTTGGTCTGAGGAACTATTCTAATTTTTTGAAATAGGATTTTTGAGTTTTCTTAAGCTGTATGCCATAATCAGCAATATTAAAATAATAAAAGGCTTGCAATATTTCAGTTGATTTGTAATGAATCCAGAATGTATGACATTTTTGTTTTTTTAATTGCATTATAGAAAATAAAGAACTTTATTACAATATTCTAATTTTCTGAGACAGTCCTGTATATATAAGGAGACGGTGTATAAAAACAACCTTCTCAACCAACTGGAACGCATATTCACTTTTTCCTTTTAAACATTCTAACCAGACTACACAGAGAGCACAAACTGAAGTGGACACTCTTGTCTCAAGCCAGAGCTGAACATCTCCCCGGAGGACACGGAGCAGTGGGTGTTGGAGGTCAAGCAATGGGCAGCCACTGGTATGTTATATGATCACTGTGGTATAGATTTGGTTCCATCTTTCCAAACATTTGGCTTCATGTTTTATGATTACACCTGTTGTTTCTGTTTTCAAGAGAAACATGGAGCCCAAAGTAGCCAGGAGGAGCTCCAGAGAGAAATTGATTAAATGATTTATTCCCTCCGAAGAAAGAAACACGATCTCTATCGACAAAATGGTATTTATTGTTACATGACCTAGAAACAATATTTGTTTCTCAGCAAATCAGTTTGAAACAATGATATTGAAAGGTCTGTATGATGTTGCCCTATCAAGTCTTTATAGTCTCACTGGGACAGGCACATCTATGGAAACAGTAAAACCATTCCTGACCACCCTGAGCTGCATACTAATGTTGAATCTCAAGACATACTGAATGTAATTTTGCCAACAGAGACAGAATTGAAAAAGATTCAGCAAGCGGCGAGGTTGAACATTTTTAACCAGATGTTAAGGTTTTGGGCAATTTAAGTTACCTTGGTTACAGGTTAAGAGTGCATTGTTACCATCTTCTGTCTCGATTTGCCATGGACAGAGGCAATCGGCCGCAAAACCATTTGTGCCTCTCTTGGCAAGAAGGAGGATGCGGTGCCGCTCAAGCAGTTTCCATTTGTGGAGCTGGAACACAATGCACACAACAAAACAAGAAATATTGTTTACATAACAGCTCTAAACATTTTCACACACCTAAAGATTACTACTTACATTTATTTTGGAGGAAAAATGCACTGATGTGATACGTGTGCACATTGAGGAAGGCACCCCACAATTAACCAGGTGTGATTTTAGACCCCTTGTAGGGGAGCCCTTAAAAAATAACTATAAAAAAAAAAAACACCATGAAAAAAACAAACATGTTCTCACACAAGCTCAGGTTCACTTTTTGAGTTTCTTTTACATGGGCATGGTTATTTTGATATGGGTCTATTTAACTCTCACATAAGCTACATTTAGCTTTGAAACATCTCAGCAAGCTATAACCTATGTCATTTCAGGTTCAAAGTTCTGCATTAACTCAAAGTATTGATGACTAAAGCACTTCAGAGGCCTGTACGACGAAGCCGGTTCAACCTAACCTGGATATGTTTGAGTTAGCCGGTTGGCCTAATCCAAAACATACGCGCTCTCGCTAAGCGGTCCTACGACGCGGGCTATCAAGTGGATCGCTCAAGCCAGCCGTGTCCTATCTAGTTAGGTGCACGTTCACATGGAAGGGGTGGTATTTGGAGCATTCGACCAATCACAGACATGGAGAAGCGTACTGACAGCGCGGCGTCATACTTCCTGAATGAAAAGTGAACTTTAATACTACTCAAATATGAAGAAGTTAAACTTTAAACATCCATGACTTAAACACTTTATCCAGGATAAAAGCCACATAGCTGCACCTGCAAGGTGAATACAGCTGGTAACAGAAAAGGTGTTTGAATGCGTACGTTAACAGGTTTATGATATCACTGCCCCGTCTAAGACACGATCTGACTTTAATTACATTTGTCTCGAGTGTTTCGTCAACTTAATGTGTTGCTTAAAATAATACTTCTGCATACAGTATGTGACACTGTGAGTGTTGCACGGCCAGATACGGCTCAGCTGACTCAGATAAGGAAATATATGATACATTATGATGTGATATGCCGCGGACTGTACTTAATGTTACTCTGATCCGGTTACTTATGTTGTGGCAGATATTTAAGTAAGCTTTCTTACCGCTAATGTTATAATAGTCAGATTGCTCTGAAGATGGAGGTGATATTCTATTAATGTTCACGTTCACACAGTCAGTTGATTTTTGCCGGCCGTCTTTCCTGCAACGGCAGCTTTTCTGTATTTCCTTTCTCCTGTAATATGACTTGATCGCTTTAAACTCTGCACATTGAGCTCTGATTGGTCAGCAGGCGGTGCTTTCACTGAGTTGAGCTCTTAGCCTGCAACCTAACCTGCTCCGGGGCAGGTTAGCCGCTCAGCATAAGTTACCATGGAGATCTAGCCCGCTAAAAAAAGAACCAGCGTCGTACGACCGGAAACCCAGAGTTTTCCCTGAAGTTAGCTGCTAAGCGAAAATCCTGCTTCGCAGTACAGGCCTCTGATGTTACAGGTGAATTTTGAAATGACTGGTCGAAAAAGTGCTTTTAAGGGCCTCTTTATTAATACAAACTCTTTCCAGTCTTGATTGTCTTTCTTTTTTTCAAGCACTTTAATATGGGCTGGTTTTGGGCAGAGTTGAGCCAATGTTAAACTATCTATAGTCAGCTCAAACATTTTGTATCTTTATTTATTTATTTTTAATTTATTATTTAGATCTTTACATTTGATTCTGTGACATTCTTGGTTTTACCATTTATTCAAAATGTGTATGATATTTCATATATTTTACCTTTGGAAACCATAGTCCCATAATTCTGTGTTTCCCATACCATGAAGGTCCAAAATAAAATATAAAAATGCAGGTTTTTTGTAAGATATAATTAGAAAAACTTTTCGTTGAAGCTCTGATTCTAGGAATCGCCACTGGCCTGAACTATGTTACTTCTGGTTAAGAAATAATGTTTTACTAAAACTGGGCGTCTGCAAGTACAAACACTATCCAACATCAGTTTGAAAAAATGTGTTATGCCTTTACAGATTTAAATACAACGGTGACAACAATTGTGCTTAACACATTACATGAAGTGCAGTAATCATGCACTAGTCTGTACTCCTCCCATAAACTTAAGTAAGAAATTAGGATTCTTTAAAAAAAGTAAATGAGCGCGACTGTTGGAAAATATACATCAATTAAGTAATTTAACAATTTGTATAAAAAGATTAAGATCAGGGATTATTTACACACTATTTTATGACAACTGACATGTGCAAGGAGAAAAAACTTACCAGTAGATTTGTTGAGTCATAAACTTTGTTGACACTGTGGTTTTTTTGCTGCGTGGCCTTCCACTCCTGTGCAACCTTTTCCTTTTGCTTTGATAGTTTCTCCTTGTAAGGTTGGTTGGCACCACATTGCCTGCATTTCCTGCTGGCTACTCCTATTTTGTGTTTGCAAGTCTGGCACACTTTTTGAGTAGACATCTGTAACAGAATCACAGATAATGTTGCATGTCAGGGAATAAAACAAATAAGAATACTATACTAACAATTTTTACAGGATTCATATATTTTATTTCATCGTGAACAATCTTGTTAAAACAATGAACTCATGTTTTTTATCTTTTAGATAGGATGAAAGAAAATCATAAGAGTAAGGAAAAAATGGTTATACAGAGTCAGTCACATGTTTAAAGTGACTGTTATGGACGACCCTAATCTGTCAATATCTGGTTGATCCAAAAGTTGCTCCATCATCACACAACTAATACTAAAATCATCATAACCAGGGGTGTATTGCTAATTCTATAAATTCCGCATGCGTGCACGTGCAAAGTTGTGGCTCGTTTTCAAGACTGCACACAAAATAATTTAAAACTTGATGACATGGCTCCCCACCCCCATGTGATCAACTACATTTCATTTACTGCTGAGGAACCCAAAATGTTTAAGTTAGTGATCTCAGGGTTGATGAAGTTGGTTGGTAAGATTTTTTTTTGGCCCCTGTTCCGCTAGCCCCATCAGCAACACTGAAGGACACTTCAGATTAGATACTGTAAGGAATATTTGAATGTATTCATGTTAGCTCCAAATGTATAAGTTTAAAATGAGAATGATTTTGGGTTAAAACTGAGCTGGACTTTTGAGCCCGAGCACATGTGACTTTAGAGAGACCATGTGGTGTTGGAGGACAAAGGATTTGGCGGGGGAGGTTACAGCATGTGTTGACTTGCACTGTATGCAAATGCTCTTGCCACCTGAGAATGGAGAAACTCAAGATTTGGGGGGATGGGGACATTGGGGCTGCCAATCAAAGTAGGGGAATCAGAGATCCCTCCCATTGCTTCAGCATAAATACAGAGACGCAACTGGGTTCAGTCTCTTTCTTTCTGCTGGCCGGCTGACGTGATCACCAGGTTGTATGTATGTTTTGTGTTGTATGTTGTATGTATTTTGTGTTATATGTATCTTGTGTTGTAAGTATACTGTGTTTGTATGTGTAGTGTATTGAATGTAATGATTTCTGGTGCATTGTGATATTGCCATTAAAAGTAGAGTATGGTTGACTTGGTGGCACTGAACTCCTTCCATACACAGCTCAGAAGGACGCGGGGATATTAGAAACGTGGAGCGTAAATCCACTATAATTGGGTAACAGATGGTGAACCCGACGTACAAGATAATGAGCTGAGGAGGATTCAGACGACCGGATTGGGTCGAGAATAAGCGCTTTTAAGCACTTCAGACAATCACGCAGGGCCCTGCATTCATTCTAAAAAAAGGTACAGACGCCTGTTCAATTGTCTGTGATTGAATACACTAAAATGTTAGGATTGTCTGAAGGCGTTTCACAGTGTTTTTAAAGTTTAAATGGGATATACAATGCATATTTAGAAACATAGTCGTTGATCGCAGGTAGATTAGTCCGGCGTGACGTACATAGATATTTACATATTGATTACAGTTTGTCGCGGATCTACAGGTAGATAAAGTCCTGAGTGGCGTACATAAGAACGGTTTAGCGCGGATCTGTGGTAGTCTAGTCCACAGTGGCGTAAGAGACGGTGCAGTCTGTGGGTTGCGTGTTTTGAGTACCGCACGACAGAACCTGGAAACCCGATATTTCAGATCGGGTCGCCGCCTAAAACTGAGGGGTTTTACAGCACAGACGAACGCTCTTTAGCTAAGAGCCGGAGTTCTGTGATATGGTAATTACTCAATATTTATAGACCTCAATGAAGCTCTTGGATGAGTGAGGCTCATTTGTGGTCTGCTGCTGCCATCTAGTGGCTGAAAGGGGGTAGTACACCTTTGACATTGTTATGTGGATTTAGCTTCAAGCGCTGAGGTTAAATATTACATTGCTGACCGGTATTGAAGACGGGAAGCGCGTGAATAGTAACTACGACAATAGCCCAGTATATTAATACATGTGAACACATGTTGATTGATTGAGTCAGATAAATAAAAGCGAAGTGCACATATTAATTGAAGCAGATAAATAAAAGCGAAGTGAATATGGAACGACAGAATGCTAAAAACGATTCTGAAATTCCAGGTAGTTACCGGGTACAGTGGGAACAGATTAAGAGATTGATTTTAAGCGGTGTCGAACAGGGAGCTAAAGAAAAGGCTTGTACTGATCTCCGATTTCTACGCGATACAATGATAACGGAGAATAGAGTGGGAGATGACGACACTATAGGTAATTTGAGCACAGCATTGAATGTATATGAAAGACAGATTGTAAAGCAAATTGCACACCTAAACGAACAGAAACCCAGATGGTTTGCCCGTGGCAAATGGAAGAAACAGATGCAGGCTCTAGATAGATTGAGGAGGGTTTGTCACAATGCTGCCCTCGCAATGAGTGGAATTACAATTCCTCCCGTCACAGACCAAAATGTCCCGGGTGCAGTGGCAATCCACAGCCCCATAAAAACAGATGAATTTAACACTCTTCTGTTCCCTAGAACAATGCAAAATACTGTTGTCTCTAACTCAGATCACAACTCTCAAACTGAGCCCAAACTTCATTTACGATGAAGCAGGAGGCCAGTGTCGTAAAATAAAAACCTGACGACACTTTGAAGCAGGACGTCGGGGTCGTAAAGGTCCCAGGGCACAGCATGTGCCTCTGCCTCCTATGCATTACCATTCTTTCTTCATGTTTCTGAAAGTGAATCCACAGGATTCTTTTTCGGAAAAGGGGGAGTGAGTTGTTAGACAATGAGAATTTCATATTTACATTTTTATAGTCTAAAATCTATTGTAGTATTTTTTTAGGTATCATAAAACAACACTGTTTTAGCTTTTTTAGGTCAAGTTAATTGAAGATTTGAGAATGTTAATTAGGCGTCCCTGAAAATGGTGGGATGTACGACACAAATTATCTGTTAAAATCTGATTTTAGATTAATCAGATGACATGTCTTATTTTATACAGTCCTTTAATGACAGAGGTTAGAAACCTGGACACTTATTTTTATTTTTATGCATATACTGCCATCAGGCATATATTTAAATCCAGAGACAGATGCAGTCTCTGTTTTGAACAAATATCACAATGAAAAATAGTGGTAGCAAATCATCTTTAGGTCAAATCATGTCGGGAAGAGATGAGGAGTTTTGTTTTGAAACAGAAGTTTGAACTGAGCCATGTTGGTTTTCAAAAAGCTGACTTTTCAAAATGAAACAGATCACTTTTGAGTGTACAGTAGCAGTTTGCATGGAGATTTATTTGTGAACACTACAGTAGCAGGATGTATTTACCTGTCCTAGGAAAGGGACAGATTATAAGTAAAAGACTGGTTAGAAATGGAAATAAGAAAAGGTTGTTGAAGGCTGAAGAGAAAAGAAAAATAGCAGTAAAGAAGACTGAAATAGATGGATAGGGCAAGATATTAAATGTGTTGAAGTGATATCTTGATCAGAAGGATAAAAGGTGGTGAAAATACCACGGGTGAAGTTGGGAAAAGTATGTAGGAGAGAGAGAGAGAGAGACAAGACAATTAAGATGTTTGAAAAGATTAGAAAGAGTAAAAGTTATATAAACTTAACTACTATTCTGGACAATGTCATATTGTTTTATGAGTAAAAAACATGAAATAAAATATATTACTAAGATATAAGAAAACATGTGAAGAGACAGGCATGAAATGGTTAGACGCATGGCCCCTAGTTCTTATGTAAATCAGGAGCTCAATTAACAAAGGGACAGGTTTGTCTCCTTTGAGCTCACTCATGGTCACCAGTTCCCAGGAGCCCTGAGCGTAAGCTTGAGGGATTTGTATCAGATTTCTCCACACAGATTACAGAGGCAAAAGGGGGACATCAAACCCCATCGGGCGATGCAGAGGACATCTCACGCTGTCCGCTTGGAAGGGAAAGGAGACATCTGGTACCACTGGAATCAGTGCGCAGTGAGTAAACCTCCAGGAAGGAGGTGTGAAAGCTGTCATCCTCCTCCTCGTGCTGGGCCTGCTGTACCTGACCAAGCAAGGGTGGCGACTCCACGGTGTGGGAAGCGTATCCAAGGACGCAGTATCAGGAGTTCCGGGTCTCGCCACGGATGGAAGCACCTGACACTACGCAGACAGTGAAACCAGGAAAGTGAGTGTTCACCAGAGCGATAAAGAGGAGGAGCAGGCACTCGCCAAAGGGGGAGGGTCCCTAACAAACACTCCTGTCTACATCGACTGCAGTTAGACTGCAGAAGAGACCATCCTGGATACATCTGACTGTGAAGCTGTTTAAACCTGAAACACAGAAACTCGCCTCTACTGTGGTGAAGTCTGGCTACAAAGGGAGGTGTCCACTAGGGGCACTTGTCTCAAACCAGTGAAGAAACCAACAGAACCCAGTGGAATTTAAAGAGTGGACGTGAGCAGGGAAACAGTAACGGGTCTGAGGGATAGAAACTGACGATGTACAGAGAAAGAATTGGACCATGGGGATTACATTAAAACATGTGCCTATACAATTTACCTACCTCAGCCGTTTGGGTACTTTTGTATATGAATTTCACCTTGCAGCTGCCTCTCCTGATGAAAGGAGGCAGGGCATTTCAGGTTGTTCATATTTATGAGAAGACAGACTTGCTGTCTCCTAAATATCTCATGTGTGGCTCTGAAACTAAAGCGGAATGAAGTATACATGAAGTAATGTTAAAGCTTGAAGACACTGCAATTTTGCCGATTACAGATTAATTGAATCACCACTGTGAAGGTTATACCTTATGACGATTGACTATACTCAATCAGAATAATTGAAGGGTTTTAACTTTGTTGTTATGAAGTGATGTAATTGATGTATGGAGTTATTTGCATATTTTGGTATTTCTAACACGGTCATATGAAGTTGATATGTGGAGCCATTTCTGAACGTTTAAATAGTCTGAATCCCAGAACGAATGTGAATGTCTTGAAAGTAATTGATTTATTAGATTTAAATCAAAAGGGGGAGTTGTAAGGAATATTTGAATGTATTCATGTTAGCTCCAAATGTATAAGTTTAAAATGAGAATGATTTTGGGTTAAAACTGAGCTGGACTTTTGAGCCCGAGCACATGTGACTTTAGAGAGACCATGTGGTGTTGGAGGACAAAGGATTTGGCGGGGGAGGTTACAGCATGTGTTGACTTGCACTGTATGCAAATGCTCTTGCCACCTGAGAATGGAGAAACTCAAGATTTGGGGGGATGGGGACATTGGGGCTGCCAATCAAAGTAGGGGAATCAGAGATCCCTCCCATTGCTTCAGCATAAATACAGAGACGCAACTGGGTTCAGTCTCTTTCTTTCTGCTGGCCGGCTGACGTGATCACCAGGTTGTATGTATGTTTTGTGTTGTATGTTGTATGTATTTTGTGTTATATGTATCTTGTGTTGTAAGTATACTGTGTTTGTATGTGTAGTGTATTGAATGTAATGATTTCTGGTGCATTGTGATATTGCCATTAAAAGTAGAGTATGGTTGACTTGGTGGCACTGAACTCCTTCCATACCCAGCTCAGAAGGACGCGGGGATATTAGAAACGTGGAGCGTAAATCCACTATAATATCCTAACAATACATACCATCCAGAGCAAGGTTGCCACATCACCAACACCTCGGTATGGCCCTGAGTAAAGAAAGACAGGTAAACTTAATTTTTTTTCTTCAAATGTCATACATGTACATACAAAAAGTCCAGTGACATCAAATGATAATTTGAAATAATAGTACGATTAACTCAAACATATGAAGGACTGTAAAAATAGTCAATAGCATTTTTACCATCAGTTTAATATTTTGGAATACTATTATTATTATTATTATAATATGGAACCAACATCAATGCTAATTAAAAGTTGCCTTACATAGACTGTCATTTGTCTTTTTTATTTTAGTTTCTCCAAGTGATATAACAGAAGAGGGATACAGGGGACTGCACTGCTGTCTTTTACACCATCGATACCTTCTGGAGCAGAAACTGAGCAGTCACCAGCACCTACACCTGTATTGGCACGGACTCGTCTTTTCTCATGATGGAGGAATACATTGAAGACGGTGATGAGGACAACGAACAGGATGGTGATGAGGACGGTGACGAGGACAACGAACAGGATGGTGATGAGGACGGTGACGAGGACAACGAACAGGACAATGAACAGGACCACTAACAGGACTTTTAGATATTGTTCTGTGTACAAAAGTTGACATCTTACAGAGGACTTAAGTTGTGCTCAGGCAGGGCCATAGAGAACCGCAGTGACGCATCCTTAAACCCGGAAGTAAACTTCTTCCGGTTCCTTCGACAAAAAAGCAATGCAATTTCTCCATAGGATTTTGGAAAATAGCTCGAAATACTGTAAGGTCTGTGGTTGAGACACAGTTAAGAGACGGATCACGTTTTGTTCAGCCGGATAATCTCCACATGTCTAACCTACTTTTATAATTTTCGAATCATAAATCTAATCGATAGATTTATGATTCGATAGATTTATGATTAAAAAATTATAAGAAATGGGTAACTATTATTATTATTACTTTTACATGTCACTGCCAAGAATAGGAATTCACGTACAAATGATTACAAGAAAAAATGTAATGTAAAAATAAATGGCTGGACATGATGCATTAATGCGACAACATGAAGCATTACACAAGTACCTCAACCTTAAATTAATAATAAATTATTGTTACTGTAATTTCAATGTTTACATTAGCAGTCATGCTTAAGACTGAAACACTCCTTGTAAACAAAGCATACGAAAATCCAATAAGATAAGGTTCCACGGAAGCATTATTGTCATTGTTTATTTATATTTTTTTTTTTTATATATTTATATATATATATATATATATAACACTTTTCTAAAACAAACCTCCCTGATTCTTTCCCTCAGTACTTTGTTGTATGGGAAAGTGGCTGACCCTTGATGAATGGGACATTCTGCAAGGAATTAAAAGATGGTAATAAGTTGAAGCTCAGCAATAACCTCCTAAACATTGCCTAACATCACATTGTGCTCAATTAAACTGTTCAAAATGGCACTGAGACTTTTGATACTGCAAAGTCTAAACAAAACAAAAGGTGGCGTATTCTAATTGTACCCATGATTGTTTTGTTTTAACTAATTCAATGTGCAAAATCAAACACAATTTTCAGTCTATGTAAATAAGATAATTACCAATTAACCCGCACATACCATTAATTGCCACTTTATTCCTTGTTGGTCTTCTTTTCTGTGAGGAAGACACTGAGGACACAGTAGGAGTCAGGCCGGAGGACACAGGAGGAGTCAGGCCGAAGGACAGAGCTGGAGTCAGGCCGGAGGACACAGGAGGAGATTGGCCGGAGGACACAGGAGGAGATTGGCCGGAGGACACAGGAGGAGTCAGGCCGGAGGACACAGGAGTGAGGATGGGAGTGAACACAGTGTCAGTCTCTGTGGTAAGGAGAGGTACAGACAAGGAATCTGATCCTGGGTCTGCGGCCATTTCTGCCTGTGTGGCTGAAGGACCCTCAATTTCTAGTGGTGGAATCTCCCCCACTCTTGTTGCTGGTTCAACTGCCAAAGTCACTTTTGAGAAGAAAAAAATGTACACATGGTGAATAAATGACCAAGTGTAATCCTCCATATACATTTATAATCTGAGTAACTACACCTAAAAATGAAACTACAAATATTGATTGTTTTTTATGAATCAAGCATTTAAGACTGCAATGTTAGGATGAGAAAACCAGTGCAGCAATCCACCAATAGTTGTGCTGCTAAGCTTTTACGAAAAACAGTCCCACAAGTAAGGGTGATTATTAGTTGATTCATTGTCAACTTTAAAATGATTGGCAAGCTGTTTCTATAATTGATTATCGTTTTGAGTAATCCTTTCAGTAAAAACATGTCATAATTAGATTCTCACATCCTTCTCTATAACAACAGGGCTTGACAGTAACGGTTGCCATTGGCAACCGTTCAGAAACAATTTCAACCACTTCTTGGCCTTTGGTAGTTTTTAATGTAAAGAAATAAGGACAGCAAACAGCAAAATGTGCACCCCAAATAAATGTTAATTATTTGTTGTATTAAGAGTGATATTTAATTATTGTTGTGACCAGTCGGAACCTGATACTTAAGTTGCACGTGCATTGGTGTGATTAGGAGTCAGAAAGCGATGCACATTTACTCGCGTGCGCGGTGCGCCGTGTGTTTGTTTTACCCAAAATGGCGAAGCAAATTAAGTTGTTTGACTGTGGGGTAAAAAGTTCGGACAACACTTCAACTTCTCAAACGAATGTTCAAAGTGATTCAACCGATGAAGCGCAAGCTGAACCCGAACGAAAAGCAAAGAGGGATGTTGTCCATTCACTTCCGGTAAAAGTACCTTCAAAATAAGAGTCCCGATCTTATTACTACCAAAATAAAAGTGCAAAACGAAACTTTTCCAATAGGAAAATATTGGCATAAAATTATAATCACTTCTATAAAAATGAAACAGATTTTAAATATAGTTAGAAATATCAAAAGGTAATTTACAGCATTAATCATTAATATCTCATTCTTAACTGTGAGTGGTTTTCATTTATTTAACATTAGAAATGTATTAGTCTGGCCAATCCAAGACTTCAATGCTGAAGGGCCAATGGATCTATGGTGGGGGTCAGCACAAAGGTCAGGAAAACCCACATTTGAAAGGGAGACAATGGATGACCAAGAAACTAGTGACGTGCTCAATTCATTTGTGAGGGATCTGTGAAGAACAACCGCACTACTGGCATTTAGTATACCAGCAATTGAGGGTGGACAAGTTTACTACCACTTAAGTTTCAATTAATTGTGTTAATTACTTATTGTAAAGCATTTGAACATTATTTTGTGTCACATGTTCATTATTAAGTTGATGTATAACTGTATAGTATCTTAATTATATAAAATATAAGGTGTCTAAAAATGGCAACCGTATTTTCAGTTTTGGCAACCAAAAGCTGATGCCTGGTTGCCAGCCTGGCAACCACTTTTAAAAGTTAGCGTTGAGCCCTGAACAGTTAAAGGTCCATGTCATGGCCATTTCTACTAATCATAATTCCATTGTTGAGGTCTACTAGAATATATTTACATTGCTCAATTTTCCAAACCCACATTGGTTTCTCATACAGCATCTCTGTATAGTATGTCCTACACGCCTTGTTGGAGCTCCTGCCCCCCCTCCCTGTGAGTCCACTGTGCTCTGATTGGTCAGCTCGCCCACTCTGTTCTGATGAGTCCACCACCGTTACAGCGGAACATCAGTGTTTATGTGTTACAATGGCGTTTGTTAGCAACCAGAAAATGACACCAGTAATGACAAACAGATGAGAATACTGTCTGGGTGCCCTGTTGGCGGGACGTTGCGGGGCTCGCTGCTCTGCCCTTTGAGGCTCGAGGAGCGGACAGTGTGAGCTGTATTACTGGTGCTGTTTCCTGGTTGCTGCGTGGGATCTGCGAGACATCGAGACACTGCGAAACTCGGCCTGAGCACACACACACTCACAGCCAGACTGTGTGTGTGTGTGTGTGTGTGTGTGTGTGTGTGTGTGTGTGTGTGTGTGTGTGTGTGTGTGTGTGTGTGTGTGTGTGTGTGTGTGTGTGTGTGTGTGTGTGTGTGTGTGTGTGTGTGTGTGTGTGTGTGTGTGAGTGAGAGAGGAGATCCACGGCTGAGAAAATATAAGGCTGAGTGAGTGTGTGTATGTGTGAGCCGTTACGTCAATGGAAAAAGAAAATCTCCAACGACGCGTTCTGGGGCAGCACAGACAGGTCTTTTCTGTGTTAGAGTTTTACTCGCTACAGGGTGTACTTTGAGGGTTTGTGACTCTGCAGACCGTTTACATGCAGAAAAAGCTACATAACTCACAAGAGGACGGGTAATAACCAGAAAAGCATGACATGGGACCTTTAACTGACACAACGACATATTTTTACTACTTGGTAAACAGTGATTCAAAACATTTTTTTTTACATTTAAAACCAAATAACTGAGCAATTAATTTACAAAAAATGTTAACAGATAAATTGCTGAACGACTTTTGGCTTAAAATATAGCATGCAGATTTTTATACTTTACCATTAAGAAGGCTTTCGTAAATCCTCTTTATGGTAACAAGTACATTGTTACCATCTTCTGTCTCGATTTGCCATGGACAGAGGCAATCGGCCGCAAAACCATTTGTGCCTCTCTTGGCAAGAAGGAGGATGGGATGCCGCTCAAGAAGTTTCCATTTGTGGAGCTGGAACACAATGGACACAACAAAACAAGAAATATTGTGTACATAACAGCTCTAAACATTTTCACACACCTAAAGCTATTATTACGCCATTTATTTTTGCATAAGTGAAAAATGCACTGATGTGATACGAGTGCACATTGAGGAAGGCACCCCACAATTAACCAGGTGTGATGCCCCTAAAAAATAACTGTAAAAACAAAAAACACTATTATGCCAGTATCATGCAGCTCGCGGATCCAGTAATGAGTGACCCAACTGTAAAACTAAACATATCTATAACTAGTTACGGTAGTTTGAGAGGTAATTAAAATAGCTATGTGTTATATTCTAACCTGAAGTGTGTGTTTTGTTCCGCTCACTGCTGCATGTGATCATGCAGAGCTGCGTGTGGACTCGTCAGCAGCAGCTGATCTCTCTCTCCCGTCAGATTAGACTTTACTCGTCGCGTTTATGTCCATATCGATCAGATCCAGCTAGTTCTAGCTAATGATATGACTACCTGCTTATTAAAAGACACCTACACAATAAGTGTCGCTATGCAACTGGGTGAGGCCAAAAAGTATAGCGCAACATTATGCATTTGTTTACATGCCCACCGGAACCCCGAGGCATTACCAACAGATCAACGCACAATCAACCCACGCAGGACGCGTCTCTTTCTCCACATTAAGTGTTAGACATTAGAATTGACTATTCTTGTCTGTCACATACTCTTCTTGTCTGTCACATAAGTGGCGCAACTGAAGCGTTATTGCGCTAAAGGGAAATTATTTTGACCGAAGAGATTTAGATTTGCCGGCTAACGGGAACTCTGACGTCGCCATGTTGTGTGCTTCGCGGATGCGCTCGGCTCCTCTCGACTGCTGCTCGGTCAGCTTCCGGATGAGGAGACATTCGTTTGACCAATTTACAGTAGATAACATTACAAACATTTTTAACAGGGGCCATAATAGTGTAAATAATGTTTGTTTTGGCAGGTGTAACTGAATGTAATGTGTTCTACTTTTTTCCATCTGGGAAGGCATTTGCCTTCATCAGATGGAAAGTGTCTTGACCAACAACTTAAGTATTTCTTATAGCTATGCAGGGCATGCAAACACAAACAAGTGAAATGAAGAATAGAAATTGTACAATATAATATTGTGGTGGTTCATCTTATAATTCAGTCTAGAGAATGCACCAGACAGCATCTAAGACCTGCAAACATCTACATCTTCTAGGGGGAGGCCCCCCAAACCCTTCGTGCGTCATTTCGTCCTCGCGCATTTTTCAGGGCAATCTCTATTGGGCTCAGGGCCATCTGTGAATTAGCTTAAATACAGTTTAAATTAGCATAAATACAGTGCATGACATTGCAATGTCATGCACTGTATTTATTTTTAATTTATTATTTAGATCTTTACATTTGATTCTGTGACATTCTTGGTTTTACCATTTATTCAAAATGTGTATGATATTTCATATATTTTACCTTTGGAAACCATAGTCACATAATTCTGTGTTTCCCATACCATGAAGGTCCAAAATAAAATATAAAAATGCAGGTTTTTTGTAAGATATAATTAGAAAAACTTTTCGTTGAAGCTCTGATTCTAGGAATCGCCACTGGCCTGAACTATGTTACTTCTGGTTAAGAAATAATGTTTTACTAAAACTGGGCGTCTGCAAGTACAAACACTATCCAACATCAGTTTGAAAAAATGTGTTATGCCTTTACAGATTTAAATACAACGGTGACAACAATTGTGCTTAACACATTACATGAAGTGCAGTAATCATGCACTAGTCTGTACTCCTCCCATAAACTTAATTAAGAAATTAGGATTCTTTAAAAAAAGTAAATGAGGGCGACTGTTGGAAAATATACATCAATTAAGTAATTTAACAATTTGTATAAAAAGATTAAGATCAGGGATTATTTACACACTATTTTATGACAACTGACATGTGCAAGAAGAAAAAACTTACCAGTAGATTTGTTGAGTCATAAACTTTGTTGACACTGTGGTTTTTTTGCTGCGTGGCCTTCCACTCCTGTGCAACCTTTTCCTTTTGCTTTGATAGTTTCTCCTTGTAAGGTTGGTTGGCACCACATTGCCTGCATTTCCTGCTGGCTACTCCTATTTTGTGTTTGCAAGTCTGGCACACTTTTTGAGTAGACATCTGTAACAGAATCACAGATAATGTTGCATGTCAGGGAATAAAACAAATAAGAATACTATACTAAAAATGTTTACAGGATTCATGTATTTTATTTCATCGTGAACAATCTTGTTAAAACAATGAACTCATGTTTTTTATCTTTTAGATAGGATGAAAGAAAATCATAAGAGTAAGGGAAAAAATGGTTATACAGAGTCAGTCACATGTTTAAAGTGACTGTTATGGACGACCCTAATCTGTCAATATCTGGTTGATCCAAAAGTTGCTCCATCATCACACAACTAATACTAAAATCATCATAACCAGGGGTGTATTGCTAATTCTATAGGTTCCGCATGAGTGCACGTGCAAAGTTGTGGCTCGTTTTGAAGCTTATGTAACTGTCAATTAACACTCCAGCCAGAATCAGCAAAGAATGGTCGTTTATTAAGTCTGCATTATTGAATACATGTGTGTGATTCTTAACAGTAAATGCTGGACACAGCTGCTTCATAGTATATAAAGGTCCTTCACTGATCACTTAAAGGAGACCTATCATGCTATATTTAAATGATATAGTGTATGACCATACCTATATAAGGTATATTTATACATTTTATTTTTCAAAATACCAAACAGATCATTTTTTAGCCATGCCTCGTTTCGCTCATTTTCGCTTTATTCCAAACCTGCCTATGAAAATTCTGAGCAGCAGCTGACCACGCCCCCTGCAGAAGAGGCGAGAGTCACGTTACCATGCTTGCTGTGTTTACGAGTGTGGAATACACATGTCATCTCAGAGCAATGCATGTGTTCAAGCATATTATCAATTTGATCCAGAAACTGAAGCAGCGGAGGTTTTGGTGGAGGTGCAAACATCTCGGTTGCAGCAGGACGTTTCTGAATGGTTAGTTGACAAGCTGTTGTCCCTATTTATTTTTACTCTGTTACGATGCTTGCTACTTATTCCGTTCATACTTTGGCTAATTAGCAAGAATGCAATGTGTACAGTTTGTAACTTAGAGTTTGTAACGCAAAAACAGCGATACATATATATATATTTATAAAGGGAGACATTCATATTTTCAGCATATATACAATGGCCTCATTGCGTTTAATAGTTTACAGTCCTTTTCTTCCAACATCGTGCAACAACCGTTGGAAAGTTCAATAACTTAGGGTGATAAAAAGTATAACTCCAACACCTCAGTTGTCAGCAATGTGTGTTTCATGTGTTTTAAAAGCTCAGTTATTGACTTCTTTCTAAAGGGGTACATGTGCAACTTGTGCCACGATGCCTTCTGAACCGGAGCATGTGCTGCATGGAGATACCACAGGTAACATTAGCTTCACTAAGTTGTCTGTTTAGAAAATACATTTTTCACATGTCATTCAATATATGTTTATCACACTAGGTGTCAAGACGGATGCAGGAACATGAGGACTCTGTAACCTGTATGGTGGACCATCCTGGATTGGAGCCTGTGTGCCTAAATGTGTTCTCCCTGCAGAATGCATTGAATATTTACAGAGCTGAACATGGTGGACTACAGTTGAGGCAAATAGAGCACTGAGTGGTTTGTTTGTTTTGACTGAAATTGTAAAACGAATGCTAATATTGTTCATGGAAATAAATACTGGTGTATATGGCTTTATGCAATCTTTCATTCTGTCATTGTACATGTACTATTACAGGACTGTCTCAGAAAATTAGAATATTGTGATAAAGTTCTTTATTTTCTGTAATGCAATTAAAAAAACAAAAATGTCATACATTCTGGATTCATTACAAATCAACTGAAATATTGCAAGCCTTTTATTATTTTAATATTGCTGATTATGGCATACAGCTTAAGAAAACTCAAATATCCTATCTCTAAATATTAGAATATCATGAAAAAGTATACTAGTAGGGTGTTCAACGAATCACTTGAATCGTCTAATTAACTCGAAACACCTGCAAGGGTTTCCTGAGCCTTGAAAAACACTCAGCTTGGTTCAGTAAACTAAATCACAAGTATGGGGAAGACTGCTGATCTGACTGCTGTCCAGAGGACCGTCATTGACACCCTCCATCAGGAGGGTAAGACACAAAAAGAAATTTCTCAAAGAGCAAGCTGTTCACAGAGTGCAGTTTCAAAGCACATCCACAAAAAGTCTGTTGGAAGGGGGAAATGTGGCAGGAAACGCTGCACAACCAAGAGAGATGACCGCAGCCTTAACAGCATTGTGAAGAAGAGTCGCTTCCAGAATTTGGGGGAGCTTCAAAGACAGTGGACTGAAGCTGGAGTCCAGGTATCAAAAGTCACTGTTCACAGACGTATCCGGGAAATGGGCTACAATAGCCGTATTCCCATGGTCAAGCCACTTCTGAACTCAAGACAACGGAAGAGGCGTCTGACTTGGGCTAAGGAAAAGAAGCACTGGACAGTTGCACAGTGGTCCAAAGTCCTCTTTTCAGACGAAAGCAAGTTTTGTATTTCATTTGGAAGTCAAGGCGCCAGAGTCTGGAGAAAGGCTGGAGAGGAGCAAAATCCAAGTTGCTTGAAATCCAGTGTGAAGTTCCCACAGTCAGCGATGGTTTGGGGAGCCATGTCAGCTGCTGGTGTTGGTCCACTGTGTTTCATCAAGCTCAGAGTAAATGCAGCTGTGTACCAAGAGATTTTAGAGAACTACATGCTTCCGTCTGCTGAAAAGCTCTATGGAGATGAGGAATTCATTTTCCAGCATGATCTGGCACCTGCCCACAGTGCCAAAACCACCAGTAACTGGTGTACTGACCATGGCATTACTGTCCTCGATTGGCCTGCAAATTCCCCTGACCTGAACCCCATAGAGAATATGTGGGGTATTGTGAAGAAGAAGCTGAAAGACACCAGACCCAACAATGCTAATGAGCTAAAGGCCGCTATTGAAGCATCCTGGGCATCCTGGGCATCCATAACACCTCAGCAATGCCACAGGCTGATTGCCTCCATGCCACGCCGCATTGATGCAGTAATCCGTGCAAAAGGATTCCCAACCAAGTACTGAGTGCATTAATGGACATTTTCAAATGTTTGATTGTGTTTTGCTGTTATAAATCTTTTTTTTTTACTTGGTCTGAGGAACTATTCTAATTTTTTGAAATAGGATTTTTGAGTTTTCTTAAGCTGTATGCCATAATCAGCAATATTAAAATAATAAAAGGCTTGCAATATTTCAGTTGATTTGTAATGAATCCAGAATGTATGACATTTTTGTTTTTTTAATTGCATTACAGAAAATAAAGAACTTTATCACAATATTCTAATTTTCTGAGACAGTCCTGTATATTATATACTACACAGCAATGGCAAAACACACCCATGTGTACGACAAAAAAAGTCCACACACAACCTTATGCTTTTGAAATCAGAATATTCTTTACCCATCCAAACATGAATAATCACGACACACTTGATATCAACTCGGAACTTTATTGTCAAAATCAACGGTTATTTGAACCCATAAAAAACAGGAGGTTTGTGAGCTGGTGCTGAGGCTTCCTTGGACACAGGATCAGAGTGGTGATTCCGGCCTGCGTTGTCCTCTGATCCGTGAAATGTCTATGTTAGGTTCAGACAGCAGCCAAATTGAACCGTGTAGCATACCCGGCGATGACCTCCTCCCTGTCAGGTTGCTCATAATGGTGCAGGGTCCACAAAGACTTGGTCGAAGATGAGGTCCATCAAGTTGGCCACGTAGCCTGTGCAATGTTAAAAAAAGCACAACAAAAAAAGTGGTTTAGATTAGTATATGCATGTCGTCAACAACAACATACCAGGGCTTTAGCTCCGTTTTACTCGTGGTGTGTGTCCCCTCGCATACATACATACAGTGTTGTATCCTAACACACCCCCATTTATATTCATGTGCGCAAACAAGTAAACATACAGAAGCTTTTACATATAACGCTGCAAAAAACGGCATGTCTCATTAGCTTAGCGTAGCTTAGCGTAGCTTAGCTTACAGGTCGATGATATCTGATCGTTCTTACAGACTACAATCACAAAAGCTTTTACATATAACGCTGCAAAAAACGGCATGTCTCATTAGCGTAGCTTAGCGTAGCTTACAGATCGATGATATCTGATCGTTCTTACAGACTACAATCACAAAAGCTTTTACATATAACGCTGCAAAAAACGGCATGTCTCATTAGCGTAGCGTAGCTTAGCTTACAGGTCGATGATATCTGATCGTTCTTACAGACTACAATCACAAAAGCTTTTACATAACGCTGGAAAAAAACGGCACTTACCTACAGAAGATTACGTTTGTTATTATAACTTACTCAATATGATTTTAGAGGATACAAAATACTAATACATAGGAGAATAAATACTTGTGTTATCGGCTAGGGTGTGGCTTTACAGCCTTCACACAGATCGCCATTACGGCAGTCTGAACATGTTCGCAAATGCCTGATCATTAAAATAAAAGACAAAGCAAAGACTGCGGAGCGTACAAAATAAAATGTTACAAAAACATATAAACACCTAACCGATTACTATTTGGGTTTGAGGCGACATTGATACGGCGAAGCTACATGCTACATACTACAAGCTAGAGATAGCTTTATCAGGAAAAACACCGCTAAATAAAAACTTACAGCTTCAGAATTGGATGTGTCCTCACTGGCCTGGTCCCGGATGGTTGGTATTGATCCCGGGTGTAGCATTAGTTTGGAGGCATATCCGTGTTGGACTTGAGAGAAGTTCATAAACATGTCCGTGGTAAAATGTTTGGAACACACAACCAGAAATCTGCCGGGGTCTTCTGGCACATGTCCCTTGAAAATGAAGTCTAGCCACAGATTATTTTATATATAAAGTGTGCACATTTATTTAGTATCCTATCCATGTAAATATGTTTTAAGGAGGGGTGGACCTCACATCCTGTAGGGGGGTCCGGAGGCCCCCGGGAAGTTAAATGCATCAATCTTGTGCACTTTGAGGGTAAAATTAACTAAATCTATGGATACATCTGTCAACACCCATATGAAACTTAACTGTATACATTTCAATAATAAAAAAATGATAAGAATATGAATAATATTTTTTTTTAAAGGTGGGGTAGGTAAGTTTGAGAAACCGGCTCGAGTGCACTAAAATTTGAAAGTACACAGCCGAAAAGAATCCGCCCCTTCCTTCAGACTTCCTTACAGAGCACCTCCTCCAACACACATGAACGCGCAATGCACGCCCAATTACGGCACGCCCAATGAGGGCACGAGATACATTTGTGCATGCACGAGATGGAAGGCTGACAGATAGGGCGGCAATCCATGCCGGCTAAACGGATTGGTCGTGCTTTTTACAGTATTACGGCTTCCACAGATGAAATTTGTTTATGGATTTTTTGTCAAAGCACTTAAGATATTCATTGCTATCGGGATGTTAAGAGCATTCCATGGAATATAACAAAAAGTGTATCTCGAGCCGGTTTCTCAAACTTACCTACCCCACCTTTAACTATTTACTCCTTTTTTAAACAGTATTTTTTGTATGTCCAATGGTATGAATTGTAATGATTTCATCGATGTTTTACATTCCTTCGATTTTTTTTAAATACAGTGGGGCAAAAAAGTATTTAGTCAGCCACCAATTGTGCAAGTTCTCCCACTTAAAAAGATGAGAGGCCTGTAATTTTCATCCTAGGTACACTTCAACTATGAGAGACAGAATGGGGGGAAAGAATCCAGGAAATCACATTGTAGGATTTTTAATGAATTAATTGGTAAATTCCTCAGTAAAATGAGTATTTGGTCACCTACAAACAAACAAGATTTCTGGCTCTCACAGACCTGTAACTTCTTCTTTAAAAGCCTCCTCTGTCCTCCACTTGTTAACTGTATTAATGGCACCTGTTTGAACTCGTTATCAGTATAAAAGACACCTGTCCACAACCTCAAACAGTCACACTCCAAACTCCACTATGGCCAAGACCAAAGAGCTGTCAAAGGACACCAGAAACAAAATTGTAGACCTGCACCAGGCTGGGAAGACTGAATCTGCAATAGGTAAGCAGCGTGGTGTGAAGAAATCAAGTGTGGGAGCAATTATTAGAAAATGGAAGACATAAAAGACCACTGATAATCTCCCTCGATCTGGGGCTCCACGCAAGATCTCACCCTGTGGGGTCAAAATGATCACAAGAACGGTGAGCAAAAATCCCAGAACCACACGGGGGGACCTAGTCAATGACCTGCAGAGAGCTGGGACCAAAGTAACAAAGGCTACCATCAGTAACACACTACGCCGCCAGGAACTCAAATCCTGCAGTGCCAGACGTGTCCCCCTGCTTAAGCCAGTACATGTCCAGGCCCGTCTGAAGTTTGCTAGAGAGCATTTAGATGATCCAGAAGAGGATTGGGAGAATGTCATATGGTCAGATGAAACCAAAATAGAACTTTTTGGTAAAAACTCAACTAGAAGTGTTTGGAGGAGAAAGAATGCTGAGTTGCATCCAAAGAACACCATACCTACTGTGAAACATGGGGGTGGAAACATCATGCTTTGGGGCTGTTTTTCTGCAAAGGGACCAGGACGACTGATCCGTGTAAAGGAAAGAATGAATGGGGCCATGTATCGTGAGATTTTGAGTGACAACCTCCTTCCATCAGCAAGGGCATTGAAGATGAAACGTGGCTGGGTCTTTCAGCATGACAATGATCCCAAACACACCGCCTGGGCAACGAAGGAGTGGCTTCGTAAGAAGCATTTTAAGGTCCTGGAGTGGCCTAGCCAGTCTCCAGATCTCACCCCCATAGAAAATCTTTGGAGGGAGTTGAAAGTCTGTGTTGCCCAGCGACAGCCCCAAAACATCACTGCTCTAGAGGAGATCTGCATGGAGGAATGGGCCAAAATACCAGTAACAGTGTGTGAAAACCTTGTGAAGACTTACAGAAAACGATTGACCTCTGTCATTGCCAACAAAGGGTATATAACAAAGTATTGAGATGAACTTTTGTTATTGACCAAATACTTATTTTCCACCATAATTTGCAAATAAATTCTTTAAAAATCAGACAATGTGATTTTCTGGATTTTTTTTCTCATTTTGTCTCTCATAGTTAAGCAGTGTGAGAAAATGTTTTTATAGAGTACTTGTCCATGGACAAGTGAGTTTGGCAATTTACTTACATTTTTCACTTGTCCAGAATGGACAAAAATTGGGGCCACTGGAATCTTCTTCGTCTACATATTTTACATTTTCCCATGGTTTTTATGACACTGCTAACGTAAGTGAGCGGTAAGATTTTACTGCATCACACATAGGGTTGGGTATCGTTTGGATTTTAACGATTCCGATTCTGCCTTTTGATTCCGGTTATTTTTGGTTCTCGATTCCGGTTCTTTGAGAGGGTAAATAAGTCCCATGACAAACTGGGAGAAAAATATATTTATGAAAACCTTAAGTCAAATCTGTATTCCTATTTACAAATCACTTCATACTGTTGAATTTCTTACGGTTATTGAATACAATGATATAAAAATAATCTCTGCATTGTTTAGTTAGTTCTAAGTGGTGCAGTTTGAGAATGTACAATTGGCCCAGTGTCCTCTGATGTTACACTGCAACCTGCCTGTGAGACAGAGTCCAACCACACATGTCCAACACATAGGACATAACCTAATAATAATAATAATAATAATAATAATAATAATAATAATGACACATTAGATGTATAGCCTATAGGCCTAGCACTTTTCTACAACTCAAAGACGCTTGCACATGTCCTGCAATACACATACTGCAGCTGCCAAGCTGCTCACTGTTTATAAAAGTAAATAAATAGTATTTTCATTTCAATAATGTACTTTCTTTACCCTGCTTCATAAACAATACTGGGGGTCCGGGGATGTGAGGACAGCGCAAGGACACAGACAGGGAGGCTGCTTTACTTCATAAAGGAAATGGTGGTCAATATTAACAACATAGGAGTTAAAACGCTTAATAACCTTCATTACGTGTTAGAGAAAGATCATAAGAAAGTTTGACAAAGATGAGGCTGTTAAACGGGCAGTGGATCCGCTGTGTGTAGAAAGAGAGAAAGGGAGAGAGACGATGAGCTGCACCGTGCAGCGATCAGCTGATACGGAGCATAGAGAGAGCTGCAGTCCGCGGGGCTCGGCCTCGCCTCCTGTCCTCACAACTCGTATTAATCCCGGTACCGGACAATTGTTATTTGTTCCTATTCGGAACCGAGTTTTGCTTCCCAACCCTGCCACTGTGCTACACTTCCCACCCCGCTCCGCCCCGCCCCCGTTTAACTGTACAGAAAACGGCGAGATGCATTTCCTTAGGAATCGACAAGCAGAACCGAAACTAACACTTCTAAACGAACAATGGCGGACACGTACAATTTGCGAATGAGTTCTGCCTTTTGTAAACTGAATGTATCAATAATTTGTCAATAAATCAGGCCGAAAAACGTCACTTGTCCACCGGACAAGTCAATTGAAAGATCTACTTGTCCGATATTGTAAATAACACGTCCCGGACGGTGGGACGTGTACTTTTTCGCACACTGTTAAGGTATACCTAGGATGAAAATTACAGGCCTCTCATCTTTTTAAGTGGGAGAACTTGCACAATTGGTGGCTGACTAAATATTTTTTTGCCCCACTGTAGATACAGGGCTCGACATTATAATTGGCCCGCTGGCCCGGAAGCACTATTTATACACCCCGGGCCAGCATAACGTACTTTCCACTTGCCCGCTCGGGCCACTACAAATATTGTTTAAAAAAATGTTTTTCCTGTGGTATTGGTATTTTGACAAGCAATTTTGTTAAATTGTTTCGTTTATTAACACTACAACATAGCGTTTCGTGAGTCGCTTGTCGTTGTTGGGTGAAAAGCAAACAGCTGTTTGCTGCGGAGCGCAGCGCGAGCAGGCTCCCGTGAGCGCGCTCCTTCACGACAGACTATCGCGCCACCTAACCATTCGCCAAAATGTTTTTAATACCAGCGGTAACCGGCCAAGCGCCGAGCAAAAAACAATTTTCAAATAAAAGAAAGTTACCGGAGGAGTTCAAGGAGAGTGACAGGGAGCATGAGAAGAAGAGGGAGAGAAAGTTTCAGCCAGCTTGATCGATGGAGTTGGCTTCTAGTGGTGCAGTGACGCGTCCTAAAACCCTTTTATAATCTATCGATTAGATTTATGATTCGAAAATTATAAAAGTAGGGTAGACATGTGGAGATTATCCGGCAGAACAAAACGTGCATTTATCAAACAGGTTTGTTTTCCACAGACCTTATTTCCAGCTATTTTCCAAAACCCTGTGGAGAAATCCCATTACTTTTTGTCGAGGGAACCAGCAGCTTACTTCCTGGTTTTAGGACGCGTCACTGCACCTCTCATGATGATGCCAATATAAACAAGGTCTTCTGTCGGCTCTGTACATTAATGCAGACCTATGCTGACAAGCAAGTGAAGAGTAGACAATATAAAGGTATTGGCTATAGGGAAATGTCCCAGCAGTTTAGGATAATGAAGGATCTAATCTAATCTATAGCCATTACATTTCTAACTCCTAATGACAGGAAGGCAGAAAGTGCATTATACAAATAATAATACTCATAATAGCAGACATTTTTTAACAATGACCACAATATCATTATTTTAGTAAACCAAATATGAACAATTGAGGAAAATGAGGAAGAACTGATTGTTCAAAGTTGTAGTACAAGTAGTAAGTGCATAAATTACTATTGCAACAAATGTGTTAATTTTCTTCATTATTAGTCGATATTTCTTTTTTGGACGAATGCTTCGGGCTAGTGGTTACAATGGTGGGGCCAGTGACAATCCAATTCCACCGGCCCGGAGGGCCAGTGGCTTTTTACCCTTAATGTCTACCCCTGAGATATAATAATAATAACGTAGAGACCCTGTATAGGGTGCTGTGTGACGTTGAACCTGCGACCTGCAACCTGTGACCTATGAACCTGTATGCTACCAAAGGAGCTATTAAGAACTTGAGGCCTGTTTCCGACTCCTATTGTGGAACATTACAATAATATAAAAGTGTGCCTTGGAAATATTTGTTTCCATATATGGTGACCAAACCGTTTGAGACCAACTGAGATAACTTAGACTAAAGTTAACTGTGTAAACATTACATAGAGAGGCGCAGTGGTGACTGGTCATTAGGGGCAGGTGGGGCACAACCCCACCTAGTGTCAGCAGAAAGTATTAAAAATGATGATTACAACAAAATGCAAAAAATAAATTAAAAAATATATAAAATATATTTTAAGATCATGTTTAATCATCTGATTCGTCTGTACATTGCTATTTTAGTCTGTGTTCTTCTAATTAGTGTCTACAGTGTGTGCCTATTGAGCTGTTTCGAGCCATGTGGGACAAAACCCGATCCTGCCCCTCCCTCTCTCTGTCTAAGTGAACGTGACTGTAAAAACTACACTGCGCATGCTCAGAATATTTTCCTATTTAATGTGTGTGGCAAAAAAATAATGACCATAGGGGCATAGTGTTGCCATCCCCACCATACGTCATCTCACATAATTCAGAGCTGATTGGCTGTAAGTATGTGTGCCGTGAAAAGTGTGGTGTGTGAAGAGGAGACGAGAGAGCTGCAGTGAGGCGTCCTAAAACCCGGAAGTAAGCTGCGCATGGCTTCCCTCGACAAAAAAGCAATGAGATTTCTCCATAGGATTTTAGAAAATAGCTCCAAATAAGGTTTGTGGGAAACGTAGCTGTTAGATAAATGCACGTTTTGTTGAGCCGGATAATATCCACATGTCTACCCTACTTTTATAATTTTCGAATCATAAATCTATTGATTAGATTAGATTTATGATAGACTTTTGAAACTACAAGAAGATAAGGAGGACTTTTACAAAAAAGTCATAGAGATTTTTGTCCAGAAGGATAGGCAAATGGACTTAATCCTCGAGTCAAGGTAAGACTGCAATTTTATTGAAAATGGGATCTTACTAAGAGAGAACAATTCAATATTTAAATGAGAAAATTACATTTTTTGGGTATCCTTTTGTTGAACTGTCTGTTTAAAATTAATTGAAGCATCAGACAAAAAAAACTTTTGAAATGAATATTATATTTTGATTTAGGTCAAAATATAATATTTGTAAACCCGAAGAGTCAGTGCCAGTGCCTCACCAGCCATGAACCTCACTGCAGAAGCTATATATAGACATCTGAGTTTGTTGTGCCCCACCACTTTTGTACATATAAAAACGCCACTGGAGAGGCGAAGTCCCTCCCTTTCCGGGGGAGCTTCATGGGACCTTATTTCGAAAAATGTATGTATTGAAGTCAATGGGGAGAGAAAGATTATCTTTCAATCCCGTTTTAATTGTGCCACGAATTACACATAAACAAATAAAAATGTGTCGTAAAACTGTGAAGTAACACTTTATTTTGTGTGAATCGCTCAATGAACTACAACTCTGGTCTTGCATACGTAACCAACACCAAGATGGCCGTCACGTTAGCACATTTCACCTCTTTCTTTCAGAATGAAGTGAAAAGTATTAAAATATGTGAAAATCACAACAAGTCTAGCCATGTTGAGAACTGTACATACACAAAAGGGGAGTTAGTCGGTTCCGTAAGAGCCAGCATAGATGAGAGTAACACCTATGTCACTTCCGGGCAAAAATTACGACCCGCCCACTTTTGGGGGAAAACAACGCTGTCATTTGAATGGCGGTCAATACAAATTCTGAAGTTTTTGCCAATCCGATCAAATTTTTTTGAAAACCGTGGATTTTTGGATCTTCAAAGAGCTCGATTACGATGGCCAGTCAGGCACACAATTACATTTGATCATTGGAAATCGACAATCGGTCTCGATATATGGTTAAATTAAAACCAGTAGGCAAGCCTGTAATTTCTCCAGCTGTTACTCTCATGAGCAAGGCGCAGGCCCGGTTCCAGAACAAAATGACTCAGGGTGCATCTGAGATTAGAGAGGGTGCAGTGGTAAAGTGCTATTTTTATAAGTGGGGAGTGGACCTAACAC
The DNA here is from genome assembly GCA_902827135.1 of Harpagifer antarcticus. Classification (NCBI taxonomy): domain Eukaryota; kingdom Metazoa; phylum Chordata; class Actinopteri; order Perciformes; family Harpagiferidae; genus Harpagifer; species Harpagifer antarcticus. The sequence goes on along the minus strand of CADEHL010001042.1, from coordinate 7,368,303 downwards.
CCTCTAGGGTGGTCCTCACCTCCTCTAAGGTGTTCCGGGGGCATGCTCCCCCGGGAAGATTTTTTTTTTAATATTGAAGTTAAAAGCATCAATCTGGTGCACTTTGAGAGCAACATTAAGAGATCTATGGATGTGCTCTTTGCTTGATTCATGCCTTCCCAGTCCCTTATCACGTACAAGAGCATGGCGCCAGTTGTTGTAGCGCGTTGTGGTGAAGGTATCTGACTTACTTGAACCGAAATGTCTACATGCATAGCAGAAGATGGCATCTTTTTTACATGAATATTCCAGCCAATCTCTGTTTTGAAACCATGAGCTGTAAAATGAGCGCCCACTGTACAAGCGAGTTGGGTACTTTTTTAAATATACCTGGGCAGGCTCTGTTTTGCCGAGGTCCTCTGGCACTTGTGGGGCGCCGAGGGGTGGCGGTGTTTGGGGCAACGAAGACGGCTGTGGCTGCTCCGCCTCCGTGGGCGAGGCGGGCAAAGCCGGCGAGTCGGGCAGGAGGACGTTAGTGTCCACGACAGTGAGAACAAACGTAATGTCCCCATGATCTGAACTGTTATTACCTGCAGTAGATGCAGTGTTACTGCTGGCGATTAGGGCTGGTTGTTTTAACCATTTTCTGATGTCCATCATTGACTGCTGTGTAAGCACCTTGCAGATGACGAACGCGCAGCGGCACAGGTCACGCGCACCTCACATAATAACGTTACTTACCGTTTAAATTGACCAAATAAATGCAGCAGACAATGTTATTTAACCACAAATACAATTTATTTTATTTCAACTAAATTATTCTTATTATTACTACTATTATTATATATGTAATATTTTTCACTTTTCATTTTTCAAATGAGGGTGCATAACGACTCAACTGAGGGTGCAATGCACCCTTATGCACCCCCGTAGAACCGGGCCTGGCAAGGCGGAACATAATAGTTTTAACATGCAAAAAGCTGTGGTGTCGTTTATTGCACCTCAAACATAAAAAAGAATCAGGAGTTCAGTGTTTCTGTACTCCCTCTAAGAAGAAAGTACAGTAACGGAAGAGCTCTGTGGCTTCAGGATCGATCGCCATTCAAATGACAGCGTTGTTTCCCCCAAAAGTGGGCGGGGCCGTAAAGTCACGTAGATGTTACTCTCATCTATGAAAATCGATCGCCTACTGCCATAACCATATATTTGCCTGTCTGGCCATTGGAATCGAGCTCTTTGAAGATCCAAAAATCTCCGTTTTTCTTACATTTCTGATCGGATTGGCAAAAACTTCATAATTTGTATTGACCGCCGTTCAACTGACAGCGTTGTTTTCCCCCAAAAGTGGACGGAGCCGTTATTTTTGCCCTGAAGTGACGCATCGTGTAATGTGTGTAATGTAATTCGTGGCACAATTCAAACGGGATCGAAAGATAATCTTTCTCTCCCCATTGACTTCAATGTATAATTTTTCCGAAATAAGGTCCAATGGAGGCTCCCGAAGGGGAGGGACTTCGCCTCTCTATTACCTGAGCTGAAGTTATCAGAGCCTCTCAGCCTATCTGTTATTATAGCTAGCTAGCACCAGATGCTAACAACCATCCCCGTTTTAGGTGCCGGAGCAGCGTTCCGGCAGCATTACACCCCCTGATGACTCTTCAACTTATACAATACCATAAATAGTATTTAATATAGTTATAAAGAATGTGACGTGTGATGATAACATTTGGATGAACCGATGGATCACATAACTTCCATGCTCACGTTAACGTTAGCTGATTCTACTTTTGGCTAACTTAGCTTTGCTATCATTATTCCTAGGTAAACATAGTAATCTTAGTCACTGTACTAGACGACAAAATAACACAACATAATACATATCCCAAAATAAATATCCTTTTGATATCTGAATACTCACCTTTATTAGCTTGTCTGGAGGAAAAAATTGATGTCTTCAGTGATGCAGTGAAGAGTCCTAAAACCCCAGTGAGTTAGCATTTGACCACTTCCGGTTCCCTCGTCTCAGAGCCAATGGGATTTCTCCATAGGATTTGGGAAAATAGCTGGAAATAAGAGAGGCTTCTCAATTCTTAAATTTCCCCTCCTCGACTCCCCTCCTCAAGACTTTGTCCCGCCCACAGGAGATGCGAGCAGAGGACCGAGGAGGGGAACCGAGGAGAGAGGAGGGGAAGCAGCAGACGTTTAAAGAAATGAGAACTCCTCTCCTCTGAGCGGTCATATTAAAGCGACGTCCGTTCATTATTACGTGGCAACAGCTGCATCAGCTGTCGAGTGTTTTGTCATAGCCCTGTATTTTATAATCTCTGTTACATCAGCTGAACATTGTTCCCCCACATATTTACTTTGAATTAATTGAGAGTGCGGTATAATGAGACAATAACAGGCTACAGATGCGGACACACACACACAAATATATTTATATAAATATATACAATTTAAAGTATCAGAGCACTCTCATAATAAACACAATCAGAGACTGGATATATCCCCCCCTCTCTCTGTTCGCTGAAATGGGGAATTGAAATTACGGGCCAAAGTTGTATTTACAAGTATTAAAAGTAAGCAGAGGACACCAAACCAACTGAGACCCGTCTGTCCGCCGCATCTACGCACTGTACAACACACACCTACATACTGTACCACACACACACACAGCTCCTAAAGCATAATCAGGCTACAGCCGTTGTGTATTTTATTATGTGAAGCACTAAATGGTCTTAGAAAAATATCGACTCTTTGTTTGTAGATATCTACTAAACTACAGCAAATAAAGAGAGTAATGTAGGCCTGTTATACTGAGTGATATATATTGTACACTGCTCTGCTTTCTGCACGGACCTCACAGCTGTTCTCACTGTAAACATCGCGACGCGATGAAAGCAGTTTCTAAAATAATATCCAGAGGATGCATGCAGAGCTGTCATTGGCTGAGATAAGTCCGGCCGTACGTCACGCCTCCACCGTTCCCGGAAATGCATCCGCGGAGGAGCCGTGGAGGAACCATCAGTGTATCCTCGGTTATAGCTCCTCCAGAGAGCCTCCTCGACGCTCGATGTGCATTTAGAGAAATTAGATGTCCTTCAAAATGGCGCGCTGAAATTCATTTCCGGGTCACTACCGGAGGACCGAGGAGTCGAGGAGGGGAAATTTGAGTATTGAGAAGCCTCTAAGGTCTGTGGTAGTGACCAGCGCCATATAGAGAGTCGACGCCGCATTGGCTGCTGGGCTCCATGCTGCTGGGGCGCAAGAAATACGGCCGCCATCTTGGACCGGTCATCCTACGCAGATCCTACCCATATTGTACAGACATTCTACCCATAGACAGCAGAGGTTTCAAGATGCCAGAGCACTGTGCGGCGTATTGCTGTGCTAATCGGCGGACGATTGCGAACAGGGGTCGGGGGATTACTTTTCACAAGTAAGATTCAACATTATTATTGGTTGTATTTTGTAAATAGAATATTATTGTACTGTATTGATGACCGCCAGCGAAATCGTAGCCAGCAAACATTATGTTTATGGCCAACTGAGACTTTATAAATCATATGCTGCTGTAACAAGTGAATTTCCCCGTTGTGGGATGAATAAAGTAAAATCTAATCTAATCTATCTAGGAAGAAGAAGGAAGAAAATAAATTTGACGTCCTTCTTAAAAAAGTTTGTGTTGACTCTCTCAAATCTCCCGTTTTTATTTTGAAGGTTTCCCAAAGACAAAGATATGAGGAAGAAGTGGGAAGTTGCTTTGAGGATGGAAGGGTTCACTGCAAGCGAGTCATCCGTGATTTGCAGTGAGCATTTTAAGCAGGACTAGTTTGACAGGACAGGACAGATTGTCCGACTCAGAGATGGTGTTATTCCCTCCATCTTCAGCTTCACGGTTCACCTCCAAAGAGTAGGTGTGTCATCATAAGTCTATTAGCATTCATAAATGTAAATATTCTATTATCAATAACAGGGCAGGGTGAAATACCTATCCCTGTGTGTGTGTGTGTGTGTATATATATATATATATATATTCTTTTCAAGTATTATGCTTCTTCATTTTAGCCGGAAAAGTGCAGGAGTACGTCTACTTCCAGAAAAGCAGAAGAGAGCCTGTCTGTAACCCCTCAGGACGACCCAGAAGCTTCAACCTCACACTCACAACCTCAGCCTAATGATGTGAGTATTTCTATTTTCAACATCATATCATAATGATCCTAGACAAAGTAAAATCTCTCTTGTTTGCTGCCACTCATATTAAACACACTCACAAATAAACCCATACACACACAATTGAAGACATGTTGAACATGCATTCCTGGCACATACACACACACACACACACGCACACGCATGATGCTGGCAGTGGCTTTGACAGGTGACTATAAGAAAGAATGTGGGCCATACTCTAGTTGTATCAAAGTGATGTGTGAGAAGTAAAATATCACTCAAACCATGTTCATCCCTCTTTCTACTTGGATCATAGCTATGTCTTACCTACTTCTCCTACTGCTCTTAAGGCCAGACTCAATGAAGCTTTAGCAAGAGTGGAGAGTCTCGAGCGAGAGAGGAAGAATGCCATGGCTAGAGAAAAGAAGGCAAAGACCACAGTGAGGAGTCTTTTGGGGGATTTGAGGGAAAAGAACCTCATTAATGAAGAACTCAAAGAGAGGCTTGATTTCTACTAGGGTAAGATGAAATTAGCACTTTGAAATGCATGTACATCTTACTCTTACACTCTTTATTAAACTCCTTTGTTATTATATGAAGGGGACTTATACATTTTTTCTCATACAATTTCAGATCTTCAAATAGACTTCAAGGCAAAGCAGGGCCATGAGTACTCAAAGGACCACAGAGAGTTTGCCCTCACACTCCATCTACATGGTCCAAAGGCATACAAATACCTCAGAGAGACAAAAAATCTTCCCCTCCTTCATCCACATACATTACAAAGGTAGTCTTAAAGGTGGGGTAGGTCATTTTGGAGAAACCAGCTCGAGTGCGCTAGAATCTGAAAATACACAACCGGAAAAAAATCTGCCACTTCCTTACAGAGCCCCTCCTCCAACACACACGAACGCGCACATGACCAATGAGGGCACGAGATAAGTTTGTGCACAGATGGAAGGCTGACAGGCAGGTAGGCCATCCAGTTACTTTAGCCGGGCCGGCTAAAATGATTGGTCGTGCTTTTTACAGTACTACGGCTTCCACAGATGACGTGTTTTTATGGATTTTTTTGTCAAAGCACTTAAGATATTCATTGCTATCAGGATGTTAAGAGCATTCCATGGAATATAACAAAAAGTGTATCTCGAGCCGGTTTCTCAAACTTACCTACCCCACCTTTAATGTTGTTCAATTTCATTTTTGGAAATTACGGTTGCAAATACGTTAAATAGCTACTTCTCAATTTTTTTACAGGTGACGGTGTTCGTTGGATGGCAAGCCTGGCCTGAACAATATGCTGCTGGATATGCTGGAGAGAAGATGCCAGGAAGACCAGGCTAAATATGGATGTATTGCACTCATGTTGGATGCCATGGCCATCAGAAAACATGTGCAATATAATCCACATAACCAGTCAATGTCTGGTTTTGTAGACATGGGTGATGGAAACAATGAGACCGATGTTGCTATTGAGGCTCTTGTGTTCATGGTGGTTGGCCTACAAGGACATTGGAAGGCTCCCATTGCATATTACCTGACGAAGTCTCTGTCACCTGAAACACAAAGGGTCCTTCTCAGTCATGCTTTGGAGGAGCTGCATGCACGGGGCATTTGGGTGGTATCTGTCACGATGGATGGGCATGCCTCCAACGTCAGCATGTGCAACCACTTGGGTGTGAGCTGAAGGGAAACCCACAGGAGCCACTTAAAACCAGTTTCCCGCATCCCTCGACTGGTGACAAAGTATTTGTAATGATGGATGCATGCCACATGCTGAAGTTGGCACGTAATATGTTGCAGGTAAATTATGATTGTTGTAGACCTATTTGTACAAGTGATGTCTCTGCTGCTAAAAGTTGTATCTAAATATTGTTGTCTGTTCATTTGCACAGTTATGGCTGGACGTGATGATCAACATTTTGCTGTTTGTACTTGTTTGAGCAGTGACTGAATCTTTCTCTGCAGGCATACAGTTCAATTGCAACGACCACCGGACAGATCAAGTGGAGGTTCATCAATACTCTCAATGATGTGCAAAAAAAAGACGAACTGCATGCTGCCAATAAAATCACAGACAAACATGTCTACTTTGAGAACCACAAGATGAGGGTGGCCCTGGCTGCACAAACACTGAGTCGCTCCGACTCAGTGTTTGTGCAGCCAGGGCCACCCTCATCTTGTGTCAGTTGCTCTCCGCACAATGAGGGATCTTAGGTACTCTCAGTTTAAAGACTGTGAGGCAACGGCAGAATTCATTGAGGTAAACAGTTAGTGATTATTGAACCAAGTACGTGTTTTAAAAAAAATAATTGATCAAAATGTGATTTGAGCATCAGGAACAATTTGTTGATAATTCGCTAAGTTCAACATGCAAATATTTTTCATGAACCGTGATATTGCATATTCATAAATACAAATGTTTGTATATAACCTTACACATACCTGCACACATTTTAGAGTGGTAAAGCTCTGTGAAATTTGCTGTAGCACAAAGCAGGCCTATGGAGAGAAGGAAGTCAAGCACATACTAAGTTTGCACGTTGAACATACAGTTAAGAAATAAGTACTCTGTTCTCTTTATATCTTGAATAGATGAGTATTGATTACAACTATCTGATACCTAATGAAACACTGTAATGATAGTGATTTAGATGCCGATATTTCTTTATAGATTATTGACAGGCTGTTTGACACAATGCATGGGCGCAATCCTCGTGCCAAAGGATTCAAATCTCCCTTGGGTGCTTTGAATTGGATTGAGAGGAAAGCATTTTTGTCAAGAGCCAGGGAGTACTTGCTCACTTTGGTGACAAAAGATGGAACACCACTTCACCGATCTAAGAGGTCTATTAAAATAGTGCTTGTTATTCATGCATGAAAAGTTCACGATATGAGTTCAACGATACTCTGTTCCGTTATGCATCGAGTTCATAAGATGCTCTGTTCTCTACATCAGGTTCATTTGATGCTACTGTTACAATGTTTTTTCCTTTAGTTTTGTCTGCTAACATGATGCTCTTTTATTTCAATATTTTTCTGTGTTCAGCTTTGTTTGTTGGAATTATCTTGTATTCATTGTTTTTGAGGTCCCAGATGCTTCTAAATAGTATGTATTACACAACATCAAGTTTTGCAGGTGTCAGACGGAGGGTATGTATGTTGAAATGATGTTCTCTTGTTTCAATGTTTTTCAATCTGCAGTTTTGTTTCTATTTGAATTATCTTGTATTCAGTGTTTTTGAGGTCCCAGATGCTTCTAATGGTACGTATTACACAACATCAAGCACATGTAGGTGTCAAAATGGTATGTATTGCATGTGTTCTTGTTCTCAAGTTATCCCAGTTCTGCAATTGCATTGTTGCTAGTTAGCTAAGTGTCCTACAAGTATACTGTATATGTTTTGCCATGATCAGAGTAATAAAATGTTTTTCTTTTGCAGGTACTTGTCAGTCATCGGATTTGTCATTAACATCGACACGTTGATGCTGATGATTCCTGAACTGCTCCAAGTTCAGCGGTATGTCCTCACCTACAGGTTCAGCCAGGATCACTTGGAGCTCCTATTTAATTCCATCAGAGCGTCAGGTAGGGTTGATGTTCTTTTAATTGCAATAAATTCTGAAAATGTCTGCGGTAGAGATGTCCTCTGCTGAAACTGCTGAAGAGCACCCATCTCTATTCGCCAACATTTCGGCTGTTGTGAGTGACCACAGCTATCTTCCCACTCATTACATTACATTGCATTTAGCTGACGCTTTTATCCAAAGCGACTTACAATAAGTACATTCGACCAGGAAGACACAACCTTGAAGAAAACAGAATCATATAAGTACATCAGGTATCATAGAGCCAAACATTTCAAGTGCTACTCAACTGGCTATAGATAAGCCAGTCCTTTATTAGTATATAAGTGCCTTGTTAGTAATTCTATCGCTCGAAGTGGAGTCGAAAGAGATGAGTTTTCAGTCTGCGCCGGAAGATGTGCAGGCTTTCTGCTGTCCTGATGTCAATGGGGAGCTCATTCCACCATTTTGGAGCCAGGATAGCAAACCCACGTGTTTTTGCTGATGGGAACTTGGGTCCCCCTCGTAGCGAGGGTGCAGCGAGTCGTTTGGCTGATGCAGAGCGTAGTGCACGCGCTGGGGTGTACAGTTTAACCATGTCCTGGATGTAGGAAGGGCCAGATCCATTCGCAGCATGGTATGCAAGTACCAGTGTCTTGAAGTGGATTCCAGCAGTTATCGGGAGCCAGTGAATGGAGCGGAGGAGCGGAGTGGTGTGGGAACATTTTGGAAGGTTGAAGACCAGACGAGCCGCTGCATTCTGGATGAGCTGCAGAGGTCGGATGGCACATGCAGCTACACCAGCCAGGAGGGAGTTGCAGTAGTCTAGGCGTGAGGAGACGAGAGCCTGGACCAGAACCTGCGTGGCTTTCTGGGTCAGCTGGGGACGAATCTTCCTGATGTTGTACAGCGTATATCTGCAGCAACGGGTTGTAGCAGCGATGTTTGCAGTGAAGGACAGGTTGTTATCTAGGATTACTCCCAGATTCCTTGCAGTCTGAGTCGGGGAAACAACAGAGGTACCGATGTTGATTGTCGGGTCAAGAGTGGGACAATCTTTTCCCGGAAGGAAAATCAGTTCAGTCTTGTCAAGGTTGAGCTTGAGGTGATGAGCAGACATCCACTGAGAGATGTAAGCTAGACAAGCAGAGATGCGTGCGACGACCTGGGTCTCTGAGCGGGGAAAGGACATAATTAATTGGGTGTCGTCAGCGTAGCAGTGGTATGAAAAGCCATGCGGGCTAATGACTGATCCGAGCGAGTTTGTGTACAGGGAGAAGAGGAGGGGACCAAGAACAGACCCCTGAGGGACCCCTGTAGTTAATTGACAAGGGTCGGACTCGGACCCTCTCCAAGTTACCCTGTAGGTACGGTCTTTGAGGTATGAGGTGAGGAGGGAAAGTGCAGAGCCTGAAACTCCAAGTTCTTGGAGAGTGCGAAGGAGGATCTGATGGTTCACCGTGTCGAATGCAGCAGACAGGTCCAACAGGATGATGACAGAGGAGAGGGTTGCTGCTTTGGCAGTGTGCTCGGTTTGGTGGTCTGGTGGAAAATGCGCTGGTCTACATCGCAGGATTTGTAGTCCGGCAGATTCTGCGAAAGCTGTCCTGTGATGTGTGCCGTGCAAGCTTGGTCAGAGATGCTATACCTTCATCATTTGATGAGAGCTACCACCTTCTAGCCCTGAAAAACAACGGTGGCCTAGTGATTCCATCACAAGGCACAGTGAAGCATCTTGATATGCCACACCTGTGAGGTGGGATGGATTATCTCGGCAAAGGAGAAGTGCTCACTATCACAGATTTGTTCAGATTTGTGAACAATATTTGAGAGAAATGGTTATTTTGTGTATATAGAAAATGTTTTAGATCTTTGAGTTCATCTCATGAAAAATGAGAAAAAGTGTTGCATTTATATTTTTGTTCAGTGTAATACGGGTCCTTTTTGACCCACTTATGGAAGAGTGTAGGGTCCAGTCACTCGTGCATCTAAGGGTTAAGAATAAAACACTGTCTCTGTGTTGGGATGGTAAACATAATGAATGTTTAACACAAATGTCTAATATCTTTTAATACATTTAAAAATTAAGGCTTTGTGTGAACACAGTTCAACAAAGCAAAAATATATATTATTTTTTAAGTAAGTTACCGATGAAAAACAATGAAGAACTCTGTGTTAGAGGAATGTATTATTGGCCATAAGTCTGTTAAACACCTGAACTTTGAAACAACATCCATAACATTAATCTGGCTGCTACTTAGAAATGATTTATCTAATCATATTCCAATAACTTGTATATAGAATCTTATTGAACTATTTCACTTTTTACTATTTTTGTTTTTGTATTTACTTGCACTATTTGTTTCTGTGTATCTGTTTTATTGTGTTGCACTGTTTGAGGAGCCTGGGACCTAAGATTTCCATCGTCATAACTACACTGTAGCTATGTTCGTATGACCAATAAAAGCCTTGAACCTTCATGTAAAATGTATTTAGGTACTGTCAAACAAGAAAAAACTAATATCATATGCTAACGGTCATCTCTTTTTTATTTTTGTTTCAGCGTCACCTGTCCCCAGAGGAGTTCCTCCAAGTGTTCGGCATGACTGTGGAGGATTTTGACCGGCTGGCTCTGTGGAAGAAAAATGATCTCAAGAAACAGGCCCGACTGTTTTAACAACATATGGACGTATGTTAAATACTGCCATAACTAGAGCGAGAGACTTTAGGGGGGGAAGAAAGAGATATTTAGTCTGCTGCTCAATGTCACTGCCATGGCTAAGAACCTGTTCTAGATCTCGAACCAAATCCCGGTCACACCTCCATGGACTTCTGATGTACCGAGGGAAGGCCACAGAGACATTATGCACAGATGGACTGCTACACTGTTACATGTCGCTGTGTGCTGGAGTGGTGTAAGCAATAGAGACTTTTAGTGATGTGCTTTTCTTAAGCCTGAAGGATGGGGAAGACTGTGCCCCTATAAGGCCACAAGTGGGGATATCTGTGATCAGAGCCGCAGTACTTTAAACATAAAGAGGAGAATTTTGGCTTTGCCTTATTTGTTATAAGTAGTTATGAGTGTGCAGCACCAGCAATCTGAATGAGTAGAATGTAGACATCATTTATGACACTTTATCAGTGTGAATGATTAGATGAGGAGAATGAGTGAGCGAGCATACAGCAGCATCACTTTGCTTTGGTTTATAAGGATGCATTTTGTTTACAAGTTTCCCTGTTTTGGCTCTATCAACTGAAATACTGTGTCTCTCTGGTTTACACTAATTGATATAGAATGAATCGAGTTACAATCTGAGGTGTATTCAACTTCTTTTAAATTGTAGGTGTGATCTGCATTAATTTGTGTGCAAATGAAAACCAAAGTGAGAATGCGACTATACATATTAGGCGATCACTTCCATGTAATGTCCTGGGTAAATAGTTCAAGGTCACTCGTAGATACAGTTCACTCCTCAGCTGTATGGTAACCTTAAATAATGTGCAATCCAGTAGATTCAATAGATACAGAACACAACAGTTCAGTCCTCCTGCTCAAAGTTCCCCAGCTCATTGCATAGAATGATGACTAAATGTTTTAGGATGAGGATTGTAGCCCTACATTTACATTCACTATTATTTATATTCTGTTAGAATGATAATCCAATAATGTTGTAGTTACAGAGAATATATTGACTCACAATAAAACACTCTGTAAGGTTTTTAACACACTGAAAAAGATCCAGGGTTGTTGAAGACTTTACTTCCTTTGAATACTGTTATTTTTGATTTTGTCACAAAAAAACTAAACTTGAAACAAATCCAGTCTCCTTCTGTTTGTTTGTTCCGTTGTTTGGGGGGAGAAATGCATCTTCCATTTCTTGTCAACTGAATGTGTTTCTCAATGGAACATATGACTTTTTACCGACCTGCTTTGGTAAGTTTGCCTGACAGATGGATCATCCAATCACCTGCCAGGTATTTTTACAAACGTGTCTGGTCTTTTCTAGTTGCCACTGATGTGTTCTAAGTTGCTTGTTTGTCACAAACCATCTGGCACAAAGACTGTTTGGACTGAGACGCATCTTAGGAGTCCGAGTGGAATTTCAAACCACCATCAAATTTGGTTTGAACGAGAAATTGCGATTTTCATGAAGCTGTTGATGTAAAATCAATGTGTGTGTGTATTTTAATCAGCTGGATAGCACAAATACTTTGACTTTAAAATACCCATAATTCAATTAAAGTAGTGCTCATAATTTTTTCTTGCAAAGAACATAACAGGGAACCATCCATGTAATGTGTGTGGCAATGAGATAATCACCTCTTTTCATCACATCAAAACTTCTGAGATTGGGTCAAGTTGACCCGACGACAGAAAGCTAAATAAACGAAACATTGACTCACAATATACATTTTAAATGATTTTATTGACTTAAAGATGAGTGCATTGCTTCCTGTAAGAAACAAATATCTGTTCCACTGAGTACCAACGTTTTTAAATATGAATAAGATGCATGAAAACATATGATTCAAATTAGGCTTTAAATTATATATGAACATAACCTTTAGAATAAAATGTAAAATATACCAAGATGAATAGATTATAATTTGTATTGATTTTAATTGATTGAATCAGCTACAATATTTTTGTATTGAATGAATGTGCATACTGTTAATACTTAATACAGTATTCTTAACAATATCATTATCATTAATATTCTTCCTCTTTAAATGTTGCTAATTTCCATGATGTTGTCCTCGAGACATTTGTCTCTGATTGCTTTTATTGTTCATTTTAAGAAATGTAAGAGTTTCTTTTTAATGTAATCAATGTGGGGAAATTGGAGTAACCCCGCCTTTATTTTGAATGGAAAAATACCCCTGGACATTTGTTCCTTCAAAGTGGCTGTCCACTCTTAGAGTTTTTTTTACTTGATTTCAGGAATCAGTTGGGAAAACCGAAGCACATTTTTCACTCGGAGGAAACCCGTGTGGATTTAGAAGGACAAAGACCCGTGGAGATCTACCCTTAATATCCCCCTAAATATTGCACGCTACAGGTTTTTCATTTGCAGTTAAATGCGAAAATGCGGGAAAACCTGGAGGAACCCTGCGGCACAGTTCACTTACTGAACTCTCATCCAGATGTTGGAGAAGGCTTTTCCAACAGACCTAAAGAATCTGCAGATGGTTCTATGTTTCTGAGGTGGGTTGAGCAGGCGTTCATCGACGGACCAGACTATACAAGCTCCAAGTCCTGGGTCCTTTAAAATCAAACGGGCCAGGACCATATCTTGAGAGCCCGCAATCTTGCACAAGCGCTGGTAAACAATCTTGTCAAGGTCATTGAAGGTTGTTGGGGTGGTGTAAAAGTCTGTGCGCTGCACCTCAGCCCAAACTCTATCAAAGAGGCTCTTAATGATGTCCCTGTCGTCCACAATAGTGCGCCCCACTTTAGATTTCTTGAAGGCCAGCGTGACCAGCTTCTCCACAAAAATCTGAATGCAGACTCTATTCAAATCCCGCTGCCTGTTTGCGTAATCCTCCAAAGCACTGGCAGTTCTCTCCTCACAAAGCGTGGCTTGCTCCAAAGCCTCGCTCCTCTCCAAGGCCTCTGACTCATACAGAGCCTCAGGCCCCATTATGGCCTGTTGGACCCTTTGACTCTGGGTGGCGACCTGAGTGTTCACAAACCAGCTCATCAGCGACACGAAACGCCACGCCTGTTTGCGGATCTCCGCGTACATGTTGGCATGCACCTGAGGAACGAGCAACGTCCTGACGGACGAGTGCCTGATAGGCTCTGGGAAGTCACTGTGCGACATACCACTAGCAATGTGTATGTACAACATGTCGGTGAGTGCCTCAATAAATACTAAATGCTTGACACTGGTGAAGTCCTTGAACCTTTTAAAGACACTAATTTCTTTCCCTCCCTTTTCACCTCCTTCAGTCATGAGAAGAGCACTTACGTCGCTCATCAATGACATCATGGACTTCGTAGTTTCAGCTTTGGGCTCTGGGTGGAATTTCTTTTTAAGCTTTACCACCATGCGATGAATCCAAGCTTTGGCAAAACGCTTTGCAAAGCAGTTCTTCACCCTCAGCTTTACGCCCTGCTTGCATTTGGTCTTCTGTTTTTGTTGACTGGTGGACTTTCCAACATGCGTCCTCTCCTGATTCTCCTCCTGCTGGGTCAGAAGGGCTGTGATGCCCATCGCGGTGTTGGCGATCTCCAGAGAGCACTCCTCTTGCAGCAGAGCATACACCTGGTCAGGCAAATCGTCCAGGACAGGATCGGTGATTTTTCTCAGCTCCTGGTCAATGAGTTCTTCTACGGATTTTTGTTTGCGGATGTCAATCACTGAGTCCCCTGACGAACTCTGCTCCTGGACTCCTAGTATTAAGGAAACCACTGAGACCGGTGACTCAGCTCTGGGCTCCTCGTTATCCACCAATGGTTTCTCCAGGGGGGCGGGACTTAATTTTCTCTGACGTGTTCTACGTTGGTATCTCCAAATTCTCATTTTTCCTGCAAAGGCCTTCAGCATTGTGCAGGTGAGCCCCACCATAACGTTGAGCCTGCTGGGGCGAATGACGCGTTCAGCAGTGAGCATCGGGGTAGAGAGGGCAGAGTTCACGCTCTCTGCCACCTCTTTGCTAATGACAGCTGCACAAAGCTCCACGCTGTCGTCCTCCACCTGGCTCACAAGGTCCAGAGCTTGGGCGAGACTCTGGGAGAGCGCGTCCCCCAGGCTGGACCTGATGCTCTCCTCAGAGACAGACGTCTTCATGCCCGTATAAGCAGCCAAAATGGCCTTAGTTAGGGCCGTTACAACCTCGAGAACAAGGTCTGCCACCACGATTAAGGTGGCATCATTAGGTTTGCCTGACCTTAATAGAAGCCACTGATCTTCTGTCACCCCTTTAACAAAGGGCTCAACAATAGGAAACAGAGTCACACTGAGCTCTGGCATTGCCTCTGTCTGTTGGCTGTTCATGGCCATTACAACTGTATTAACCCACTAACCAGCAATTTCAACAATACTGTTATTGATTATTTTTAAATATCTAGCAACCGAACAAATTATGTGGATTATTTTTAAATATTTAGCAATTTAAAAAACAATCTGAATTATTGTTAGATATCCTGATATTCAAAGAATAATGTGGATTGTTTTTAGATATCCTGTTATTCAAAGAATAATGTGGATTGTTTTTAGATATCCTGTTATTCAAAGAATAGTGTGGATTGTTTTCAATGCTGTGTGGACTACTGTACTAAATTTGAAGGACCTGGTCTTAAGGTGACTGTCTGACAGCAGAAGTTGCTCCTATCTGCTGGAAGATATGTCTACGTCATTCTAAACTTCAAGGACCAAAGTGATCTAGAACGTGACGCAGCGAGCGATCGCTAAGCCCCGCCCACCCACACAACGACCGCAGCTTTGCAACAGTTGCTAGACAACCGCTGCCACTTGGTAATATCTGTTTCTGTTCAAACCTTTATAAACACATTTTAAGGCGTTTTTTCAAACCTTTATTAACAATTTTTTTGAAGGGGTTTTTTCGAAGCTTTATTGAAACGTTTTGAAGGCGTTTTTTCAAACCTTTATTAACATGTTTTAAGGCTTTTTTCTTACGTTTTTTTTGCAGTAAGAAAACTCCAATATGATTTTGATAGAGTAAATAAAGTTTATATAAAGTATTTTTATTATGTTTGCAATTTTAAACATGAAATAGTGACTTACTTTGTACAAATGTTTGATCAAGAATGGTTATGAATATTTACAAATCATATCAGTCAAAGAGTGAAATCTTTGATTTTCTTATCACTCATGTTGTGGACCAAAGCGCTCCACTAGAAGTAGCAAGGATTCTGCTCACCACTTCCACACTTTGAAATCCAACTGGAGATTACAAAGTGGAGATTACAACGTACCCCAGATGGACTGGGGTACGTTGTAATGTTATTTTACATGTTATAAAGAGAGTAGCGAGTGACGCAATTTATAGTTTTAATTTGTACGTCACACAAGGTGTAGGACTCAAAGGACTCGGGTTAATGGAGAGGGGAGACTCGTCACGACCAGCTCATTTCTAGGATCCGGGTTAATGATCCAGATGAATCAGGACTCGCCCATCTCGAGTGTGCAGTTTACTTTGACGCGGGGGTGAGCAGCAGAGGTGGGGAGAGGCGGGGCTATTGCCTCATTATTATTAGAAAATGATCGTATAGGGCGTACACACGGAGCCGTTGGACCCCCCAGAGCGTTGCGTATGCCGGTCTATCCACCTTGGGACCCGTTATCGTTACCGTAGTCGTTTAGTGCCATATTCTGTCGTCCTAGTGTGGCCGAATGGTCTACAGTATATGACACAGAACGGTAACGGAAACGACCGTTATCGTCATCGTGTGGCCAGGGCCAAGTGAAGCCAACCTCAGGAGTCAGGAACTAGCTTACTTTTTAACATTCTACTCAAAGGGCCAGTATATTACCTCCGCCAATCACAAAACCCTGATATATGTCAAATAGTCATTATAATATTTTCGAATGTATCAACAACAACAACAAAAGTACTAGTATGGTATATCCAGCTATCATGACTTATTTTCTTCAAGTATTTGCGGTCAGGCCTCTTGGATGTGTCAGGACATATCGAACTACTTGAATCTCGGAACTGATGACTGACAGTGACCAACATGTTTTGTTATGTTCTGGTGGTCACGAGTGTTTTCTAACAACATATAACATTAGGGTCTGATAATTACCTTAGCTCTGACATAGCTTTTATTTCTGGGGTGTTTTATATTCACACCATACCTTTCAGTATTTAGCCAACGTTGCATAGCGTATTTAAGTTATAAAGCTTGAAAGCAATAGCTTTAAATGAGGTTGAGTTAATAATAGAGGCTAACTCTTATGGAGATTGGTGATTTAAGTTACATTTGGCTCTAATAATAGTATGGTATATCAGAATATCATAAAAACATAAATAAAAGGTCACACAAACTAGCCTTTTAGAGTCACAGTATAGTGTGTGTTGTTTCTTTTTGTGTGTTTGCATGTGTTTGGTGTGTGTGTGTGTGTGTGTGTGTGCATGCGTGCGTGCGTGCGTGCGTGTGTGTGTGTGTGTGTGGGGAGACAATGGGAGACACTATTATCTCAAAAACATTGTGAGTAAAGAAACTGTGACATGTAAATAAAGGATTTTTACTAAAACTGTGATGTTACATCCCTCAGAGATGTCTATTCTTCTTCTTTTTTAAAACCCATACTGTGAGAAAGGAACTAGATTATCTGAAAGATTACTTATTTTTGCTTAAACCAACATTGTGGGGACACCTGCCAGAGACAGAGTCACAGGGGCTGAGCATAAAACAGAAAAGGGATATAAAAGAAGGGGGGAGGGTCTGGAGGGGGAGGTGTTTTGACTCTACAGAGTCACATGGAACCTATAAGGTGGGGAAAAGTAATTAAATTAAAGTACTCAGATCTTGTAGTGAAGTTATAAATACTCAGATCTTGTACTTTAGTAAAAGTAGAAGTACTCAGGTCTTGTACTTGAGTCAAAGTAGAAGTACTCAGATCTTGTTCTTGAGTAAAATTAGAAGTACTCAGATCTTGTACTTGAGTAAAAGTAGAAGTACTCAGATCTTGTACTTAGTAAAAGTAGAAGTACCAGAGTGTAGGAATACTCTGTTACAGTAAAAGTCCTGCATTCAAAATGTTCCTCAAGTAAAAGTAGAAAAGTATTCTCATCAAAATATAGTGAAAGTAGCGACAGTAAAAGTAGTCGTTGTGCAGATGGGTCCATTTCAGAATAATATATATGATATGTTTTATAATGATTGATCATGAAAGTGTTCTCAAAGCTGGTAAAGGTGCAGCTAGTCTGAATGACTTTGTATACTGCAGGGTAGCTGGTGGATTTACTCCAGGTGGAACTAAAGTCTGATTTAACACTTGATTAGATTTCACATCATTCATCCACATCTGTGAAGTAACTAAAGGTATTAATACATGTAGTGGAGTAAAAGTACACCATGTACCTCTGAACTGTAGTGGAGTAGAAGTACACCATATACCTCTGAACTGTAGTGGAGTAAAGGTACACCATATACCTCTGAACTGTAGTGGAGTAGAAGTACACCATTTACCTCTGAACTGCAGTGGAGTAGAAGTACACCATGTACCTCTGACTTATGTTCACTGCCAACCTAAAAGTACCTCAACAATTAATCAATAATGTATTTGGCTGATTGTTTTATATTGGCTCAGCCAGGTTATATGGAAGGCCCAGTCTACGTACAGATCACTAATTTTGAAATATTAAACTTAGTTTTCTTTTCTTTAATTTTTCATCCTTGTGTAGAATGCTATCAAGAAACACACATTTGGTTGTTTATAGCATAAAGAACATCTGATTTAATGTGAGGTAGGGAAATAATCATTTGAGTATGTGTATATAAATATGTAATTTACAACAGCTGTAAGATGCTTGAAAAGCTGGAAAATGCACCTTGAAAAGGCTTGAAAAGTGCTTGAATTTGACTTTGGAAAAGGTGTAAGAACCCTGTATTTGGTCGTATTAGTTGGAGGACTTGTTGAACTAATCCTAAAATCATCATAACCAGGGGTATTGCTAATTCTATAAGTTCCGCATGCGTGCACGTGCACAGTTGTGGCTCGTTTTGAAGCTTATGTAACTGTCAATTAACACTCCAGCCAGAATCAGCAAATAATGGACGTTTATTAAGTCTGCATTATTGAAATGTGCGTGATTCTTACAGTAAATGCTGGACACAGCTGCTTCATAGTATATAAAGGTCCTTCACTTGTCACGGTTGAGTGAAGGAAGCAGGACCCAAGCGCAGATAACTCTGATAAACCTTTATTTCAAGGCTAAGGGAATGAAGACAGACAAAAACAGAACACTCACCGGTGAATTCCGTCACCAACAAAAGAAGCACCGACACTGAACACAGCACGAGACAAGACTAAATACAGGGAGGGATAATTACAAGACACAGGTGAACACAATCGGCTAACGAGACACAGGTGAGGAGGGAGGAGAAAACACAAGAGCCACAGGTGAACACAATTAGCTAACGAGACACAGGTGAGGAGGGAGGAGAAAACACAGGGACACTAACGACAGGAGGAAAACATGACAGAGAACAGTGAAAACACCCAAACCTAGACAGAACTGTGACATCACTGATCACTTAATTAACTCCCTCCTGCTGAGGTACAAAGGTTACTACATAAAAAGTGTGAACATTTATTTAGTATCCTATCCATGTGAATATGTTTTAAGGAGGGGTGGACCTCACATCCTCTAGGGGGGTCCGGAGGCCACCGGGAAGTTAAATGCATCAATCTTGTGCACTTTGAGGGCAAAATTAACTAAATCTATGGATACATCTGTCAACACCCATATGAAACTTAACTGTATACATTTCATTTAATGTCCAATAGTATGAATTGTAATGATTTCATCAGTGTTTACATTTATTCAATTTTTTAAAATAGATATAATAATAATGTAGCGACCCTGTATAGGGTGCTGCTGTGTGGGTCACTCAAGCATCCCCCGTCTCTGCCAATCACAGAGCTGCACAGTAATGCTGGTCGGTGTGCGGGCCTGTGGTTGGGAGAGCAGAGGGGGGAGGGCTGGAGAGTGTGTGACGTTGACCCTGCTGTGTTGTGTGTGAGTTATGGCACATTTTCACTGCAGCGGGGTAGCCCCGTTTAAGCGTCCCGAAGCGTCCTCGCTCAGGCCTCAGGCTGCCTCGCTGGCCGTCAGAGGCCGTGGCGCATTTCCATTACAGTTTAGGACCTGGGGTAGCAACGCAGTGTAGGCGAGGCGATCGGCTTTTTTTTTGTTCACATTTCGAGTTGTTCCGTCGAGCTCCCGCTGGATTTTATCATCCCCAATGAGATGTAGGAACGTCGTCACCTCCTCGGTCGACCACGGTGTGCTTTTCTTTGACGTTGCCATTTTTGTAGCTCCTCCGTTTACAAAATGCTGTGTATAAAAATGCTGCAAGCTTGCTTCTAGATATATATGCGACGCTAGGGATGATCTCGCGCGCGATCTTGTGACGATTCTCTCTGACCAATCAGCAGTCGAGAGTGTTGACGTCACTAGTTCAGCCCTGGCCTGATAGAACCACGATTTTATGGGGCCAGAAAAAGAGGGAAAAAGTACCCGCTAGCCGGTGCTACGCAATATGGAAAGGCCACCAAAAACTGGCCTGGCCGCTTGAGGACGATTAAGGACGCTTAAACGGGGCTACCTGCTGCAGTGGAAATGCGCCATTAGTGAGTGGAGTACTAGAGTGACGTTGAACCTGCGACCTGTAACCTGTGACCTATGAACCTGTATGCTTCCAAAGGAGCTATTAAACCTAAGAACTTGAGGCCTGTTTCCGACTCCTATTGTGGAACATTACAATAATATAAAAGTGTGCCTTGGAAATATTTGTTTCCAAATATGGTGACCAAACCGTTTGAGACCCACTGAGATAACTTAGACTAAAGTTAACTGTGTAAACATTACATTACCTGAGCTGAAGTTATCAGAGCCTCTCAGCCTATCCGTTATCATAGCTAGCACCAGATGCTAACAACCATCCCCATTTTAGGTGTCAGAGCGGCGTTCCGGCAGCATTACACCTCTGATGACTCTTCAACTTATACATTACCATACATAGTATTTAATATAGTTATAAAAATGTGGCGTGTGATAACATTTGGATCAACCTAATGAACCAACGGATCACATAACTTCCATTCTCACGTTGCAAGTCTCATGGCATTTCGTGTTATAGTCACGACATTTAATATATTGATTCGTGTTCACCAACACGATTTTCCCCTTTTTTTCGTGTCACACAGAACGATTTTAAAAGCAATGTATTTCTATTGGTAGTATGTTTCGTGCCTGCAGCACGTCTTTTTGTCCGTTCGGGTCTTGGAAGACGGGAAGCTGTGGGGTTCATAAAAACATGTTTTTACTCAATATCAAGCCACGATTATTGTTTTTATTTTAAATCGTATAATGTCGGACTTTTTTTGTCGTCTGTGAGGAAAAGAAATGGGGCTCAGAGCAAATAAGGTCTGTGGTTGACACAAATTTAAGAGACGAATCACATTTTGTTCTACGACATTAAATACATCAGCAGTGACCCCACTGGTGATTTTTGAAGAGTGTACGTGTCTGAAAAACGATGGCTGTTAACAAGTGGCTGAATAGGACTACAGAAGTTGTCGAGGACGTTGTACATCATTACGCCAAACACGTCATCATCCCTGCAGCGCTGACGCTCCCGTTGATTTAAAACGCTCCTGTGGGTCGTATTATGGGTCGGAACAATCAACCTATTTGGTCGACTGAGTTGGAGGACTTGTTGTTTGCTTCGCATTTTCTTTTTAAATCTGGAGTCATTGTTGCAAATTGGTATGCATATACAGAAGACATTTTTGGTGTGGACGGTTTGAGGACATGTGATATTTTTGTATCTGAGTGCTGGAGGAGCTCTGGCCGATCCAAAAAGACCTGGGGGCCAACAGAAGTGTCCCCAGATGGTCTGCCTGGGGCTTGGCCAGGCTGACCGTAAAACTAAGAGAGGAGATTCATCATGGTTATGTGATCAACATGATAAGTGTGGAATAGTGAGACTCCACTCCAATAGAAAAGAGGAAAATAGACAAGTTACTGTTCAACAAAAAAGTAGTAATCACCTTGATCAATTTTCACATACTTCATTTTGGGCCCTTTTTTCACTGGAAATGGTGAATGAACGTTATATTGGTAAGGAAGGCGAAGTAAAACTTGATTTATTTAAAGGGGACCTATTATTTAAAATGCACTTTTTGATGTCTTTTATACATAAATATGTGTCCCCGGCAGAGTTGGGTGTAACGCGTTACTGTAATAATATTACTTTTGTAAGCGTTGGAAGCTTCAACGCACGCCGCCGTGTGGATGGGCCGTTAGAGTAAAGTTGTTATATATATAATACATATAATGGCACTGTTCTAGCGGTAAACACTTAAGAAAGAACATGTCAAGCTATGTGCTGTATCAGAAACAATGCGCGGCGTGTTTTGGGAGTAGCCTAATATGCTGTGTGTTTACATTAGCAAGCATGCTAACACTCAGAGCTAACCATGGAGCTAACGCTGTTGGCTACTAGAGAGAATATGTGTAACGTAATGTCCTTGTGGTAAACCCTGCGAGAGAGAAAGGTTTGAGCTCCATACTGTTTCAGAAATAAAGCTTGAAGTGGTTAGGAGGAGCATAACATGGCATTTAATCACCGCAGCGTTTAGCTGAGCTTCTCCCGGGAGAGATCTCTCTCTAGCACAGGGGTCTCAAACTCAAGGCCCGGGGGCCAAATCAGGCCCGCGACTTCATTTTATGTGGCCCCGCAAGAGCTTGCAAAGAATATAATACGTTTATTATACGGTTACATGCCACTTTACAGAAGCTGGTTGCCCATAAACTACATGTCCCACAATGCATTTCGTTTTGTGACATGCACACTGAAGATACTTGCAATTATTTGCCCTGGACTTCTGCTTTCAGACGTAGTTAATTACTAAGTTATTATCCTATTCGATAATAATCCAATTCAGAGGCAATAATGTAATATATAATACATTATTTTATATATATATTATATATTTATAACCGGCCCTTTGAGTGCAACCTTTATGCGAATGTGGCCCGCGATGAAATTGAGTTTGACACCCCTGCTCTAGCAGTAGCAGGGAAAGCTGCGTGATGCTACAAAGGGGCGTGGGTAGCAGCAGACGTTCAATTTAAAGCAGAATCAGCCTGTTTGCAACAGGACTGCAAAAGCAACACAATCTCACTCCCTGACAGTGGTCGCGCCAGAGTATTTTTGTTGGGTAATCTATGGTAGGGCTAACCCATACAGTGGTGGTGCTCAAATCAGTATTTGCAATGTAATTACATACACGCAATATCGCCCCCCTTGACAGTGAAACGCCACGCGTGAGGTTTAGATTATTTCCCTGTCTCAATCAAAATTGAACTGTATGAAATAAAACGGCACATTTGTCTTGTAGTAAATAAAAAGGGATCACTGTGAACATGACGTATGATAGTACACGTTGAAGATCCAATGGGGATACTGAATAGCGGTTCCAACTGATCTCAATCAGTAAGGCATGACGCAGTCGCAGACCCAACGTTTTGTTGCTCTGATTGGCTGTAGGTCTATTCAAATTGCATTCGGAGACATTTTGATCCGACCGCGGCTGCGCTGATATTATAACATGAAAGAATTTCCACACCTTTAGTGTATAAAACTCCCCCACTACTTAGACTATTCCTTGCACCCCTCTTCTAGCATAAGCCCGAATTGTCTAATCCATATTGCATCAGTAACATGCACTTGTTGTTAGTTACAGCAGGATCAGTTTGTGTGTTGTGGACACGACCGGTATATTTTCGCAATCCGTGTTCTCAACATACTTACTTTAACATAATTTGTCATGGTGGGGCTAAGCCATTTCATGGTATGGCTGTAGTATACCCCAGCCATACCCTGGTGCCGCCACTGCTCCCTGATAGTCCAATAGCGACACTTGGTCAGGGTCCTTTGGCGTGCAGTTGTGACGCGCCGAGTCTCCTTTAGCTTCATAAACGGACGCAAAGAGCTTTCAACTGATTGCAATGTATTCCCATCAGCGACGGTATTTGACGCTCAGGGAAGCACCGCATCGGTCCATGTCGGCGGCAGTTAAAGGCAATGTGAGCGTCCATTCCCATTGGATAACGGAGGATTTTACACCCGGAAGTAAGTATTCTCCTTACTGTCGATTGATTTTACAGTGATATCTGCACTACTCATCAACTCAAAACCACCAGATTATACCAGTTAATTACACAACATTGATTGGTTTAAATTGTGTACAATGCTTTTGTATTTTTTCCCTTCGATTCGGAGAAACAAATATTTTTTCTGAGTTTCAGAATCTTTGAAAAAATAAATGTTACATTACATTACATTGCATTTAGCTGACGCTTTTATCCAAAGCGACTTACAATAAGTACATATGACCAGGAAGACACAACCCTGAAAAAAACAGAATCATATAAGTACATCAGGTATCATAGAGCCAAACATTTCAAGTGCTACT
This sequence comes from Harpagifer antarcticus, assembly GCA_902827135.1. NCBI lineage: Eukaryota > Metazoa > Chordata > Actinopteri > Perciformes > Harpagiferidae > Harpagifer > Harpagifer antarcticus. The sequence continues at coordinate 7,344,403 of CADEHL010001042.1, read as the reverse complement.
CGAAATGTGTCTCTCAGAATCAAAAGGGAAAAACCTATGGGAAAAACACAAAATAAAAATGTTGTACATAATTTAAACCAATTAATGTCATGTAATTAACAAGGATAAACTGATGTTTTAGTGGATGAGTACGGCAGATATCACTGTAAAATAATTTGACAGTGAGGGGAATACGGATTTATTATGAAAACTTCGAGACCAGAAACATTGTTTTCACCCCGTGAGGATTGACGCTAACTTTACATAGGGGGAAATCCCATAGATAGACATATTTGAGATCTCCTGGCGAGATCTAAAAAAATGGCGGGACCTCAAATAATCTTCGTAATATCTATCAAACTATAGATCCTACTACACATCCACTGGACGTGGATTCTAAAAGTACAATACACACTTCTCGCTAGGAATCTAATCAAAAAGCATTTTAATGGCCAAACTATCCTACAATTTAGGATTTTCCAGAGAGGGTTATTTGTGAATATACGACCCACCGAAGCGTTTGCAGTCAACGGGAGCATTAGAGGTCGAAAACTTGATTATAGGTCGTAATAATCGCTTGAACAATCGACCTATTTGGTCGTATGGGTTGGAGGACTTGTTGCTAAGAACACATAACATGAATAAAAAAACCTTGGATTTACCAGGGGTCACATATCTCTATTTGTGTTAGAGGCTAGCTGTCTGATATATCTAACATGGCTTGATTATTTCTTCAAATGCACAAAGAAAGACCAGACGGACATCAACCATCCGTCAAAAATCTATTTAGAGAGCGAAGACACTGACTGTTATTGTCAAAACATGGCCTCGGTTATATTCTCAAGCAGGCAAGTGTGGACAGATTCTGACACCAGGGAAAAGTAGTATTTTAGTTTTTTACTTTCTGGAGTTCGCTTGGTTGACGCATTCCTCTCATAAGAAGTAGACCACTACGCTAGTTTAGTGACAACATCTGTGTGCTCGTAACCTACGCATAGAGTCTACGTGTACACCCTCTGATGATGTAATTTACGTGCTCACTGGCGGTGTGTTTTCCGGGTTGGCGATACAGCGAGACACAGCGAAACTCATTCTGAGCACACACAAACACTCACAGCCGAAGTAAAAACAATAAGTGTGGCTTGATATTGAGTAAGAAAAAGGTTGATAAACGCTGTGAGAATGGGTCTGCGGAGAGCATTTCTCCGCGATCCCAACTCGTCTATTACCAGCGTTCAGTGAGCTCTATGCAAGTCAATGGGACTCCCTGTAGTAGACGAGATAGTGACGCCAAGGGATCCTGGTGTGTGAGGTGCTGCGTGGATTGGTCCATTTTGACCAATCCGGTCATTTGTTGTTCATTTGGGTAAGGGCACGTCACGATACCCAGGAAGAGAACATTGGGGGATGGGTAATAACCGGAAAAGCATGACATGGGCGCTATAACTGGAATAAGTCATCGTAAAGCAATCACTCTATTTCAAACATTACCGCTTAGGAATATTGCAACGCCTTAGCCGGTGTTTGCGTTTCCTGTATTCTCAACAATTCTACGGCTAATATAGATAACATGCAGAAACCACAAGTCTTTGATGCTGGTTGAGATTGCTGACCGTTAAGGAAGGAAAGAAAAGTCTAAGCATTGTCCATTCCCTCAAAACACATTTTGCTAAATCACGTCTACACCAAACCCTTTGTTCACCAGGACCAGCGTCTCTATTGAAGTGAATGAAAGAACATAACCACAGACATCACGCTGCAGTGATTTCCTATTGAGTGAGGGTGACGAGACAATGAAATAAAAATTGACCTGGATGTAATTGCCATATAAGTACACAATTAAAGCACAATAGGGCCTCATCAAGTATGAAACATCAATCCGGAGTTTCTGAGATACAATCATTGTGTGTAATCTGACGCTCGACTATAGATCTTAACCAAGCCAGGACCCCATGTGTCACGCACAAATCAGCCTTGCCATAACTCATCAAATAACAAATCCCCTTACTGTACCCGTAATTCGGATTGCTTTTTTGTTTTTCTAATTTGTTCATGTACTTACATATCTGCTAGATTGTGAATTTGTCTCTCTATCTCTCTGTTCTTGCCTTTCTGCCCTTCCTTCCTGGTATTCTTTGTTCTGCCGTATCTATCTCATGGTGTTTGCTATTTTTCTCCTGTAATCAGACACAGAGATTCATCTCTGTCGCCCTCAGACACCACCTAAATCAATTTCCCAGCACTCTCCCATCTTGGAGGGCCGCTGTCAGGGTTTGGCACCTTGCAGCTTGGGATACACCTACACGCAGACACACACTCCCATTGTCTTTCATTCACCCACACAGTCACTAAAGCACACAGACAGGCACATATAAAACACACAGAGGTGCACACACACACACACACACACACACACACACACACACACACACACACACACACACACACACACACACACACACCACACACACACACACACACACACACACACACACACACACACACACACACACACACACACACACACACACTCATAGCGGTGATTCACCACATCACTGTTCTCTAATGTCTTACTTGCTTCATCTTTGCAACATCCATTTGTCACCGCTGACAGGTCCTGGCAGCAGAATCCATCCATCCTACCTTTATCCTCACTCCGTCAGCCCACATTCTGTTTCTCTCAACCTCGACCTCCTCCCCCCCAAGCTCCGTCTCTTTCTGAACTTTGGAGGAAGAAGTGAGGATGGTACACATAGCTACTATATTGATGCAAGGCCATGTCTTTGCTTGGCACCAGGCTTTGATACCAGCCTGTGTGTTCAAAACCGACATGGGGGCTTTGGGTTGAGCAATGTGATACATTAGCAAAGAGTGCTCAGCTCAGGCAGGCATCTCGTGGAGAATTGCTTAGACATGGTGTCTTAGCTTTTGTGTGTGGTAGTGTGGTTTATATATGGCTCTTCAGGACAATCCTTAACTGATGTTGTATTTCCACTTCATGGTCTACTGCTCTGTTCGACTATTCATATTGTACATTCATACTCCCCTCTAACAAATTGGATCAACATTTTGGTTTAGCCTCACAAAGGCTCTAGCGTGGCTGCAAACTTTGTTATGTGTAATTTGGGTATGATTTTATGATGTTATGTGCCTTCTAGCAACTTTTTTGTGAATGTAATAGCTCAAGCATACTTTATACTTCAGATTAGAGAAACCCCCACTAACCACATTATCTCTTTTTCACCTCTGAGACAAAATATGCAACTTAATGAGTATAACAGATTGTTATTAAAATCACTGAATGGTTTACAACATAGAGTTCAAACGAATACATTTTACAGGTTGTGTGAGGGCTTGGTTAATTAATTAATTTAAGTGTATGTCTTAATGAATTACCTTATTAGCATAACTGGTTGGTGTATTACATAACGGTGATTACACCCCTATATTAGTTGGGTCACTGCCCCTTGTTAAATGTGTGAACAAGAGGTGCTGGATCCTGGAGAAAATACTCAATGCACAGAAGCAATCTTTAAAAGGGTCACTTAGAAGGAGAGAAATACTGAAAAGGGCGGATAATGAAAGATGTGGACTTATCTACAGTCATGACCTTAAGAGTAGTCCTGCTCTGCCAGCTCATCCATCTTTTCCTGGATTCTCCATTGTTTGCCCGACACTGCCACAGTATGTGTGTGTGTGTGTGTGTGTGTGTGTGTGTGTGTGTGTGTGTGTGTGTGTGTGTGTGTGTCCATCGATCCAGCTAGATTCTACTAATCAAATATTGATCTGCAGATTAAAGAAAAGAGTAGGTGGAGTTACTCTCCATAAATCCACATCAACATCAACATTTCTTTATAGATCTTTCTATTCTTATTTCTATTCTCCAATTGTATCGAAGACAATAAATATCACAGAAAACCTCCCAGCATTTCAGGCCCAGGTTTCATTTATTGGCTTCCGGGTCTTCTCTTTATTGATGTATCTCTGAGTACTTACTCTTATCTAAAGCCTTCTGCAGGGCTGACGACAGCTGTTTTGTCTCATGCCACGGCCCCTTAAAGATATAAAAGACGTGGAGGCAGCGCTGTTGCTGTATTTTGCATCAGCTTTGAAAGGTTTCAGGGTGTGTGGCATTAGAAGTCACTTCACTGAGGCGGTGAGTCATCAGAGCGTGCTGAATGAAATCTGTCTCTGCTTTTCAATCCTGCTCACCGTCATAATACTTGTCAACACTCGGGCATTTAACAAAGGAGCCTGGCCTCTGCCTGACAGCAACAACAAAAGTAACTAGTTTGTACTCCGTCCGGACACATTCCTGGCTCTCCAAGCAAATTAAATCTGTCACTCTTTTTGGTATGTGATGCCTCTTTTGAAATACATTGTCCAAGCTGTTTTGCATTGGATTCTATATTGTAAAGAGAAACAAAATGAAGACTTGACCTCAAGGGGGAAAACGACATGCGATGCAAAGTGATGGCCAGTTATTGTGCTGACACTGATAAATAGTGTGAAGGCTAAAAAGATCATAAATCACATGTGACAGCAGTTTGGAGCGTGGCTAGGAATCATACAAGCTTATCGGCATGATACAACCTGAACATATGCTGTTTATTCTTTTTTTTGTTGCAACATTGATATTGTGACCAACTGAAGCTTTTAGCACTGTCCTGCTGGAGTCTTACATATTTTGTTTTGGATGGAAGGTGATCCTGACATTCTTCGGCTCTCTGAGTTGGTTTATGAATCAATTAATGGACCCGATTTGTGGGTTTTCTGAGTTTAATAAAAATAATAACATTGTTAAATCTAAACTGTTATGAAGCTTCAGCCGTCTCAGTGGGTATCTTCAATAGTACTGGTCTAATTATTGCGAAATTGCATTGGCTTCATGTTAGCTACTTGTTTTTAAAGTCTGTTCCTTTCCTAAAAGAGTTTTTAGGAGCGTGATTTCCGAAGATCTGCTATTCGTGGTTGGCATATGGTTCTAGGTTCCGTCCTGGTTACGTCTTGTGGACATAACTCATTGGGTTTAGGATCATTTGGGGATAAACCTTCTGAAAGGGTACACATTGGGAGAAGCAAGGTACCTACACAGTCACATTACAACAATTATTAAGTCTTCACAGGTCTGACTAAAAGATCCATTAGGAAGCTGCAGCTGATTCAGAACGCTGAGCACTGCTCGAGTCCTCACTAACACTAAAAGAGTGGATCACATCAGTGCAATTCTGAAGTCTTTACACTGGCTTCCAGTCTGTCAAATAATTGATTATAAAGTACTGCTGCTGGTTTTTAAAGCAGGGAATGGTTTAGGACCAAATTATATTAACGATCTCCTGCAAAACTATGAACCATCCAGGAGCCTCAGGTCCTCTGGGACGGGTCTGCTCTCTGTTCCAAAGAGTAAGAACTAAACATGGAGAAGCAGCATTTAGCTATTATGCCCGGACTATCTGGAACTTCTAAAGCTTTCAAGTTGATGTTAAACTTGTTGATCCCTTTCACAAACAAGAAGTCCCAGGACCCAATTTAAATTGTGAAAATATTGCTCTAACCAGCATGTAAGAATACTGGTTAGATGTTAGCACCAAGGTTGGTCTTAGGCAAAGGTTTGAAGGAAAGAAAATGGGGAAACATCATCAGCAGCTTTAAATCTACCTGACTACTTAAATGAAAATACCAATGGTATACGCTTCAGCTGAATATTTAACCCTGGTTTTTTGTGCACTTATGAGCGTGAGGCTGCTTCATGGACGGTATAAAAGTAGGATTACTAACGTCTAAGTAAAACGTACATTTTCTATGGTGACTTAGATTAGAGAAGAATTAATGTCGAACTGGATGTGCATGTCGGACTCAAATGTATTTGTCAGGCGCGCTCTGTGAACCAAGGTTATTCTAGCATATCCACGCTTGGCTCGCCTCTGGTAAAGTGGTTGTCATTTTAAGTCAGCATATATTTGTCCATGTTGTTTATGTTTACAAACCTCAGATGGTTGGCAGGTATATTTCTTTCTATGTGCGTAGGGTCTCTTGTGTGGGAGAAGGATCGTCTTTTATCCTTGTTCTTAATGTAGCAACACGATTATCAAGAAGCATTGCGGTGTTCTCACTGTAGCGCTCAGGTTGCTAAAGCAGTCTATCCCCCCACATGTGCTTTAAGATAAAAAGCCCCCACACAAACCTCATTCTGGCTCATGATCCCCTCATCCCCTGTAAAGCTGTGCTCTGGAACAGTGATCAAGATAAATCTGGCAATTTGAATGAAAATGAAAGAGGAGTTATATGAAAACTTCATTCATTAGTCCTGATCTAAGCACTTTGTTGGATGTTGTACTTCTACCCCGAAGGGAGTTGAGTTAGACTGGATTTATTGATAAAGACATAAAGAATACGATCACATTTTGTGGTGAGACTAACAACTTTTGGACCCCCTATAAATTCCTAGGGGTGACCTTGGTGTAAAACGGATGCCTTCAGTATTGTGATCGGTGCCTTGTAAAGGGCTACTAAATGTTTTACCGCTCTAACCTGCAACTCTCCTTAAAACTGTGTAGTGTGGAAAAACTGCTTCTTCATTCTCAGCTTCTCTGCTTCATGGAATGGGTCTTTGAGCCTCATTGTATTGCGGGGCAATAGACTTCCATGGGTAATTTCACACGCTCGTAAAAATGTTAATCTGCAATGATAATACTGCAAATGGAGTTCAATAATTTGATCTGGCATGGTAAAACATATTTGTCTGCTCAGCCTTGCCTTCTCTCAGTGTGTGTCTGCTCCTGTCTGGCTTTTTCTCTTCTCTTTTTCACATGTGGCACCTAGTATAAATTCAGCTGCAGAGACCACTGTCGTGCATGAAATTACATTCGCTTTGCCTTCCTGGCTGCAGCCACGCTGCACAGTCTTCTAATGGAGGCTTTTAAGCAGGGTACATTTCAGATGGCCAGTTCAGGTCACAAGGGCTTGGGGGTTGACTGCTAGGCGATTCCCCTCCCTCCGGGGAGAGCCAGAAGAAACCACTGCTCAGGTGTCATCCAGCTTCCATCATCATTAAGTCGACTCAGGCTGGCAGGTTAGCCAAGGTCCAGACAGATGGAAAAATAAGGTCACGGTTACATCATATGGTGCTAAAAAGAAAACTGACAATTGTAGGCTAGTGGGTGTCTACCTTGGTATGGCATTGACTGAGTGAAAGCATTTAGATTGGGATAAATGGAAACAATACTTTGGTATTTTGGTGTGATGTCCTTTTTCTTTGATTATAGTTGTTTGTTTCTGCAACATAGTGACATCACTACGTAATACTGACCAATCACAACAGAGCCAGCCAGCAAACCAATCATAGCACACCGAGCTCTGGTTTTCAGACAGAGGCTGGAAATAGGTGCTGCAGCACAGACTTGTGTCTCTAGTGAACAAACTCCTCCTATATACATTAGCATTGATGCCTATTCGTCTAAACTAATAGTCATTAAAGTAGCCATGTCTTGGTTGATAGATATGGGAACATTTCACACAATGTGGTGAGTTAACAATGATGATGAGGTGAGTAGCTCTTGTATTGATTTACCGCCACAAGACAGCTTGACAAAACTGAGTTACTTGAGAGAATCAGCCTCCCAGCGCTAGGTATTGCAGAGCACAGCGGTTTATGTTTAATACAGAGAGGCATGAGGAAGCAACACATTATGCTTCCTAATGGTCATCGAATTGGATCACAAGACAAAGCCATTATCAACCCTGTGTGCGTGCGAAGGGATCAGCGAGACATACAAAGTGCTGGAGGGAGGGAGCAGAGGAAGATGTCCACACAGAGCACCCAATTAATATCACATTGTTTCCAGTCGCCAAACAGAACAACCATATTTGTTTGGGTTACATACAAAGGAATAAGCTCAGCCATCTTCCAGATCTGTAAATATAACATATTTTGTACTTCTGCATCTTCAGTGATAATCAGAGATTTATTCTGAGGACATCTCTACCACAGTCAGCTAATTATGTAAATCAGGCAGATTGCTCTATGGTCCATACATGATAAATGAGCATATAAACATACTGTACATTCAGAGCAACCCCTCGAGATGAAACATGAAAGGATGCACCATGGGTGAATTTGATGGGTAAATTAGATCATTGATTCATACTCAGCTGAGGGATGGTTGTAAATCAGTAAATTGTCTCACTGATGTGTAACCAGTCTTATATATTGAATTTAGCCTAAGGTGCTAGTAACAATAATCTCATGGAAGGTTAAAAATCATTTTGCTGCTATGGTTTGTTAGGGGTAACATTTGTTATTAGTTCTGCAGATCTTTTGTTAAAATGGCAATTTGTTTTAAATCAGAAACAGAAATAGGATACACCATTTTGAAAGCCTTGCTTACATTATTTAGATACATGACAAAAGGCTCCATTATCAGGCATTAGAGACTGCTGGTATACACCATAGGAATGCTATTCTTAGCTTATTTTCCTTCTTAGATTACAGGAAATGGACATAGACAAACACATGGATGAAAGTGGACATTTCTGTTACGGCCCGTCCACACAGCGACGTTGGAAGCTTCTTCCAACGCTTCTGCCCATTCACTTTGAATGGGGTGACGTCACTTTTCGCCGAACTGCATTGTGGGAAGCAGAGCGGAGCTTTCCTGGCATTTCAGGCTGCAAAAGTTGAGCAATGTTCAACTTTTGAAGCTTCTGAAGCTTTCGGTGGAAGCGTCAGCCAATCAAACCGCTGCTTGTGTGTCAGGGGCGGGAGATTCATGTGATTTGTTGTTGGTCGAGCTTCAGACACGCCCGCCAGCAAGCTTTTTCCAAAGCCGCTGTGTGGACGGGCCGTTAGACAAAAGGTCAGGGGGTCAGCAAAATAATCAAAAGACATCCTGCTGGAACCATTTATCTCTTTTTACTCCATTTCATTGTAGCCATGCCAGTATTTGTTGACAGAACCTGCCGTTCTGAGGCATTGCCACAGAATAATTTTTGAGAACCTTGGCCACAAAGAGTTTGCAGACTTCTCATGTAGCTTTACAAAAAGTCTGAACTGCGGGTGAGACTTCAAGTTTAAGAGTGACTGGTTAGAATTTCTTAGGACTGGCCACATATTGTATGACAGAGTAAGATTGCTTATGACTCACTCAGCTGTCCTTCTTCTTGAGAGGTTTCATTGTGGGTGCTTAATAAAAGCTACTCAGAAATCCCCTGGGTTTGAGCAACAGCATGACTTTGAGACCTGGGCATGTGACATGGCAGCGAGACAAATTACTGGGGGCTTCAAATGGTAAAAATGCAGCCCTATTGTCTCAAGGGAAACCAGGAGAATAGAGAATAGAGAGCAAAGCATTGAAAATGTTATGTCTGATTTGATTAATGAGGAGAAGGACAAAGGACAGACATTATGAGTTTTACCTCCTCCAGCTAAACGCCAGCAGCTTGCAGAAGTGAAGCGGAGCAGCAGGGTTAAAGAGGTGAGAAGTCTCCCATCGTGACAGGAGTGCGGCCATTATCACGCAGCAGCAATGGGTATTAAATTGAGTTATTTCTGCAACGTCCAGCTGCCAGCTGGAGATAAGCGATGTTTGGCTGAACCTGCGGACCTACCAACATCTCTTGGAACCTGTCCTTGCCACGTTCATTTATGTATGCCACTTCAGCACTGCCTCATACTAACGCAATACAAATGTCAAACTGAATTATTGTACTGTGGGGACAATGCACATGATGAGGCAGTGAGCACTCACCAAGAGAATACTGATACAGGAAAAGCATCCAAGCCACCTGGACACATCTTTTTTTGTTGTTCTCAAGATGTAAGTTAATCGTGGATTTTTGCTTACATTGACAAAAGGCATTACATTATGTATATTTACTCAGGCATGTGTAACAGGTCCCAGGTGGGAGGACTGTGTACGTGCTGAAATAGAATAACTACAGAAAATGAAGAAGGCAATCTGTGTGTTAGTGCATCTGGTAAGGGATCTCCCTTCCTCTGAAGCAAATAAAATATACACTTCATGATGTAAAAAAAAAAGTAAAGTACAAATGAAACACTCTCACATTCCATCTTCAGTTAAAACCAGCATTTAAACCACAACATTGATGCATTGCAACATGCAACAGAAACCCAAAGGCTGATATTGCATGGCAGATTAGTTTTTCAAAAATGCCATTAAACAGACAAAGGGAAGGTATTGTATTGTCATTAAACATTTTTGTTTTACAAACAGGAATGTTATTATAGGATTCTTCTAATTAATGGTATTAATGAAATCTGTAATGTTCTTGCAATGACATTTTGAATTGTCATAGCGGATAAACACATGTGTAACTTAAAATGAACAATGGCTCTGTTCTAACAACTATTACAATACATTGCATCAAATATAATGTCTTTAGTTATACCTAGTTTGACTTTTAAAATGGTCTTTTCACTATATACACTGAGCAGGCATTGGTTAAACAGTCCATGTGGTAGCAAAATAGGCGGAACGTTTTTGTAGAAATGTAATCTCGGGACACATTGGATGTCGTCTCTCAACCTCAACTCCATTTACGCGTTTCTGTTTGCTACTCTTACTGTTAACAATTAGCTCAGAAAATAAAGTATTGGTTGAGATATCCACTGGCTCTGAATCCGAAAAATACTGGCCAATGTTTCAGAGGCTTGTCACTGCAGGTATGTAACAACCCTTTCAACCCCACTTACCCCGTCAACAAGTTGTTTTGCAGTCTTGTCTTCCTATAATTCCCATCAAGATGTTATTTAACTGTCATTATGCCCCCAAATCCCAGTACCAGTGACCCGTAGCAAGCAATTTAGACTGACTCAACCCTTACAATTTACAGACATGGATCATCTGTAGAGTCACCACATTGAGGTCATGTTAGTGCTCTAGGTCACAGCTGATGCACAGTATTGGCTACTAAGATAGGGAGATACAGAATCATTGATCTATATATTCAACGTATGAAAATCATAATTCCAAATATATCATGATGATTCAATGTATGCCAATAACATATACATAACGTCATCTACGTATCATAGTAACACAGTAAATGTTTTATTTTTATTTTACATTAATCACCCCCAGCCTCGGACTCTGACCTCCAAGTGAACAAATACCGCAAGGCTTATATTTCTTTAAGTGCTCTGCTTGTCTTGAGATATAACAGGGTGTTTTTCAGTTGTTCTAAAAGGTGTAATATGTCTTTGAGTAATGTTGCACTTGATTTTTAAACAGCATTTTGTTTAAAGACTACGCTCATTGGATTTTAAAGTTCACTCTTTGTTGTCAGGCTTAGAAGATAGACATAAAAGAAACCGTTTTTTATTTCCATTTCATTAACCACCTTGATGAATGGGCGCTGTGAAACCAGCAACACACAGACTGGGAAGAAGTAAATAAAGTGAATATTTAAAATGATTTGAATGTCACACATTTACTTTTTGTGTTAATTTATATTGATGTTTCACTTCAACAGTGAGGACCAATTGATGTTTTGGTCAAGAGTGACGCTAAGCCTTGATAGGCTTATGTTAAAACAGATGAAGCCAAGTTAAGGTGGAGGATTTGCTTTGGAGCGGGCATAGCTACAAGGTCAACGAGTGAGGCTAGCCCCCTTTGGAACAGGGGGATTAGGAGATGAGACTCTTATGATGCTCAGCTCTATGAGTGCTAAGAGCTTCAGCACTCATGACCCGTGATCAAAAACAGTATATGGCTTAATAAGCTTCTCCAATGAGTTCTACCCCACAGGCCTGTTTCACAATCTTCCTGTGTGTCCGTATAATACACTGACAAGTGTTGTGAAGCACTCTCTTGACCTTGATAAAACAACCAGCTATGATGAGGGCCTCGGGGGAATTTATACATCAGATGTTTGACGAAGGAGCAAAGAAGAAGTCACAGAGAAAGGAAAGAAAAAAAGATACACAAAGAGAGGAATGTAAGGGAGAAAACACATGTGTTGGAAGAAAGGCTTACGCCTGTATCTTTGAAACAGGCTCTCTGCCCCGCAGAAAATACTAGTTCTGTACGCTGGATGATGGTAAATACCAAATAACTGCCCCTGAGGAATGAACACATTTTAATTTGCTCAAGTGGAACACATTTAGAGGGCAGTATCAGTCTTGTGAAAACACCACAGGCATTGATAATGAAGAATCAACAGGGTGTACCTCTGTCCTTATGCTCAACAACAAGAAACAAAACAGAACAAACAGAAAAGCCTACTGGAACATCTTTTCTCTCTTTAAAAGCTTATTTTCTTTGCAAATGACAATCGCAGAAAAAAACAGTGTCCTTGTCATGATATACATCTTGATAGGCTTCCCTGGAAGATGATATGCTTTTTGGCAGCTGATTCTTTTACGAGATTACGCCCAAGAACCTTTTTAAAGTGGGCCACAATGATGCACCTCTATCAGTGAGGTGTGAATGGATGTCAGGAGGGCCAGGACTTGGGGATCACTCCTATAGTCGGCTGTGACTAATGTGTAAAAATACCCAGCAGCAAAACTGGATGAGCTGCAACATCAGATTGTGAGGGTGCATGACAGGCAGATAAATGAATTAGTTGCACTCACATCCTCAGTCTGTTAGTCTACAGAACTTGGCTCATTCTTTTAACCTGGCCATGATATAGAGGGCATCCAGGTGGAAGTAGACAGGTATTACCAAGAAGATGCTACACTGTCTTGAGCAATGTGTTCATACAGTTTGAGTGCAAGGCACAAGGGAGTAGCCAAACAGTAAATTGCTTTTCTCCCCGAAAGCTAAGGGTAGGAAACAAGGCAGTGCCTGGGAACAACTGACTGATGATACAAGTGGTTACCAGGTTACCAAGTGTATCTTTGTAAACCAGTCAGCCTGTGTGGAAATCTCTGTGAAAGATAAGATAAGATAAGATAAGATGAACCTTTATTAATCCCCGAGAGGAAATTCAGTTGTACAAAGCAGCAACAGGGTAAGCGTGAAAAAAAACAGTACAGCAAAGATTCACACAGATCAATACAATCTAAAATAAATAATAAATAACATAAAATCAAGGAAATAATGATAGTAATAATAAAGACTATGAAATAGAAGATGAATAAAAATAAGAGTAAAATAACTGTCAGCATATATACATATTTTGTCATCATCTAAAATCTAAAGTGCGGAATAAGTTAAAGTGACAAGTTAACATGGGTTGTGGGAGACAGTGTATATTTATGACCAGTGATTTAATTTGATTTATTTTTCATATTTAACCCCTTGTTGTGCAGCCTGATGGCTACAGGCACAAAGGACTGTCCGAGGCGCTTGGTGCGTTGTGGAGGGATGAGTCTGTGGCTGAACGTGCTCCTCATCTTCACTAGCTCTGCATGGAGTGGGTGGGAGGGTTCTCTAGAAAGGCGAGCATTGATGGGTCGAATTCAGGTATGCCTCCTGTGTCCTATTTTATTTGGGTAGCAGGAAATGAGCAGAATAGTGACAGTTGTTTCTGTCCTCCCGATCCAGTTTGGTGATCATCAACTTGTTTACTAGCGGAAAAAAGGCAACACCTTTCCTTGAAAGGACACAAGGCACTCCAGAAAGCAAGCTGTGGAAGTCTATATAAACAGAATGCTAGAAAGCAGGCAAGCAATCAATGGATCTTAGGCTAGAAAGCCCTCATGTTTTCAAGAGGGGCTGGATTTTCAATGAAGCACTCTTCTACAGCGGACAATGACCCTCTCAGGCAAGAGTGGTCAACCGAAGGGAGGGATCCAAGAATGAGGGATTACTTCAGCTTCTTTGGTGTTGCCCAGTAAGATATGCAAGAAAGTCTTTCGACAGGTGAAATGAGCCCCTATGGTGGATAGAGGAAGCCAGTATATGCACACTTCAGGAACTTTGTCTGTAAAGGACCCTGACACACCAACCCGATTTTGGGAGTCAGAGGCCGTCAGAGGCAGTCGGGCATTCACGGCGCCCTACTCAAGTTGGTGTGTCCCGCACTGTCGTCTCTCTACGGCACATTTTCACACCTCCCGCGGCCGATTCAACATGTTGAATCGGTAAACAGTCGGCCAAAGAAAGTCGGCCAACAGAAATCACTCTGATTGGCTGTTCAGCTTAGCGAATCAGTGCAAGAGAAGCAAAGCAGAAGTGAGGGACCAAAACAAACGATTAAGAAAGCACACACAGATGGCTAATCTTTATCATTTTCATCCCACCCGGACGCAAGAGTTTCTTTTTATGTTTACATGTTTTCGATAGACGAGAGAGAGTTAAATGGAACGCAGACGCTATTTGTTGTCTGTTTATATCACACGGTCTGTTCTTCTTCTCTCGGTGTATAGTCTGTCTTCCGGTTGTTGCCTCTTTTGAATGACGAATACACACTACCGCTGCCTGCTGGTAAGAAACAGTTATTGCCCACTCGTCGACTGAAGTCTTTACGGTGTGTTCGTAGGCGGGCGGCGTAGGCAGGCGGCGTAGCCGACACAGGCGACGTAGCGGACGTAAAAGTCGGGACGCCTTCGGTACGCGTTCTTTGGTCTCAGGTTGGTGTGTTGTAGCGGCCTCACAAGAAAGGAGCACTTGAATTAATTATCTTCATGCAGTGATTTCGGTGAAACATTCCTGCATTTGTTTCCTAGCTGGCAAAATTAACCAATAAGTACTAAGGCAGAAAAACTATCTGGACATGATTCCCATTAAAAGTATCAGCCTCATTACTTTCTGTTTACCAACAACGATTAAGAGACGCCATGCATATTTTATAGGGTGAGAATCTTAAGCCAGGAGCGCTGCAAAGGCAGGATACAAATGCAATCACTATTTACCCAAAAAATAACAAGGGTCCTCTGCGGATAGCACAACCTAGACCGAAAATATCTCACATAGAAAGACATTACATTATCATTACCAAGGACAGTTGGTAATAAGTCGCCAATACTGTACAATTTACCTCCCGCTCTGACGGTGTACACCCCCACTAGGCATTTTAATTTGAAAAAAAATTGCTTCAGAGCTTTAGGGGAAATATTATAATTAAACTGACATTACTCACAATGAATTTGTCACTTTTGAAGATGAACAACACTGTGTGATGTATACGGCATACACAGGAGATATTTGACATTCATGCAGCAAAGCAAGCAACCCAACTCTGAGGCACTGTGAAATAAAAAGTCAGTGGAGAATAAAAGCTTTGTGTTTTCCTCCTGTTTTTTTTATCAATCATGCCCAAATTACCACCAAACTTTCATCCATCACTTTAGGGGGCAGCTGCATAACAACAAATGCTGTGGCAGAGAAATGAAATGAAAGAAACACATAAAAGAATAAACTTCAGAGAGGCAATAATAAAACAAGAATCCATAAAATATGCTCTTACAAACCCACTATAATACACCTCCCGGACTATTATCACGAAACACAGAGGTGAACCAACAGTTGTATTGCAGTTTTTTAGGTAGCTTCAAGATATAACAATAATAGATTCTTAGATAATATACAACTGTTCGCCACCGTTGCTTTGATATATACAAGCAGCTGAATCAAGAGTTATAGATACAATATTTTAATTGGCTTTCACAAAAATGAGAATAGCTGGTCCACCCTTAAAAGTAAGCCGTTATTGTTACTAGTTTTGGGTGTAAACTCCTTAATTTAAACAGCAAAAAAGTAAGGATGCATGATGTCTTCATTTTTGCAATGAAGCTCATCTTTACATCAGAAGCGCCCTATTTTATATGTACAGCCATCATGTCTTAGTCTTAAGTGGAGATCGATGATACAGTTTTGGCATGGCATGATTACGATGGGCCGAACAGGCAAACACAAAGATGAGTTTAGGAGCTAAGGGAAGGCATTAAGGAGTAGAGGGGGAGACAAATGAACGTTCATGAGGAAAAGAGAAAGACGGTGGGCAGGTGGGGAGACAAAGAAGTACATCTTTAGCTGGTACACCTTTTAAGGTGAGCATCTTAAGTAAGTCCGAGTGAAATTGTTGCTAGCTATGGGCTTACTATTTCACTTCAAGCTACAAAAAGCAAGGATAACACCGGAGGCTTGGGTCTTGAGGCGTATATTTAACCACCGACAACTAAACTGTAGGCACACGCTACAATGCTACGTTCACAGCCATCTAATGAGCCATCTTTTGTATTTGGGAAGAACGCTTAAGACAAAATACCCCTAGACAAGGGCAGTGGCCTCAATTTTTTTGCTAACCTGTAAATGCCCATCAACTGTAGTCACCATCTTTCTGCGCTCTGATGCATATTCCATCAGTAGAGACCAAAAGATCCCATCACTACAGCATCTGTATTTTTGACTGGACTGAAAATCATACCGTCTGTCTGGGTATCTAAATACTTTAGTGCAGTGGTTCTCAACTGGTGGGTCGCGACCCAAAAGTGGGTCGCGGACCCGTTTCAAGTGGGTCGCAGATGTGTGAGTGAAGAAAAAAAAATGTAGAACAAAAAAATATATTTTTTTTTTTTTGGGGGGAAAAAAGTCAAACTTTTATTTTTGAAGGCCCGATTTTCTAATGCTGTGCATGCAGTAGGCGTTGGACTGGAAGTACCGGAGACCATAAACGGTTTTGAAAACTTCTGTCACGTAGTGATCATCTTCTCAATAAAACATCTTTGCTGATGTTTTTTCGAGTCTTCTGGCCTTTGATCAGAATCAAGAGTGTTGCCGGAAGTCCCCACGGAGAATAACTTTGCGGTAGAACTATTCTTTATACATCCATGGGTACAACTTCAGATAAAATGAACACATAATGAAATATGACCCCCAGTTTGATGATTGACAGGTCACAGAACAATGGGGGCTATCTACCCTTACCCACAATTTCAAGTAATTCACACAGACTATCTTCTCTTTGCTCTTCTCTCTGAGTGGAGCAGCAACCTGTCAGAACAAAGTGAAAAACAAAACAATGGCATAAAATATTATTAATATGTCGGGTAGTAATAGATTTATTTATTTTCTTCTCAGAGTGTACCAGAATGGGTAGTTTATATGTTAGTATTTCAAAAAATATCCTGGGGGAGAATCCCCCAGACCCCCCTTCTGGGGTTGGGTTTTCAGCATGTGTGTCTTTTATGTTATGCAGTTCAGCTTTGATTCCATCATCTCATTAAACCTTATTTAAAAGCATACTTTAGTTCTGTGAAGGGATATAAGGGATATATGCACTGTACTTCACTTTAATTAATAATGTATGCTGAAAAGAGTATATTTCACTGTACGATTTTTTGTTGAATAGATTTGAGTGGTTCAAAATTTCGGGTCGCGATCTATTGACTAAGGAAAAAGTGGGTCCCGAGGCCTGACCAGTTGAGAACCACTGCTTTAGTGTTCATCCAAACGAGGGGTGCCCAATACGTCGATCGCAAAGGTAGTGTGGATAGATCGCATGGCATTGAAAAAAAAGAAAAAAGATATATATTTAAGTTAGCCATCCTTACTATGGCATTTGCCACTTGATTGACGTACAGGTAAGCCAGTCTGAGATCTCATCTTTTCTAACACGCAGTTCACCACGCATGGGCTGCAAATCACCGACGAGATTACCTAGTTCACCTAGTACTGAGTTGTATTGTGCCATACTGGTTCATGCAGTTATGAGGGGGCCTCACCTCCTCATCCGATGCGAAAATGCAGCGCACTATTAAGCGCTTATGCAGCGCAATTAGTGTAGTTTATCCGCCGTTTAGTCCACTAGCACCCCCTCCAGCTCGACACAGATTGGGCAGGCCCTGTTGGTGCTCGGTCATTTTACCATTTTAAAATAGCTCCCAAGCTGAAAAGTGTGGGCATCCCTGACAAACCATACATGTAGCGGTGTATATGACACAAACGGTAACGGAAACGACCGTTATGTCATCGTGTGGCCAGGGCCAAGTGAAGCCAACCTCAGGAGTCAGGAACTAGCTTACTTTTTAACATTCTACTCAAAGGGCCAGTATATTACCTCCGCCAATCACAAAACCCTGATATATGTCAAATAGTCATTATAATATTTTCGAATGTATCAACAACAACAACAAAAGTACTAGTATGGTATATCCAGCTATCATGACTTATTTTCTTCAAGTATTTGCGGTCAGGCCTCTTGGATGTGTCAGGACATATCGAACTACTTGAATCTCGGAACTGATGACTGACAGTGACCAACATGTTTTGTTATGTTCTGGTGGTCACGAGTGTTTTCTAACAACATTAACATTAGGGTCTGATAATTACCTTAGCTCTGACATAGCTTTTATTTCTGGGGTGTTTTATATTCACACCATACCTTTCAGTATTTAGCCAACGTTGCATAGCGTATTTAAGTTATAAAGCTTGAAAGCAATAGCTTTAAATGAGGTTGAGTTAATAATAGAGGCTAACTCTTATGGAGATTGGTGATTTAAGTTACATTTGGCTCTAATAATAGTATGGTATATCAGAATATCATAAAAACATAAATAAAAGGTCACACAAACTAGCCTTTTAGAGTCACAGTATAGTGTGTGTTGTTTCTTTTTGTGTGTTTGCATGTGTTTGGTGTGTGTGTGTGTTGTGTGTGTGTGCATGCATGTGTGCGTGCGTGCGTGTGTGTGTGTGTGTGGTGGGAGACAATGGGAGACACTATTATCTCAAAAACATTGTGAGTAAAGAAACTGTGACATGTAAATAAAGGATTTTTACTAAAACTGTGATGTTACATCCCTCAGAGATGTCTATTCTTCTTCTTTTTTAAAACCCATACTGTGAGAAAGGAACTAGATTATCTGAAAGATTACTTATTTTGCTTAAACCAACATTGTGGGGACACCTGCCAGAGACAGAGTCACAGGGGCTGAGCATAAAACAGAAAAGGGATATAAAAGAAGGGGGGAGGGTCTGGAGGGGGAGGTGTTTTGACTCTACAGAGTCACATGGAACCTATAAGGTGGGGAAAAGTAATTAAATTAAAGTACTCAGATCTTGTAGTGAAGTTATAAATACTCAGATCTTGTACTTTAGTAAAAGTAGAAGTACTCAGGTCTTGTACTTGAGTCAAAGTAGAAGTACTCAGATCTTGTTCTTGAGTAAAATTAGAAGTACTCAGATCTTGTACTTGAGTAAAAGTAGAAGTACTCAGATCTTGTACTTAGTAAAAGTAGAAGTACCAGAGTGTAGGAATACTCTGTTACAGTAAAAGTCCTGCATTCAAAATGTTCCTCAAGTAAAAGTAGAAAAGTATTCTCATCAAAATATAGTGAAAGTAGCGACAGTAAAAGTAGTCGTTGTGCAGATGGGTCCATTTCAGAATAATATATATATGTTTTATAATGATTGATCATGAAAGTGTTCTCAAAGCTGGTAAAGGTGCAGCTAGTCTGAATGACTTTGTATACTGCAGGGTAGCTGGTGGATTTACTCCAGGTGGAACTAAAGTCTGATTTAACACTTGATTAGATTTCACATCATTCATCCACATCTGTGAAGTAACTAAAGGTATTAATACATGTAGTGGAGTAAAAGTACACCATGTACCTCTGAACTGTAGTGGAGTAGAAGTACACCATATACCTCTGAACTGTAGTGGAGTAAAGGTACACCATATACCTCTGAACTGTAGTGGAGTAGAAGTACACCATTTACCTCTGAACTGCAGTGGAGTAGAAGTACACCATGTACCTCTGACTTATGTTCACTGCCAACCTAAAAGTACCTCAACAATTAATCAATAATGTATTTGGCTGATTGTTTTATATTGGCTCAGCCAGGTTATATGGAAGGCCCAGTCTACGTACAGATCACTAATTTTGAAATATTAAACTTAGTTTTCTTTTCTTTAATTTTTCATCCTTGTGTAGAATGCTATCAAGAAACACACATTTGGTTGTTTTAGCATAAAGAACATCTGATTTAATGTGAGGTAGGGAAATAATCATTTGAGTATGTGTATATATGTAATTTACAACAGCTGTAAGATGCTTGAAAAGCTGGAAAATGCACCTTGAAAAGGCTTGAAAAGTGCTTGAATTTGACTTTGGAAAAGGTGTAAGAACCCTGTATTTGGTCGTATTAGTTGGAGGACTTGTTGAACTAATCCTAAAATCATCATAACCAGGGGTATTGCTAATTCTATAAGTTCCGCATGCGTGCACGTGCACAGTTGTGGCTCGTTTTGAAGCTTATGTAACTGTCAATTAACACTCCAGCCAGAATCAGCAAATAATGGACGTTTATTAAGTCTGCATTATTGAAATGTGCGTGATTCTTACAGTAAATGCTGGACACAGCTGCTTCATAGTATATAAAGGTCCTTCACTTGTCACGGTTGAGTGAAGGAAGCAGGACCCAAGCGCAGATAACTCTGATAAACCTTTATTTCAAGGCTAAGGGAATGAAGACAGACAAAACAGAACACTCACCGGTGAATTCCGTCACCAACAAAAGAAGCACCGACACTGAACACAGCACGAGACAAGACTAAATACAGGGAGGGATAATTACAAGACACAGGTGAACACAATCGGCTAACGAGACACAGGTGAGGAGGGAGGAGAAACACAAGAGCCACAGGTGAACACAATTAGCTAACGAGACAGGTGAGGAGGGAGGAGAAAACACAGGGACACTAACGACAGGAGAAAACATGACAGAGAACAGTGAAACAACCCAAACCTAGACAGAACTGTGACATCACTGATCACTTAATTAACTCCCTCCTGCTGAGGTACAAAGGTTACTACATAAAAAGTGTGAACATTTATTTAGTATCCTATCCATGTGAATATGTTTTAAGGAGGGGTGGACCTCACATCCTCTAGGGGGGTCCGGAGGCCACCGGGAAGTTAAATGCATCAA
This sequence comes from Harpagifer antarcticus, assembly GCA_902827135.1. Lineage (NCBI taxonomy): Eukaryota > Metazoa > Chordata > Actinopteri > Perciformes > Harpagiferidae > Harpagifer > Harpagifer antarcticus. Next base: position 7,323,587 of record CADEHL010001042.1, on the reverse strand, counting down.
TCTTGTGCACTTTGAGGGCAAAATTAACTAAATCTATGGATACATCTGTCAACACCCATATGAAACTTAACTGTATACATTTCATTTAATGTCCAATAGTATGAATTGTAATGATTTCATCAGTGTTTACATTTATTCAATTTTTTAAAATAGATATAATAATAATGTAGCGACCCTGTATAGGGTGCTGCTGTGTGGGTCACTCAAGCATCCCCCGTCTCTGCCAATCACAGAGCTGCACAGTAATGCTGGTCGGTGTGCGGGCCTGTGGTTGGGGAGCAGAGGGGGGAGGGCTGGAGAGTGTGTGACGTTGACCCTGCTGTGTTGTGTGAGTTATGGCACATTTTCACTGCAGCGGGGCCCCGTTTAAGCGTCCCTAAGCGTCCTCGCTCAGGCCTCAGGCTGCCTCGCTGGCCGTCAGAGGCCGTGGCGCATTTCCATTACAGTTTACGGACCTGGGGTAGCAACGCAGTGTAGGCGAGGCGATCGGCTTTTTTTTGGTGTTCAACATTTCGAGTTGTTCCGTCGAGCTCCCGCTGGATTTTATCATCCCCATGAATGTAGGAACGTCGTCCCACTCCTCGGTCGACCACGGTGTGCTTTTCTTTGACGTTGCCATTTTTGTAGCCTCCTCCGTTTACAAAAATGCTGTGTATAAAAAATGCTGCAAGCTGCTTCTAGATATATATGCCGACGCTAGGGATGATCTCGCGCGCGATCTTGTGACGATTCTCTCTGACCAATCAGCAGTCGAGAGTGTTGACGTCACTAGTTCAGCCCTGGCCTGATAGAACCACGATTTTATGGGGCCAGAAAAGAGGGAAAAAGTACCCGCTAGCCCGGTGCTACGCAATAATGGGAAAGGCCACCAAAAACTGGCCTGCCGCTTGAGGACGATTAAGGACGCTTAAACGGGGCTACCTGCTGCAGTGGAAATGCGCCATTAGTGAGTGGAGTACTAGAGTGACGTTGAACCTGCGACCTGTAACCTGTGACCTATGAACCTGTTATGCTTCCAAGGAGCTATTAAACCTAAGAACTTGAGGCCTGTGTTCCTTCGACTCCTATTGTGGAACATTACAATATATAAAAGTGTGCCTTGGAAATATTTGTTTCCAAATATGGTGACCAAACCGTTTGAGACCCACATGAGATAACTTAGACTAAAGTTAACTGTGTAAACATTACATTACCTGAGCTGAAGTTATCAGAGCCTCTCAGCCTATCCGTTATCATAGCTAGCACCAGATGCTAACAACCATCCCCATTTTAGGTGTCAGAGCGGCGTTCCGGCAGCATTACACCTCTGATGGACTCTTCAACTTATACATTACCAACATAGTATTTAATATAGTATAAAAATGTGGCGTGTGATAACATTTGGATCAACCTAATGAACCAACGGATCACATAACTTCCATTCTCACGTTGCAAGTCTCATGGCATTTCGTGTTATAGTCACGACATTTAATATATTGATTCGTGTTCACCAACACGATTTTCCCCTTTTTTTCGTGTCACACAGAACGATTTTAAAAGCAATGTATTTCTATTGGTAGTATGTTTTCGTGCCTGCCAGCACGTCTTTTTGTCCGTATCGGGTCTTGGAAGACGGGAAGCTGTGGGGTTCATAAAAACTGTTTTTACTCAATTCAAGCCACGATTATTGTTTTTTATTTTAAAATCGTATAATGTCGGACTTTTTTTGTCGTCTGTGAGGAAAAGAAATGGGGCTCAGAGCAAATAAGGTCTGTGGTTGACACAAATTAAGAGACGAATCACATTTTGTTCTAACGACATTAAAATACATCAGCAGTGACCCCACTGGTGATTTTTGAAGAGTGTACGTGTCTGAAAAACGATGGCTGTTAACAAGTGGCTGAATAGGACTACAGAAGTTGTCGAGGACGTTGTACATCATTACGCCAAACACCGTCATCATCCCTGCAGCGCTGACGCTCCCGTTGATTTAAAACGCTCCTGTGGGTCGTATTATGGGTCGGAACAATCAACCTATTTGGTCGACTTGAGTTGGAGGACTTGTTGTTTGCTTCGCATTTTCTTTTTAAATCTGGAGTCATTGTTGCAAATTGGTATGCATATACAGAAGACATTTTTGGTGTGGACGGTTTGAGGACATGTGATATTTTTGTATCTGAGTGCTGGAGGAGCTCTGGCCGATCCAAAAAGACCTGGGGGCCAACAGAAGTGTCCCCAGATGGTCTGCCTGGGCTTGGCCAGGCTGGACCGTAAAACTAAGAGAGAGATTCATCATGGTTTATGTGATCACATGATAAGTGTGGAATAGTGAGACTCCACTCCAATAGAAAAGAGGAAATAGACAAGTTACTGTTCAACAAAAAGTAGTAATCACCTTGATCAATTTTCACATACTTCATTTTGGGCCCTTTTTCACTGGAAATGGTGAATGAAACGTTATATTGGTAAGGAAAGGCGAAGTAAACTTGATTTATTTAAAGGGGACCTATTATTTAAAATGCACTTTTTGATGTCTTTTATACATATAATTGTGTCCCCGCAGAGTTGGGTGTAAACGCGTTACCTGTAATAATATTACTTTTTGTAAGCGTTGGAAGCTTCAACGCACGCCGCCGTGTGGATGGGCCGTTAGAGTAAAGTTGTTATATATATAATACATATAATGGCACTTATCTAGCGGTAAACACTTAAGAAAGAACATGTCAAGCTATGTGCTGTATCAGAAACAATGCGCGGCGTGTTTTGGGAGTAGCCTAATATGCTGTGTGTTTACATTAGCAAGCATGCTAACACTCAGAGCTAACCATGGAGCTAACGCTGTTGGCTACTAGAGAGAATAGTGTAACGTAATGTCCTTAGTGGTAAACCCTGCGAGAGAGAAAGGTTTGAGCTCCATACTGTTTCAGAAATAAAGCTTGAAGTGGTTAGGAGGAGCATAACATGGCATTTAATCACCGCAGCGTTTAGCTGAGCTTCTCCCGGGAGAGATCTCTCTCTAAGCACAGGGGTCTCAAACTCAAGGGCCCGGGGCCAAATCAGGCCCGCGACTTCATTTTAATGTGGCCCCCGCAAGAGCTTGCAAAGAATATAATACGTTTATTATACGGTTTAATGCCACTTTACAGAAGCTGGTTGCCCATAAACTACATGTCCCACAATGCATTCGTTTTGTGACAGCACACTGAAGATACTTGCAATTATTGCCCTGGACTTCTGCTTTCAGACGTAGTTAATTACTAAGTTATTATCCTATTCGATAATAATCCAATTCAGAGGCAATAATGTAATATATAATACATTATTTTATATATATATTATATATTTATAACCGGCCCTTTGAGTGCAACCTTTATGCGAATGTGGCCCGCGATGAAATTGAGTTTGACACCCCTGCTCTAGCAGTAGCAGGGAAAGCTGCGTGATGCTACAAAGGGGCGTGTAGGTAGCAGCAGACGTTCAATTTAAAGCAGAATAGCCTGTTTGCAACAGGACTGCAAAGCAACACAATCTCACTCCCTGACAGTGGTCGCGCCAGAGTATTTTTTGTTGGGTAATCTATGGTAGGGCTAACCCATACAGTGGTGGTGCTCAAATCAGTATTTTGCAATGTAATTACATACACGCAATATCGCCCCCCTTGACAGTGAAACGCCACGCGTGAGGTTTAGATTATTTCCCTGTCTCAATCAAAATTGAACTGTATGAAATAAAACGGCACATTTGTCTTGTAGTAAATAAAAAGGGATCACTGTGAACATGACGTATGATAGTACACGTTGAAGATCCAATGGGGATACTGAATAGCGGTTCCAAACTGATCTCAATCAGTAAGGCATGACGCAGTCGCAGACCCAACGTTTTGTTGCTCTGATTGGCTGTAGGTCTATTCAAATTGCATTCGGAGACATTTTGATCCGACCGCGGGCTGCGCTGATATTATAACATGAAGAATTTCCACACCTTTAGTGTATAAAACTCCCCCACTACTTAGACTATTCCTTGCACCCCTCTTCTAGCATAAGCCCGAATTGTTCTAATCCATATGCATCAGTAACATGCACTTGTTGTTAGTTACAGCAGGATCATTGTGTGTTGTGGACAACGACCGTAATATTTCGCAATCCGTGTTCTCAACATACTTACTTTAACATAATTTGTCATGGTGGGGCTAGAGCCATTTCATGGTATGGCTGTAGTATACCCCAGCCCTACCCGGTGGCCGCCACTGCTCCTGATAGTCAATAGCGACACTTGGTCAGGGTCCTTTGCGTGAAGATTGTGAACGCCGAGTCTCCTTTAGCTTCATAAACGGACGCAAAGAGCTTTCAACTGATTGCAATGTATTCCCATCAGCGACGGTATTTGACGCTCAGGGAAGCACCCGCATCGGTCCATGTCGCGGCAGTTTAAAGGCAATGTTGAGCGTCCATTCCCATTGGATAACGGAGGATTTTAACAACCCGGAAGTAAGTATTCTCCTTACTGTCGATGGATTTTACAGTGATATCTGCACTACTCATCAACTCAAAACCACCAGATTATCCAGTTATTACACAACATTGATTGGTTTAAATTGTTACAATGCTTTTGTATTTTTTCCCTCGATTCGGAGAAACAATATTTTTTCTGAGTTTCAGAATCTTTGAAAAAATAAATGTTACATTACATTACATTGCATTTAGCTGACGCTTTTATCCAAAGCGACTTACAATAAGTACATATGACCAGGAAGACACAACCCTGAAAAAACAGAATCATATAAGTACATCAGGTATCATAGAGCCAAACATTTCAAGTGCTACTCGAAATGTGTCTCTCAGAATCAAAAGGGAAAAACCTATGGGAAAAACACAAAATAAAATGTTGTACATAATTTAAACCAATTAATGTCATGTAATTAACAAGGATAAAAACTGATGTTTTAGTGGATGAGTACGGCAGATATCACTGTAAAATAATTTGACAGTGAGGGGAATACGGATTTATTATGAAAACTTCGAGACCAGAAACATTGTTTTTCACCCCGTGAGGATTGACGCTAACTTACATAGGGGGAAATCCCATAGATAGACATATTTGAGATCTCCTGGCGAGATCTAAAAAAATGGCGGGACCTCAAATAATCTTCGTAATATCTATCAAACTATAGATCCTACTACACATCCACTGGACGTGGATTCTAAAAGTACAATACACACTTCTCGCTAGGAATCTAATCAAAAAGCATTTTAATGGCCAAACTATCCTACAATTTAGGATTTTCCAGAGAGGGTTATTTGTGAATATACGACCCACCGAAGCGTTTGCAGTCAACGGGAGCATTAGAGGTCGAAAACTTGATTATAGGTCGTAATAATCGCTTGAACAATCGACCTATTTGGTCGTATGGGTTGGAGGACTTGTTGCTAAGAACACATAACATGAATAAAAAAACCTTGGATTTACCAGGGGTCACATATCTCTATTTGTGTTAGAGGCTAGCTGTCTGATATATCTAACATGGCTTGATTATTTCTTCAAATGCACAAAGAAAGACCAGACGGACTCAACCATCCGTCAAAAATCTATTTAGAGAGCGAAGACACTGACTGTTATTGTCAAAACATGGCCTCGGTTTATATTCTCAAGCAGGCAAGTGTGGACAGATTCTGACACCAGGGAAAAGTAGTATTTTAGTTTTTTACTTTCTGGAGTTCGCTTGGTTGACGCATTCCTCTCATAAGAAGTAGACCACTACGCTAGTTTAGTGACAACATCTGTGTGCTCGTAACCTACGCATAGAGTCTACGTGTACACCCTCTGATGATGTAATTTACGTGCTCACTGGCGGTGTGTTTTCCGGGTTGGCGATACAGCGAGACACAGCGAAACTCATTCTGAGCACACACAAACACTCACAGCCGAAGTAAAAACAATAAGTGTGGCTTGATATTGAGTAAGAAAAGGTTGATAAACGCTGTGAGAATGGGTCTGCGGAGAGCATTTCTCCGCGATCCCAACTCGTCTATTACCAGCGTTCAGTGAGCTCTATGCAAGTCAATGGGACTCCCTGTAGTAGACGAGATAGTGACGCCAAGGGATCCTGGTGTGTGAGGTGCTGCGTGGATTGGTCCATTTTGACCAATCCGGTCATTTGTTGTTCATTTGGGTAAGGGCACGTCACGATACCCAGGAAGAGAACATTGGGGGATGGGTAATAACCGGAAAAGCATGACATGGGCGCTATAACTGGAATAAGTCATCGTAAAGCAATCACTCTATTTCAAACATTACCGCTTAGGAATATTGCAACGCCTTAGCCGGTGTTTGCGTTTCCTGTATTCTCAACAATTCTACGGCTAATATAGATAACATGCAGAAACCACAAGTCTTTGATGCTGGTTGAGATTGCTGACCGTTAAGGAAGGAAAGAAAAGTCTAAGCATTGTCCATTCCCTCAAAACACATTTTGCTAAATCACGTCTACACCAAACCCTTTGTTCACCAGGACCAGCGTCTCTATTGAAGTGAATGAAAGAACATAACCACAGACATCACGCTGCAGTGATTTCCTATTGAGTGAGGGTGACGAGACAATGAAATAAAAATTGACCTGGATGTAATTGCCATATAAGTACACAATTAAAGCACAATAGGGCCTCATCAAGTATGAAACATCAATCCGGAGTTTCTGAGATACAATCATTGTGTGTAATCTGACGCTCGACTATAGATCTTAACCAAGCCAGGACCCCATGTGTCACGCACAAATCAGCCTTGCCATAACTCATCAAATAACAAATCCCCTTACTGTACCGTAATTCGGATTGCTTTTTTGTTTTCTAATTTGTTCATGTACTTACATATCTGCTAGATTGTGAATTTGTCTCTCTATCTCTCTGTTCTTGCCTTTCTGCCCTTCCTTCCTGGTATTCTTTGTTCTGCCGTATCTATCTCATGGTGTTTGCTATTTTTCTCCTGTAATCAGACACAGAGATTCATCTCTGTCGCCCTCAGACACCACCTAAATCAATTTCCCAGCACTCTCCCATCTTGGAGGGCCGCTGTCAGGGTTTGGCACCTTGCAGCTTGGGATACACCTACACGCAGACACACACTCCCATTGTCTTTCATTCACCCACACAGTCACTAAAGCACACAGACAGGCACATATAAAACACACAGAGGTGCACACACACACACACACACACACACACACACACACACACACACACACACACACACACACACCACACAACACACACACACACACACACACACACAACACACACACACCACACACACACACACACACACACACACACACACACACACTCATAGCGGTGATTCACCACATCACTGTTCTCTAATGTCTTACTTGCTTCATCTTTGCAACATCCATTTGTCACCGCTGACAGGTCCTGGCAGCAGAATCCATCCATCCTACCTTTATCCTCACTCCGTCAGCCCACATTCTGTTTCTCTCAACCTCGACCTCCTCCCCCCAAGCTCCGTCTCTTTCTGAACTTTGGAGGAAGAAGTGAGGATGGTACACATAGCTACTATATTGATGCAAGGCCATGTCTTTGCTTGGCACCAGGCTTTGATACCAGCCTGTGTGTTCAAAACCGACATGGGGGCTTTGGTTGAGCAATGTGATACATTAGCAAAGAGTGCTCAGCTCAGGCAGGCATCTCGTGGAGAATTGCTTAGACATGGTGTCTTAGCTTTTGTGTGTGGTAGTGTGGTTTATATATGGCTCTTCAGGACAATCCTTAACTGATGTTGTATTTCCACTTCATGGTCTACTGCTCTGTTCGACTATTCATATTGTACATTCATACTCCCCTCTAACAAATTGGATCAACATTTTGGTTTAGCCTCACAAAGGCTCTAGCGTGGCTGCAAACTTTGTTATGTGTAATTTGGGTATGATTTTATGATGTTATGTGCCTTCTAGCAACTTTTTTGTGAATGTAATAGCTCAAGCATACTTTATACTTCAGATTAGAGAACCCCCACTAACCACATTATCTCTTTTTCACCTCTGAGACAAAATATGCAACTTAATGAGTATAACAGATTGTTATTAAAATCACTGAATGGTTTACAACATAGAGTTCAAACGAATACATTTACAGGTTGTGTGAGGGCTTGGTTAATTAATTAATTTAAGTGTATGTCTTAATGAATTACTTATTAGCATAACTGGTTGGTGTATTACATAACGGTGATTACACCCCTATATTAGTTGGGTCACTGCCCCTTGTTAAATGTGTGAACAAGAGGTGCTGGATCCTGGAGAAAATACTCAATGCACAGAAGCAATCTTTAAAAGGGTCACTTAGAAGGAGAGAAATACTGAAAAGGGCGGATAATGAAAGATGTGGACTTATCTACAGTCATGACCTTAAGAGTAGTCCTGCTCTGCCAGCTCATCCATCTTTTCCTGGATTCTCCATTGTTTGCCCGACACTGCCACAGTATGTGTGTGTGTGTGTGTGTGTGTGTGTGTGTGTGTGTGTGTGTGTGTGTGTGTGTGTGTGTGTCCATCGATCCAGCTAGATTCTACTAATCAAATATTGATCTGCAGATTAAAGAAAAGAGTAGGTGGAGTTACTCTCCATAAATCCACATCAACATCAACATTTCTTTATAGATCTTTCTATTCTTATTTCTATTCTCCAATTGTATCGAAGACAATAAATATCACAGAAAACCTCCCAGCATTTCAGGCCCAGGTTTCATTTATTGGCTTCCGGGTCTTCTCTTTATTGATGTATCTCTGAGTACTTACTCTTATCTAAAGCCTTCTGCAGGGCTGACGACAGCTGTTTTGTCTCATGCCACGGCCCCTTAAAGATATAAAAGACGTGGAGGCAGCGCTGTTGCTGTATTTTGCATCAGCTTTGAAAGGTTTCAGGGTGTGTGGCATTAGAAGTCACTTCACTGAGGCGGTGAGTCATCAGAGCGTGCTGAATGAAATCTGTCTCTGCTTTTCAATCCTGCTCACCGTCATAATACTTGTCAACACTCGGGCATTTAACAAAGGAGCCTGGCCTCTGCCTGACAGCAACACAAAAGTAACTAGTTTGTACTCCGTCCGGACACATTCCTGGCTCTCCAAGCAAATTAAATCTGTCACTCTTTTTGGTATGTGATGCCTCTTTTGAAATACATTGTCCAAGCTGTTTTTGCATTGGATTCTATATTGTAAAGAGAACAAAATGAAGACTTGACCTCAAGGGGGGAAAACGACATGCGATGCAAAGTGATGGCCAGTTATTGTGCTGACACTGATAAATAGTGTGAAGGCTAAAAAGATCATAAATCACATGTGACAGCAGTTTGGAGCGTGGCTAGGAATCATACAAGCTTATCGGCATGATACAACCTGAACATATGCTGTTTATTCTTTTTTTTGTTGCAACATTGATATTGTGACCAACTGAAGCTTTTAGCACTGTCCTGCTGGAGTCTTACATATTTTGTTTTGGATGGAAGGTGATCCTGACATTCTTCGGCTCTCTGAGTTGGTTATGAATCAATTAATGGACCCGATTTGTGGGTTTTTCTGAGTTTAATAAAATAATAACATTGTTACATCTAAACTGTTATGAAGCTTCAGCCGTCTCAGTGGGTATCTTCAATAGTACTGGTCTAATTATTGCGAAATTGCATTGGCTTCATGTTAGCTACTTGTTTTTAAAGTCTGTTCCTTTCCTAAAAGAGTTTTTAGGAGCGTGATTTCCGAAGATCTGCTATTCGTGGTTGGCATATGGTTCTAGGTTCCGTCCTGGTTACGTCTTGTGGACATAACTCATTGGGTTTAGGATCATTTGGGGATAAACCTTCTGAAAGGGTACACATTGGGAGAAGCAAGGTACCTACACAGTCACATTACAACAATTATTAAGTCTTCACAGGTCTGACTAAAAGATCCATTAGGAAGCTGCAGCTGATTCAGAACGCTGAGCACTGCTCGAGTCCTCACTAACACTAAAAGAGTGGATCACATCAGTGCAATTCTGAAGTCTTTACACTGGCTTCCAGTCTGTCAAATAATTGATTATAAAGTACTGCTGCTGGTTTTTAAAGCAGGGAATGGTTTAGGACCAAATTATATTAACGATCTCCTGCAAAACTATGAACCATCCAGGAGCCTCAGGTCCTCTGGGACGGGTCTGCTCTCTGTTCCAAAGAGTAAGAACTAAACATGGAGAAGCAGCATTTAGCTATTATGCCCGGACTATCTGGAACTTCTAAAGCTTTCAAGTTGATGTTAAACTTGTTGATCCCTTTCACAAACAAGAAGTCCCAGGACCCAATTTAAATTGTGAAAATATTGCTCTAACCAGCATGTAAGAATACTGGTAGATGTTAGCACCAAGGTTGGTCTTAGGCAAAGGTTTGAAGGAAAGAAAATGGGGAAACATCATCAGCAGCTTTAAATCTACCTGACTACTTAAATGAAAATACCAATGGTATACGCTTCAGCTGAATATTTAACCCTGGTTTTTTGTGCACTTATGAGCGTGAGGCTGCTTCATGGACGGTATAAAAGTAGGATTACTAACGTCTAAGTAAAACGTACATTTCTATGGTGACTTAGATTAGAGAAGAATTAATGTCGAACTGGATGTGCATGTCGGACTCAAATGTATTTGTCAGGCGCGCTCTGTGAACCAAGGTTATTCTAGCATATCCACGCTTGGCTCGCCTCTGGTAAAGTGGTTGTCATTTTAAGTCAGCATATATTTGTCCATGTTGTTTATGTTTACAAACCTCAGATGGTTGGCAGGTATATTTCTTTCTATGTGCGTAGGGTCTCTTGTGTGGGAGAAGGATCGTCTTTTATCCTTGTTCTTAATGTAGCAACACGATTATCAAGAAGCATTGCGGTGTTCTCACTGTAGCGCTCAGGTTGCTAAAGCAGTCTATCCCCCCACATGTGCTTTAAGATAAAAAGCCCCCACACAAACCTCATTCTGGCTCATGATCCCCTCATCCCCTGTAAAGCTGTGCTCTGGAACAGTGATCAAGATAAATCTGGCAATTTGAATGAAAATGAAAGAGGAGTTATATGAAAACTTCATTCATTAGTCCTGATCTAAGCACTTTGTTGGATGTTGTACTTCTACCCCCGAAGGGAGTTGAGTTAGACTGGATTTATTGATAAAGACATAAAGAATACGATCACATTTTGTGGTGAGACTAACAACTTTTGGACCCCCTATAAATTCCTAGGGGTGACCTTGGTGTAAAACGGATGCCTTCAGTATTGTGATCGGTGCCTTGTAAAGGGCTACTAAATGTTTTACCGCTCTAACCTGCAACTCTCCTTAAAACTGTGTAGTGTGGAAAAACTGCTTCTTCATTCTCAGCTTCTCTGCTTCATGGAATGGGTCTTTGAGCCTCATTGTATTGCGGGGCAATAGACTTCCATGGGTAATTTCACACGCTCGTAAAAATGTTAATCTGCAATGATAATACTGCAAATGGAGTTCAATAATTTGATCTGGCATGGTAAAACATATTTGTCTGCTCAGCCTTGCCTTCTCTCAGTGTGTGTCTGCTCCTGTCTGGCTTTTTCTCTTCTCTTTTTCACATGTGGCACCTAGTATAAATTCAGCTGCAGAGACCACTGTCGTGCATGAAATTACATTCGCTTTGCCTTCCTGGCTGCAGCCACGCTGCACAGTCTTCTAATGGAGGCTTTTAAGCAGGGTACATTTCAGATGGCCAGTTCAGGTCACAAGGGCTTGGGGGTTGACTGCTAGGCGATTCCCCTCCTCCGGGGAGAGCCAGAAGAAACCACTGCTCAGGTGTCATCCAGCTTCCATCATCATTAAGTCGACTCAGGCTGGCAGGTTAGCCAAGGTCCAGACAGATGGAAAAATAAGGTCACGGTTACATCATATGGTGCTAAAAGAAAACTGACAATTGTAGGCTAGTGGGTGTCTACCTTGGTATGGCATTGACTGAGTGAAAGCATTTAGATTGGGATAAATGGAAACAATACTTTGGTATTTTGGTGTGATGTCCTTTTTCTTTGATTATAGTTGTTTGTTTCTGCAACATAGTGACATCACTACGTAATACTGACCAATCACAACAGAGCCAGCCAGCAAACCAATCATAGCACACCGAGCTCTGGTTTTTCAGACAGAGGCTGGAAATAGGTGCTGCAGCACAGACTTGTGTCTCTAGTGAACAAACTCCTCCTATATACATTAGCATTGATGCCTATTCGTCTAAACTAATAGTCATTAAAGTAGCCATGTCTTGGTTGATAGATATGGGAACATTTCACACAATGTGGTGAGTTAACAATGATGATGAGGTGAGTAGCTCTTGTATTGATTTACCGCCACAAGACAGCTTGACAAACTGAGTTACTTGAGAGAATCAGCCTCCAGCGCTAGGTATTGCAGAGCACAGCGGTTTATGTTAATACAGAGAGGCATGAGGAAGCAACACATTATGCTTCCTAATGGTCATCGAATTGGATCACAAGACAAAGCCATTATCAACCCTGTGTGCGTGCGAAGGGATCAGCGAGACATACAAAGTGCTGGAGGGAGGGAGCAGAGGAAGATGTCCACACAGAGCACCCAATTAATATCACATTGTTTCCAGTCGCCAAACAGAACAACCATATTTGTTTGGGTTACATACAAAGGAATAAGCTCAGCCATCTTCCAGATCTGTAAATATAACATATTTTGTACTTCTGCATCTTCAGTGATAATCAGAGATTTATTCTGAGGACATCTCTACCACAGTCAGCTAATTATGTAAATCAGGCAGATTGCTCTATGGTCCATACATGATAAATGAGCATATAAACATACTGTACATTCAGAGCAACCCCTCGAGATGAAACATGAAAGGATGCACCATGGGTGAATTTGATGGGTAAATTAGATCATTGATTCATACTCAGCTGAGGGATGGTTGTAAATCAGTAAATTGTCTCACTGATGTGTAACCAGTCTTATATATTGAATTTAGCCTAAGGTGCTAGTAACAATAATCTCATGGAAGGTTAAAAATCATTTTGCTGCTATGGTTTGTTAGGGGTAACATTTGTTATTAGTTCTGCAGATCTTTTGTTAAAATGGCAATTTGTTTTAAATCAGAAACAGAAATAGGATACACCATTTTGAAAGCCTTGCTACATTATTTAGATACATGACAAAAGGCTCCATTATCAGGCATTAGAGACTGCTGGTATACACCATAGGAATGCTATTCTTAGCTTATTTTCCTTCTTAGATTACAGGAAATGGACATAGACAAACACATGGATGAAAGTGGACATTTCTGTTACGGCCCGTCCACACAGCGACGTTGGAAGCTTCTTCCAACGCTTCTGCCCATTCACTTTGAATGGGGTGACGTCACTTTTCGCCGAACTGCATTGTGGGAAGCAGAGCGGAGCTTTCCTGGCATTTCAGGCTGCAAAAGTTGAGCAATGTTCAACTTTTGAAGCTTCTGAAGCTTTCGGTGGAAGCGTCAGCCAATCAAACCGCTGCTTGTGTGTCAGGGGCGGGAGATTCATGTGATTTGTTGTTGGTCGAGCTTCAGACACGCCCGCCAGCAAGCTTTTTCCAAAGCCGCTGTGTGGACGGGCCGTTAGACAAAAGGTCAGGGGGTCAGCAAAATAATCAAAAGACATCCTGCTGGAACCATTTATCTCTTTTTACTCCATTTCATTGTAGCCATGCCAGTATTTGTTGACAGAACCTGCCGTTCTGAGGCATTGCCACAGAATAATTTTTGAGAACCTTGGCCACAAAGAGTTTGCAGACTTCTCATGTAGCTTTACAAAAAGTCTGAACTGCGGGTGAGACTTCAAGTTTAAGAGTGACTGGTTAGAATTTCTTAGGACTGGCCACATATTGTATGACAGAGTAAGATTGCTTATGACTCACTCAGCTGTCCTTCTTCTTGAGAGGTTTCATTGTGGGTGCTTAATAAAAGCTACTCAGAAATCCCCTGGGTTTGAGCAACAGCATGACTTTGAGACCTGGGCATGTGACATGGCAGCGAGACAAATTACTGGGGGCTTCAAATGGTAAAAATGCAGCCCTATTGTCTCAAGGGAAACCAGGAGAATAGAGAATAGAGAGCAAAGCATTGAAAATGTTATGTCTGATTTGATTAATGAGGAGAAGGACAAAGGACAGACATTATGAGTTTTACCTCCTCCAGCTAAACGCCAGCAGCTTGCAGAAGTGAAGCGGAGCAGCAGGGTTAAAGAGGTGAGAAGTCTCCCATCGTGACAGGAGTGCGGCCATTATCACGCAGCAGCAATGGGTATTAAATTGAGTTATTTCTGCAACGTCCAGCTGCCAGCTGGAGATAAGCGATGTTTGGCTGAACCTGCGGACCTACCAACATCTCTTGGAACCTGTCCTTGCCACGTTCATTTATGTATGCCACTTCAGCACTGCCTCATACTAACGCAATACAAATGTCAAACTGAATTATTGTACTGTGGGGACAATGCACATGATGAGGCAGTGAGCACTCACCAAGAGAATACTGATACAGGAAAAGCATCCAAGCCACCTGGACACATCTTTTTTTGTTGTTCTCAAGATGTAAGTTAATCGTGGATTTTTGCTTACATTGACAAAAGGCATTACATTATGTATATTTACTCAGGCATGTGTAACAGGTCCCAGGTGGGAGGACTGTGTACGTGCTGAAATAGAATAACTACAGAAAATGAAGAAGGCAATCTGTGTGTTAGTGCATCTGGTAAGGGATCTCCCTTCCTCTGAAGCAAATAAAATATACACTTCATGATGTAAAAAAAAAAGTAAAGTACAAATGAAACACTCTCACATTCCATCTTCAGTTAAAACCAGCATTTAAACCACAACATTGATGCATTGCAACATGCAACAGAAACCCAAAGGCTGATATTGCATGGCAGATTAGTTTTTCAAAAATGCCATTAAACAGACAAAGGGAAGGTATTGTATTGTCATTAAACATTTTTGTTTTACAAACAGGAATGTTATTATAGGATTCTTCTAATTAATGGTATTAATGAAATCTGTAATGTTCTTGCAATGACATTTTGAATTGTCATAGCGGATAAACACATGTGTAACTTAAAATGAACAATGGCTCTGTTCTAACAACTATTACAATACATTGCATCAAATATAATGTCTTTAGTTATACCTAGTTTGACTTTTAAAATGGTCTTTTCACTATATACACTGAGCAGGCATTGGTTAAACAGTCCATGTGGTAGCAAAATAGGCGGAACGTTTTTGTAGAAATGTAATCTCGGGACACATTGGATGTCGTCTCTCAACCTCAACTCCATTTACGCGTTTCTGTTGCTACTCTTACTGTTAACAATTAGCTCAGAAAATAAAGTATTGGTTGAGATATCCACTGGCTCTGAATCCGAAAAATACTGGCCAATGTTTCAGAGGCTTGTCACTGCAGGTATGTAACAACCCTTTCAACCCCACTTACCCCGTCAACAAGTTGTTTTGCAGTCTTGTCTTCCTATAATTCCCATCAAGATGTTATTTAACTGTCATTATGCCCCCAAATCCCAGTACCAGTGACCCGTAGCAAGCAATTTAGACTGACTCAACCCTTACAATTTACAGACATGGATCATCTGTAGAGTCACCACATTGAGGTCATGTTAGTGCTCTAGGTCACAGCTGATGCACAGTATTGGCTACTAAGATAGGGAGATACAGAATCATTGATCTATATATTCAACGTATGAAAATCATAATTCCAAATATATCATGATGATTCAATGTATGCCAATAACATATACATAACGTCATCTACGTATCATAGTAACACAGTAAATGTTTTATTTTTATTTTACATTAATCACCCCAGCCTCGGACTCTGACCTCCAAGTGAACAAATACCGCAAGGCTTATATTTCTTTAAGTGCTCTGCTTGTCTTGAGATATAACAGGGTGTTTTTCAGTTGTTCTAAAAGGTGTAATATGTCTTTGAGTAATGTTGCACTTGATTTTTAAACAGCATTTTGTTTAAAGACTACGCTCATTGGATTTTAAAGTTCACTCTTTGTTGTCAGGCTTAGAAGATAGACATAAAAGAAACCGTTTTTTATTTCCATTTCATTAACCACCTTGATGAATGGGCGCTGTGAAACCAGCAACACACAGACTGGGAAGAAGTAAATAAAGTGAATATTTAAAATGATTTGAATGTCACACATTTACTTTTTGTGTTAATTTATATTGATGTTTCACTTCAACAGTGAGGACCAATTGATGTTTTGGTCAAGAGTGACGCTAAGCCTTGATAGGCTTATGTTAAAACAGATGAAGCCAAGTTAAGGTGGAGGATTTGCTTTGGAGCGGGCATAGCTACAAGGTCAACGAGTGAGGCTAGCCCCCTTTGGAACAGGGGGATTAGGAGATGAGACTCTTATGATGCTCAGCTCTATGAGTGCTAAGAGCTTCAGCACTCATGACCCGTGATCAAAAACAGTATATGGCTTAATAAGCTTCTCCAATGAGTTCTACCCCACAGGCCTGTTTCACAATCTTCCTGTGTGTCCGTATAATACACTGACAAGTGTTGTGAAGCACTCTCTTGACCTTGATAAAACAACCAGCTATGATGAGGGCCTCGGGGGAATTTATACATCAGATGTTTGACGAAGGAGCAAAGAAGAAGTCACAGAGAAAGGAAAGAAAAAAAGATACACAAAAGAGAGGAATGTAAGGGAGAAAACACATGTGTTGGAAGAAAGGCTTACGCCTGTATCTTTGAAACAGGCTCTCTGCCCCGCAGAAAATACTAGTTCTGTACGCTGGATGATGGTAAATACCAAATAACTGCCCCTGAGGAATGAACACATTTTAATTTGCTCAAGTGGAACACATTTAGAGGGCAGTATCAGTCTTGTGAAAACACCACAGGCATTGATAATGAAGAATCAACAGGGTGTACCTCTGTCCTTATGCTCAACAACAAGAAACAAAACAGAACAAACAGAAAAGCCTACTGGAACATCTTTTCTCTCTTTAAAAGCTTATTTTCTTTGCAAATGACAATCGCAGAAAAAACAGTGTCCTTGTCATGATATACATCTTGATAGGCTTCCCTGGAAGATGATATGCTTTTTGGCAGCTGATTCTTTTACGAGATTACGCCCAAGAACCTTTTTAAAGTGGGCCACAATGATGCACCTCTATCAGTGAGGTGTGAATGGATGTCAGGAGGCCAGGACTTGGGGATCACTCCTATAGTCGGCTGTGACTAATGTGTAAAAATACCCAGCAGCAAAACTGGATGAGCTGCCAACATCAGATTGTGAGGGTGCATGACAGGCAGATAAATGAATTAGTTGCACTCACATCCTCAGTCTGTTAGTCTACAGAACTTGGCTCATTCTTTTAACCTGGCCATGATATAGAGGGCATCCAGGTGGAAGTAGACAGGTATTACCAAGAAGATGCTACACTGTCTTGAGCAATGTGTTCATACAGTTTGAGTGCAAGGCACAAGGGAGTAGCCAAACAGTAAATTGCTTTTCTCCCCGAAAGCTAAAGGGTAGGAAACAAGGCAGTGCCTGGGAACAACTGACTGATGATACAAGTGGTTACCAGGTTACCAAGTGTATCTTTGTAAACCAGTCAGCCTGTGTGGAAATCTCTGTGAAAGATAAGATAAGATAAGATAAGATGAACCTTTATTAATCCCCGAGAGGAAATTCAGTTGTACAAAGCAGCAACAGGGTAAGCGTGAAAAAAAACAGTACAGCAAAGATTCACACAGATCAATACAATCTAAAATAAATAATAAATAACATAAAATCAAGGAAATAATGATAGTAATAATAAAAGACTATGAAAATAGAAGATGAATAAAAATAAGAGTAAAATAACTGTCAGCATATATACATATTTTGTCATCATCTAAAATCTAAAGTGCGGAATAAGTTAAAGTGACAAGTTAACATGGGTTGTGGAGACAGTGTATATTTATGACCAGTGATTTAATTTGATTTATTTTTCATATTTAACCCCTTGTTGTGCAGCCTGATGGCTACAGGCACAAAGGACTGTCCGAGGCGCTTGGTGCGTTGTGGAGGGATGAGTCTGTGGCTGAACGTGCTCCTCATCTTCACTAGCTCTGCATGGAGTGGGTGGGAGGGGTTCTCTAGAAAGGCGAGCATTGATGGGTCGAATTCAGGTATGCCTCCTGTGTCCTATTTTATTTGGTAGCAGGAAATGAGCAGAATAGTGACAGTTGTTTCTGTCCTCCCGATCCAGTTTGGTGATCATCAACTTGTTTACTAGCGGAAAAAGGCAACACCTTTCCCTTGAAAGGACACAAGGCACTCCAGAAAGCAAGCTGTGGAAGTCTATATAAACAGAATGCTAGAAAGCAGGCAAGCAATCAATGGATCTTAGGCTAGAAAGCCCTCATGTTTTCAAGAGGGGCTGGATTCAAATGAAGCACTCTTCTACAGCGACCAATGACCCTCTCAGGCAAGAGTGGTCAACCGAAGGGAGGGATCCAAGAATGAGGGATTACCTTCAGCTTCTTTGGTGTTGCCCAGTAAGATATGCAAGAAAGTCTTTCGACAGGTGAAATGAGCCCTATGGTGGATAGAGGAAGCCAGTATATGCACACTTCAGGAACTTTTGTCTGTAAAGGCCCTGACACACCAACCCGATTTTGGGAGTCAGAGGCCGTCAGAGGCAGTCGGGCATTCACGGCGCCCTACTCAAGTTGGTGTGTCCCGCACTGTCGTCTCTCTACGGCACATTTTCACACCTCCCGCGGCCGATTCAACATGTTGAATCGGTAAACAGTCGGCCAAAGAAAGTCGGCCAAAGAAATCACTCTGATTGGCTGTTCAGCTTAGCGAATCAGTGCAAGAGAAGCAAAGCAGAAGTGAGGGACCAAAACAAACGATTAAGAAAGCACACACAGATGGCTAATCTTTATCATTTTCATCCCACCCGGACGCAAGAGTTTCTTTTTTATGTTTACATGTTTTCGATAGACGAGAGAGAGTTAAAATGGAACGCAGACGCTATTTGTTGTCTGTTTATATCACACGGTCTGTTCTTCTTCTCTCGGTGTATAGTCTGTCTTCCGGTTGTTGCCTCTTTTGAATGACGAATACACACTACCGCTGCCTGCTGGTAAGAACAGTTATTGCCACTCGTCGACTGAAGTCTTTACGGTGTGTTCGTAGGCGGGCGGCGTAGGCAGGCGGCGTAGCCGACACAGGCGACGTAGCGGACGTAAAAGTCGGGACGCCTTCGGTACGCGTTCTTTGGTCTCAGGTTGGTGTGTAGCGGCCTCACAAGAAAGGAGCACTTGAATTAATTATCTTCATGCAGTGATTTCGGTGAACATTCCTGCATTTGTTTCCTAGCTGGCAAAATTAACCAATAAGTACTAAGGCAGAAAAACTATCTGACATGATTCCCATTAAAAGTATCAGCCTCATTACTTTCTGTTTACCAACAAACGATTAAGAGAGCCATGCATATTTTATAGGGTGAGAATCTTAAGCCAGGAGCGCTGCAAAGGCAGGATACAAATGCAATCACTATTACCCAAAAAAATAACAAGGGTCCTCTGCGGATAGCACAACCTAGACCGAAAATATCTCACATAGAAAGACATTACATTATCATTACCAAGACAGTTGGTAATAAGTCGCCAATACTGTACAATTTACCTCCCGCTCTGACGGTGTACACCCCACTAGGCATTTTAATTTGAAAAAAATATTGCTTCAGAGCTTTAGGGGAAATATTATAATTAAACTGACATTACTCACAATGAATTTGTCACTTTTGAAGATGAACAACACTGTGTGATGTATACGGCATACACAGGAGATATTTGACATTCATGCAGCAAAGCAAGCAACCCAACTCTGAGGCACTGTGAAATAAAAAGTCAGTGGAGAATAAAAGCTTTGTGTTTTCCTCCTGTTTTTTTTATCAATCATGCCCAAATTACCACCAAACTTTCATCCATCACTTTAGGGGGCAGCTGCATAACAACAAATGCTTGTGGCAGAGAAATGAAAGAAACACATAAAAGAATAAACTTCAGAGAGGCAATAAAACAAGAATCCATAAAATATGCTCTTACAAACCCACTATAATAACACCTCCGGACTATTATCACGAAACACAGAGTGAACCAAACAGTTGTATTGCAGTTTTTTAGGTAGCTTCAAGATATAACCAATAATAGATTCTTAGATAATTATACAACTGTTCGCCCGTTGCTTTGATATATACAAGCAGCTGAATCAAGAAGTTATAGATACAATATTTTAATTGGCTTGTCACCAAAATGAGAATAGCTGGTCCACCTTAAAAGTAAGCCGTTATTGTTACTAGTTTTGGGTGTAACTCCTTAATTTAAACAGCAAAAAGTAAGGATGCATGATGTCTTCATTTTTGCAATGAAGCTCATCTTTACATCAGAAGCGCCCTATTTTATATGTACAGCCATCATGTCTTAGTCTTAAGTGGAGATCGATGATACAGTTTTGGCATGGCATGATTACGATGGGCCGAACAGGCAAACACAAAGATGAGTTTAGGAGCTAAGGGAAGGCATTAAGGAGTAGAGGGGGAGACAAATGAACGTTCATGAGGAAAAGAGAAAGACGGTGGGCAGGTGGGGAGACAAAGAAGTACATCTTTAGCTGGTACACCTTTTAAGGTGAGCATCTTAAGTAAGTCCGAGTGAAATTGTTGCTAGCTATGGGCTTACTATTTCACTTCAAGCTACAAAAAGCAAGGATAACACCGGAGGCTTGGGTCTTGAGGCGTATATTTAACCACCGACAACTAAACTGTAGGCACACGCTACAATGCTACGTTCACAGCCATCTAATGAGCCATCTTTTGTATTTGGAAGAACGCTTAAGACAAAATACCCCTAGACAAGGGCAGTGGCCTCAATTTTTTTGCTAACCTGTAAATGCCCATCAACTGTAGTCACCATCTTTCTGCGCTCTGATGCATATTCCATCAGTAGAGACCAAAAGATCCCATCACTACAGCATCTGTATTTTTGACTGGACTGAAAATCATACCGTCTGTCTGGGTATCTAAATACTTTAGTGCAGTGGTTCTCAACTGGTGGGTCGCGACCCAAAAGTGGGTCGCGGACCCGTTTCAAGTGGGTCGCAGATGTGTGAGTGAAGAAAAAAAAAATGTAGAACAAAAAAATATATTTTTTTTTTTTTGGGGGGAAAAAAGTCAAACTTTTATTTTTGAAGGCCCGATTTTCTAATGCTGTGCATGCAGTAGGCGTTGGACTGGAAGTACCGGAGACCATAAACGGTTTTGAAAACTTCTGTCACGTAGTGATCATCTTCTCAATAAAACATCTTTGCTGATGTTTTTTCGAGTCTTCTGGCCTTTGATCAGAATCAAGAGTGTTGCCGGAAGTCCCCACGGAGAATAACTTTGCGGTAGAACTATTCTTTATACATCCATGGGTACAACTTCAGATAAAAATGAACACATAATGAAATATGACCCCCAGTTTGATGATTGACAGGTCACAGAACAATGGGGGCTATCTACCCTTACCCACAATTTCAAGTAATTCACACAGACTATCTTCTCTTTGCTCTTCTCTCTGAGTGGAGCAGCAACCTGTCAGAACAAAGTGAAAAACAAACAATGGCATAAAATATTATTAATATGTCGGGTAGTAATAGATTTATTTATTTTCTTCTCAGAGTGTACCAGAATGGGTAGTTTATATGTTAGTATTTCAAAAAATATCCTGGGGGAGAATCCCCCCAGACCCCCCTTCTGGGGTTGGGTTTTCAGCATGTGTGTCTTTTTATGTTATGCAGTTCAGCTTTGATTCCATCATCTCATTAAACCTTATTTAAAAGCATACTTTAGTTCTGTGAAGGGATATAAGGGATATATGCACTGTACTTCACTTTAATTAATAATGTATGCTGAAAAGAGTATATTTCACTGTACGATTTTTTGTTGAATAGATTTGAGTGGTTCAAAATTTCGGGTCGCGATCTATTGACTAAGGAAAAAGTGGGTCCCGAGGCCTGACCAGTTGAGAACCACTGCTTTAGTGTTCATCCAAACGAGGGGTGCCCAATACGTCGATCGCAAAGGTAGTGTGGATAGATCGCATGGCATTGAAAAAAAAGAAAAAAGATATATATTTAAGTTAGCCATCCTTACTATGGCATTTGCCACTTGATTGACGTACAGGTAAGCCAGTCTGAGATCTCATCTTTTCTAACACGCAGTTCACCACGCATGGGCTGCAAATCACCGACGAGATTACCTAGTTCACCTAGTACTGAGTTGTATTGTGCCATACTGGTTCATGCAGTTATGAGGGGGCCTCACCTCCTCATCCGATGCGAAAATGCAGCGCACTATTAAGCGCTTATGCAGCGCAATTAGTGTAGTTTATCCGCCGTTTAGTCCACTAGCACCCCCTCCAGCTCGCGACACAGATTGGGCAGGCCCTGTTGGTGCTCGGTCATTTTACCATTTTAAAATAGCTCCCAAGCTGAAAAAGTGTGGGCATCCCTGACAAACCATACATGTAGCGGTGGCACCAACCCCCAAGAGAAAAGGTGATGAAACATCCCCCCAGAGCTGCAGTTCTCTTAAAGAGAACTGCAGTTTCCATAGGAACAGATCTAAAATAAATTAGATATAACGAGCCGAATGATGCTTGATGAGCCATCATTCAGGAATGGCCCTCGAAATTCCAACAAGACGCGCCAAATCCTCTCGAAGGCTCCCTCTTTCTCATTTCCTTCTCTTGAATTGCTTGTGTTTCCTCCTGCATCTCTCTATTCTCCTCTTCCCCAGATGCTGGTTTAAAGTAGACTTTTTGCAATGAAACTCATCTTTACAACATAAGGGCCCTATTTATCTTCTGATCAGCCTGCATGTCTGAAGTGAAGATCGATGATACAGTCTCGCCTTCTGAGAAGTAGAATGGAATAATTAGGACGGGCCGAAGAAGCAGACACAAAGATGAGTTTAGGGGAGCTTAGGAAATAAGGGAAGGCGTAGGGGAGAACATTAAAGAGATGAAGGGAAGGTGAGGACACAGACTAATTGAACATTCAGGGGGAAAAGAGAAAGACGGTGGGCAGACCGGGAGACGAAGAGATGGAGGAGGGAAATGTTTTGATCGGTTTTCATCATTTGGACTACCTATGTTGCAAATGTATTATCTTTTCAATTTACACACGGCATCTATTGCACGTCTGTCCGCCCTGGGAGAGGGATCCCTCCTCTGTTGCTCTCCCTGAGGTTTCTCCCATTTTTCCCTTTAAACTGTGGGTTTTCTTCGGAAGTTTTTCCTTGTACGATGTGAGGGTCTAAGGACAGAGGGTGTCGTATTGTCATACTGATATTTTGTACAAACTGTGAAGTCCACTGAGACAAATGTAACATTTGTGATATTGGGCTATATAAATAAACATTGATTGATTGATTGATTGATTGATCGGTGACCCTGCCTGGAGGCTCTAGTCCACGTACCATTAAGGCTAATTTGCATAATGTTCCTCCTGGCCTCATTAAAGATGAGCAGAGGTGCTAGCAACATTCTGCCAGTTAATACATGTGATGGCATCTCCTCCTCTTTCCCTCACCCCCTCCCTCCCCTTATTCCATCATCACGCTTCATATTCGCTCCTCAGCCCTCCCACCCTCCGCTCCGACCTTCGCTCACTCTGCGTATCAAAAACGCATAAGAGAGATAAAGGAAACATCTGACAGTCTGCAACCCGGTCCACCTCTCATCCATCATACATAAATGCTCCTCACCCCCTCCATCTCCGAGCCTCCACCCCCCCACTCATTTGTTGGTATATGTTCTGCCTCTCTTCCTCTCCCCTCTGGCGTATATCTGCTTGCTCTGAGCTAAGGCATGACTGCACGTCAGCAGCAGTTCAGCAAAGTACACATCTTTCAAGCAGGAAATGAATGGATTTACCTTGCTCTCCACCTCTCCTTAGAATCAACAGAGAATGACAGCAGCTTTGTCGCCAGTGTAAAATGCAACTGAATGAATAGCATGCGGATACATTAAGGTTTTTTCCTGTAAAAATGAATTTTAGACACCAGATGTGAGCACCAAGCCATACAAATCAATGGTCCCCAGGAGGAGGAATTCAAAGTCACATCAAATACCATCAATCACACCCCCTTCCTTTATTTGCTTTAGTCTCTTGACTTAGAGAATAATACCTGCTGTGGCAATCAATATATTTCTTCACAACTAATGTCACTCCCTGTTCTGCTCTTACCCACACTCCTCCTCACTTGTTGAAAGGCTAGATAGCACAGCAGCGTTTCTTTCTTATGTTCTGTTCACACACTCCATTTGTTTTTACATTTTTGTATCATTCTTCATCTCTGGTCCCTTTTTGCTTCCCCCTCTCTTCTTGTTCTTTCTGCCTCCCTCTATGTCTCTGACAGCTGTTGTTGCTCTGCTGTATGTAGCCTACGCCTTGTCTCGGCATGAATTCATTTAGCTGCCATTGGATGCCTCTCCACAGCCCCTGCCCAGAGCTCATCTAAAGGAGGGAACCCATTAAACGGCATAATTCATAACACAGAAAGCAGCTGTACAGATGGAGGAGTAATGTGCTTTAATGCTGTCAACTGTGAGTAGACAAATAGCTGGTCATTAACATCCATATCAATGCAAGGGGAAAAAGTAGATGCTCCAGTCTTTTAATTTACATAGGATATGTTACAGTAAGCGCCGCGTTTTTGACATCAAAATATTCCCTGTAAAAAACGACACATTCTGTGGGATTTATGCTGCAATGTAGGGTCTTATTTTGCTCCCACTGCCTACGTATGCAAATTCTACTCAACTTTTAAACCTTTTATCCAACTTCCCTGGATTCTCTGGCTCTCATGCTTTCCATCAGCATATTTCAGGAGTCACCTATCCAGCTTTGTGTGCCATATGTTCTGAAATCTGCATGGCTGTTTTTAGAATCAATCCCGCTTTCTCCTCCACCATTTTCTCTCCATTTCCCATGCTTTTTTTCCTTCCTTACAACATAATACTGGACAGACTGGAAAACTGGTCAGTCCTTTTTATGGCATAGTGATGAACCAGTTTGAAGCCAAATTAGATAACAGGAACTACTTTTATTTTATTTAACATTACATTTAAAAACATAAAAATATGAACTCTGTAATTTCGCAATGGAGGGTATACGTTTTACATAGTGGGGTTCCTCAAGGCTCTGTCCTCAGGCCTCTTCTGTTTAACATCTACATGCTCCCATTATAAAAAAATAAAAAAATATTGTTATTCAAACGTGGGTACCATATAATGTACATACACATAGTGACTGTGAAAAATGTGTCATGTGTCAACATGTTAGTGTCCACTCTTAGCACTCTCTATGTGTCTATCTTCATTGGGCTACTATAACATTGTCTTCACAGATTGTTTACAAAAATGTTGATCAGATGGCTGCAGCTGATTCAGAATGCTATTTCAAATAGTCCTCAAGACCTGAAATGTAATCACAGGTCTTGAAGCATATTTGAAATAACATTCTTTTCAGATAAATTGGATCAAAATACTACTCTTTACACGTATAAAGCACCAAAGCATGTTACAGCATAGAGTCAAAATGTAACTTTGAGAAGCCTTCAGTTTTTAAGCACCAGAAGTCCGTAACTAACACAACACTCAATAGGGTCCGCTCCAACCCATAGTCCTTTAAAATTAAGACTTTTCTGTTGGCCACTACAGTTTATTAAAATACATTTCGGACAATTTAAGTCTTGCACTATACCTTTATAGCTTTTCCTAATGCCTTTTTATGTCTCAAGTAAAGCACTTGGAATAGCCTTGTTGCTGAAAGGCTCTGAACAAATAAACTTGCCTAGCATTGCCTTTGTCCTTGCTCTGCCGTATTGGTGGTGCGAGCATTAATAGTATGGTCACTTCCTCTCCAAGCCAAGTCATCAGATAATGTGTCTTCATATCCTCTCTCTCATACAGGTCCACTCATACATATTAATTGGAAATAAAATTGGAGAAGCTCCTCCATCCCCCCGTCACTGTTGCGGTGGTATTAATGGAAAGCCATTAACCTGTTAACGACTATACTTTAATGTTCAATTAAGTTACATTATATATGCATTTATTCTATTTGAGTCGCAGAGTTTAAACATCACAGCAAAGCACAAAAAGAGAGGCCTCAAACATGCAGAAAATGCAGATAATGTTAATGGTACATTTTTCTCTTGGGTGTGTATACGCAGCAGTGTGTGATGCATTAGTGTAGTGCTTCCCAAAGCCAAACACTACATTTTTCCATCCTGCAGGCTGAAAGTAAATGAAGCCATTCTCAGATGAGATTTGTCCCTAGCTGCTGTTGTCATCGCTTCAAACTGCTGGGTCATTACTGCACCACAAGCAGCTTGGCTTAATGTATTTTGACTTAACACTAATGACTGACTGCATCTGTCCCTGCGGGGTCGAGAGCGGCCGAGAGCACTATGAAAAGTCTCTCTAACTCTTATTTGCAACAATTAAGGCGGAAATTCTCTTCTTATCCGTTTTGTTAAAGTATTTTCAGAAGGATGTTGGGGTTTCATATGAGCGTTACAAAGAAAAGAGAGACACAGAGATAGGAGTCTCCTCGCTTTTCTTCCTTTCTTCCCTGCACCTCCCTTCCTCTTTCACCCCACTTTTTGCCCACTATATGCACTGTGTTGGATAACCCATGCATATTTAACATAGCAGCATCTTCAAAGCTATGAACTTATTCATTAGCATTTAGAGTGCTAATGAAAGCATGCAGAGTGCTAGCACCCTTGCTGTTTCCTTACACCTCCTCTTTACTCCTCTCATCCAACCACTTGCTTCACATCACACTTTTTTTACAGCATCGCTACCCCCAACCAGTCTGAGCCCCACCTGCCTCCCCTTTTTAGTGTATTCGGCCCAGGATTTATTTAGAAAAGGAGACCTAAAACAGATGAATGTATTGGAGACCTATCAGTTCTTTTTTTCTTCTCTTCATTGACAACCACTTTCAACCAAAGGGTGCTCTATCAATATGTCACCCTTCTCTTTCTTTATTAAATGATTTTTTCTCTCATCTTATGATAGCCTGACTTGAGGGAGGGGGTTTCATAGAGTTCCCAAGGGTCATGAAGGTGTGTTGTTCAATCCTTCACATGACCTTATTTTCTGTTTCTCGCTGAAATCACTCCCTCTTAACTTCAAGCTACACACTCACAGAATAGACAGGAAGCAGATAGATGTCCGGCTAATTGGACGGAAAACATTGTCCCCCTCTCCCATTCAGGTAATGAAGGAAGCGAAAAGAGGGCTCCTTTTTCTCACATTGGCCTTTTCCTAGCCTATGGCCTCCGTTTTGGTCCATCCCCTTATACAGTCTCTCCTGTGATGCCCGTTTCTGAAGAGGAAAGATTTTGATGCCGAGGCTATATGCACTCAACAGGGTTCGGATCCACCTTGGTCACAGATGTATCGCTCTCCCACACAAATATACAAGAGCCCATGCAGGTACCCTGATTGACAGAGAGCAAGAGAGAGAAAGAGAAGCAATAAGGGAGGAGGAGGAGGAGGAGGAGGAGGAGGAGGAGGAGGAGGAGGAGGAGGAGGAGGAGGAGGAGGAGGAGGAGGGAGAAAAGACAGACGATGGAGATAGTGGGTGTTTTGGAGAAAAGAGGGGTCTGGAATGAGAGAGTTAATCTGCAGAGGAACAGATTGGCTTCCTATCCTTCCATCCCTGTCCTTCAAAGCAAAGCACAAATTCAGCACTCTGAGACACACATGCTGTCTCGCTACACACACATGCACACACACAATACTAAAAAAGTCCACCCCACACTCAAGCAGGCAGTGCATACCGTGCACATGCAAAACTTACACGGAGACTAATAGCAAATGAAGGTAATCCAATTCCATCACACGCATGAACAGGTATGGTTGTATAGGCTGCAAGCTGCTCTACTTCATTCAATGGCCCATTGCTGTTCTCAATATTTGCCACTAAGACACTTGGGGTGACCAGGGAATGGGGTTGGCGACTTGAAAGATATGGGTCAATAAAACACAAGGGACATTTTAGTTCAATAGGAAATTGATTTCCCGGCAGCCAGAATGTGCTTTGACCTTCACAAACCTTCACAGACCCTTTTCCCGTGACTTTATGGGGAATGGACAACATTTCGTCCCTTGTTGGTTCCACAAAAATTCCCACTGCTGCAGCCATGACTTCTCAGCATTTCACAGTACATTAGTCAATAATCTGGACTCATCACCAAATGGAAGAGCTCAGTTGGTTTCACTGTAGTGAAAACTATGGGAATGTGTGTGAGTCCCATAGACACGTTTTTTTAAGCAACTTGTTTTTAATGTACAGTATCTGCATTCAATACTAACTTCATTGTAAGTGGTCAGCCATTCCTTCACTAGATTTGAATGAACTTCACAGGAAACAATGTTGCATTTGCAAGTTTCTGCAAATGCAAAGTAAATATTTCTGCTGCTTCAGATTAAAATTGCTCCCTCGGGATCGATTTATAGTGATGCAGCAAGAGGAAAGTATTTTTTAATTATGTGATTATATCTCATTATACGAAGGCAATCTTCAAAATGCTTACATAAAAAAAGTTATTTTCTGCATTTTCACATCAATGGATTTTTGTTTGCAACGGAACAATGTAAAAAGGAGGAGAAAACATTATTTTTGAGAAAGTACTTTATCAAATCGACATTGAATGTTTGGCTTCAATATAAACTGTTTTTGTTGTGTTTCTGATAAAGTTATTGTTCAAGGAGTGTTTTCTATAGTATGGCAATTACCACACATCCTCACTCCCAGGTCGGCCTATGTTGACGTTATGTCAAGTCCCCTGTGTCGGCTTTTTCCAACGCAAGGGGGGGGGCGGCCGTGACGGCTTTTTCCAACGCAAGGGGGGGCCCTTACAGTACATTTCCAACTTTCCAGGATGTCCATAGGCTTCTATATAGCTCCCTAAACGTATGTTGTAGACGACTTGAGATCGCGAGCGAATGCTACCCGTAGATCCATTCTCACAGCGTTTATCAACCTTTTTCTTACTCAATATCAAGCCACACTTATTGTTTTTACTTCTTTATTTTAATTGAATAATGTAGGACTTTTGTTGCCATCAGTTATGGGGAGAGTAGGGGCTCAGAATACTGAAATCTGTATTGTTTAATCGTTTTTTCCTTCTAATTTTGTATTCTTTTCTATACCATTACATTACATTGCATTTAGCTGACGCATTTATCCAAAGCGACTTACAATAAGTACATTCGAACAGGAAGATACAACCTTGAAGAAAACAGAATCATATAAGTACATCAGGTTTTATAGAGCCAAACATTTCAAGTGCTACTCAACTGGCTATTGATAAGCCAGTACTTTATTAGTATATAAGTGCTTTGTTAGTGATTCTATCGCTCGAAGTGGAGTCGAAAGAGATGAGTTTTCAGTCTGCGTCGGAAGATGTGCAAGTTATCTGCTGTCCTGATTTCAATGGGGAGCTCATTCCACCATTTTGGAGCCAGGATAGCAAACCCACCAGGGTGGGATTTTCACGGCGGCCACGACGGCCATGGCCGTCGTAGCCCCTCGGTCTGGCCGTTATGCCCCACAAATTTGCGAAACACACAATAGCCAGCATGTGTAGTTCTGGGGACGGGGTGGGGGAGGGGGGGGACGGGGTGGAAGGGGGAATGCTGTTTTGAGTGTTGCTGTAAAGAGTTCTGCCATAATCGAAGCAGAGAGATGTGTGCAACAGAAGAAGACAAGCATGAGGTTTGACTAGGAGTCATGTTCCGGTGAATGATGAAGTGTTTTTTGTCCTGCTTACTCGAGATGTTTGTTGTGAATGGGCACTTGTTGGTGAGACTTCATACTTGCACCTTTTATTGACTTTCGCTCTTTCTCCTTTTGTCTCTTATTCAATCACCTTTCCATCATTTTCTTTCTCTCCCGCTTTCCTGTACTTCCACTGCAGGTATCGAGTCAGTCTGACTGCATCAGGCACCGATTGAGATCATTAGAGCTGTTGATTTAATGAGCTCATAGCACCCAGTGCAGCTGTGGCAGTAAAGGTTTGGGCTGCCGACAACACACACACACACACACACACACACACACACACACACACACACACACACACACACACACACACACACACACACACACACACACACACACACACACACACACACACAAGCGGACATCTAAATTGATTGGACCAGCGCTGATTTCCCTAGGCAAATATGCCATGCGTGGTTGCTTTCATGGGAAGAAGCTGTCAACTCCATCCCCTGCAATGTATACGGCAACACATGAGCCGTGATATTGAACCCTATGTGTGTGTGAGTGAGTGTAACGGGGAGAGAGGAATAAAGGGGCAGAGAGTTTTTTCAAACTAGCCTCACAGGTTTCGGAGAGATTTCATGATTAGAAAATGTAATTACTTTGCAACCAATTTCTTTTTTCTTAATGAAGTTTTCCTCTGCTGGGTGTACACTCCTCTCTCAGGCCACTGTATAATAATTAGTCCACTGTCTAAAATGTTGAAGTCAACAATTTCAGTGAACTTTTACCAAAAATACTACCCCCATATTCAGCTTAAACTTTTAATTTGAAGGGATTTTAATGAAAGTGATTTACCGAGGGACAATGGTCAGTAAGATTGACAGCTCAAGGTTCTGTTAATCATTTATTTCCCTTTACCGTTTGTTAGCTTGTCTGATCTCATCTGGGCTGACCCTGTTAGCCGTGCAGAACGTTAATTTGCTTTAATTGATCCTAAACGCTTGTTAGCAAAGGCAGAACATTAATACAGATACGACAGGCTTGATATTCAAAAGGATGAGTTGTGTGAGGCAGTTGGTAACATATCAATTATCAGTTGTTGCTAAAACATTTTTACTAGAAATGTTCCGCTTCTATGAAGGAATGTCAAATAAAATATACTAAATAAAAAAAATACTAATTGTTATGTTCCTTGTAATAGCAGATGGTGTAGAGACTAAAAGGTTTTATGTAAATAAGAAGACGTGTTTATCCTCTTCAGTAAAGCAATTAGGAATACACACTGCTCATTTCTTTATCGTAATTAAACCAAGGTGTCATAATTAATGACCACAGAATAAACAGTAAATGCTTTAAACTGCTACACAAAGAACTTCCTGTCGTACAAAGTCGGATATAAAGCAGGTGTGGGTTCACAAGGTCACTCGGACACAGTAGAGAATGCAGTCTCTAGTGAATGGGTTGTGAAGTGCAGGCACATTGATGTTTCACAGGTTTCGAATAGGTCTTCCTCACAGAGGACATTTTGACATGTCACGGTAGCAAAATAACACGTGTTAATAATACGTGAGCTGTTTTGGGGTCCTATTGTGCATGCATTTCCACTGTCATGGCTCACTGGGACAGAATAAAGACAGTATCCATGTTTTAAGTAATGCCTGGGCCTTTACTAATATGACAAGTTAAAATGTATGTGGAAAATGTCATTGATGCAGTTGCATAAGGGCTTATTTAATGTGTCTCAGTTTAATGTGTATGTCTCTGTATGACATAAGCAAATTAGCTAACCAGTGAGAACAATAACTTACAGATTTTTATTTTACAACTGTAGTTAATGATATTATTTCTCAAATGAGCTAAAGAAATATAGATGTAATGCTTATTTAAAAAAACAAAACAAGAACCATGAAAGCAGTTATTTCATTAAAAATGCTTACAAGTATGCATTCATAATGTATCACTTTGACCTGGCAGTCATTGCACCCCTGACATATTAACTACAGAAATGTATATTGTGGCATTGTTACGTAAATTAGCTGCATTAACCTTGTATTAACAATAGCCAACACCAATAGCACATGATCTTGTGATCATATGTCTTCATATGATTCCTTAAATTTATAAAATGGCCCGTTAACAAAAAGTTACAAATCAGTAATCTTTAGAAAAAACGGTTTTATCAATACAAGTTTTCTATAGTTAGATTTATTTATTACACAATATGTTATTTATTCATGACTTCTCATAATGATAAACATCAGCGCAGTGAGCCTTAGTAACAGTAACGTATTAGGTTTGAACTGACAGGAGACAGATACTTTGGTTTTAACATTGAGACACTGAATTACCACTTCCTCAGTGACTTCCTATAAATTAGGAAGTGAGCAGTTAAAACACTTTTTAAGGATTCTACCACTGTTTGATGAATTCTCAATCCTGTCACACAAAACAATCTATTTCGAAAGTTGGCTGATTTATCTTTTAATTCCCTTTCATGCATTGTTAGGCAACACTAGCTATGCATTTCCTCTCTGTCATCCTTCTCTTGTATGTGTGCAGCTAGACAATGGATACAAAAGCCCCCTGAATGTGGTCGTATTGTACAACTCTGTGTCCTCTATGAGTTCACAGGTATTCACAATATTTCCATTTCCCTAGAGGGAATTAATCAGGCCATTATAATTTGTTCCCAGAAATGTGTCATGTCTGTGTGCGCCGATGCTCGATGTTCTGGAACTGCTGCACAAGTATCGACTCCATCAATCAGTATTACCACGGTAACGTTGTGAGAGCTCCACTTCCCCCGCGGCCAGTGGAGGGGAAAGGCAAGGTAGGATATGAGGGAGAGGGAGACAGAGATAGAAAAAGAGAGAGAGAGCACCTGAATGGCAACAAAAAGGATGAAGGAAGCATGTTAATTCACCACACCACTAATGTTTTATGTTCGTACAATGCATGTTGGATAATTGGAATTATCTGATTGAGTAAGTTCACCCTGCGTTAACAGCCTGCTTGGGTGTACGCAGCTAAATGATAGAAATATTAAACGTGACCAACTACAATGCTTTAACAGAATCTGGTAACTGCCAATGGTTGTTTCCATGGTGTAGTTCACTGACAACCATACAATAGCCTTTTTGAGGCTTTCCTCATACCAGGGGCGGTTCTGGGGGGGGGGCCCTAACACTGACTTTGGCCCTGAAAATGAAAAGTTTATGATTAAACGATTTCTTGGCTGACGGAATAGGCGGAACTAAAGTTATTTGTCATTTTAGTCGGACCCATTAGAGTGTAAAAACAGTAACTATAAGTACGCTGACAAAACCCAATTAATGCTGTCCTTTCCCCGCTCAGAGACCCAGGTCGTCCCACGCATCTCTGCTTGTCTAGCTGACATCTCTCAGTGGATGTCTGCTCATCACCTCAAGCTCAACCTTGACAAGACTGAACTGCTTTTCCTTCCGGGAAAAGATTGTCCCACTCTTGACCTAACGATCAACATCGGCACCTCTTATACTAATAAAGGACTGGCTTATCTATAGCCAGTTGAGTAGCACTTGAAATGTTTTGGCTCTATGAAACCTGATGTAGTTATATGATTCTTCAAGGTTGTATCTTCCTGGTCGAATGTACTTATTGTATGTCGCTTTGGATAAAAGCGTCAGCTAAATGTAATGTAATGTATATGAAATAAATATGTGTATCAACAACTGTATTGCATTGTTTTCTTATGCACAATTACTTCATACTGTCTTTGTCTTTTTCGTCCTGCATTTATTGTGCCCCTCTTAGAAACTAACTGGCCCCAGCCTGGCCCCCCCAGTCAAATTGGTCTAGAACCGCCACTGCCTAATACACATTTATTTCAATATAGTTTCAATATAAAAACTAGAAGGGAAATCAAACACACTCTCCATTTTCCTTTGATTTATTTACAATTATTTCTACCCTTTATTAAAGATGTATGTCTGATGATGATTGAGGAGATTCAAAGCAGGGCGAAGTGTTTCCTTATAGGACTAAGAATACCTTCTGTTCTTCTTCTAAATACAATGTCAAATCTAATAAATCGTTATCATCATTTTAAAATGCTCAATTTTCAACTATTTTTAAAAGGCACTCCTCTTCTCTGCCAGACCTGCTAAACCAATTATTTGGGAAAAGAATTAGACCACATGTCAATACCTCATCCCAATTAAGGTGGAGTAGGAATCAGACATGCACCGAGTCCGGAATGCAGTGCTTCCTATTGATTCTCCACTAATGCCAGGCATTTGTCTGAGGCTGGTGTACTTCCACTGTCTGTCACTCCGTCAACAAGTGCTGTAATCAAGTGTGCAGATAGAGCCAGAAACAAGCCACGAACATCACAAACAATTATTTTTTTCTGTGTGTGACATGAAAATTGATCACTTCTGCACAAGAAAGATTGCATGGAAGGAGATGGGAGGACCATTTTCATATCCAGCAATTTTCTTTGTCGCTGAAGAATAGGACATAAGCATGCCCAATTGGTCTGGTGTGGTGTTTCACAAAGGCTAATGGACTGAACAATTCTTACTTTCTCTAAATAGTTTTAAGAGGACAGACTAGCCAAACAGAAAATAGAATTATTTTCAATTACCCAAAAAATATGATTACACTTGTCTAACTTGTCTAGTCTAGCTGTAACTACTATTAACGACACAGAGGCCATATCCTTTTATTTATTTAAAAGGCTAACACCAATATAAAACCTATCTGCTTTTAACTTTACTTCTTGATTTGTAACTATTAAACTAATATATAACTATTTTCAGGAAAAAAAAACACAGGAAATGCTAAAATATTAAATCCGGCTGACTTGCAAAATTAATATAAACATAGTGTTACACTTTTTTAAAGTAATTAACTATTGAAATACATTTTCTTTCTTATATACAATGAATCCAACTTTGTGTTGCCACTAGGCGGCCGAACAATATCATAATAAACTGACAATACAAAACAAACTCCACAAAGCTACCTTACATGTATGAGTTTGATGCAGCTAATTTCCCATCTAGCAGACAATGAGCAACATTTGAAGTACCATTTGTATAAAAAATCTATAAGCCTAATATTTATTGACCGTTTAGATATTTCTTGGTCTCAGTCATTGTTTGAAATATCTGGCTATTTTTGTGGATTTGTGCACCTATGTGTTCAAGGACTTGAACCATAGGGTTGCCGGTTCAAGTCCCCAAACAGACCTAATTATGGAGTGTGGACTGCTACTTTATTTTTTATTGCTTCTTGGTGAATATGTAAATATGATGTCCTCTATTGTTTGTTTTTATGTTTCATGTGGAACTAATTGATGCAGGTCTCCCTTGTAAAAGAGATCCATGATCTCAAGGGACCTATCTGTCTAAATAAAGGTTTGAAATGAAATGAAAATTCAGGTATAACCCTCCCTGTCACTCCCACTGTTCCTCCTTCAGAGGGGAGCTCCATGCATGCTGGAGAGACACCAGGGCCCTCTCCCACTCTGCTGCCATGCAGGATCCGGCGAGGGTGGGCCTGGGTCGCTTGCCATCCATTGAGCCTGCCATCGCCTCCCCGAATTCTGGCTCCTGATGCCCTCGGTCTCAGTGCAGGGTCACAGACGAGCTGCTCTGTAAGGCCTACGACACAGCGGCACGCACAGGTCGTAACGGGAACTCCCTCTCCCATCTGATGCTGGCTGTCTCTACCTCTCTGCAGCAGGCTCCGGCTGAGCCTCTTTGCTGGGTCTCAGTGATGCATCACTGTAACGGCCCGTCCACACGGCGCCACACACACACACACACACACACACACACACACACACACACACACACACACACACACACACACACACACACACACACACACACACACACACACACACACACACACACACACACACACACACACACACACACACACACACACACTTCTCCCTGGACACTGTGCAATAGCTGCCCTGCTCCTAGTACTATGGGTTATTGCTGAGCTATCTAAGGCAGGTTGACAATACCCTGCTTTTCCACAGTTTGACATATTTTGTTTCTTTGTCACCTCGGAAACAACATGGTTTTTGTAGTTTTGCCTCCAGCAGAATCACGTACACAAGTACTTGACAACCTAGTGGCTCAAATATAGGAGTAACACACTGGGGAGCTTTACTATTTCTTCTTTCTCCTCACTCAAACTGGAGTGGAACCAACAGATATTGACCTCATTATACTCTTAACATTGACTTCTATTAAAAACCCACAGACAGAAACATCACGTTATGACCTATGACTATGACATATTTAAGAATAGAAAGTGAGGGAAAAGCATATTTCCTTCTTTCTGTTATATGGCGTCCGTCTGATGATTAGGATATTTTAAAACTCAAACAACAAGCTTTGTGATTGTTATTCCTCCTCTAAGCACCATAGACTACTTAGCCATTGTTACTAAAGCTATTCTGAGACCCATTTGCATTAATCAGGAGTTTAAAAAAGATTGCATGGCACTCATTACACATGGGGCACTGCAGGCAAACACTCACAAAGCACTCACAAACACTGAATACTCTATGATATAAGCTGGTAAAATATGCAAAAATCGAACGCGATCTTGCACACAGAGAATGCAAATCCAAAAAGATGGTTAAAAACTGAAGTGTTGTAATGAAAGCCTGACCAACCATTTATTTTTTAGCTAACCCTTATCATTTTCAACAAAGCTGAGGAACATTTACCATTCTGCGTGCATTTAGACATCCATCATTCATGGGTTGTATAACCTTTTACTTCCTACAGTTCTATAAGTGTGTTGAGTGCTTCAGCCAGAGTTGTCTTTTTGTCTCAGAAATGTTTCTGCTTAATTGGAATCACCGGAAATGTAATTTACCATAAGCTCGTAATCTTCAACAATTAATTTTAAGTCAGAAATGTGTTACAGGCTCCCTTCATGTGGTGGAATCAATAAGTAGGGAAAGAGATTTTCACTAAAGAAATAACCTTACCTTGGTCTAATAAATGAGCTTAACCCTAATCCATTATTGTGTCAATTGCAGCATTTACCACTTAGTTTCTAAACAAGCACTTGGACAACACTCCGTGTGGTTTGCAATGAATCTTCTGTAAATATCACCAGTGCTGATTAATTCCTTAGTGTGTACAAAAGCATGGGGGCTTGTACCTTTTCTTCAGGAAATAATTGGCTGTAGCTGTCTGTAAATACATGGTTTAAATCATAACACTCCTTATCAGCTGTTTGCCAGTCCTGCACTGTGTGAGAGGAAGGGGGAGCATGCAAAGCTAAAGCCTTTTTTCACATTGAAAATTATAAATTTCATAACAAACCTAGACACTTTAAAGAGTAAATCCTGGTAATAATTTATTCGCCCATTATCTAGAGTGCACACCCGTTCTAAAACTCAAAAAATGTTGCTTGAGATACAAATGGCCATTAGCTTCCAGCTCCCAGGGATATCAAAGCGCTGTAATCCTCGGTGGAAATGTGTCCATCTGTTAATTGTTTTTATTTTACTATCCTGTTACTGGATAAGCAAAGGCAACCCGTAATCATCTAATCAGTCTCTGAACCAGGATAAAACAATAGGAATTGGAAGCAAAAGCTGATTTTTTAACACAGGAAAATTATATTAGTTTTTTTCTTTAGTACTCACTCATCTGATCTAATGTCGACTACAATAAATATGTATTAGTGCTCTCAATCCCCACAGCTTTTGGCAAGTCCATTTGGATATAATAAGGATGTAAATAATTGTGCAAACAGTAAGCCTCCCTTGATGCTGGAATTGCCATACTGGACATGTTTTTCAAAATGAAGCAGACGGACATGTGTTTTATTGAATATAAATCACCTCACTTCTGAGATTAGAGCTGGTTCTTTTTGCATATCGATAACATTGAGGTTCACAGTTTGCTATTTTTGATTTTTCAGTCATATCAAATGGCTTTCATCATCGGTTTGAGATGACCCCCTTGTCAGTCGTGGAATTGCCCATGTTCAAATGTCCTTTTTGTCATGCATATATACTTATAAAGGTTTGAAAGTGTGTCTATGACCTTGGGAAGTTTTGGTATTTCGATTGGAAAATGAATTGGTTTCAGATCATAAGGAAATGTTGGAATTAACAAATTTGCACCGCTGCTGTGTCCAATGGTTGGTTATCATTTATTTTAGCCACATGGTTTAAACTGGTTTTCACTATACATGCAGACATTTAAAAAAACGTTAATTTACCTCCATACGTTCCCTGTAATGCTTAAAATCACATCTGGGTAATTATGTCCCTTTTACAATAAATCCAAGATGAAGAATAGACCTATACGCAACACGTTGACATTTTATTTTATCTTGAAGTGTTTCGAAAAATATTTACAGAATAAAAGAAGATTATAAATGGGTTTTTTTAGTAATATGGACACGTTTGCTGTGCAGGAAAGTGAATGGATATCCATGAAATCCCGTGCGTCTCCTGAGGGACCTGTGGGTGCGCTCTGAGGGTGTACACTGCAAAAAATGTTCACCTTTGCTAGGCAATTAATGCAGTATTGAGTGTGAACAGTGTTAGTATGTTGAATTATTAAGAAGTGAAGACATCCTTCATTATGTTACAAAACTGTCACTTCTCTTCTGTGCAAAAATACTAAGACGTTTGTCATTGTTGTCGATGTGTCATTTCCTTTCAAAGGAATCTGCTCAGGTATGCTTAGGTATAACCTCATTCATAAAGACGTGTTTATTAAAGAACCAAAATGTACCTGCAAACAGTGAATAGGTTAGATATATTGCCGCATTGTGGAAGAAAAATATGCTGTTTTGAGATAAACAACAAAATAAATAGACTTAGAGCCTCAACAGTTTTGCAACACGATCATATTTTTTGCAGTGTGGCTACTGCTGAAGTCATTCTCCGTCTGATACAACAGCAGCCAAGGACAAGGAGCATCAGCAGAGAGAGGAAACAGAGGAGAGAGAAAGGTGCCTCCTCTTGCCATTGCGATCACTGTATCGGTGTTGAATCCATGTCGGTGTGCATGCTGCTCTAATAGGAGGCTTTAGGAGTGGCGGGGAAGCGTTGGATTTAACTTCACACACGGACAAATCTATGCTTGGATTTCGGCTCTTTTTTCCTTCGCCAATGCAAAAGGAAATATGCAGCGAAGCTTCACCATTCTCTACACCAGTTTACTGGGGCTGTGCTTTGCATCAAGCTCAAGTTTTCCAAGTAACATCAATATAGGTGAGAATGGCGCACACGTCTCAGCTCTGAAACCTCTGTTTCAAGTTTACCCCGTGTCTCTTGTTGTATTGTGTCCAAAATTAACTCCTGCTTCTTTGCTGCTCAACAGGAGGATTGTTCCCAACCGAATCACACGAATATGAGGTTTTTCGGTTCGCCCTCTCTCACCACCAGGACATCCCCAAACTGGTGCCGCAGGTGGATATGGTCTTGTTGGGGAATAGCTTCTCCATGACATATGCCTGTAAGTATTAAGTCTCACTCACGTGAAGAAGATTACATTTGTTGGCATGTTCAATATGCTGTGTGTTCAGCCTGTTGTTCCGTCCCCTCAATCTGTGTATCGAGTTCGTAAAGAGCGCTTGGAACTCCATGGTTTAAAACAATGCGCATAATATAAACGCATACATTATAGATCTGCACAGATTTGCGTGTGTTATGAGGTTATCATCTTAGTAACTGTTGCGTGCCCGCAAAATGACTTATTTCCATTGCTTTCCTTTGCATGGTTGCAGCGTGATTTTGAGCTCTTGAGAATCCAAGGGGATTTTAAACCAACCTCTGCAGCATCAGCATAGATCCTACAGTCATATAACATCAGGTTTTATATGAATAAAAAAAAAGGTTGAAAGTGATCCCTGTGCGCATTTCCTTCTAACCCCCGAGGTAGAAAACAGAGCCTGATCTGCGCTCAGGCTCTGTTTTCTACCTCGGGGGTTAGAAGGAAATGTGAACAAAGAGGAAAAAGTCTCTAAGTGCATTTTTAATTAGCCACGGATCACAATCTCTTTTTATGGCTAAACATACAATATGAAACCCTGTCTCCCTTAACAAAGATATTCGCACAGGCTTGCACATATTTCAACTTTTAGAAAGGCTTTATCTGCCTTATCTTTCTGATCTTTTATAATGTATGAATCAGCTCATGACAGACAGATCTGAGTGACCTTAATAAATAATTATGAGTCATTTCAATTGAAATGTATGCCAGTCTTGCAGTTGGATGCAATATTACGCTCAATGAGGAAGAAAAACAAAATCATTGCTCTGAGTCCTTGGTCAGAGAGTATACTGTTCTCCTGTGGTTGATAATGTGTGCCATTATGCCAGCCAAACAAAAAGTCCAAGTCTTAGCTTGACAAAATAAATGCCAGTGGTAATTGTTTCTTCTTTGTTAACCCTGCACTTATCCTTCCTTTGTATTCTGACAAGATTTTGTCGCCCTTGAGGCTTTTCACATCATTTTTCTCAATCCACACTCAACTCCTTTGAATTTGCCTGTTCTCATTCACACTCACTAGTGAAGAAGCACACTTTCAAGAGATACCCTTTGACGACCGCGCTGTCCTGACACTGCCAGATGTGCGCCTCAGTTATTTGATTGCACTTTCAGACATTGATTTTAGCAGTGCTTCTTTTGAGTTTTCCTGGATTTAAAAACAGGTCTTTATTCCATTTCTACTGGCTTGAATGCATGCAGCTGCAAAGATGAATAGCTCAAAGAACACACGCAGTTATCTAGACACAAAATACAGAAAAAATGACATTCTGACTCTGAGGTAAGAAAAGTCTTAGAACTCATAACCTTTCTTATTTGTCTGGTTTGGTATCTTGAATAATCGCATCTGGTTAGGGACCATAATTAAACATTCATAAAGGTTAT
Organism: Harpagifer antarcticus; assembly: GCA_902827135.1. Taxonomy (NCBI): domain Eukaryota; kingdom Metazoa; phylum Chordata; class Actinopteri; order Perciformes; family Harpagiferidae; genus Harpagifer; species Harpagifer antarcticus. The sequence goes on along the minus strand of CADEHL010001042.1, from coordinate 7,282,796 downwards.
TGAATACAGTCACCACACCAGTCAATGCACTCGACTAGTGCATATCTTTCAAATATTTTAGCCCTAATAGTAAGCTACCTAATGTGTATCTACATAATGGCTAAATACACAATCATCAGCATATTAATAACATTTGGAACCTAAAGCCACAGGGTAGGTTGTATGGCTTACTGATTATAGGCACTGCAGATGGCTCCCCGATAAATGTGGGTCTATTTGGCCACCAACTTGTAATTGACAGCTCGACAAGTCTCCTCCCTGAGTGCTGTCATCCGCGGGGTTGATATTTGTATATATGTGGTCCAAGTCCTCATGATTTGTCAGTTGCTGCATTTTGCCCACGTTGGTGCCAACAAAACACCTTATTAGTCAGACTATGAAGCCAAGTAAAGATCAGGGGCCTCATTTATAAACGGTGCGTACGCACAAAAGATGGCGTACGCCAGTTTCTACGCACTGTTTGCGATTTATATAAAACTAACTTCACGCAAACTCTGACCCATGCGTACGCAATAAGCACAACAACGGGAGGGACGAGAAACTGCGACACCATTGGCAGAAGGAAGAATGGAAAGAAATATGTGGAAATAATACCATAAATAGAATGTTACCTCTCATTTATCATATATGAAGAATTCATTTTCACAAATTGATTAAAGCCAATCTTAAAATGATTTAACGAACGCCTGTTTGCGACTCCTCAGTGCACACAAAAACATAACTTGGAGAAATAAATAAATACAGAAATGTTATAGATCACCCCTCGATTATGTTCTCTTGTTAAGAAATGTATTCTCATAAATGATGCGGTAAACAGAAGGACAGAATTACTTTAAACTGACACCGTTTTGCATTTCTAGAGGTTGTATCGATACGAGCATGGTTTTATATACTATCATGTCTAATCATGTTTTATTCCATTCGCCAATAGCCTACTTGATCAGTCGCTCGTAAAACACAGGAGGTATGGAAACTAAGAACACCATATGTGGTCAATTGTACAGCTAATATAACACAACACATTAGTTGTATTTCCTTTAACTGGTGGATTATGGATAGTTGCTGATCGACAGCTGGGACACAAACCACCAAATACAAACAAATAATTCAGATCCAGTCGTCATGACTCCACTCCGGAGGGATTCCCCGATCATTTCTTACAGTTTCTCATCAAGGGGGGGGTCTCCTGTCCCCGCTACAAACACACTGCCTGAGGAAGGCTATGTGTATTTTTTTTGTCATTAACCTTTTTCGGACCACTTATTTATTTATTTTGGTGACGATCCGACCTCCATGCTGCTACTCTGGTTCAAACTGCATCCACCAAACAATATGATTTGTCTCCACCTCCCAAAATAACCAAAATCTGACACGGTGTGAGATGTCTTTTTTAGCTGTTCTGTCGTCATTTCCTGCGATCTTCTTCATGCAGTCAGTCAGAATGAATGAATGAATGGGCGTTTCTTTGACTATTTATAGGCAGATATGGGCGTTACGTGAAGCCCGCAAAAGCTGCGCCGCATTTCGAGTTGATTGTGATTTATAAAGGGAAACCGGCGTAGGATGTGCCGTACGCAAGTCCTGTGCCGGTACGCAGTCTTTTATGAATCGGAAAATGTCTGTGTGTATTTATTTGCTTTGTCCTACGTAAGCAACCTTCCCACGCCAATCCTACGCAAGGCTTTATAAATGAGGCCAAAGAGCTGTCTTCATTACCTGAGCTAACTGGATGTGAGTAAAAGCAGTAGTTATAGATGTGGGATTGACTGGTGCTTTTTTGTGCAACCCTGGGTCTTCCTGCAAGGACTTTAATCCGTCCATCATGGTGCTCTGTGACCAGATAAAGCTGAGGAGTACAAACCCTCTGCTGCAATGCAAAAGACACTAAAGTCTCTTGTTCTTGACGTGTCAATGTTTAGGTTTGAAACAGCATTGTGGCCGAAAACTCTGCTTCGCGGTCTGTTATGCATGTAGTAGGTTTTCAGGAAGCCTTAGATCATCCCACAGGCATTGAATCACGATCGTATCTTGGGTGGTAAAGGGGACAATGTACTCTACAGGGTAAGAAGAGCTAGTTAAAACATTGTAAATACTCTGTTTGGGGATCACGGTGTAATCAGTGTGGCAGTGCTGTTTAGAATAACATATACTGGTATAATATATATAATACAAGGTGAGTCGGAATTCATAGATATCTGTTTGTCAATGATTGATCTAAAGGTCAATCAAGCGCAGGTAGTTCTGGCATCTGCAGGAGGAAGGTTAGTTACAGATGGGTTATTGCTCAGCCACAGCTGTAGTTAGGAGATTGTGAAACCTTAGCACCAGGGATTGGGCCTCCTCTTCTAAACCAAAGTTCTAGAGATGGTTCTCCACATAAAAGTCATTAACGTCTTCTCCTGATTGGCTGTGATCACAAATATGCTTCAGTTGCACAACATCAGCTGCAAGTGGTACAAAATATATGCTTTATTAGATTCATTGTAACTGTCTGCAATATACCTAGTACGGATATTTGGTTTTGGACCGTGATCACATCTTCAGACCCATCTCGATTATGCTGATTACTAGGAAAAACCTTACTGACTCTACAACTTCCGAATTTCCTGGTACCATATCTTCAAAACTCAATAGGACTTTCATTGAATCAAGTCAATCCAACAGCACCAGAATAACAGATAATCAAAGTCCTTCTAATATTTAATATATGGTTAATGAACCATACACAACAGCAACAACAGAGAGTTCCAAAAATGATCCAAAAACGGTACAAAACGAAAGGTTTTGCTCTTATCTCTTTGAGTAGACAGATATCCATATACTTTACACATATTGCCCCTCACTTAATATTACTCTCCTCCCTGTTAATAAAAAACACATTCAAGAAATTCAACCTGTCCATATCTGGCTTCATAGCGTGCGTCATTTTTGCGGAGATGCATTTAAAAGCCACCAAGAGCTGCAGTAAAACATTTGGAAACCCTGACAGTCTCCCAGGCAAGCCCAGCACCAGCCCCCATCCCCATCCCCTCCCTTCCCTTCCCTTCCCTTCCCTTCCCTTCCCCCCAGCCATTTCGGTGCGGGTAGCCAGGCAGAGCTGTGTAATGAAATGTAAACACACCCAAGATGCCCTCATTAATGAGATGGTCCTTTGCTCAGAAGTGAATGTGATGTGAATTGAGGGTGTGCTGCGGCTTACGTTTCCAGGGAGGTTGCCGGCGGAAAAAAACATGGCGCAAATAAGCAGGAAGGGATGGGTGGGGGGGGAAGGTGGTACATAATAATGTCACTGTCATGCACCTAATGGTGGGACAGAAGCATACATACAACTGGAACAATATGGTGATTTTGACTCAATTGGCGTTAACTGCTTTTTGTCTTTTATTCAGTCTATTGGTATGGTTGCTAAAACAACTATTTTAATTACCCACAAAGATATAATACCCATACTTCTGGAAACGTGAGATTGATTGTTTTATCAAGGATCAATGCCCATATTCTGGTTTTACTAGAGCTTAACTGGATCTATCCGCTGTCAGCACTACAGAATACCAAAGGGTTTTCCCTACAACACGTCACCCCTCCCAGTGTTCTGCACGATGCCATGAAATCTGACATATTTTCTTCAATGTGCCATGCATATCCCTGCCATCCATGGGTATGACGGTGGGCTGTTGGAACAAGCATGTCAGAAAGATTCACAGCTGAGGGAGACGGCAAAAATGAAAGTGACACCTCTTTCTGCTCTGTGTCACTCGATCTGAAAGAGTTTTTTGGAAGTGGAGGATATAGAGATTTGTTTCTAAGGGGAAAAAGGGCTCCAGGGCATGCTTATAATGAATCAGATGAGAAAAACAGACTATTCCTGAGTATCTATTTAGTATACCTGTGCGGACGAGTGTGTATGTGTGTGTGTGTGTTTGCATCTGGGTGCCTTTGCTTGTAATTGTGTGGGATGTCTTGAGTGAGTGACAGCTCACCTACGTAAGCGTGCAGCAGTGTGGGAACGTGCCCGGGGCTCTCGGGTCCACAAGTGTGAAAAGCAGCGGGTGAATGGGTCCTTGTGCACGGGGTGAATGGAGCTCCGGATGAGGGTGAAACTCATCAGCTGGCTCTTATGACTAGCAACTTCCTCCAAAAGCAAGCCCTCCCACACACACACACACACACACCACACACACAACACACACACACACACACACACACACACACACACACACACACACACACCACACACACACACACCACACCACACACACACACACACACACACACCACACACACACATTTGCTGGCACCTGTCTAAAAAGCAGGATAAAAGGGGCAAGAGGTTGAGGGGGTTGATGGACTAGGGCAAAAGTGAAACAGAAAAACAGAGAGGCGAGAGAAAGGAAAACATAATGGAAAGAGATATTGAATGTTTCATTTTATTTCCCGTCTGCGGAGTCACTGGGGAAGTAATGACGATGGCAGCACTGTCGGTATAATGTGAGACAGGATACTGGAGCTAATTTGCATTTCTCTGTCTTCTTTCTTCCCTTCACATACACAAACCAAGCCATAAACACCTGTATTTTTAGCATTCATCAACATGGAACGTGGCATTTCTTCTATAAGTGTCTTTGTTTTCACATTATCACAGAAAGGCTTTCTGGACTGGCTCCTTTTATGTGTTTCCAGTGGTTAAAAATAACTGCCAGTTTGGAGAATTGTATTCAATGTTCCCCTCAGTTAGATATCCCATTACCATAATCTGGTATTGACTTGGTTTGTAATAAGGACGTCACTGAATCGCTAGCTTCATGTCAAATCCCCCGCAGGCTCACGCCTATATTATCTACTTCTCTCTTGATATTATACTTGTGTGTGGCAAGATTTAGGCTAAGCTTTAGCTATTTTGGGATAGAAATGTGTATTCAGGAAAGTGCACCCAGCAACAAAATATAACATTTCAAACTGGAATTTTAGTACATGTCAGAATGTACAGTATATATGTAAAAAACTGGCATTTGGCTTTGTTTCCAGTTCAGATATGGTGATAATAAACCTTTCATTATAAACAATTAGTGTAAAAAAGACAATTTTGAATGTCACTGCAGTGTAGGCACAAGTGTTTTCCCGCGTCATCTAGGGTCAATTAAATAAGATTGGAAGACAATCTATGAGGCAGCCATGATCAATTAACTGAGCAGCGAAAAAGATGCCTGCTGAGCCAATCAATACAACACAGATGGGAGGAAGGGGGGGCGGCTGGCTTCCCTTTGGCAGACATACGGGACAGATATGAATCACTGTTAAGTGACGGAACAAATGATCGGTTGTCCGCAGCACAGAAAGTGTACAGGTGAAGGTGAAGTACAGGGGACTATTATATAATAAACTCACTGTCAATAATGAGTGTAAACATAACAGCTATAACTATATAAGTATGGCATTGTTGTTATTTGATGTAGCCAGGAATATATGCTGATCAAAGTAGTGCTACAGTTCGGTCTGATAGTCTAATCATTTAAATAAATTATTGAGAGTAGTAGAATAAATCCCTTATCAAAACAACATTGGGACCAAAAGATGGGTGTTTGTAAAGGAAATAGGTGTTTGAATATTTTTACTTAGTTTCATTTAGCATTGCAAATCTCAGGTGAAAGTTTACATTGTTATTTTGTTCACTAGCAGGGGCTTCAAGGCATAGGACTGAGACAGACATTGAATATTCAAAGGCTGGTGCAGTGGTTTCTCAACATAATTCCAGGGTATTACAATTACATTTTTGACGTTTTGTTTTTCAGAAAATTAATTGCTAGTGGAATCTTGGAACGCTTGCTCATCCCTAAAGCCCCTGTCACACTGTCCCGAAGTTGACACCCGATGGACACACGAATATGGAATTGTGAATTTCGCACGAAGATGGCCCCGAACCACACACGAAGGCAACATTTACATTACATTTAAGACATACAACTGCAACGAAAGTACCAAAAACAATTATGTTACAGTACTATGATACTGTACTGATTTCTTCAGACTTTATTCTTTACTTTCTCCGTCTTTATATGTAGAAGATATTACGTTTTCTCCGTAATGTTGTTTCCCTAGCAACAACAACTTCCTGTCAACTCTCCTTCAAAATAATATATTATATCCTTTTCAGTTTCACAGAACACAAATTGGGTTATTTACATAATATGTTTACATGATTTTGTTGTGCAATAAAACAACCAGATGGACACACGATAAAGGAAATGTTCAAATTCGGCTCTGATCGTAGCAACATCGGGCCATTCGTGAGGGCATCTTAAGCCATCGTATGACCGCCGGTGTTGTTTCTCAGGCTCCGGCAGCAACTTGGTGAGCAGTGGGAAATCTTTGGCATGCCAAAAAATTGCCGAAGGACCTTGAGAAGGTTCATTTTCGTGTTGAATTTGTGTGTCAATTTTGCCCTTCGTAAGGCCATCGTTAGGGCATCTTGTTACCGATGATAACACGAAGATGACACGATTCGTCAAGATGCCCTCACGAGTGCCTTACCGGGTGTCAATTGCGAGACAGTGTGACGGGGTCTTTAAGGCAGTCCAACAGATTAAAAAACATGATTAACAAAACCATTCTGATTGTGAGAATGAAGGAATATTGTAAAATGATTACTCAAACTGACTAAAATTTGCATAGCATATTTCAGTGTTTTACTTAAAACATTTTTTGTTATCAATAGCTCCACACCTCTTTGGCTAGTTACCCCTTTAAAAATAAAGCAGTCCGTACTTGTGACCCATTTTTCAAAGATCCCATATTTTGTTGGGTTATGACCAGTGGAATATTTTTGTCTGCAATCATTTTAAAAGTCTCGTAATTCAAACCAAAGATTAAAGTATTAGAGATGGAGTCCGTCAACTGCAAAACCACCTGACTTAAGTTTTCTCATCAGGGTAGTTTCTTGCTCTGAATACTAAATAGAAATGTGTGTGAGCTAGCGAGACTGCTTTGTAAGTTCTGCGGTCACACACTTGCACACATACAATAGCTAACAAGAAAAAGAGCTCGAGCAGATGCATTTAATGTATTATTCAATGCAGCACATCTAATGCTATCACTTCACACAGTAATGAGCAGAAATATGCAATAAAGCTTCGCAGGGGAAAATAAGAAGACAATTGAACTGACTGTGTTTAGCATTGCAATACTTAAAAATACCCAGCCCTCTTTAGGATCTGCCAGAAGAAACCAACAAATAAATATCAGTCCCCTGGAGGCTTTACTTTTTTATTACTTATAGTCACCTTTTTTCTTCAAATCATTTACCCCTTCAGGGGCAAACACCACCGAGAAAGGTGACTCAGCTGGGATGGATGTGTTAAGAAGAAGGTGGTCGGGGGGGTGTAGGTTAAGCTGTAATTTCAGACCCGATGGCTGGGTGTCACTGAGGCTCAGGGGTGTTGTATTTTATCGTGTAGCTACCGTGTCAGTTTATTGAGGTACAGCAGTGGTGACTGGCTTCCTCAGTGCACGTTGTGTTCAGATGGATTACCGAGTGTCAATGTGTTATTGGAAAAGGCGGACAAATAGCAGATCAGCGCTCCCTCCTGAATCTTCTGGACATGACAGTTATTTGTCGAGGAGGAAACAAAGAGAATGGTGGCCGGAGAAACAAAAAAGACTTGAAACTGACGGTTATTCTCGAGAGCTCCAGGCTGGCAGGTGCTAGTTTGATGAATGAGAAGGCTTGGATTTTCTTTTTCCTCCGGAGCACCAAGGCTAGAGAATGGCCCATAGCAATCAATGTAGATCAGCCACAACTGCTCCCCAAACAGCAGGGTGAAAGAGTGTGGGGCAGAAGGGGGATGGACATTGTTTCTGTTTTTTGTGTGCCTTTGTTGCTCTGCAAAAGAAAGGAAGAGGGAATGTGGCAAGGAGTGCAAAAGAAAAACAGCTTATGAAAGAGAAAATATACAACCTGTCATTTAATCTCCTCTACCTCTATAACTGTTCATTTGTTACCCCAATGGTGATTTAGTGCCTAGAGGTTTGAATTATTTAGTGTTGGCAAGATAGTCTTTATCACACTTACACTTCTTGCCACATAAACACTACACTTTCCTGATGACACTTTTCCATGTTTCAGCTTGTTCTCCTCATTGTCTTTCTAAGCCTGCTCCAGATCCTTCTCTGTATTCATACAAGCTTACCAAGTATTTAAAACAAATCTGTCGTCGCTGAGTTTAATGGCAGCTGGGGCGTGGAGGTCTGAGCTGAGACATGTGGGGCTGGCAATTAGATAACAATGTGTTTGGGGATGAGGACCAGGATTTGTGCTGCGGGGTGGAGGGACGAGCGTCGGATGATGGCATCTGTCATGTTTTTGCAGAAAAGACAGAAGCTAGTCTCGCTCTTTTTCAGAGCCTATCTCAGGAGCCTCTGTTTACTTTAATGAGGGAACAAAGCCTACAAGCATATTTAACACAGAGACAAAGTGTAACTGCCATTACAGTGACAGCACAAAAACGCTGTTGTGCGTAAATGTTTGTTCTACTAAGCGACTGCCATGACACGAGGCCTGCAACAGTTGCTGAATGTTTTAAAAGCACACTAGAGATGTCTTTGTTTATATCAGGCATCATTGGTAGACAATAAGAGATTGAAAACCATTGGACGTTTATAAAGACATTTTTACCACTCATTTCATCATACAGTTCATACTATTGTATCCCTTTATATATATTCACTTCCTGAGTGAAAGCATATTTTCTTGTCTAGCTGCTCTCTTTAGTTTAAATCTGTAATTGACTTGATTGTTTTTCAAGGAGAAGAAACCATCTGAAATTCTACTTTGCTTAGAAAAGAACACTACATTCCGTCACTTGCTAAATTGCCTTCGTGTTTTGTGTTTTGGAGAGGCTTAAAAGCGACAACACATAGATTTTGCTCCTAAACCCCATGGTTTTTATTTCAACATGAGGCAAAATGGGGGCGTAGTAATCAGCAGCGAACCGCTTCAACACGTGTATTTCGGTATATTCACGGCATTCATTTCGTTATTCTACTGTATTGTTGTTTTATAGCTATTTGTTAATGTAACCCAATTTGTGTTCTTTGAAATTGAAAGGATATTGCATTGTGTGTGTTACTTTCGTTGCAGTTGTATATGTCTTAAGTGTAATTTGGCTTGGCTTCCTATTTGTGTGGACATGCTTTTATTTTGAAGGAGAGTTAGCGCTGTGTTGACAGGAAGTTGTTGTTGCTATGGAAACAATGTGACGGAGATTAACGGAAGAAAAGTAATATCTACATATAAAGACGGAGAAAGTAAACGATAACGTTTATGGTTAAGTGTTAGCATCCCCAGAAGAGGTTACAAGCTTTTACGTTGATATTGGAGATTTCAATAAAAGAAAAACGAATATCCGGATAATGAAATTGAAACCCGAATAGTACTCCAACGAAGGAATACTCGGATATTCGGGTACAGCCCTAGAGCACACCAACCCAGTCTCACAAAAATTGTGTAATAACTAAGTTGGTCCACAACTTGGGACGTAGTATTTCTACAAAAAACGCCTCTGAAATTGTAGTTCTGGGGACCGGGTGGGGGAGGGGGGGAAGGGGTGGACCCGTTCCAGTTTTGGACAGTCTGCCGTGGTTCCATCCCATTTCAAGTGTTGTTCGACGCTCGGCGTAACCCTCTGTGCACACTCAAACATCCAATCACAGAGCTTGAGAACTATCACGGGGTTTGGTCAAGCGAAGCGGAGAGAATATTTACTTTCGGGGGTAATATTCTCTAAAGCAAATGAGCTACTCCGACCCTCGGCCCTGACGGACTCCAACTTGTGTTTATTAATCAAACAAATAAATAAACACCAGGATAATTTTGTGTTAATTGTTGAGTAAATGGAGAATTGCACAGGGGAAAATAACGTATCTATGCCACCAATTTTAGATGCGATGGCTTTTGTTAAACTAATACGTTTGCGCTGTGGACCAACACTATACATTGATGACGGGAAGGGGGTGTAGCAATAAAGATAACACCATTAACAGTTACATAACATAAATAATATCGTATAGCAGCGTCTCTAGCAACCACCTTGGTAATACTGAAAACGTTGTATAGACACAATTTCCTGAAGTAATCTTCGTAATAACTAGCAAACTAAAGATCATGTACATCCACTGCACACATAATCGAAACTAACAACTCATATTTCTCGCATCAAATGACATCAAAACGCATTTCAATGGCCAAAAACTAACTTTAATATAGGCATTTTCCACCGAGAATAAGAACGAAGTTCGGCCATGTTTTTTTTTTCTACAGGGGAAGAAATTTTGAAGATCACGTTGACATAGACGCCAGCCATTGGAAATGAATGGTGGAAAAAAAACGTAGGGGATCTTACAATTTCAGAGGCGTTTTTGTAGAAATACTACGTCCCAAGTTGTGGAGCAACGTAGTTATTACACGTTCTTTTGTGAGATTGGGTTGAGCACACACACACACCCACCAGGCTGCGTGTGCTGTGTGCTCCGGCCGTGCTCGGCCCGGGCTCCTCGCCGTGTCCCGCCGTCCCGCAGACCCCACACAGCAACCAGGAAACAACACGCAGCATTCTCATCTGTTTGTCATTACTGGTTTCATGGTTTGCTAACGCCATCGTACACCATAATCACTGATGTTCCGCCTGTAACGGTGGTGGACTCATCAGAACAGAGTGGGCGAGCTGACCAATCAGAGCACACTGGGCTCACAGGGGGGGGGGGGGGTTATTCAGGACAGAGAGTGAATACACATATCAGTGAACCATCAAGTCACCATCATGACGGGGGTGACTGTGGCGTTAGTGCGTTAGAGGCAGAGCTGCGGGACAGTAGCCTAGAGTTTGCGTGAAGAGGTCTGCTAAACTTTATGCGCTCCGCAGTACCTGAGCGTGCTCCACTAGCACAAGTTTGGAAAAACCTGCACAATATAAATCTATTCTAGTAGACCTTAACAATGGAATTATGATCAGTAGAAATGGCCATGACATGGGACTAATGTTGAAATAGTAATCATTATTTTCATTTGTAACAAAAAGTGCCAAGTTAACGATTTTCAAATGAACGGATGTGCTGTTTATTTAAAGATGTCACCATTGAGAATTTTCTGGAGAAGAATAAACATATTATCAGCAGTAACATGAATTGCACTTGCAGCTGTATTGCTGTAAGATAAGTAATGCAACACATCTGGTTGTACTCATAGATTCTGCTCAGGTATTGTTATGAACGCTTCATTTCCCATTGGCTCGGCAGCAATGTGTTAAAGGCAATTGTTTAATTTATTCATCAGTATATCTAATGAATTAGCATGCAGGCTGTGTGTTTGCCTCTTCATGCTCCTCATATTCCACCTCCATCACTTGCAGCTGTCAGAGAATAAATGTGTGTGAGAGGGACCGTCCTCTGCACCTGTCGACACTGATACGCAGATGGGCAGATAATTGCAAAGGGATGATTGTTAAGGAGATAATTGGAGTTTCCATACCCCCTGACAGGAGCTGGTCTGGGCTGGGTTTCTGACCCACTGCCCAGGTAAGCATTATTCAGCAGGCGGCCGGGCATACGGTATAAACCAGATTGCGAAATGTAAGCGAGGAAGGAGAGCACAATGGCCTAGGGTGAAAGGGTAAGAGCGTGAGGAAGAGAGAAATGTGCTCGGCGCATGACGGTGGAGTGCTCTTACACACCTAGATGTACCCATTTAATGAGGCTGCCGTGCCATTGTTTTCATTACTTAGAGGAAATAGGAGGAATCTAGATTTCGCCGGGTGGCTCCCACGGTTTCCTCCCACTGATAGGCTGGCATCTGTTCCCTTTTGTTCTCAGGCAGTCCCCCCTATCATCTCCTCTTACAGACAGCTATGCTTTTGTTTCTTACTCCTCTCCAGAAACAAGCTTTGCCTTCTGTCTGCAGCTCACCTACATTTTCAAGACACGCTTGCTTTTTGGCTCATCCTCTATTAACCTCCCATTACCCCCGTTTCGACTAAGGTAACTCTCTCAGGAGTATCCAATGCTTCCGACATTAATCTAAAATCTGTTTGGGCTGGTCAACTGCTCTGATCGCTGCTATTCCCAGCGGTGGGAGTTTAAGAGATTAGAGCCTTCTGTCTGCCATCTAACTCTTTTGTGCTAGTTTTTTTCTTCTTTGTATCTTCACCCTCCCTGTCTGTCTTTTTTCTCCCGTTTGCTTGTGTTATTGTCTCTGTTTTTGACACGCACACAGTGACATAAACCACAATTTGTGTTGCTCTTGAACAGTAAATCTCCCTTAAGCTTGAGGAGCTAAAGCTGTTTATACCGGGGAATGAATAGCGAGTGCACCTCTCTGGAGAGCAACACTTCCATGGAGCATATGTCTAGAGAGTGCAGAAAGGCAGTGAAGCAAGGCTCACCTCCTCATAATAACCTCTCAAACCTGTTTTGCATTGCTTCACTCGGTCGACTACCCTAGATGAAAAAATGTCTTTGCCGTAGATTGACACACTAGAGGTTTCTCAATACTCAAATTTCCCCTCCTCGACTCCTATCCTCGAGACTTGGTGCCGCCCACAGGAGATGTGAGCGGAGGACTGAGGAGGGGAACCGAGGAGAGAGGAGTGGAAGCAGCAGGCGCTTAGAGAAATGAGAACTCCTCTCCTCTGAGCGATCATATTAAAGAGACGTCCATTAATGATGACAGGAGGCACAGCAGCCCTTTGTCTGATGGACAGATGTGTTCATGACGACTTATATATTTACTTTTAATTAATTGACAGTGCGGTATAATGAGACAATAACAGGCTACAGATGCGGACATATACACACACACATATATTTATATAAATATATACCATTTCAGAATCAAACAAGTATGAGAGCACTCTCATAATAACGTAACACAATCAGAGACTGGATATCTTCCCCCCCTCTCTCTGGTCGCTGAAATGGGGAATTGAAATTACGGGCCAAAAGTCTGTATTTACAAGTATTATAAAGTAAGCAGAGGACACCAAACCAACTGAGACCCGTCTGTCCGCCGCAATCTATACACTGTACAACACACATACTGTACCACACACAACCTACAGCTCCTAAGCCATATTCAGGCTACAGGTGTGTAATTTTATTATGTGAAGCACTAAATGGTCTTAGAAAAATATCGACTCTTTGTTTGTAGTTATCTACTAAATTACAGCATACAAATACAGAGAGTAACGTAGGCCTGTTATACTGAGTGATATATATGTACACTGCTCTGCTTTCTGCACGGAACCTCACAGCTGTTCTCACTGTAAACATGATGAAAGCAGTTTTCTAAATATATTCCAGAGGATGCATGCAGAGCTGTCATTGGCTGAGATAAGTTCCGGCCGTGCGTCACGCCTCCACCGTTCCCGGAATGCATCCGCGGAGGAGCCGTGGAGGATGCATCAGTGTCTCCTCGGTTAGAGCTCCTCCAGAGAGCCTCCTCGATGCTCGATGCTCGGTCCTCGAAGTGCATTTAGAGAAATTAGATGTCCTTCAACATGGCACGCTGAAATTAATTTCCGGGTCACTACCGGAGAGGACCGAGGAGTCGAGGAGGGGAAATTTGAGTATTGAGAAACCTCTATTATCATGCAATGACTGCTTTTCAGATCAGATTTAGTTTAGGAGATCCCAGATAAACGTGTCCTCACACTAAAACCCAGGGCCGGCCCTGACCAATTTGCCGCCCTAGGCAAGATTTTAGCTGGCGCCCGGCCCCCCCCCCCAAATGCAGACACTCACTATGATTCACGCGTGCACGGTTGTGGCATGACCACCAACACAGAAAGATATTGACACAAGATGTGTGCAACTGTATTTAGTTTCCTATCCATTTGAACATGATTTAAGTGGGAGGGGGGGCCTCACCTCCTCTAGGGGGGTCCGGGGCATGCACCCCTGGGAAGACTTTTATTTTTTAATATTGAAGTTAAAAGCATCAATCTGGTGCACTTTGAGAGCAAGGAGATCTATGGACCCATATGAAACAGAACTGTAAGCAGATTTTCTTTTTCTTTATGGATATTTTACAAATCACTCTCCTTTCAAACTGTATTCTTGTTTATTAATAACAACTTTTTTGTACTGTCAGTATTTTATACCTGTTTTTCACCTATTCTCTTATTTTTCATAACTATAATGATCATATAAAGGTGTGCCTTTACCTCACTGAGCTGAGGTTATCAGAGCCGCTCAGTGTTTCAGGAGAGAGCTCTCTAAAGCTCTCCCCCCGCGGCCGCTTACACAGTAAATTCCAATGTTAATAAAAGCACACATAAGCTGTGTACGTTTTTTGGGAGTTTGATTTATTTTAAATGAATACAAATACAAAATTAAAACCTATAATTGCACACTAAAACCATTATTTAAAAAAAGAACAATTTCACATAAACCCCTGGTTTTTACTGGGACTGGAGCAGTTCAACTTGATTTGGGCGCTGTACGCAATATATGCGTAGTTCTGTTAGTATAAGATAATAAGATGTACTTTGTTGATCCAAAATCGGGAAATTGTGTTTTATGAAATTAAAAAAATATATTTTTTTAATTTCTAACTTTTTTTTTCTTTTTTTTTCGGCGCCCCCTATGGGTTGATGCGCCCTTAGCATTCGCCTATACTGCCTATGCCGAGGGCCGGCCCTGCTAAAACCCTCCTACTGAATTTGGGGAACAGCTTAGTGTGTGGTCGTGCGCGAAATTAGCAGTAAAGTTGTCAAGTGGGAGTTGATGTACAGTGTAGGTTTCAGTTTGTCTATGAATAAATGCTGCAGCTCCTCAAGGCCCAGACATAATCGTTTTAAATGTAACGATGACATATGACGTGACATATTAAATGTTGATATCATGTTGAAAATACACATATGATAATAGCTTACTAATATTTATACTATTACTGCTTCTTCTTCAAAAACGTCCCAATTGTAAAATATAAACCATAAAAGTTAACATTTGAGATTCACCTTTTTCTTTCACACCAGTCCTGTGCTTTGTTATTCAACTTGTGACGGGTGTATAACATGATGACCAGGCTTAAACTTGATTTATTTTAACTGCAAACTATTTTGCATTTGCAATACAGGTTTAAATAATGTTTTCTCTTGTAAGAATGTTTTACTAGAATCAATACATTGTCACAAAGTGGATGCTAAAAGTCCCAAAACAAGACGGGACTCGTATATCAGTCTGGCCAATGCTTGTATAAAATGTGGTTGTATAAAGGAGATGGTTCCCTCAGCAATAGAAACTAGAAAAAGAGAAATAATTACGACGTGTTTATCTTCATAACAATAATCCTGCGCAAGCGGTTATATGGGAGTGCATGAGATGTATTGTTTTGTTTTTGTAGTTGGTAGAATTTCCCTGGTATTGTTAGCGACTTTTTCATTGTCGGTGTCCTGACATCCCTCATCTCCTGTCAGCCGGACAGTTTTTGTTTGTCTCAATGGATGCAAATGTTCCAGGGTGTGACTCGGATATCGACTTCTTTTTCTCAGCCTCTCATTAACGAAGCTGATTAGCTCTCTGGAAGATGGATGGGACCAGAGGGACCACAACATGCTCTCTGTTTTTATTACACACATCATCTGACAGTTATTAGCCATGGGTGGCTGGGTGGAGGATGGTTGTGTGCGTCTTCTAGTGTCTGGTGTCAGATGTGTTTATCTCCCCTCAAAGTGTTCTGTGGTTGATTGAGTGACCCTTCACCCTTGTGGAGGTGGTGTATATTACCGCCTGATGTGACAGCACCCTCCCTGCTCCTCTCAGCCCTCCCATCTTTCAACGGGAAACTTTAAACTAAATATTAAAAAGATAGTATAGCCTCTGTTAAGCCTTTATTTGAAGGCTGACAGTTTCAGATGACAGGAAATGAGGGTAGAGGGAGATGGGGGGTGACTCACAACGAAGGTGCCAAACCACACACATCGAGGGACTCTACAGTTTCACAGACAGAAACTAACTGACCACAAGACAGGCAGTTAGTATAAAGTATTTATGGTATTTGTCATGTTGAGCTTTATTCTGAAATCCACGACTGGTGTAATAACAAAACATCTTTAACATTAAATATTCATCAATAGAATATTCTATTTTCCTCAATAAAACATGGCTGAAACATCTGATTCATGTTTTAAGAGATAGATAGATTTTTTTATCTTAATTATAAAGCATCAAGACTAAATGTCCACAGCCATGCTAGCAGCTCTCTTAGGCTGTACTGCAAGAACAATGCTAAAATGTTGTGATTAACGGGTTCAGTTTATAGTCTTCTATTTACGTACATCACAAGTACAGCTAAGGCTGATGGGGAAGTCATTCGTTTTCACATATTTGACGAGGATGAGTGGACATTTTAAACTGCTGACGCTAGGCGTTGGCGATTTAGCCAAAATGTTCTATCATGGTATATGTAAATTGTGAAAGGGCTGCCTCTCCCTGCTTCACTTCACTGTCTTCTCCTCCATGTCTGCCTACATCACATCACCTTTTGGGGCAGCCAGATTTGCAAAAGTGTGAAATCACACAAGATGATTTACTGTCTCATGATGATGAGGTCTTTCTGCTTTGCAATGGTGTTCAGAACTGCTTTAATACCTCTTTTTCAGACATTTTTCATTTGATTTTATTGATTCAGTTTTTACTTGAGTTTAAAGAAAATGGATATACTGATGATTTAAAATAATTGATAGTTTCAGAACAGTTGTATTGTGTTCTTTTTTGCTACCAGTTTTGTCTGAAAAGAAAAAACAAATTTGACCTCCTCAGGCATTCACGTCTGAAATCTGCAGTCTGGTGGTTTAGAGGTGACATTGGATGGTGTAGTAGAGGGATTGAGTCTCACCGAATGAAGGTGGTGTGTGACTTTGGGAGTCAAACTGGCAGGGTTATGCTTAGGGGGAAAATATCAGAGCTGCATTCAGCTGCTTACCCTTTCTTTACCCAGCCTTGTTCTTCGCTGCCTGAGGGGAAAAAACGACATTTTTGCTTTGTAGTGTCACGGTAACTATACAGAATAGTAAATAGATGAGCTACTTAATCTTTTTTTGTGGAATCCCTTGATTCCTCAGTAGTTATTCCCTTAAAAAAAGACTACATTGACCATATTAAAATGTATTATGTTTTTATCTGTTTGATCCTGTAAAGCAGGCATTCTCAAACTTTTTGTTTATGCGGACCACTATTTATTATCAAGGATTTTCGCGGACCACCTCATATGCAAACCGTAAAAATAAGTACCGGTACATATATAAGCGTAGTGTTAAAACGCCGATATGTTTTTATAGTTAATTATAGTCAATCAAAAGTCAATTGAAGCCTATCTCATACTTTTGTCGCACGTGTGACCGGTGTCTGTCTGCGTTGTGTATGTTTCTCAAAGAGGACAGCGGAAAACTTCTTTCTTTCTTTTGGTCCTTGACCATATATTCAAATCTGTAGCATACAATCATAGAACACAACGTTTACAATATCAAAGGATTTGCGTAATAAAATAGTTTTTCGGGGTTCGGGTATTTGGTTAGATTTTAAATAAACAAAGTCTTGGCTTTCAGAATATGAAACTATTATTTGATATTTCAGGACCAAACCATTACATGTAAATAGAAGGGGGTGTACAGAGGCTTTGGATAATTAACTTTTGGAAGAAAATAAGTTAAATAAATCATACGTTTAGTATGTACATTATCAATATAACGTTCTATTAATGTTAATTATTGATGAATGATGAAAGGTTACTTAAACATTTTTTTCGTAATGTTCTAAAATAGTCTGCATTTTTTGCTTAATATTTGGAGTACAAAAACAATGCTGATATCATTAGAAAGCTAGGAATCTCCTCTTTCCAACAGTGTATACAAATCAAAATGTGTCTTCGGGTCACTGCGACTGATTTCGATAGAGCAAGTCACATATGACGTGGTCCCCGAAAATCCTTTTTTCCACGGACCACCTGCGCGGACCACAGTTTGAGAACCGCTGCTGTAAAGCACTTTGAATTGCATCACTGTATGAATTGTGCTATACAAATAAATTGCCTTGCCTACACGGTTGAACATGAGCCCTCCAATCAGTGCATTCTCTCCAGCTGAACCCATCTTCCTGCTGCTGTGAAATTCCTTCTGTACCACTGACCTTAATGTTGCACAGGATAATAGCATGCAATTCCTATGGGAAGAACATAGTAGAAGCCTTGTGTTGCTTCTGTGTGTGTTTGTGGAGGCGTATGATGTATATTACATCCTTATTGGAATTGGTGGTTTTCATGCGGTCACAGTAAACCCATGAGTCCGGGTCACATGTGCTTACTGAGCCAACATGCTTTCCTCATATTGATTCTCACAGAACTGGTTGTTGCTTCCCGCAAAAATACATTTGAGAAATTGTTTTGCGTCCACCCGGTACATTTCAATTCGACAGTATTGATTTTTTTTTACATAGAAAGCAATGCAGAGCTATTTAAAAATAATCACACACACCCACCCAAAGGAGCTGCTCTATTACCACAGACACAGGTTAGTGTGTGTAGCTCTGGTGGAGCAGCTGGGAGGCAGGTACAATGCACACAAGGGCACCTTGAAACATTTTACTGATCATTTTTCCATTAAAAATAAACCTGGTTTTACATAGTTAAGGTGCCAATTCCAATTTTAAATCAGGATAATCGCACTGTCAACAACTCAAGACATCTGTTTGTGCTTGTTTAAACGTTTTTAGATTCCATCATTGTTAAAAACAACAAATACATTTCTTACAGATTCATTATTAATGCTGTCATAAAATCAAAGTCCCTTAAAGAGTGAGATGTTTTGCCCAGATAGAGAATGAAGGATGCAGCATTAGCTTCCCCCCCCCCCCCCCCCCCCCCCCCCTCCCCCCCCCCCCCCCCCTCCCTTGGCATCCCCCTTCCCTCCATCCACAACTTCAGATGCAGGAACAACTGTCACTAACACGCCCTCTTGTGCAGGCCGCACAGACACGTCTGTCATTCGATATTTGGCTCATTAAGCAGAGGAACAGCTGCGGGGCACAGGCAACAGCGAACAGGAAAATAGTAGCCGCATGAGTTGTTTCTGACAGCTCCTCCTGTTGTGCGAGTAAGTGTCCCTTTAGGATTTGGGCTTTCTCTCCCTGCGGTCCAAAACTATTTGACCAGTTCCAATGCTCAAATCAACTCATAGGAGAAGTTTAAACAGGGTGAAAATGTAATGTTTAAAGGTCCCCTATTATACAAAAGTGCTGATTCTCTGTCTGTTCTTTAGATGAAAATAAGGAGCCCCTCCCCACCCCCTCTGAGAGATATTTGGTTAAAAAGAAACAATGGTGCTCTAGGAGGAGATTCTGGTGATGGGGCGGGGGGGGGGTTACCTTGGTTGGTGATTGGCTAATGGTTACACTCAGGGCCGCCCCTGGCAAACTTGGGGCCCCAAGCGACATTGTGAGATGAGGCCCCCCCCCCAACCCGACAGGAGTGCAAAAAATATATTTGGAAACAAAGTACGCTACTTGCAATATAATTCCGTTTATTATTATTATCAACACAGTTACTTTTTTATACAGTGAGGTAATTGTGCATGTATGTCGTTCAGTATGCGTTACAGTTGAATACGTCTGCATTTCCTGCCAAATACTAGCCTCAAAAAGATTAAAATATAGTTAATGCAAATAACTACTTCTACTAATAATAATAATCATAATCAATTCAATAATATAAATACTATATTATTTTATTATAATATAGTTGTAATATAGTCAAGACAAAACATGCTTATGACATGCTCAAAACTGATATTTCTTAAATCTGTATTCTAGTTCCCTCTGTCAGCAATGTATCAACAACTACACACATATTTCTATCAGTATTTCTCTGTGTGTGGTTGACATGATGATGACTGCAGGAGTTAAGGGGAGAGCTGAGCATCACCATGAAATGTGCAAATTGACATAAAAATGAATAAGAGGGGAACAAATGCTCCATGTTTTTTAAGCTGTAAACTTTAACTGTTATTAAGCCAACTAGACAGACAGTGTATCACTCTTCCTCCAGTACATTAGCAGATAAAAGGCATAACATACTTCAATGAATGTTAAATAAAGAATGCTGGAATAACTGCATCAGCCTATATGCTATGCAGAGACTGCCTTCTTCATGTCGTGAATTGCAGCTGATGTTTTCATATGCAATTGGCAATTTGACTTATACAACATTGCAAGTTGTATATTTGACTCATACAATAACCCACCTTCGAGTGATGCTCTAGTTTCTTCATGTTTTTCAGAATCTCTTTCCACAGACGGGACACATGTTTATGTATAAAATACATTAAAAGTGGATTTTGCATAATAGGTGACCTTTAAAAGACACTTCTTTCATCATCTGTATGCTAAAGAGTTTTGTTGACTGTTGGAAATAATGATGTTTGTTTTGAGTTCAAATTCAAATGTCCACGGCGTGGAACTGTGCCCCAAATCTCCCTTTATTTAAGAAGTTATCTGAGGATTTTGCAAAGCAATGTCAATTTTCAAATTTGCTAATCCTCGAGGGCAACCTAATTATGACAAAATGTCCAAACACTCACATTTCCCACTTCATCTTCCAAAAGTCCTTTAGCAGCTCTGAGCTACTGTTATCCCTGCCAGGGAAACAGAACCGTTGCCCAGGCAACCTCAGTTCTGCCGCCATGGCAGCTGTAACTGTGGCAAAGGGGACGCGGAGTGCCAGGGTGGACAGGTGTTACCACCGGGGTCTTCGGGATCACCAAGGGTCTCCTCGGCCATCCTCCTACGTCGTTACAACATGTGGGAGCAGCGCTAACAAGCCCCTCGCACACCAACACCCCTCCTCTGCACTGCCATCAGAACTAGACCTGATACCACTGAGTTACACTAATATTCTGTGTCATGCTCTTGTCGAATTAGACGTGCACATGGTCTCTTGCCAGCTCAGAGCAGGAGGTCCGTGCCACATGGCTGCATGTTTTTAAAAACACTTTTTAAGGATTCTACCACTGTTTGATGAATTCTCAATCCTGTCACACAAAACAATCTATTTCGAAAGTTGGCTGATTTATCTTTTAATTCCCTTTCATGCATTGTTAGGCAACACTAGCTATGCATTTCCTCTCTGTCATCCTTCTCTTGTATGTGTGCAGCTAGACAATGGATACAAAAGCCCCCTGAATGTGGTCGTATTGTACAACTCTGTGTCCTCTATGAGTTCACAGGTATTCACAATATTTCCATTTCCCTAGAGGGAATTAATCAGGCCATTATAATTTGTTCCCAGAAATGTGTCATGTCTGTGTGCGCCGATGCTCGATGTTCTGGAACTGCTGCACAAGTATCGACTCCATCAATCAGTATTACCACGGTAACGTTGTGAGAGCTCCACTTCCCCCGCGGCCAGTGGAGGGGAAAGGCAAGGTAGGATATGAGGGAGAGGGAGACAGAGATAGAAAAAGAGAGAGAGAGCACCTGAATGGCAACAAAAAGGATGAAGGAAGCATGTTAATTCACCACACCACTAATGTTTTATGTTCGTACAATGCATGTTGGATAATTGGAATTATCTGATTGAGTAAGTTCACCCTGCGTTAACAGCCTGCTTGGGTGTACGCAGCTAAATGATAGAAATATTAAACGTGACCAACTACAATGCTTTAACAGAATCTGGTAACTGCCAATGGTTGTTTCCATGGTGTAGTTCACTGACAACCATACAATAGCCTTTTTGAGGCTTTCCTCATACCAGGGGCGGTTCTGGGGGGGGGGCCCTAACACTGACTTTGGCCCTGAAAATGAAAAGTTTATGATTAAACGATTTCTTGGCTGACGGAATAGGCGGAACTAAAGTTATTTGTCATTTTAGTCGGACCCATTAGAGTGTAAAAACAGTAACTATAAGTACGCTGACAAAACCCAATTAATGCTGTCCTTTCCCCGCTCAGAGACCCAGGTCGTCCCAAGCATCTCTGCTTGTCTAGCTGACATCTCTCAGTGGATGTCTGCTCATCACCTCATCTCAACCTTGACAAGACTGAACTGCTTTTCCTTCCGGGAAAAGATTGTCCCACTCTTGACCTAACGATCAACATCGGCACCTCTTATACTAATAAAGGACTGGCTTATCTATAGCCAGTTGAGTAGCACTTGAAATGTTTTGGCTCTATGAAACCTGATGTAGTTATATGATTCTTCAAGGTTGTATCTTCCTGGTCGAATGTACTTATTGTATGTCGCTTTGGATAAAAGCGTCAGCTAAATGTAATGTAATGTATATGAAATAAATATGTGTATCAACAACTGTATTGCATTGTTTTCTTATGCACAATTACTTCATACTGTCTTTGTCTTTTTCGTCCTGCATTTATTGTGCCCCTCTTAGAAACTAACTGGCCCCAGCCTGGCCCCCCCAGTCAAATTGGTCTAGAACCGCCACTGCCTAATACACATTTATTTCAATATAGTTTCAATATAAAAACTAGAAGGGAAATCAAACACACTCTCCATTTTCCTTTGATTTATTTACAATTATTTCTACCCTTTATTAAAGATGTATGTCTGATGATGATTGAGGAGATTCAAAGCAGGGCGAAGTGTTTCCTTATAGGACTAAGAATACCTTCTGTTCTTCTTCTAAATACAATGTCAAATCTAATAAATCGTTATCATCATTTTAAAATGCTCAATTTTCAACTATTTTTAAAAGGCACTCCTCTTCTCTGCCAGACCTGCTAAACCAATTATTTGGGAAAAGAATTAGACCACATGTCAATACCTCATCCCAATTAAGGTGGAGTAGGAATCAGACATGCACCGAGTCCGGAATGCAGTGCTTCCTATTGATTCTCCACTAATGCCAGGCATTTGTCTGAGGCTGGTGTACTTCCACTGTCTGTCACTCCGTCAACAAGTGCTGTAATCAAGTGTGCAGATAGAGCCAGAAACAAGCCACGAACATCACAAACAATTATTTTTTCTGTGTGTGACATGAAAATTGATCACTTCTGCACAAGAAATTGCATGGAAGGAGATGGGAGGACCATTTTCATATCCAGCAATTTTCTTTGTCGCTGAAGAATAGGACATAAGCATGCCCAATTGGTCTGGTGTGGTGTTTCACAAAGGCTAATGGACTGAACAATTCTTACTTTCTCTAAATAGTTTTAAGAGGACAGACTAGCCAAACAGAAAATAGAATTATTTTCAATTACCCAAAAAATATGATTACACTTGTCTAACTTGTCTAGTCTGTAACTACTATTAACGACACAGAGGCCATATCCTTTTATTTATTTAAAAGGCTAACACCAATATAAAACCTATCTGCTTTTAACTTTACTTCTTGATTGATAACTATTAAACTAATATATAACTATTTTCAGGAAAAAAAACACAGGAAATGCTAAAATATTAAATCCGGCTGACTTGCAAAATTAATATAAACATAGTGTTACACTTTTTTAAAGTAATTAACTATTGAAATACATTTTCTTTCTTATATACAATGAATCCAACTTTGTGTTGCCACTAGGCGGCCGAACAATATCATAATAAACTGACAATACAAAACAAACTCCACAAAGCTACCTTACATGTATGAGTTTGATGCAGCTAATTTCCCATCTAGCAGACAATGAGCAACATTTGAAGTACCATTTGTATAAAAAATCTATAAGCCTAATATTTATTGACCGTTTAGATATTTCTTGGTCTCAGTCATTGTTTGAAATATCTGGCTATTTTTGTGGATTTGTGCACCTATGTGTTCAAGGACTTGAACCATAGGGTTGCCGGTTCAAGTCCCCAAACAGACCTAATTATGGAGTGTGGACTGCTACTTTACTTTATTTTTTATTGCTTCTTGGTGAATATGTAAATATGATGTCCTCTATTGTTTGTTTTTATGTTTCATGTGGAACTAATTGATGCAGGTCTCCCTTGTAAAAGAGATCCATGATCTCAAGGGACCTATCTGTCTAAATAAAGGTTTGAAATGAAATGAAAATTCAGGTATAACCCTCCCTGTCACTCCCACTGTTCCTCCTTCAGAGGGGAGCTCCATGCATGCTGGAGAGACACCAGGGCCCTCTCCCACTCTGCTGCCATGCAGGATCCGGCGAGGGTGGGCCTGGGTCGCTTGCCATCCATTGAGCCTGCCATCGCCTCCCCGAATTCTGGCTCCTGATGCCCTCGGTCTCAGTGCAGGGTCACAGACGAGCTGCTCTGTAAGGCCTACGACACAGCGGCACGCACAGGTCGTAACGGGAACTCCCTCTCCCATCTGATGCTGGCTGTCTCTACCTCTCTGCAGCAGGCTC
Organism: Harpagifer antarcticus; assembly: GCA_902827135.1. Classification (NCBI taxonomy): domain Eukaryota; kingdom Metazoa; phylum Chordata; class Actinopteri; order Perciformes; family Harpagiferidae; genus Harpagifer; species Harpagifer antarcticus. The sequence continues at coordinate 7,258,440 of CADEHL010001042.1, read as the reverse complement.
CGGCTGAGCCTTCTTTGCTGGGTCTCAGTGATGCATCACTGTAACGGCCCGTCCACACGGCGCCACACACACACACACACACACACACACACACACACACACACACACACCACACACACACACACACACACACACACACACACACACACACACACACACACACACACACACACACACACACTTCTCCCTGGACACTGTGCAATAGCTGCCCTGCTCCTAGTACTATGGGTTATTGCTGAGCTATCTAAGGCAGGTTGACAATACCCTGCTTTTCCACAGTTTGACATATTTTGTTTCTTTGTCACCTCGGAAACAACATGGTTTTTGTAGTTTTGCCTCCAGCAGAATCACGTACACAAGTACTTGACAACCTAGTGGCTCAAATATAGGAGTAACACACTGGGGAGCTTTACTATTTCTTCTTTCTCCTCACTCAAACTGGAGTGGAACCAACAGATATTGACCTCATTATACTCTTAACATTGACTTCTATTAAAAACCCACAGACAGAAACATCACGTTATGACCTATGACTATGACATATTTAAGAATAGAAAGTGAGGGAAAAGCATATTTCCTTCTTTCTGTTATATGGCGTCCGTCTGATGATTAGGATATTTTAAAACTCAAACAACAAGCTTTGTGATTGTTATTCCTCCTCTAAGCACCATAGACTACTTAGCCATTGTTACTAAAGCTATTCTGAGACCCATTTGCATTAATCAGGAGTTTAAAAAATTGCATGGCACTCATTACACATGGGGCACTGCAGGCAAACACTCACAAAGCACTCACAAACACTGAATACTCTATGATATAAGCTGGTAAAATATGCAAAAATCGAACGCGATCTTGCACACAGAGAATGCAAATCCAAAAAGATGGTTAAAAACTGAAGTGTTGTAATGAAAGCCTGACCAACCATTTATTTTTTAGCTAACCCTTATCATTTTCAACAAAGCTGAGGAACATTTACCATTCTGCGTGCATTTAGACATCCATCATTCATGGGTTGTATAACCTTTTACTTCCTACAGTTCTATAAGTGTGTTGAGTGCTTCAGCCAGAGTTGTCTTTTGTCTCAGAAATGTTTCTGCTTAATTGGAATCACCGGAAATGTAATTTACCATAAGCTCGTAATCTTCAACAATTAATTTTAAGTCAGAAATGTGTTACAGGCTCCCTTCATGTGGTGGAATCAATAAGTAGGGAAAGAGATTTTCACTAAAGAAATAACCTTACCTTGGTCTAATAAATGAGCTTAACCCTAATCCATTATTGTGTCAATTGCAGCATTTACCACTTAGTTTCTAAACAAGCACTTGGACAACACTCCGTGTGGTTTGCAATGAATCTTCTGTAAATATCACCAGTGCTGATTAATTCCTTAGTGTGTACAAAAGCATGGGGGCTTGTACCTTTTCTTCAGGAAATAATTGGCTGTAGCTGTCTGTAAATACATGGTTTAAATCATAACACTCCTTATCAGCTGTTTGCCAGTCCTGCACTGTGTGAGAGGAAGGGGGAGCATGCAAAGCTAAAGCCTTTTTTCACATTGAAAATTATAAATTTCATAACAAACCTAGACACTTTAAAGAGTAAATCCTGGTAATAATTTATTCGCCCATTATCTAGAGTGCACACCCGTTCTAAAACTCAAAAAATGTTGCTTGAGATACAAATGGCCATTAGCTTCCAGCTCCCAGGGATATCAAAGCGCTGTAATCCTCGGTGGAAATGTGTCCATCTGTTAATTGTTTTTTTTTACTATCCTGTTACTGGATAAGCAAAGGCAACCCGTAATCATCTAATCAGTCTCTGAACCAGGATAAAACAATAGGAATTGGAAGCAAAAGCTGATTTTTTAACACAGGAAAATTATAGTTTTTTTTCTTTAGTACTCACTCATCTGATCTAATGTCGACTACAATAAATATGTATTAGTGCTCTCAATCCCCACAGCTTTTGGCAAGTCCATTTGGATATAATAAGGATTTGTAAATAATTGTTGCAAACAGTAAGCCTCCCTTGATGCTGGAATGGAATTGCCATACTGGACATGTTTTTTAAATTGAAGCAGACGGAACATGTGTATTTATTGAATATAAATCACCTCACTTCTGAGATTAGAGCTGGTTCTTTTTGCATATCGATAAACATTGAGGTTCACAGTTTGCTATTTTGATTTTTCAGTCATATCAAATGGCTTTCATCATCGGTTTGAGATGACCCCCTTGTCAGTCCGTGGAATTGCCCATGTTCAAATGTCCTTTTTGTCATGCATATATACTTATAAAGGTTTGAAAGTGGTGTCTATGACCTTGGGAAGTTTTGGTATTTCGATTGGAAAATGAATTGGTTTCAGATCATAAGGAAATGTTGGAATTAACACATTTGCACCGCTGCTGTGTCCAATGGTTGGTTATCATTTATTTAGCCACATGGTTTAAACGGGTTTTCCACTATACATGCAGACATTTAAAAAAAACGTTAATTTACCTCCATACGTTTCCCTGTAATGCTTAAAATCACATCTGGGTAATTATGATCCCTTTTACAATAAATCCAAGATGAAGAATAGACCTATACGCAACACGTTGACATTTTATTTTATCTTGAAGTGGTTTCGAAAAATAATTTACAGAATAAAAGAAGATTATAAATGGTTTTTTTTAGTAATATGGACAACGTTTGCTGTGCAGGAAAGTGAATGGATATCCATGAAATCCCCGTGCGTCTCCTGAAGGGACCTGTGGTGCGCCTCTGAGGGTGTACACTGCTGCAAAAAATGTTCACCTTGCTAGGCAATTAATGCAGTATTAGTGTGAACAGTGTTAGTATGTTGAATTATTAAGAAGTGAAGACATCCTTCATTATGTTACAAAACTGTCACTTCTCTTCTGTGCAAAATACTAAGACGTTTGTCATTGTTGTCGATGTGTCATTTCCTTTCAAAGGAATCTGCTCAGGTATGCTTAGGTATAAACCTCATTCATAAAGACCGTGTTTTATTAAAGAACCAAAATGTACCTGCAAACAGTGAATAGGTTAGATATATTGCCGCATTGTGGAAGAAAAAAATATGCTGTTTTGAGATAAACAACAAAATAAATAGACTTAGAGCCTCAACAGTTTTGCAACACGATCATATTTTTTGCAGTGTGGCTACTGCTGAAGTCATTCTCCGTCTGATACAACAGCAGCCAAGGACAAGGAGCATCAGCAGAGAGAGGAACAGAGGAGAGAGAAAGGTGCCTCCTCTTGCCATTGCGATCACTGTATCGGTGTTGAATCCATGTCGGTGTGCATGCTGCTCTAATAGGAGGCTTTAGGAGTGGCGGGGAAGCGTTGGATTTAACTTCACACACGGACAAATCTATGCTTGGATTTCGGCTCTTTTTTCCTTCGCCAATGCCAAAGGAAATATGCAGCGAAGCTTCACCATTCTCTACACCATTTTACTGGGGCTGTGCTTTGCATCACAGCTCAAGTTTTCCAAGTACATCAATATAGGTGAGAATGGCGCACACGTCTCAGCTCTGAAACCTCTGTTTCAAGTTTACCCCGTGTCTCTTGTTGTATTGTGTCCAAAATTAACTCCTGCTTCTTTGCTGCTCAACAGGAGGATTGTTCCCAACCGAATCACACGAATATGAGGTTTTTCGGTTCGCCCTCTCTCACCACCAGGACATCCCCAAACTGGTGCCGCAGGTGGATATGGTCTTGTTGGGGAATAGCTTCTCCATGACATATGCCTGTAAGTATTAAGTCTCACTCACGTGAAGAAGATTACATTTGTTGGCATGTTCAATATGCTGTGTGTTCAGCCTGTTGTTCCGTCCCCTCAATCTGTGTATCGAGTTCGTAAAGAGCGCTTGGAACTCCATGGTTTAAAACAATGCGCATAATATAAACGCATACATTATAGATCTGCACAGATTTGCGTGTGTTATGAGGTTATCATCTTAGTAACTGTTGCGTGCCCGCAAAATGACTTATTTCCATTGCTTTCCTTTGCATGGTTGCAGCGTGATTTTGAGCTCTTGAGAATCCAAGGGGATTTTAAACCAACCTCTGCAGCATCAGCATAGATCCTACAGTCATATAACATCAGGTTTTATATGAATAAAAAAAAAGGTTGAAAGTGATCCCTGTGCGCATTTCCTTCTAACCCCCGAGGTAGAAAACAGAGCCTGATCTGCGCTCAGGCTCTGTTTTCTACCTCGGGGGTTAGAAGGAAATGTGAACAAAGAGGAAAAAAGTCTCTAAGTGCATTTTTAATTAGCCACGGATCACAATCTCTTTTTATGGCTAAACATACAATATGAAACCCTGTCTCCCTTAACAAAGATATTCGCACAGGCTTGCACATATTTCAACTTTTAGAAAGGCTTTATCTGCCTTATCTTTCTGATCTTTTATAATGTATGAATCAGCTCATGACAGACAGATCTGAGTGACCTTAATAAATAATTATGAGTCATTTCAATTGAAATGTATGCCAGTCTTGCAGTTGGATGCAATATTACGCTCAATGAGGAAGAAAAACAAAATCATTGCTCTGAGTCCTTGGTCAGAGAGTATACTGTTCTCCTGTGGTTGATAATGTGTGCCATTATGCCAGCCAAACAAAAAGTCCAAGTCTTAGCTTGACAAAATAAATGCCAGTGGTAATTGTTTTCTTCTTTGTTAACCCTGCACTTATCCTTCCTTTGTATTCTGACAAGATTTTGTCGCCCTTGAGGCTTTTCACATCATTTTTCTCAATCCACACTCAACTCCTTTGAATTTGCCTGTTCTCATTCACACTCACTAGTGAAGAAGCACACTTTCAAGAGATACCCTTTGACGACCGCGCTGTCCTGACACTGCCAGATGTGCGCCTCAGTTATTTGATTGCACTTTCAGACATTGATTTTAGCAGTGCTTCTTTTGAGTTTTCCTGGATTTAAAAACAGGTCTTTATTCCATTTCTACTGGCTTGAATGCATGCAGCTGCAAAGATGAATAGCTCAAAGAACACACGCAGTTATCTAGACACAAAATACAGAAAAAATGACATTCTGACTCTGAGGTAAGAAAAGTCTTAGAACTCATAACCTTTCTTATTTGTCTGGTTTGGTATCTTGAATAATCGCATCTGGTTAGGGACCATAATTAAACATTCATAAAGGTTATTGAATACAGTCACCACACCAGTCAATGCACTCGACTAGTGCATATCTTTCAAATATTTTAGCCCTAATAGTAAGCTACCTAATGTGTATCTACATAATGGCTAAATACACAATCATCAGCATATTAATAACATTTGGAACCTAAAGCCACAGGGTAGGTTGTATGGCTTACTGATTATAGGCACTGCAGATGGCTCCCCGATAAATGTGGGTCTATTTGGCCACCAACTTGTAATTGACAGCTCGACAAGTCTCCTCCCTGAGTGCTGTCATCCGCGGGGTTGATATTTGTATATATGTGGTCCAAGTCCTCATGATTTGTCAGTTGCTTGCATTTTGCCCACGTTGGTGCCAACAAAACACCTTATTAGTCAGACTATGAAGCCAAGTAAAGATCAGGGGCCTCATTTATAAACGGTGCGTACGCACAAAAGATGGCGTACGCCAGTTTCTACGCACTGTTTGCGATTTATATAAAACTAACTTCACGCAAACTCTGACCCATGCGTACGCAATAAGCACAACAACGGGAGGGACGAGAAACTGCGACACCATTGGCAGAAGGAAGAATGGAAAGAAATATGTGGAAATAATACCATAAATAGAATGTTACCTCTCATTTATCATATATGAAGAATTCATTTTCACAAATTGATTAAAGCCAATCTTAAAATGATTTAACGAACGCCTGTTGCGACTCCTCAGTGCACACAAAAACATAACTTGGAGAAATAAATAAATACAGAAATGTTATAGATCACCCCTCGATTATGTTCTCTTGTTAAGAAATGTATTCTCATAAATGATGCGGTAAACAGAAGGACAGAATTACTTTAAACTGACAACCGTTTGCATTTCTAGAGGTTGTATCGATACGAGCATGGTTTTATATACTATCATGTCTAATCATGTTTTATTCCATTCGCCAATAGCCTACTTGATCAGTCGCTCGTAAAACACAGGAGGTATGGAAACTAAGAACACCATATGTGGTCAATTGTACAGCTAATATAACACAACACATTAGTTGTATTTCCTTTAACTGGTGGATTATGGATAGTTGCTGATCGACAGCTGGGACACAAACCACCAAATACAAACAAATAATTCAGATCCAGTCGTCATGACTCCACTCCGGAGGGATTCCCCGATCATTTCTTACAGTTTCTCATCAAGGGGGGGGTCTCCTGTCCCCGCTACAAACACACTGCCTGAGGAAGGCTATGTGTATTTTTTTTGTCATTAACCTTTTCGGACCACTTATTTATTTATTTTGGTGACGATCCGACCTCCATGCTGCTACTCTGGTTCAAACTGCATCCACCAAACAATATGATTTGTCTCCACCTCCCAAAATAACCAAAATCTGACACGGTGTGAGATGTCTTTTTTAGCTGTTCTGTCGTCATTTCCTGCGATCTTCTTCATGCAGTCAGTCAGAATGAATGAATGAATGGGGCGTTTCTTTGACTATTTATAGGCAGATATGGGCGTTACGTGAAGCCCGCAAAAGCTGCGCCGCATTTCGAGTTGATTGTGATTTATAAAGGGAAACCGGCGTAGGATGTGCCGTACGCAAGTCCTGTGCCGGTACGCAGTCTTTTATGAATCGGAAAATGTCTGTGTGTATTTATTTGCTTTGTCCTACGTAAGCAACCTTCCCACGCCAATCCTACGCAAGGCTTTATAAATGAGGCCAAAGAGCTGTCTTCATTACCTGAGCTAACTGGATGTGAGTAAAAGCAGTAGTTATAGATGTGGGATTGACTGGTGCTTTTTTGTGCAACCCTGGGTCTTCCTGCAAGGACTTTAATCCGTCCATCATGGTGCTCTGTGACCAGATAAAGCTGAGGAGTACAAACCCTCTGCTGCAATGCAAAAGACACTAAAGTCTCTTGTTCTTGACGTGTCAATGTTTAGGTTGAAACAGCATTGTGGCCGAAAACTCTGCTTCGCGGTCTGTTATGCATGTAGTAGGTTTTCAGGAAGCCTTAGATCATCCCACAGGCATTGAATCACGATCGTATCTTGGGTGGTAAAGGGGACAATGTACTCTACAGGGTAAGAAGAGCTAGTTAAAACATTGTAAATACTCTGTTTGGGGATCACGGTGTAATCAGTGTGGCAGTGCTGTTTAGAATAACATATACTGGTATAATATATATAATACAAGGTGAGTCGGAATTCATAGATATCTGTTTGTCAATGATTGATCTAAAGGTCAATCAAGCGCAGGTAGTTCCTGGCATCTGCAGGAGGAAGGTTAGTTACAGATGGGTTATTGCTCAGCCACAGCTGTAGTTAGGAGATTGTGAAACCTTAGCACCAGGGATTGGGCCTCCTCTTCTAAACCAAAGTTCTAGAGATGGTTCTCCACATAAAAGTCATTAACGTCTTCTCCTGATTGGCTGTGATCACAAATATGCTTCAGTTGCACAACATCAGCTGCAAGTGGTACAAAATATATGCTTTATTAGATTCATTGTAACTGTCTGCAATATACCTAGTACGGATATTTGGTTTGGACCGTGATCACATCTTCAGACCCATCTCGATTATGCTGATTACTAGGAAAAAACCTTACTGACTCTACAACTTCCGAATTTCCTGGTACCATATCTTCAAAACTCAATAGGACTTTCATTGAATCAAGTCAATCCAACAGCACCAGAATAACAGATAATCAAAGTCCTTCTAATATTTAATATATGGTTAATGAACCATACACAACAGCAACAACAGAGAGTTCCAAAAAATGATCCAAAAACGGTACAAAACGAAAGGTTTTGCTCTTATCTCTTTGAGTAGACAGATATCCATATACTTTACACATATTGCCCCTCACTTAATATTACTCTCCTCCCTGTTAATAAAAAACACATTCAAGAAATTCAACCTGTCCATATCTGGCTTCATAGCGTGCGTCATTTTTGCGGAGAGTGCATTTAAAAAGCCACCAAGAGCTGCAGTAAAACATTTGGAAACCCTGACAGTCTCCCAGGCAAGCCCAGCACCAGCCCCCATCCCCATCCCCCCTCCCTTCCCTTCCCTTCCCTTCCCTTCCCTTCCCCCCAGCCATTTCGGTGCGGGTAGCCAGGCAGAGCTGTGTAATGAAATGTAAACACACCCAAGATGCCCTCATTAATGAGATGGTCCTTTGCTCAGAAGTGAATGTGATGTGAATTTGAGGGTGTGCTGCGGCTTACGTTTCCAGGGAGGTTGCCGGCGGAAAAAAAACATGGCGCAAATAAGCAGGAAGGGATGGGTGGGGGGGGAAGGTGGTACATAATAATGTCACTGTCATGCACCTAATGGTGGGACAGAAGCATACATACAACTGGAACAATATGGTGATTTTGACTCAATTGGCGTTAACTGCTTTTTGTCTTTTATTCAGTCTATTGGTATGGTTGCTAAAACAACTATTTTAATTACCCACAAAGATATAATACCCATACTTCTGGAAACGTGAGATTGATTGTTTTATCAAGGATCAATGCCCATATTCTGGTTTTACTAGAGCTTAACTGGATCTATCCGCTGTCAGCACTACAGAATACCAAAGGGTTTTCCCTACAACACGTCACCCCTCCCAGTGTTCTGCACGATGCCATGAAATCTGACATATTTTCTTCAATGTGCCATGCATATCCCTGCCATCCATGGGTATGACGGTGGGCTGTTGGAACAAGCATGTCAGAAAGATTCACAGCTGAGGGAGACGGCAAAAATGAAAGTGACACCTCTTTCTGCTCTGTGTCACTCGATCTGAAAGAGTTTTTTGGAAGTGGAGGATATAGAGATTTGTTTCTAAGGGGAAAAAGGGCTCCAGGGCATGCTTATAATGAATCAGATGAGAAAAACAGACTATTCCTGAGTATCTATTTAGTATACCTGTGCGGACGAGTGTGTATGTGTGTGTGTGTTTGCATCTGGGTGCCTTTGCTTGTAATTGTGTGGGATGTCTTGAGTGAGTGACAGCTCACCTACGTAAGCGTGCAGCAGTGTGGGAACGTGCCCGGGGCTCTCGGGTCCACAAGTGTGAAAAGCAGCGGGTGAATGGGTCCTTGTGCAACGGGGTGAATGGAGCTCCGGATGAGGGTGAAACTCATCAGCTGGCTCTTATGACTAGCAACTTCCTCCAAAGCAAGCCCTCCCACACACACACACACACACACACACACACACACACACACACCACACACACACACACACACACACACACACACACACACACACACACACACACACACCACACACACACACACACACACACACACACACACACACATTTGCTGGCACCTGTCTAAAAAGCAGGATAAAAGGGGCAAGAGGTTGAGGGGGGTTGATGGACTAGGGCAAAAGTGAAACAGAAAAACAGAGAGGCGAGAGAAAGGAAAACATAATGGAAAGAGATATTGAATGTTTCATTTTATTTCCCGTCTGGCGGAGTCACTGGGGAAGTAATGACGATGGCAGCACTGTCGGTATAATGTGAGACAGGATACTGGAGCTAATTTGCATTTCTCTGTCTTCTTTCTTCCCTTCACATACACAAACCAAGCCATAAACACCTGTATTTTTAGCATTCATCAACATGGAACGTGGCATTTCTTCTATAAGTGTCTTTGTTTTCACATTATCACAGAAAGGCTTTCTGGACTGGCTCCTTTTATGTGTTTCCAGTGGTTAAAAATAACTGCCAGTTTGGAGAATTGTATTCAATGTTCCCCTCAGTTAGATATCCCATTACCATAATCTGGTATTGACTTGGTTTGTAATAAGGACGTCACTGAATCGCTAGCTTCATGTCAAATCCCCCGCAGGCTCACGCCTATATTATCTACTTCTCTCTTTGATATTATACTTGTGTGTGGCAAGATTTAGGCTAAGCTTTAGCTATTTTGGGATAGAAATGTGTATTCAGGAAAGTGCACCCAGCAACAAAATATAACATTTCAAACTGGAATTTTAGTACATGTCAGAATGTACAGTATATATGTAAAAAACTGGCATTTGGCTTTGTTTCCAGTTCAGATATGGTGATAATAAACCTTTCATTATAAACAATTAGTGTAAAAAAGACAATTTTGAATGTCACTGCAGTGTAGGCACAAGTGTTTTCCCGCGTCATCTAGGGTCAATTAAATAAGATTGGAAGACAATCTATGAGGCAGCCATGATCAATTAACTGAGCAGCGAAAAGATGCCTGCTGAGCCAATCAATACAACACAGATGGGAGGAAGGGGGGGCGGCTGGCTTCCCTTTGGCAGACATACGGGACAGATATGAATCACTGTTAAGTGACGGAACAAATGATCGGTGTCCGCAGCACAGAAAGTGTACAGGTGAAGGTGAAGTACAGGGGACTATTATATAATAAACTCACTGTCAATAATGAGTGTAAACATAACAGCTATAACTATATAAGTATGGCATTGTTGTTATTTGATGTAGCCAGGAATATATGCTGATCAAAGTAGTGCTACAGTTCGGTCTGATAGTCTAATCATTTAAATAAATTATTGAGAGTAGTAGAATAAATCCCTTATCAAAACAACATTGGGACCAAAAGATGGGTGTTTGTAAAGGAAATAGGTGTTTGAATATTTTTACTTAGTTTCATTTAGCATTGCAAATCTCAGGTGAAAGTTTACATTGTTATTTTGTTCACTAGCAGGGGCTTCAAGGCATAGGACTGAGACAGACATTGAATATTCAAAGGCTGGTGCAGTGGTTTCTCAACATAATTCCAGGGTATTACAATTATATTTTTGACGTTTTGTTTTTTCAGAAAATTAATTGCTAGTGGAATCTTGGAACGCTTGCTCATCCCTAAAGCCCCTGTCACACTGTCCCGAAGTTGACACCCGATGGACACACGAATATGGAATTGTGAATTTCGCACGAAGATGGCCCCGAACCACACACGAAGGCAACATTTACATTACATTTAAGACATACAACTGCAACGAAAGTACCAAAAACAATTATGTTACAGTACTATGATACTGTACTGATTTCTTCAGACTTTATTCTTTACTTTCTCCGTCTTTATATGTAGAAGATATTACGTTTTCTCCGTAATGTTGTTTCCCTAGCAACAACAACTTCCTGTCAACTCTCCTTCAAAATAATATATTATATCCTTTTCAGTTTCACAGAACACAAATTGGGTTATTTACATAATATGTTTACATGATTTTGTTGTGCAATAAAACAACCAGATGGACACACGATAAAGGAAATGTTCAAATTCGGCTCTGATCGTAGCAACATCGGGCCATTCGTGAGGGCATCTTAAGCCATCGTATGACCGCCGGTGTTGTTTCTCAGGCTCCGGCAGCAACTTGGTGAGCAGTGGGAAATCTTTGGCATGCCAAAAAATTGCCGAAGGACCTTGAGAAGGTTCATTTTCGTGTTGAATTTGTGTGTCAATTTTGCCCTTCGTAAGGCCATCGTTAGGGCATCTTGTTACCGATGATAACACGAAGATGACACGATTCGTCAAGATGCCCTCACGAGTGCCTTACCGGGTGTCAATTGCGAGACAGTGTGACGGGGTCTTTAAGGCAGTCCAACAGATTAAAAAACATGATTAACAAAACCATTCTGATTGTGAGAATGAAGGAATATTGTAAAATGATTACTCAAACTGACTAAAATTTGCATAGCATATTTCAGTGTTTTACTTAAAACATTTTTTGTTATCAATAGCTCCACACCTCTTTGGCTAGTTACCCTTTAAAAATAAAGCAGTCCGTACTTGTGACCCATTTTCAAAGATCCCATATTTTGTTGGGTTATGACCAGTGGAATATTTTTGTCTGCAATCATTTTAAAAGTCTCGTAATTCAAACCAAAGATTAAAGTATTAGAGATGGAGTCCGTCAACTGCAAAACCACCTGACTTAAGTTTTCTCATCAGGGTAGTTTCTTGCTCTGAATACTAAATAGAAATGTGTGTGAGCTAGCGAGACTGCTTTGTAAAGTTCTGCGGTCACACACTTGCACACATACAATAGCTAACAAGAAAAAGAGCTCGAGCAGATGCATTTAATGTATTATTCAATGCAGCACATCTAATGCTATCACTTCACACAGTAATGAGCAGAAATATGCAATAAAGCTTCGCAGGGGAAAATAAGAAGACAATTGAACTGACTGTGTTTAGCATTGCAATACTTAAAAATACCCAGCCCTCTTTAGGATCTGCCAGAAGAAACCAACAAATAAATATCAGTCCCCTGGAGGCTTTACTTTTTTATTACTTATAGTCACCTTTTTTCTTCAAATCATTTACCCCTTCAGGGGCAAACACCACCGAGAAAGGTGACTCAGCTGGGATGGATGTGTTAAGAAGAAGGTGGTCGGGGGGGTGTAGGTTAAGCTGTAATTTCAGACCCGATGGCTGGTGTCACTGAGGCTCAGGGGTGTTGTATTTTATCGTGTAGCTACCGTGTCAGTTATTGAGGTACAGCAGTGGTGACTGGCTTCCTCAGTGCACGTGTGTTCAGATGGATTACCGAGTGTCAATGTGTTATTGGAAAAGGCGGACAAATAGCAGATCAGCGCTCCCTCCTGAATCTTCTGGACATGACAGTTATTTGTCGAGGAGGAAACAAAGAGAATGGTGGCCGGAGAAACAAAAAAGACTTGAAACTGACGGTTATTCTCGAGAGCTCCAGGCTGGCAGGTGCTAGTTTGATGAATGAGAAGGCTTGGATTTTCTTTTTCCTCCGGAGCACCAAGGCTAGAGAATGGCCCATAGCAATCAATGTAGATCAGCCACAACTGCTCCCCAAACAGCAGGGTGAAAGAGTGTGGGGCAGAAGGGGGATGGACATTGTTTCTGTTTTTTGTGTGCCTTTGTTGCTCTGCAAAAGAAAGGAAGAGGGAATGTGGCAAGGAGTGCAAAAGAAAAACAGCTTATGAAAGAGAAAATATACAACCTGTCATTTAATCTCCTCTACCTCTATAACTGTTCATTTGTTACCCCAATGGTGATTAGTGCCTAGAGGTTTGAATTATTTAGTGTTGGCAAGATAGTCTTTATCACACTTACACTTCTTGCCACATAAACACTACACTTTCCTGATGACACTTTTCCATGTTTCAGCTTGTTCTCCTCATTGTCTTTCTAAGCCTGCTCCAGATCCTTCTCTGTATTCATACAAGCTTACCAAGTATTTAAAACAAATCTGTCGTCGCTGAGTTTAATGGCAGCTGGGGCGTGGAGGTCTGAGCTGAGACATGTGGGGCTGGCAATTAGATAACAATGTGTTTGGGGATGAGGACCAGGATTTGTGCTGCGGGGTGGAGGGACGAGCGTCGGATGATGGCATCTGTCATGTTTTTGCAGAAAAGACAGAAGCTAGTCTCGCTCTTTTTCAGAGCCTATCTCAGGAGCCTCTGTTTACTTTAATGAGGAACAAAGCCTACAAGCATATTTAACACAGAGACAAAGTGTAACTGCCATTACAGTGACAGCACAAAAACGCTGTTGTGCGTAAATGTTTGTTCTACTAAGCGACTGCCATGACACGAGGCCTGCAACAGTTGCTGAATGTTTTAAAAGCACACTAGAGATGTCTTTGTTTATATCAGGCATCATTGGTAGACAATAAGAGATTGAAAACCATTGGACGTTTAAAGACATTTTTACCACTCATTTCATCATACAGTTCATACTATTGTATCCCTTTATATATATTCACTTCCTGAGTGAAAGCATATTTTCTTGTCTAGCTGCTCTTTAGTTTAAATCTGTAATTGACTTGATTGTTTTTCAAGGAGAAACCATCTGAAATTCTACTTTGCTTAGAAAAGAACACTACATTCCGTCACTTGCTAAATTGCCTTCGTGTTTTGTGTTTTGGAGAGGCTTAAAAGCGACAACACATAGATTTTGCTCCTAAACCCCATGGTTTTTATTTCAACATGAGGCAAAATGGGGGCGTAGTAATCAGCAGCGAACCGCTTCAACACGTGTATTTCGGTATATTCACGGCATTCATTTCGTTATTCTACTGTATTGTTGTTTTATAGCTATTTGTTAATGTAACCCAATTTGTGTTCTTTGAAATTGAAAAGGATATTGCATTGTGTGTGTTACTTTCGTTGCAGTTGTATATGTCTTAAGTGTAATTTGGCTTGGCTTCCTATTTTGTGTGGACATGCTTTTATTTTGAAGGAGAGTTAGCGCTGTTGACAGGAAGTTGTTGTTGCTATGGAAACAATGTGACGGAGATTAACGGAGAAAAGTAATATCTACATATAAAGACGGAGAAAGTAAACGATAACGTTTATGGTTAAGTGTTAGCATCCCCAGAAGAGGTACAAGCTTTTACGTTGATATTGGAGATTTCAATAAAAGAAAAACGAATATCCGGATAATGAAATTGAAACCCGAATAGTACTCCAACGAAGGAATACTCGGATATTCGGGTACAGCCCTAGAGCACACCAACCCAGTCTCACAAAAAATCGTGTAATAACTAAGTTGGTCCACAACTTGGGACGTAGTATTTCTACAAAAACGCCTCTGAAATTGTAGTTCTGGGGACCGGGTGGGGGAGGGGGGGAAGGGGTGGACCCGTTCCAGTTTTGGACAGTCTGCCGTGGTTCCATCCCATTTCAAGTGTTGTTCGACGCTCGGCGTAACCCTCTGTGCACACTCAAACATCCAATCACAGAGCTTGAGAACTATCACGGGGTTTGTCAAGCGAAGCGGAGAGAATATTTACTTTCGGGGGTAATATTCTCTAAAGCAAATGAGCTACTCCGACCCTCGGCCCTGACGGACTCCAACTTGTGTTTATTAATCAAACAAATAAATAAACACCAGGATAATTTTGTGTTATTGTTGAGTAAATGGAGAATTGCACAGGGGAAAATAACGTATCTATGCCACCATTTTAGATGCGGATTTTGTTAAACTAATACGTTTGCGCTGTGGACCAACACTATACATTGACGGGGAAGGGGGTAGCAATAAAGATAACACCATTAAACAGTTACATAACATAAATAATATCGATAGCAGCGTCTCTAGCAACCACCTTGGTAATAATGAAAACGTTGTATAGACACAATTTCCTGAAGTAATCTTCGTAATAACTAGCAAACTAAAGATCATGTACATCCACTGCACACATAATCTGAAATAACAACTCATATTTCTCGCATCAAATGACATCAAAACGCATTTCAATGGCCAAACTAACTTTAATATAGGCATTTTCCACCGAGAATAAAACGAAGTTCGGCCATGTTTTTTTTTCTACAGGGAGAAATTTGAAGATCACGTGACATAGACGCCAGCCATTGGAATGAATGGTGAAAAAAAACGTAGGGATCTTACAATTTCAGAGGCGTTTTTGTAGAAATACTACGTCCCAAGTTGTGGAGCAACGTAGTTATTACACGTTCTTTTGTGAGATTGGGTTGAGCACACACACACACCCACCAGGCTGCGTGTGTGTGTGCTCCGGCCGTGCTCGGCCCGGGCCTCGCCGTGTCCCGCCGTCCCGCAGACCCCACACAGCAACCAGGAAACAACACGCAGCATTCTCATCTGTTTGTCATTACTGGTTTCATGGTTGCTAACGCCATCGTAACACATAATCACTGATGTTCCGCTGTAACGGTGGTGGACTCATCAGAACAGAGTGGGCGAGCTGACCAATCAGAGCACACTGGGCTCACAGGGGGGGGGGGGGTTATTCAGGACAGAGAGTGAATACACATATCAGTGACCATCAAGTCACCATCATGACGGGGGTGACTGTGGCGTTAGTGCGTTAGAGGCAGGAGCTGCGGGACAGTAGCCTAGAGTTTGCGTGAAGAGTCTGCTAAACTTTATGCGCTCCGCAGTACCTGAGCGTGCTCCACTAGCACAAGTTTGGAAAACTGCACAATATAAATCTATTCTAGTAGACCTTAACAATGGAATTATGATCAGTAGAAATGGCCATGACATGGGACTAATGTTGAAATAGTAATCATTATTTTCATTTGTAACAAAAAGTGCCAAGTTAACGATTTTCAAATGAACGGATGTGCTGCTTTTATTTAAAGATGTCACCATTGAGAATTTTCTGGAGAAGAATAAACATATTATCAGCAGTAACATGAATTGCACTTGCAGCTGTATTGCTGTAAGATAAGTAATGCAACACATCTGGTTGTACTCATAGATTCTGCTCAGGTATTGTTATGAACGCTTCATTTCCCATTGGCTCGGCAGCAATGTGTTAAAGGCAATTGTTAATTTATTCATCAGTATATCTAATGAATTAGCATGCAGGCTGTGTGTTTGCCTCTTCATGCTCCTCATATCCACCTCCATCACTTGCAGCTGTCAGAGAATAAATGTGTGAGAGGGACCGTCCCTCTGCACCTGTCGACACTGATACGCAGATGGGCAGATAATGGCAAAGGGATGATTGTTAAGGAGATAATTGGAGTTTCCATACCCCCTGACAGGAGCTGGTCTGGGCTGGGTTTCTGACCCACTGCCCAGGTAAGCATTTATTCAGCAGGCGGCCGGGCAACGTATAAAACCAGATTCGAAATGTAGCGAGGAGGAGAGACAATGGCCTAGTGTGAAAGGGTAAGAGAGTAAGAAGAGAGAAATGTGCTCGGCGCTGAGGGGAGTGCTCTTACACCCTCGATTACCCATTTAATGAGGCGATGCCGTGCCATTGTTTTATTACTTAGAGGAAATAGGAGGAATCTAGATTTCGCCGTGTGGTCCCACGGTTTCCCACTGATAGGCTGGCATCTGTTCCCTTTGTTCTCAGCAGTCCCCCTATCATCTCCTCTTACAGACACTAATGCTTTTGTTTCTTCTCCTCTCCAGAAACAAGCTTTGCCTTCTGTCTGCCCTCACCTACATTTTCAAGACACGCTTGCTTTTTGGCTCATCCTTATTAACCTCCCATTACCCCCGTTTCGACTAATGTAATCTCTCATGAGTATCCAATGCTTCCGACATTAATCTAAAATCTGTTTGGCTGGTCAACTGCTCTGATCGCTGCTATTCCCAGCGGTGGGAGTTTAAGAGATTAGAGCCTTCCTGTCTGCCATCTAACTCTTTTTGCTAGTTTTTTTCTTCTTTGTATCTTCACCTCCCTGTCTGTCTTTTTTCTCCCTTTGCTGTGTTATTGTCTCTGTTTTTTGACACGCACACAGTGACATAAACACAATTGTGTTGCTCTTGCACAGTAAATCTCCCTTAAGCTTGAGGAGCTAAAGCTGTTTATACCGGGGAATAGCGAGTGCACCTCTCTGGAGAGCAACACTCCATGGAGCATATAGTCTAGAGAGGCAGAAAGGCAGTGAAGCAAGGCTCACCTCCTCATAATAACCTCTCAAACCTGTTTTGCATTGCTTCACTCGGTCGACTACCCTAGATGAAAAAATGTCTTTGCCGTAGATTGACACACTAGAGGTTTCTCAATACTCAAATTTCCCCTCCTCGACTCCTATCCTCGAGACTTGGTGCCGCCCACAGGAGATGTGAGCGGAGGACTGAGGAGGGGAACCGAGGAGAGAGGAGTGGAAGCAGCAGGCGCTTAGAGAAATGAGAACTCCTCTCCTCTGAGCGATCATATTAAAGAGACGTCCATTAATGATGACAGGAGGCACAGCAGCCCTTTGTCTGATGGACAGATGTGTTCATGACGACTTATATATTTACTTTTAATTAATTGACAGTGCGGTATAATGAGACAATAACAGGCTACAGATGCGGACATATACACACACACATATATTTATATAAATATATACCATTTCAGAATCAAACAAGTATGAGAGCACTCTCATAATAACGTAACACAATCAGAGACTGGATATATCCCCCCCTCTCTCTGGTCGCTGAAATGGGGAATTGAAATTACGGGCCAAAAGTTGTATTTACAAGTATTAAAAGTAAGCAGAGGACACCAAACCAACTGAGACCCGTCTGTCCGCCGCATCTATACACTGTACAACACACATACTGTACCACACACACCTACAGCTCCTAAAGCATATTCAGGCTACAGTGTGTATTTTATTATGTGAAGCACTAAATGGTCTTAGAAAAATATCGACTCTTTGTTTGTAGTTATCTACTAAATTACAGCATACAAATACAGAGAGTAACGTAGGCCTGTTATACTGAGTGATATATATTGTACACTGCTCTGCTTTCTGCACGGACCTCACAGCTGTTCTCACTGTAAACACTGATGAAAGCAGTTTCTAAAATAATATCCAGAGGATGCATGCAGAGCTGTCATTGGCTGAGATAAGTCCGGCCGTGCGTCACGCCTCCACCGTTCCCGGAAATGCATCCGCGGAGGAGCCGTGGAGGATGCATCAGTGTCTCCTCGGTTAGAGCTCCTCCAGAGAGCCTCCTCGATGCTCGATGCTCGGTCCTCGAAGTGCATTTAGAGAAATTAGATGTCCTTCAACATGGCACGCTGAAATTAATTTCCGGGTCACTACCGGAGAGGACCGAGGAGTCGAGGAGGGGAAATTTGAGTATTGAGAAACCTCTATTATCATGCAATGACTGCTTTTCAGATCAGATTTAGTTTAGGAGATCCCAGATAAACGTGTCCTCACACTAAAACCCAGGGCCGGCCCTGACCAATTTGCCGCCCTAGGCAAGATTTTAGCTGGCGCCCAGGCCCCCCCCCCAAATGCAGACACTCACTATGATTCACGCGTGCACGGTTGTGGCATGACCACCAACACAGAAAGATATTGACACAAGATGTGTGCAACTGTATTTAGTTTCCTATCCATTGGAACATGATTTAAGTGGGGGGGGGGGGCCTCACCTCCTCTAGGGGGGTCCGGGGGCATGCACCCCTGGGAAGACTTTTATTTTTTAATATTGAAGTTAAAAGCATCAATCTGGTGCACTTTGAGAGCAAGGAGATCTATGGAAACATCTCTCAACACCCATATGAAACAGAACTGTAAGCAGATTTTCTTTTTCTTTATGGATATTTTACAAATCACTCTCCTTTCAAACTGTATTCTTGTTTATTAATAACAACTTTTTTGTACTGTCAGTATTTTATACCTGTTTTTCACCTATTCTCTTATTTTTCATAACTATAATGATCATATAAAGGTGTGCCTTTACCTCACTGAGCTGAGGTTATCAGAGCCGCTCAGTGTTTCAGGAGAGAGCTTTCTAAAGCTCTCCCCCCGCGGCCGCTTACACAGTAAATTCCAATGTTAATAAAAGCACACATAAGCTGTGTAAGTTTTTTGGGAGTTTGATTTATTTTAAATGAATACAAATACAAAATTAAAACCTATAATTGCACACTAAAACCATTATTTAAAAAAAGAACAATTTCACATAAACCCCTGGTTTTTACTGGGACTGGAGCAGTTCAACTTGATTTGGGCGCTGTACGCAATATATGCGTAGTTCTGTTAGTATAAGATAATAAGATGTACTTTGTTGATCCAAAATCGGGAAATTGTGTTGTTATGAAATTAAAAAAAATATATTTTTTTAATTTCTAACTTTTTTTTTCTTTTTTTTTTCGGCGCCCCCTATGGGTTGATGCGCCCTTAGCATTCGCCTATACTGCCTATGCCGAGGGCCGGCCCTGCTAAAACCCTCCTACTGAATTTGGGGAACAGCTTAGTGTGTGGTCGTGCGCGAAATTAGCAGTAAAGTTGTCAAGTGGGAGTTGATGTACAGTGTAGGTTTCAGTTTGTCTATGAATAAATGCTGCAGCTCCTCAAGGCCCAGACATAATCGTTTTAAATGTAACGATGACATATGACGTGACATATTAAATGTTGATATCATGTTGAAAATACACATATGATAATAGCTTACTAATATTTATACTATTACTGCTTCTTCTTCAAAAACGTCCCAATTGTAAATATATAAACCATAAAAGTTAACATTTGAGATTCACCTTTTTCTTTCACACCAGTCCTGTGCTTTGTTATTCAACTTGTGACGGGTGTATAACATGATGACCAGGCTTAAACTTGATTTATTTTAACTGCAAACTATTTTGCATTTGCAATACAGGTTTAAATAATGTTTTCTCTTGTAAGAATGTTTTACTAGAATCAATACATTGTCACAAAGTGGATGCTAAAAGTCCCAAAACAAGACGGGACTCGTATATCAGTCTGGCCAATGCTTGTATAAAATGTGGTTGTATAAAGGAGATGGTTCCCTCAGCAATAGAAACTAGAAAAAGAGAAATAATGACGACGTGTTTATCTTCATAACAATAATCCTGCGCAAGCGGTTATATGGGAGTGCATGAGATGTATTGTTTTGTTTTTGTAGTTGGTAGAATTTCCCTGGTATTGTTAGCGACTTTTTCATTGTCGGTGTCCTGACATCCCTCATCTCCTGTCAGCCGGACAGTTTTTGTTTGTCTCAATGGATGCAAATGTTCCAGGGTGTGACTCGGATATCGACTTCTTTTTCTCAGCCTCTCATTAACGAAGCTGATTAGCTCTCTGGAAGATGGATGGGACCAGAGGGACCACAACATGCTCTCTGTTTTTATTACACACATCATCTGACAGTTATTAGCCATGGGTGGCTGGGTGGAGGATGGTTGTGTGCGTCTTCTAGTGTCTGGTGTCAGATGTGTTTATCTCCCCTCAAAGTGTTCTGTGGTTGATTGAGTGACCCTTCACCCTTGTGGAGGTGGTGTATATTACCGCCTGATGTGACAGCACCCTCCCTGCTCCTCTCAGCCCTCCCATCTTTCAACGGGAAACTTTAAACTAAATATTAAAAAGATAGTATAGCCTCTGTTAAGCCTTTATTTGAAGGCTGACAGTTTCAGATGACAGGAAATGAGGGTAGAGGGAGATGGGGGGTGACTCACAACGAAGGTGCCAAACCACACACATCGAGGGACTCTACAGTTTCACAGACAGAAACTAACTGACCACAAGACAGGCAGTTAGTATAAAGTATTTATGGTATTTGTCATGTTGAGCTTTATTCTGAAATCCACGACTGGTGTAATAACAAAACATCTTTAACATTAAATATTCATCAATAGAATATTCTATTTTCCTCAATAAAACATGGCTGAAACATCTGATTCATGTTTTAAGAGATAGATAGATTTTTTTATCTTAATTATAAAGCATCAAGACTAAATGTCCACAGCCATGCTAGCAGCTCTCTTAGGCTGTACTGCAAGAACAATGCTAAAATGTTGTGATTAACGGGTTCAGTTTATAGTCTTCTATTTACGTACATCACAAGTACAGCTAAGGCTGATGGGGAAGTCATTCGTTTTCACATATTTGACGAGGATGAGTGGACATTTTAAACTGCTGACGCTAGGCGTTGGCGATTTAGCCAAAATGTTCTATCATGGTATATGTAAATTGTGAAAGGGCTGCCTCTCCCTGCTTCACTTCACTGTCTTCTCCTCCATGTCTGCCTACATCACATCACCTTTTGGGGCAGCCAGATTTGCAAAAGTGTGAAATCACACAAGATGATTTACTGTCTCATGATGATGAGGTCTTTCTGCTTTGCAATGGTGTTCAGAACTGCTTTAATACCTCTTTTTCAGACATTTTTCATTTGATTTTATTGATTCAGTTTTTACTTGAGTTTAAAGAAAATGGATATACTGATGATTTAAAATAATTGATAGTTTCAGAACAGTTGTATTGTGTTCTTTTTTGCTACCAGTTTTGTCTGAAAAGAAAAAACAAATTTGACCTCCTCAGGCATTCACGTCTGAAATCTGCAGTCTGGTGGTTTAGAGGTGACATTGGATGGTGTAGTAGAGGGATTGAGTCTCACCGAATGAAGGTGGTGTGTGACTTTGGGAGTCAAACTGGCAGGGTTATGCTTAGGGGGGAAAATATCAGAGCTGCATTCAGCTGCTTACCCTTTCTTTACCCAGCCTTGTTCTTCGCTGCCTGAGGGGAAAAAACGACATTTTTGCTTTGTAGTGTCACGGTAACTATACAGAATAGTAAATAGATGAGCTACTTAATCTTTTTTTGTGGAATCCCTTGATTCCTCAGTAGTTATTCCCTTAAAAAAAGACTACATTGACCATATTAAAATGTATTATGTTTTTATCTGTTTGATCCTGTAAAGCAGGCATTCTCAAACTTTTTGTTTATGCGGACCACTATTTATTATCAAGGATTTTCGCGGACCACCTCATATGCAAACCGTAAAAATAAGTACCGGTACATATATAAGCGTAGTGTTAAAACGCCGATATGTTTTTATAGTTAATTATAGTCAATCAAAAGTCAATTGAAGCCTATCTCATACTTTTGTCGCACGTGTGACCGGTGTCTGTCTGCGTTGTGTATGTTTCTCAAAGAGGACAGCGGAAAACTTCTTTCTTTCTTTTGGTCCTTGACCATATATTCAAATCTGTAGCATACAATCATAGAACACAACGTTTACAATATCAAAGGATTTGCGTAATAAAATAGTTTTTCGGGGTTCGGGTATTTGGTTAGATTTTAAATAAACAAAGTCTTGGCTTTCAGAATATGAAACTATTATTTGATATTTCAGGACCAAACCATTACATGTAAATAGAAGGGGGTGTACAGAGGCTTTGGATAATTAACTTTTGGAAGAAAATAAGTTAAATAAATCATACGTTTAGTATGTACATTATCAATATAACGTTCTATTAATGTTAATTATTGATGAATGATGAAAGGTTACTTAAACATTTTTTTCGTAATGTTCTAAAATAGTCTGCATTTTTTGCTTAATATTTGGAGTACAAAAACAATGCTGATATCATTAGAAAGCTAGGAATCTCCTCTTTCCAACAGTGTATACAAATCAAAATGTGTCTTCGGGTCAATGGGACTGATTTCGATAGAGCAAGTCACATATGACGTGGTCCCCGAAAATCCTTTTTTCCACGGACCACCTGCGCGGACCACAGTTTGAGAACCGCTGCTGTAAAGCACTTTGAATTGCATCACTGTATGAATTGTGCTATACAAATAAATTGCCTTGCCTACACGGTTGAACATGAGCCCTCCAATCAGTGCGTTCTCTCCAGCTGAACCCATCTTCCTGCTGCTGTGAAATTCCTTCTGTACCACTGACCTTAATGTTGCACAGGATAATAGCATGCAATTCCTATGGGAAGAACATAGTAGAAGCCTTGTGTTGCTTCTGTGTGTGTTTGTGGAGGCGTATGATGTATATTACATCCTTATTGGAATTGGTGGTTTTCATGCGGTCACAGTAAACCCATGAGTCCGGGTCACATGTGCTTACTGAGCCAACATGCTTTCCTCATATTGATTCTCACAGAACTGGTTGTTGCTTCCCGCAAAAATACATTTGAGAAATTGTTTTGCGTCCACCCGGTACATTTCAATTCGACAGTATTGATTTTTTTTGACATAGAAAGCAATGCAGAGCTATTTAAAAATAATCACACACACCCACCCAAAGGAGCTGCTCTATTACCACAGACACAGGTTAGTGTGTGTAGCTCTGGTGGAGCAGCTGGGAGGCAGGTACAATGCACACAAGGGCACCTTGAAACATTTTACTGATCATTTTTCCATTAAAAATAAACCTGGTTTTACATAGTTAAGGTGCTAATTCCAATTTTAAATCAGGATAATCGCACTGTCAACAACTCAAGACATCTGTTTGTGCTTGTTTAAACGTTTTTAGATTCCATCATTGTTAAAAACAACAAATACATTTCTTACAGATTCATTATTAATGCTGTCATAAAATCAAAGTCCCTTAAAGAGTGAGATGTTTTGCCCAGATAGAGAATGAAGGATGCAGCATTAGCTTCCCCCCCCCCCCCCCCGCCCTCCCTTTGGCATCCCCCCTTCCCTCCATCCACAACTTCAGATGCAGGAACAACTGTCACTAACACGCCCTCTTTGTGCAGCCGGCACAGACACGTCTGTCATTCGATATTTGGCTCATGCTAAGCAGAGGAACAGCTGCGGGGCACAGGCAACAGCGAACAGGGAAAATAGTAGCCGCATGAGTTGTTTCTGACAGCTCCTCCTGTTGTGCGAGTAAGTGTCCCTTTAGGATTTGGGCTTTCTCCCTGCGGTCCAAAACTATTTGACCAGTTCCAATGCTCAAATCAACTCATAGGAGAAGTTTAAACAGGGTGAAAATGTAATGTTTAAAGGTCCCCTATTATACAAAAGTGCTGATTCTCTGTCTGTTACTTTAGATGAAAATAAGGAGCCCCTCCCCACGCCCCTCTGAGAGATATTTGGTTAAAAAGAATACAATGGTGCTCTAGGAGGAGATTCTGGTGATGGGGCGGGGGGGGGGTTACCTTGGTTGGTGATTGGCTAATGGTTACACTCAGGGCCGCCCCTGGCAAACTTGGGGCCCCAAGCGACATTGTGAGATGAGGCCCCCCCCCCAACCGACAGGAGTGCAAAAAATATATTTGGAAACAAAGTACGCTACTTTGCAAATATAATTCCTGTTTATTATTATTATCAACACAGTTACTTTTTTATACAGTGAGGTAATTGTGCATGTATGTCGTTCAGTATGCGTTACAGTTGAATACGTCTGCATTTCCTGCCAAATACTAGCCTCAAAAAGATTAAAATATAGTTAATGCAAATAAACTACTTCTACTAATAATAATAATCATAATCAATTCAATAATATAAATACTATATTATTTTATTATAATATAGTTGTAATATAGTCAAGACAAAACATGCTTATGACATGCTCAAAACTGATATTTCTTAAATCTGTATTCTAGTTCCCTCTGTCAGCAATGTATCAACAACTACACACATATTTCTATCAGTATTTCTCTGTGTTGTGGTTGACATGATGATGACTGCAGGAGTTAAGGGGAGAGGCTGAGCATCACCATGAAATGTGCAAATTGACATAAAAATGAATAAGAGGGGAACAAATGCTCCATGTTTTTTAAGCTGTAAACTTTAACTGTTATGTAAGCCAACTAGACAGACAGTGTATCACTCTTCCTCCAGTACATTAGCAGATAAAAGGCATAACATACTTCAATGAATGTTAAATAAAGAATGCTGGAAATAACTGCATCAGCCTATATGCTATGCAGAGACTGCCTTCTTCATGTCGTGAATTGCAGCTGATGTTTTCATATGCAATTGGCAATTTGACTTATACAACATTTGCAAGTTGTATATTTGACTCATACAATAACCCACCTTCGAGTGATGCTCTAGTTTCTTCATGTTTTTCAGAATCTCTTTCCACAGACGGGACACATGTTTATGTATAAAATACATTAAAAAGTGGATTTTGCATAATAGGTGACCTTTAAAAGACACTTCTTTCATCATCTGTATGCTAAAGAGTTTTGTTGACTGTTGGAAATAATGATGTTTGTTTTGAGTTCAAATTCAAATGTCCACGGCGTGGAACTGTGCCCCAAATCTCCCTTTATTTAAGAAGTTATCTGAGGATTTTGCAAAGCAATGTCAATTTTCAAATTTGCTAAATCCTCGAGGGGCAACCTAATTATGACAAAATGTCCAAACACTCACATTTCCCACTTCATCTTCCAAAAGTCCTTTAGCAGCTCTGAGCTACTGTTATCCCTGCCAGGGAAACAGACCGTTGCCCAGGCAACCTCAGTTCTGCCGCCATGGCAGCTGTAACTGTGGCAAAGGGGACGCGGAGTGCCAGGGTGGACAGGTGTTACCGGGGTCTTCGGGATCACCAAGGGTCTCCTCGGCCATCCTCCTACGTCGTTACACATGTGGAGCAGCGCTAACAAGCCCCTCGCACACCAACACACTCCTCCTCTGCACTGCCATCAGAACTAGACCTGATACCACTGAGTTACACTAATATTCTGTGTCATGCTCTTGTCGAATTAGACGTGCACATGGTTCTCTTGCCAGCTCAGAGCAGGAGGTCCGTGCCACATGGCTGCATGTTTCTTTTTTTGCTTTTTTCGTCGGATACACATACTGTAGGTATGAGAAATGACTCAGGTTCAGTGAGACATGGTAACCTGCTGCAAGGCAGAGTAATGGGACACTGCACAAAAAGTCAAACAAGCTCTCATTACCTTTCATCCAGGCAGAACATGGAGGCCAGCGCCCAGAACTGGTCCTAGAAAATTGTAAGGGGAAATAAAACGTGTGCTAGTGGAAAGCAATAGCTGAAAGTGTGTCGATTTAATAGCAACAGCGTGTGCAGACCATGAAGGAAAGATAGTTCTGTTACTGAGTCAGTGTGGCGAGGCTCGAAAATGTCTATTTTCAGGGCTTGCTTTAAGTAGGGTGAGTCACCAGGCTTTTGGAGCACTAGAGACTGCATGTGTGTGTGTGTGTGTGTGTGTGTGTGTGTGTGTGTGTGTGTGTGTGTGTGTGTGCACATGTATTTTTATGTGATACCGCTCCCTCTCCCTCTATCTCCGTCACACACACGCAAACAGACACACACATGTGCCTGCCCGCCGGGTGCAGGTCTGTGACGGGTTAGGCGTTTTGGGTGAGGGCCATCCTTCTCTCTGTCTTCCCCTCGGCTCTTAGCAGTGAGCTGGCCCTCGCGCAGGGACAGGCAGCAGCTTCAATCTGTTCGGTAAATACTGAGATAAGTAAGGTACACCCATTGCCGTGGCAGAAAATAACTCACGCCAGACCTGCAAGGGCAAAGATAGCCCGCTCTTTAGAAAGTGTGGAGAGGGCATACCTTCTGAAGAGAAAACTGTTTACATAAATTAGCTATTTTGAGATGTTTGGGGGTGGGAAGGAAGGCAGAGTGACAAACAGACAATGAGAGAAAGGGAAATGGGAAGAAAAGCAAATGAGAGATGCAAACCTCCTCCTGCTGCCAGTGGAATGTCAATGGAACCCTGGGGATGCATTGATTAACCTCTCTACTCCTAATCTGCCTGCAGCCTCGGCTCCAATCACTGAAGGCAAACACACAGACTGGTGCTCTACAGATGGACAATAGGGCCAGATCGGCATAAACAGGCCAAGGACTGGTTTAAAAGAGGCAAGGCTGCCAGTGCTATTTTTGAACTGAAAATTCAAAAGCACTTTGGGATGACTCATGTTTTAATTGAAAGAGTTAACAAAGTCTGACCAATGACAGTTCCTCATTTTAGTCTCCCTTTGTTAGATGTACTTTTCCTTTTAACATCAGAGACAGTTTATTATCTTAGATTTAGGATAGAAGACAATGAAACAAAAGCACGATGAAAACGATTGAAGAGTCGTTTGGTCTGAAAACGATTCAAAAAATAAAAAAATACTAAGAGGCGAAGGGGGTGACTTCAAAAAGCTTTTATGTTTGATCAAAAGTCCCAAACTTAAAAATGTTTGCACTGACTGTAATTCAATACCATAAAAAGCAGAACATCTTCAACTCAGAAAATGCCGGAATAGACCATTTTACAGATTATTAGACGAATCAATACAGCCAAAGGTAAGGAATTCACTTCAGAAGGGCAGATTATTTTCGGTTGTGTACTTTCAAATTCTAGTTGACTTGAGCTGGTTTCTCCATTCTTACCTACCCTACCTTTAATCCAATGTGCTTTCGTCTCTCCCACAAGAGGCAATCTTTTCCGATTGGTTTATGTGTCTGTTTGTTTGTCATCAGCTTTCTGAAAAATAAAAAAAGAATGGCCTGAATTTCATGAAACGTGGCTTCATGAAGCACCACCTCTTACATTTTGGAGCGTATCCAAAACATGGGTCAACTGCACTGATTATTCTTCACTTTCAACAATAGAGCATTGACTTGGCAGAGGTTAGCACCCTGAAAGTCCCTTTTTAGTATAATCATTAAAAGCCAACATAGAATATATATTATATGCATTTAAATCAGCTGTATGAAGCTCTGTATGAACACTTAGATTCTTATAACATTTGTTGTGTACTAAAGTAGCAATTGTTGATAAGGTGGTATTCATTCAATTGTGTTGATCAGGAGTTGATAGGTATATTTCATAGTCCTCTCCAGAGACTAACTTCCCCCTGTATTTTCTTTTCTCCGGCAGTTTGCTCCCAGTTCTCCAAAGGTGTGTACGCCATCATCGGCCTGTATGACAGGAAGACGGTCAACATGCTCATGTCCTTCTGCGGAGCGCTGCACGTCTGCTTCGTCACGCCGTCCTTCCCCATCGAGACGGCCAACCAGTTTGTCATCCAGCTGAGGCCCGAGCTCCAGGACGCTCTGGTGGGAGTGATCGACCACTACGGGTGGAACAAGTTTGTCTACATGTACAGTTCAGACTCAGGTAGGAAATCATTTTATTTCACATCATACTGTAATTTTAAACGAGACATTTGAATGGAAACCTTTATGTTTTTGTTTCTTTTTTTTTCTTTTTTTCAATATACATTTTTGGGATGTTCAGGTGAGACACATAATAAAACCCGCAAAACAATAACAACCATCAATGACAAACAGGCAAACAGCAACAGTAGCAACCTAGTACTCATGTGTGAGCACTTATCATGTTATACATACTCCCACAATTACAACACTTGACCATTCTTCCTTCATGTACGGTGCAATTGGGGACCAGTTTCTAACAGACTCATCCAGAGTTCCTCGCAGCATGTGTGACAGCCGCTCCAACGGCAGGATCAGTTTTTGAAAGCATAACAAAAGATTAGACGGATCTTCATCCAACCATTTCTGGAGGATTGTGAGTCGTGCTGCATACAGAGCAATACCAATAATATGCCTATGTCTACGTTCGTAATTTAAATCTGATCCGAGAACACATTTTTATAAGTTAAAAGGTATATCTATGCCACTTGTCTTATCTCAGTTTGTACTGACTCCCAGAAATATACAATTTTAGGGCACGACCACATGAGATGACTTTAATCCCTTATGTTCGATTAAAATGTCCTTTAAGCTTCTCCTAACAATAAGAAAAGGAAATGACCCTGATGTGGGCAACTTGTCCCGTCAAATATTTCATATGAAGGTTTTCAATTGTACGATGATCCTCAATCATGTCTGAATATCGACAGTTTTCCTTCCGGCATTTCGTTCCTTGAATGTAATTCCAAGCACATGCACAAGAACACGGTCACAGGCGAAACCGGTCATTATACCATCCACCATTAGCCGTCTTCATATTGCCATGGCGACAGCAATGGGGTCAATTGTAGCCATTGTGCAGCAATGAGCCGCCATCAGAACATGTAATTCAGACCACCATCTCTGTGCAGGCGGAGAACACAGAAAAGAAACATTGACCCGCACTGACTGGCAGATCAATCACACAATGGAACAAAAGACTGAGCTCCTCGTCGACAAGTCCTCGGCTCTGTTGCTACGGTCACAAAAAAAGTGACTGTAGCGTACAATCCTTCGCTGAAATAAACCAGCACACATGTCAGCCTCCTCCTCGCCTTCCCCTCTCGAGCCAATCAGCCATACCCTTCCGATAATGCCTTGCCATCTGTCCCAGGTGTTGTGGGTTTCAGAGCATGACTGTGAAAGGTGCTTTGTGCACCCTAAAGCATTCTGCTGTCTGAACACTTTGCACAACTTTGATCCACTCCCACGATTTTAACTTGGGAGACATAAGCAGGCTTAAGTCAGCTTTAAAAGACAGAATCCACGTGTCACTCTGCAGAGATCAAGCAGTGACAGGGGAGATTTCACAGCGGTCTCGTCCTATTGGTTCATGACGGCCGGAGCATAACACATGTCCCGCCGATTTATTTTATCTTCTGTGATCCCTTCATTACCCACTCACTTACTATTTGGTAGCATGTGTGTATGTATGTGTGTGTGTGTGTGTGTGTGTGTGTGTGTGTGTGTGTGTGGGTGTGTGTGTGTGCGTGTGTGTGTGTGTGTGTGTGTGTGTGTGTGTGTGTGTGAAGGGTCACCCCTTTGTGATTGAGTGGTGGGATGGAGCCAGTGGAATCCATATCAGTAGTCCTCTGTTGCCTGGATACTACGCTGTAGTCACCCTGCATAGAGTTATTTTAAGCCGTTAAGAAAAATCATGTTTGTCTGTTATATACAGTATGTGTGTTTCTGCTTCTTCCAAATATTTTCTAACTATTTTAGATCAAAGGTCCAGCCCTTTCTAGTATCTGGTGTAATACAGTTTTATTAGATGTGTTTTATAAATATGCCATATGCAGGGTCACTTTCCTAATACTTGATAATGGTTAATATTTCTCCACTTCTTATCTTTTAACATCTGTCCTGCTATCTTACCGCTCAGCATCCGCTAATAAAAGTTTGTTTTTATTTTCAAAATCCAAGGACAGGAAAACACATGTGATAGCCCATTAAACATACCATAAACACTTTCAGGAAATGTTTTCCTGAAAGTGTTTTGTTATCTACTTTCATTTGCCTCGTGCCCAGGTCTCTGGGTATTGCCTCCGGCCAGAAAGGGTGCTTATGACAGGCAGATTCCATTATATCATTTCCTTCCAGGATTCCTTCAGAGGACCATTTTTACCTGGGCCAGTCTCACGAGCCACACTGTCAGGTTGGCTCTGATTTATAGGAGGGCATCTGCAGATAGCTACACTGGAAAAGAGGATATTCAATGCAAACACAGTGAGAATGAAACTGTGAAGAATGCAAGCAAGGCATGAAGAATAGATGCAAGATAAGCAAAGATAAGAAATGTAATAGTCCAGCCACACTGATAACATTGTGCTGAACATTTTTAGCTGGAAGCATTAATGAGATTCAAGAATTAATTTTAGATTGTCTTGCTCACAGGCCGGAACATTATGTACATAATGCAGATTAACAAATAAATACCCACACAAAGACTTCAGGAAAGACGCAAGATAATTACAAAAGTGAGAAGAGATAAGGAAGTGAATTGCTTCAGTGGCAAATAGTTTTCTTTCCAAACTGTTGGCTCAGTTTTAGAGCAAGGTGCTGTCCATGGTCCTGAAGCCTATACTCACGCTCCATTTGAAGACAGTTGCCTATTCTCCTCAGGACACACTGGCCTTATTCAGGGCCAAGTTAAACTGCCCCCTGTGTTCCCATGCCTGTCATCAGTTTCACAGCTCCTACTGAATCAGTCAGCTCCAAGGTCTACACTTATTCACTCGT
The DNA here is from genome assembly GCA_902827135.1 of Harpagifer antarcticus. Classification (NCBI taxonomy): domain Eukaryota; kingdom Metazoa; phylum Chordata; class Actinopteri; order Perciformes; family Harpagiferidae; genus Harpagifer; species Harpagifer antarcticus. The sequence goes on along the minus strand of CADEHL010001042.1, from coordinate 7,227,179 downwards.
ATGATTTTTTATATACTTTATTAATCCTGTGTTAGGAGCAGTGGGCTGCCATTTTGAACGGCGCCCAGGGAGCAGTGTAGGGAACGGTGCCTTGCTCAAGGACACCTCGGTAGCACTTGGTCTTGAACTGGTGACCTTCCAGTTGCCAAGCCAAGTCCCTAATGACTTCGCCACCACCACCCCATGCAACAGTGATTGGATAGAGACTCCATGAAAGCGGCTATTCGTCTCTATTCCCATTTGTATACATCATTCTTTATGGCTGTCTAATGTATGTACATGTACCGTATAGCTGTCATATGTGGAGGTGAAACAACTCCCATTTTTTATATCTCTTAATGACCTGGTGTCAAATAGGCAGCGCGAATTGCCTGGAGAGCAGCTGGTGTGCATTTTAATAAGGCCAGGCAATCATCTTTCAGGGGCTGACTGCCTGTCTCATTCTTCTTTTGACAGGCTCTGTGTCACTGTGGATAAGCCATATTTACATTTACTCAATGTGCAGTAAAGTAAAAGCCTGTATGAACATGAACAAACAAACATGGAGGATGTACAAAACACATTGTGTGTAGGCCCACGATGGCTTTTACAGCATTTGCCAGATTAGTGGTAGAAAAACAAATATAGCTACATCAGTTTTTGTAATTGCTGCAATTCATTTGGGTAACGTGTGCCAGTCTGCTGCGGGTGGCATTACTTTATTTACTCTGTGGAAACACTTCCGCTGCCAGCTTGAGAGGAATCTGATTGGTCCACCGCCAGCAGCAAAGGAGTACAACACTGAGTCAGATTGTAAATTAGAGCTCAAGATCAATGTGTTCCCTAATCGCCTTTTATTGCCTGTCTTAACATAAGCCTATAGCTCATTGGCTGCTCTACATCAGCCTCTATGATGCTAGAGTGTCTCCGCAATGACATTACTGAGTAACACCACCTGTAATTGGTGCTTGGAGGATGTGAAGATGGCTGTGAGTGTGTTTTCTGCAATGAAGCACGGGCTGATTATTGGTTAGTGTGAAAAGGGTGATTATTAACTGTAAGAACTGGAAAATCACACCTGTACGTGTACGCGTGCTTAATGGACTGTCCCGCTCGTTATACTTTATCACCGAGGCTACAGGGGAGGTTCTGATGGATACGATTATTAAGCAGTTCTTCACAACTTCTGTTTTGCTCCAACATTTTTTTAATTCATCATTCAACTCATAATACAATCTGCACACTGTATGAGATTAACCTGTACATAATTGATGATACTTATGGATCCCTCTCGGTGGAATACAAACTAGTCATTCATCACTTTATTCATCTTGGCCGTTATTTGCAGAACCTTTGCTAATAAAGCACTCACGATTCAGCGTTCTCTCCTCTTCTTATAGGACTGTCTGTGCTGCAGAAGGTTCTGGACACAGCAGCGGAGAGGAACTGGCTTGTGACCTCGGTCAATGTGGAGACCATGACAGAGGCCTCTTTTTTGAAAGTTTTCCAGGATTTGGACAAGAGGAAGGAGGGCCAGATTATCATCGATTGTGAAACCGAGAGGCTCACTGGCATCCTCAAAGAGGTAAAAAGCTTGTTTCTGTTTTGCCATCAGAGCGGATTATGTAATTGTATGCAATGCGTAATGCAATTCTAGTTGAAATGCTGCAACCTCATAAAATAATAAAATCATACTGCATGCAAGCATTAGACACAAATAGACATTTTAAACTGTCAGTGAATTGTCTTTTTTGCACACATATGAAGCCTCTTATAAACTGAGTAATGACCTTGAATGTTGAATGGCAACAATATGTTATGCACATTTAAAATATACACTTCGTGGTCTTTAGTCTCCTGGAGCTTCAAGGACACGATACATAAATAACATAGAGTCGGCAGTTCCTCTGTGATAGGATCATCACTTACTCAACTCAGCGTGGTTGAAAGGAAATGGATCTTGGCATCACAACTGACTATTCGCTAAACCTCGCCCTCAATCAGAGATTACCCAATCACAGTTTAGCAACCGTAACTGTGCATAGCAGGTGTGTCAGGCTTTAGAGGACCCTACACATTGAAGCAATGTGGCTCTCATAACAATAATAATCAGCATGTAAATATTTGGGAGGACATTGTATTTTTGCAGCCTTTCCAAAACCAAAAGTTATCATTTATGAATTGATTAAACAATGTCTGTCTGCTCTGATGTGTGCTGAAATCGTTAGCATGTCCGGCAACCAGCTTAATCCATAACTCCATAGTCTAATAGTCTATACAAATCCACAATGTGTGGATTGTGCCTGGAAACTATTAAAGCTAAGAGCAAAGTTAGCAATCCCACCCAGACTTACATATACATATATATAGTATAAAAAAAATAATATTGTTCGTGTGAAATTAGAACCTGTTGTTTGAAAATACAACAAATATGCTAGCTCCAAATGGGGCACAACAAAATAACAGTTTTCATACTGTATGGCGAGGCTGACTTTTTTTTCCAGAGATAGGCTACGTAGCTTTAGCCTTAGTCTTTATACACGATATCTTGCATGCAGTCAACCAGCTAACCAACCTCTCTTAGGTTCAGTTGTTTGAACGAGTCAGCTGAAGTATTCAAAGTCAACCTTACACCTTAATAAGCTAGCTAGCTCAAAAAATGTAAACTGCTGGGGACACTTGACTTTCCAGCTGTATGGGAAGCCTGTGTTTATCCTCCTTCTATCTGAAACCAGTTGTTTCAGGAATATTCGGCGTAAATGTTCTATTGGGATTATAGATCTTTTCCTGGCATGCTATGGCTGGAAACGCACAGCTGTAATTAATAAAGCATACATTTTGGTGCTTGTTTCAGGCCTCTTGCATGTTGGCTCACTGCCTTTGCTTACTCCTGCTGCAGGTTCAACATGTCTGCTGCTGTGTGCACACAGGCAATTGTATCTCCAGAAATATCTTCACATTTGTCATATTTGCATTGTTTTGCTGGTTGGTGTCACTTGTATAATATACGACTGATCAGTAGGGATGGGTATTGTTTTAAATGTATCGATTCCGATTCCGGTTCTGCTTATTGATTCCCCGTTTCGATTCCAAAATTGTAAAAGAGGTCAAACATTTAGATAACAACAATATCTTTATTCTTTTAAGCTTTAACTGACATATTTACAAATAAAAAAATATACATGCGCAACTTACATGATGCCGTTTAAAAAAATGACGGCCAGCACCGTCAGCGTACCGACAGAACGGCCGTTCTGTGATTCTCCAGAACACACAGATGGCCTGTTCGCCGCTGAATTACACCGGGTCACCGCGGCGCAGACGGGCCTACTGGAATACAGGGTCTACCGCGTTTAGGAACCGTTAAGCAGAACCAAAATTGTGTATTTTGTATGGGTACCCGGTACCCGGCATTTTCTTATCGGTTCTCACCTGGAACCGAGTTTCGGTTCCCAACCCTACTGATCAGTGAGATTTTTCTTCCGTTTCACTACATTGTTTTTCACAAGTAAAGAAACACAAACACATACTCTTATGGCACACACACAAGCACACACACAGTCCCCATCTGTGTGTGTAGGCTGTGTGTGAATGTTATTGATGGCCCGGTGTCTACAGTTAAGGTTATTGCATCAGTTCTCACCAGTTTACAGGTGCTGAGCCTGAGAAGCTCTCCATTCAGACGTCCACCATCAATCACCCAAATCTGCTCTCTGCCTCCACACTCCTTCTATTGAGGAACACACACACACACACAGCACGTCTGCCTCTTGTCCTGCCCTTTATACTCCCATCTGTGTTCATCTCATTCATCTCATACAGTACACAGATTCTCCTACGATAATGTCACTGACAGTTTCCTCAGGGCGGCTCCTCACATAAACGGAATGTTGATGTAGCCTCCTTAGAGATCATTCATCGTGACAGAAGAGCTACCTCGAAAACGTTTAGTGTGTTTTCCGACACAGAGACAAAAAAAATTGACCCATTCTCTTGGGGCTGAACTCTGAATGATTCTTCAAATCTGCATGTATAATTAAAAAGCTCCTTCCTTCCAAAACATTTCTGTTTGACGGTCCACTGTGGCAGTAATGTGTGTTTTCCCCTGGTGTCGAGTGTATTGGTGTCACCGCGGGTGTGTGTCTCTTCCCCTTCCCTTCAGTTTTCTTTCCTTGCCCGGGGGTCGGCCGCAGGGCCCATCTTGTGCTGGGGTCACCATTAATAACAAATGCCACCTTCTGTCGTGACCTACAGCATCATTAGACACACACATAACACACAAACAAATGAGTACACTTCCCCCAAGTATAGGCGAGGGAAAATGCTCACAGAGAAGGAGAGGAGTGAAAAATGTGTGAGGTCATGCATGATGCCTGAACAGAGACGGTAGAATGAGCTCCTTATCCACTGTCCTAAGGCTATTAGTTGGATGGTGCGTGGCTTTGAATAAGTGCTGCTCACTCTGCCTTGTGGCTGCCCTGGATGCTGTGATTACACATAAACACACACCGGCATGTGTCTCACAGTACAGCCAGCTCTTTATTTAGGCACAGGCCAGCTACACAGTTGCACCAGCAGATTTCTTTTTTTCAAATCTCACGCCACATGTTTGTACCCATTTTGTGTACTATAAACCCCTTCTGGCACTAAAGTACACACTTATCACTGTGATCTTCAAAGAGCTGCCTGTGACGCCTGCAGTCAGAGAATGACAGCAGCATGGGCAGAGGAGAGATGTAGGCACAGTTCTGCAATGACAGACTTAAACATTTATAGATATTATTGTATGGTGGAGTTCCAGGACACTTGAATATCGTACGTTATTTAAATATTAGATCCAAGATTAAATGAGAGCGTTCAGGGGAAAATATTCAAAACAGATGGAGGAGGAGGGAAGCTAATATGGTACATAATAGAGCATTATACTTCAAATGAATGACTGTTTTACGTCACATATAGCCTAGAGGATGTGAAGTGTAATGTGCACTTTACATTCATTAAAGGGTTGAATATTCATGCGTTTATTCATTGCTTTAAACTCCTTTTTTAAAGTCATTTGAACTGTGTTTTCTTGCTTTTCAAGTTGTCAGCGCAGTTTTGTGTTGCTGTGCAAATCGCCTTTATTTGTGATCACACATATTACATATGGGAGGCTGTGGCTCAGTGGATAGTGTGCTGGACTTCGAATCAGAGGATAGCAAGTTTGAGTCCCACTGCAGTCAACATGTCGTTGTGTCCCTGAGACACTTCACCTCAAATTGCTCCTGTGGGGATTGCCCACAGTACTGAATGTATGTAAATCGCTTTGGATAAAAGCATCTAACAAGTGATGTAATATTTTAAATGGCAAAATGGCTTCCTCTTCTTTGCCTCCCATTTGCTCTATTGCCTGGTAATGTTTCCACAGTGAACATTTCTTAAGTTGTTCTGCTACCTGGGGGTTTCTACAGCAAGCTATTTGTCGAGTAGCCTCTTAGCTGAATGCTTTTTACTAAGAAATGATGGAGTGTATGTCTGGGGCTTTTATTGTGAAAGATAAGAACAGAAGGAGTCTAGTGCGCTGCTATAGTGGGAGCAATAAAGAGTTTGTCCTTATGGATCAAACTACAAAGCCTTTGTGTTATTATTTTATTACCTTCATTTGTATAGTTACTGAAGAGAGGAACGAGGGGGGAATTAAGAGCAGAGAGGAGGAAACAAGGGACCATAAAAGAGAAGGGAATGGGGGGAGAGACAAGAAGAGGGGAGAGGACAAGAGAGAATTAAGAGAAGAGTTGAAAGGAAGGAGGAGAGGAAAGGGCATTACTTTTGTTTCATTGTTGTTTTATATAAGAAACTTCAGAACCCTTAAGCTACCTCTATCACTTGTATTATATGGAGTATGTTGTGTGAACTTTTTGACTCATAGATTGAAGCTGATCTTTAATAAATTGCTCACCTTTTATTCTATCCAAGGTGAAGCGTTTTCCATGATGTAATGTGCACTCATACTTTCTGTCCGTCCTTGTTAAAAGTTAAAAACTGCAATCAAACAGGAATTCTTTTGAGACACTGTCAAAGCCCCTCTCTCTCAGTTATACACACATACTGTACCAACAGTGTTTTTGTTGTGTGTGTGACAGGCATTTTATTCTCTGTATCTCCTCTGACCTTGCCTTTCAGATCGTCGAGCAAGGCAAGAATGCAAAGAGCTACCACTACATCCTGGCTAACCTGGTAAGAAATCATCATTATATCACATTTCTTTTTTAAATGTTTGAAAATGTTCCACTTACTTGTCTACCTTATTTCATGCCTCAATGAATAAACTTGCCTTGCTATTAAATGTGGCCTTTAAAAGTTCTTTATCACCGCTTTAATATACTTGCATGTGCCCAATCATTTAGCCTAAAACAATGTGGTTTTATGTCGTTTTTCTTATCTCATTTTCCTCTTCAGCTATTTCATATATTCTTTTCATTGGGCCGTCAATCCTTGCAGACATAACTGCAGCAGAGTAGAAGACTAGCGTAAAGCACAACGGTGTGACAGTCAGGAATATATGCGTCTTCCTCACACGGACAGACAAAGGCCAGGCAGTGAATGTATGCTCTTTTTGTCTGCTGCCATTTTCTCAGGGCAAATGGTGCGTAGACCAAGTCAGCACTGCTCAGGCTCACTAAATGCAACCAAATGAAGCGAAGATTGACATCACCCGGAGCTGTAGAATGATCAGCATTAATATGCAGCTGCTGTCTTGAACAATTTTTCACTGCTGGAATTTTAGATTGGCTCAATCTCTCTTGTCTGGCCAGTTTGCCAGATTTAATTTTGAGCGATAAGGCTCTGACGGTGATAACAGCTGATACCCAAAGAGGCCACAGCCTTTTCTAATGGGCCCATTCAAATGTTTGTCCTTACGCTTTTTCGGGAATTCTTCCTAATAGACTTCCTTGTGTCTGCAGCTGCGTTTCTCTGAAAAGCAAAGAATGATAGAGAAATACAGAAAGGAAAATGCTGATAAAATATTCGTCAGAAATACCCCTACGCAATATCCAGTGTTGGCAAAAGCTAGTTTCTATAGTAACCTCTTCAGCTCGCTACACTGCATTAGCTCATACATGGAGCAGACAAAAGACACTAGTCTGTCTGCTCAGCTGAGAACATATCGACGTGTGGCAACACACAGGTGGATTAGCGTTGGTGAGTAGATGAGGGAGGGGGGGGGACTGCCCCTCATTGCTTGCGTTTGTCTCCTGTAGCCTGAGACCATGTCCAAAACCAAAAGGGCATGGAACAAAATGATCTTTATGCTTCAGTCGACCACTTCTCTTAGACTTGGTGTGTTTGTGTGGACTGCGGATGTGAAGGTCAGAGAAAGTAAACAAGCTCGAGTTTGAGAGTGAAATATGGCCAAGAGAGAGGCGGAGCTCTAAGTGACATGAAAAATGAGAACAAAGTAGAAAAAGAAACAATGGTAAGTTATGTTTTTGTCAGACAGAAGCCTGGTGAGCAGGAGGAACACCTGAGAGATACCTTTCCTTTCATCAGTCAGAAACGTTGCTGTAAAATCACCGACAAATCTTCTCTCCCCCTCCGCTGCTCTGTTCTCTCCTCCCACCCGCTCCCTCTCGCCTGCCTCGTCTTCTCCCCACGCTGACAGGCAGCCTGCTGAGAGACCGATCCTGCCTTTCTCCCGCTCTGAGAAACAGCTTTCTCCACATAATGGTCAGGGGGGAAATACATGTAGGAGATACCATTACAGCAAATCGCTTCTTTCTCCTGTGTGCTCTGCCCCCGGCACTGCCCTACATTGTTCCCATAGCATATAAGGTTTTTTGATTGTGCCATTTCCATCAGCAGCATATGAAGACTCAGTCTTTCAAAGATTAGCTCCGGACTGAACACAGCCATGAAATGAGGTTCTCCTGCCCCTCAGGAAAGACAGGGTGGAGGTATACTCGATTGTATAACATCTCTAAGTGGAAAAGAATAATTTGCCGTTTTCATTATGCCATTAACCCATGATGGTAGACTGAAAATCACGAACTACGATGTTTATGCATTCTGCAGAGTTACCCTCTTATGCCAGGTGCACATAGACCACTGGTTCTCAACCTCTTCCTGCTTGTAAAATGAAGCATCACCAAAGGATTGCACATTTTCTTTCAATTTGAAAATGATTGTGCAGTTTCACAAAGTCAACCACAGTTTCACAACACATCAAATGTCAAAGTGAGGTCTGCAAAAGAAAAGCAGCATACATATGTTTTTCTCCTCAGATCCCATCCCATTGGTTCATTAGGAAATGTCGGTAACGGTTTGCAAACACAATATTCAAACCTTGCCCCTCCTCCTCGACTCAATTCAATCCCAGACTCATTCTCCTTTTATGGACAAGCTTTGTCCGCTTGCCGTTTCTTCAGCACTGTGGCTGCCATTTTCAAACCTTTGTCTTAGTAACATGTTTACGCTGTGACACCTGATCAATATGTTTTTTAGAGAGGTTGATGCCCAGAATTGTTGCATACAGCATAATAATAAGGCTGTATTGGTTTCAGTGAATCCAGACCCACCACACACTTCTAGTTGAGCTTTACATTTGTTTTAAGGTACACTTAATGTGCCTTTGAATACATAGGAAGAAGATCAAACAGATTTCTGGCACACAAATGGTGAGGTATTTGTACACGGCAGCAAGAAGCTGTTCATTTAATCATTTTATTTCAAACCTTTATTTAACCAGATTGGTCCCTTGAGGTCATAGATCTCTTTTTCAAGGGAGACCTTAATTGACAGCTTAGGTCTAAAAAAGGTTTGGAACTACTGACTTAGTGACATATTTGGTAAGGTTCAATGTCCACTGCTTTAGTTAGATCCTCTAAATATGTTTTTGCCGACTAAAAAGCTAATTTTATTAACATATACCTTAATCTCTTTTACCACCTGTTTGTTCATATTTGACCTTCTATGCTGTGCACTTCCTGTCTCAGGGTTTCCTGGACATCGACCTGACTGACCTGAGGAAAGGCGGGGCGAATATCACGGGCTTCCAACTGGTCAACAACTCCGAGCCCACCATCAGCCGTGTGGTCCAGCAGTGGCAGGAGTTTGACAACAAAGACTCCAAAATGCGCAAGAGTGGACTCAAAGTACTACTGCTCTCTTATCTGTCCTTGATTTATTTACCTTTGTTTGTCTCAGAAGCTTTTGTATAGGAAGTAGTAATGTAGCACAAGATGGCAGGTTGAAGGAAAAATAAATCATGATGGTCTTTTATTAAGAGCTGAATGATTAAGTTTTCTTAGTGAAGTTATGGTTACCTTGGACAATGACTTGTTATTTCCCCTGTCAGTTAGTTTGTTTGTGACTCTCAGCAGTGTATTGCAAAAGCTGTGAAAGCATTTCTATTACATTTGGTGGACAGATAATCCTGTCTGAGTAAGGCTGCTAAATGATTATTGATTTTCAACCATAACAACTGTCCAACCAGCTGAGATAGAGGATTGAATCCAACTGCCCGTGTGTGTTTTGTATATATATATATATATATAAATATATATATAAAAAGAAAGGAGAAAATAGCAATTAAGTCCTTTGGTGTAAAAGCATAGCTTGGGGAAACTCAATTTGTGAAATAATTTTCTTCAGCGAGTCTTTATAAATGCTTCCGTTTCATTCGCCTGCTCTCTCTTTGCAGTACACGGGCGCTCTAACATATGACGGCGTGAAAGTCATGTCCACGGCCTTCCAGAACCTGCGGAGACAGAGGATAGACATCTCTCGCCGGGGCAACGCTGGAGAGTGTCTTGCCAACCCACCAGCTCCCTGGGGACAGGGCATAGACATCCAGAGAGCCTTGCAGCAGGTCTGTCTGCATACATAGGAATGCAATAATGCGTGCACACACATGCACAGACATAAACTCACACACACTTGTGCAAATTCCTGAGTGGCACATTGGCTAACGGCTCCTGAGTTGGGGCTGGCTGAACAAATGAGGTCTCATTCTGTCGTGTAAAGTTCACATTAAGTCATAGCAGAGCTCTGCAGTATCAAATGTGACATCATGGCTAGTAAACAAAACCTGCAGGCAATAACACTCAGCCGTGATCATCATGGAATATGACACCAGCAATTGAGTTTAGAAATTTAATTTTTGGCGACGGAAATAGAAATGTTGGGCTGGCCTTGAGACTTTGTGTTGTCTCATTGAGACACTCATGCATATCGAGGAACAAGGACCATTATTATTTTATTATATTTTAAATAGCATTTTTTAAAAGCCTATGCAGGAATGAAGTTGCCAATTAAAAACACAATGAAGTATGTTGTTTACGTGCTCCAGAAGACCATTTATATATATAATAAATGCATGTTTGTGAGGGCATATGTGTTAGTGTGCTGTGTGCGTGTGTGCAGCCCGAGGCTCAGTCTGCAGAGTGGCTGCGCGGTGGCCTCCTCAGTGTCAATCTAGCCATCTGCCTGCGGACGGACTGGAGATTGAAGCCGTGTTCGCTCAATTAACTCCATCACACAGCCAAGACAAACACACTGCACTGTAAACATACACGCACACCGTCTGTCATTCACTTCCCCTGGGAGTGGGAGCTGTAGACTTTCACAAATGAATACTATACAAACACAGACGAGCTATGCTTAACATGCATCGCATGTAAGCGTGACGTGCAAAGTGTTGCTGCCTGTGTGGACAAGGAGAAAATGAAGTGAGCGAATATCATGCTTCATGGCAGCCATTATTCACCCATCTGCCGGGAAAGCCTATGTGTATAACGTATTCAATATGTGTGATTGTATTGCAGGTGCGTATAGATGGATTGACCGGTCACATTCAGTTCAATGAGAAAGGCCGCAGAACCAACTACACTGTTAGCGTCATGGAACTGGCCCCCTCTGGACCAAAGAAGGTAAGTCTGTAGACAAAATGTCAATTAAGCATTATTATTGCTGCTCAAGGACTCTGTTAGAACCTGCAAGTGTATTAGTGGAATAAGTCTGTGGTTCCTTTAAGGTCCTTACAGAAGTATTCAATAGCCTTTTTCTGAAAGACAATTTATGAGTAAAACGTTCTTTAGTGGCAGATATTTAGGCATTTATTAGGAGACTTACTGAAGTGAAGTTGTACCTTTTTTGTACAAAAAAAGTGCACGCAGTCACACTCAATTGTCCCTCCACAACTCCTTTACAGTCAAGATGGCGTCAAAGATAACAAAAAGCAGGGATTTTGTTCAATTCTATTGGTGTTACTCAAGAAGATCATTACATAGGGTATGGAATTGATCTGCAGATGCTTCTGTTCAAAATGAGACCAACGTTTTCTGTGGTTGTTAGTTTTTTAGACATAACAAAGCCCAAAATGTAGTGGTTGTTTTTAGCCTTTTTGCTGTGAATGCCTTTTTCTACTGTAGCAGTTGGTTAACACTTACAGTCCGTACCGGCTGGTTAAAAGCAGTGAGGAGTCAGCAGTAAATGACTGTATAAAAACAGACAGATAACACACATAGCAGAACATTAATCCTATTTATGCTTTAAGCTGAAAACAGAGACATGAATTTATGCTACTTCCCTTAAAATATATTTAGTACACTTTCATGTCTTAGAAGGTTTGTTCTAAGTGTGTCAAATCTCTTAAGAAATTATACTAAAAGCTTTTAGACGTACGTTTTTGATTGCCATATTGAATAACTTTTATTTGTATCCTATTGGTCAATTTCTGACATTTTGACATCATCCTTTGTCTCAGGTTGGCTACTGGAATGAAGATGAGAAGTATGTGACTACCGCCAGCTTTGTGAGAGGCAGCAACGAAACGTACGGCCTGCAGAACAGGACTTACATAGTCACCACGATCCTGGTAAGCAAAATAGAGACCTTGAGGGATTATGGGGCTGGTAAAATGTCTCAGTCCCAAACGGAGAAAGGCATGGTAACATTTTTCATTTTCTTTAATGATAGAGTTCCTTAAGGTTCATGGCCCTGAGAGAATTGGGCTGACATCTCTGATTGTATCTTCCTCCATTCCTTCCCTTGCCAACTATTATCTCTCTGTCTGACTTGTGCCTGCACAGAATCACAATTACATCAATTTCCAAGTAACACAATAATCTTATCTTGAGGACACTGGCTTACAGACTTGCAGTGTTTGCCTGTACATATTTAAGATGTGTTCAAATGTGCCATATCATGCTTATTTGAGTTTTTGTGCATTTAGAGGCAAGGCAAGTTCATTTATACAGCACTTTTCAACACAAGGCAATTCAAAGTTCTGTAGTGCCAGGAGATATGGGAGTCGGAGGCGGTGCATCGAAGGTGCAAAAGGGTACTTTAATTAGGAGCTGCACAGGACATGTTGTCGGGTCGCAGCCCGGGTCGACAAGAGGAAGAAACAGGAGGGCACACAACATATATAGGAAGCAACGCAACATGTCCGTGTAGGAACAATACCCCCAACTATAGTTCCATGTGTGGATTATGAACCAGTGTAATAGGTGGTCACCACACAAGCCCCCCCAGAATTCAAACATGGAAAGAAAAATGTATCCCCACGTCCGTGGAGGAAGCACCACAGGGGCCGAGGAGGGTGGGACCGGGCCATGGAACGGGCCGTCGGAAGGGGGCCGCAGGAGAGGGCAGGGTTTTAACGAGGGCGAGGGCATCCTCACCGGGGGTGGGAGACGGGCCGGAACGGGGCCGCAGAAGGCGTCGTAAGGGGGCCGCAGTGCTGCGACGTGGGGACGGCGTGAATATCCCGGTGGTCCCCAGCAGGGAGGAGCGCTGCCCGGCCGCAGGCGAGGGCACAACGGCAGCGGGCACAAAGTCCTCGGGGGGAAAGAACCGGGTCCCCGGGGGGCAGGAGCAGCATCCCCGGGAGGAAGGAGCCGGGTCCCCGGGGGGCAGGAGCAGGGTCCCCGGGGGGCAGGAGCAGCATCCCCGGGAGGAAGGAGCCGTGGACAGGGGAGAGGCCAGGCAGGGTCCCGGAGCGCGCCACCAAACGGGCCGATGAAGGCATGGGGACGTCCGAAACCGCCGAGGCGAGACGGGGTCCAGGAGTGCACCACCCAGGCGTCGATGAACGTGAGTGGCGTCTGGAACCGCCGTCGAGGTGAACCGTGAGCCGCGGTAAGAAGAGAGGCCAGACAGGGTCCCGGAGTGCGCCACCCACGGGCCGATGAAGGCATAGGCACGTCCGAAACCGTCGAGGCGAGACGGGGTCCAGGAGTGCACCACCCAGGCGTCGATGAACGTGAGTGGCGTCTGGAGCCGCCGTCGAGGTGGTGAAACAGGTGAGAGTGTCCACACGAGGGCGACCAGACATGGTCGAACCTCCTCTCAGGCACCAGAAAAAGCTCAAAAAGGGCCGTACTGTCCACGGTCAAAAACAGGTGGGCGAAATAGTGAGAGGATTCACACGAGGCCAACCAGACATGGTCAAACCTCCTCTCAGGCACCAGAAAAAAAAAGGTCGATAACCGTTAGCAGCTAGCCGTTAGCTGAGGCCGTTAGCTGGCAGCCATCGGTAGCTGCTAGTCGTCGTTAGCCCCACGTGGATAGCTGCTAGTCGTGGTTAGCTAGCGCCGCTGGGACGTGCAGCCGCACGCCCCGAAGAAACAGCCCCATGAGGTAGCCATGGGGTTGCTGGTCGACCCAGCAGGTCGTGCATCGTCCCCCCGATGCGGGAACGGCGAGCAACGTCTCCAGCCTTCTGCGGAGCACGCACCGAGCCTCAGTCCGCGTGCCGGTGGCAGCCACGGACGTCTCCAAAAAATCCCCGGCATTTCGAGAAAGGAACCTGAGTTCCTTTTGCCGTGTTCGGCTTCGTCTCGGAAACTTCCCCAGACGTGTCAGAGTCACCAGTGTAGTGCCAGGAGATATGGGAGTCGGAGGCGGTGCATCGAAGGTGCAAAAGGGTACTTTAATTAGGAGCTGCACAGGACATGTTGTCGGGTCGCAGCCCGGGTCGACAAGAGGAAGAAACAGGAGGGCACACAACATATATAGGAAGCAACACAACATGTCCGTGTAGGAACAATACCCCCAACTATAGTTCCATGTGTGGATTATGAACCAGTGTAATAGGTGGTCACCACAGTTCTTAACAAAAATGAAAGACATTAACCCTCTGTAGTCGGTGGGCGCGTCCAAGTGCGCATAATTTACGTAAATCATATATGTTCGATTATAAGGAGTAGACATATGAGTAGACATATGATTCAGATATCCGCGGAATCGCTGGAAGACTAGCTTTCCAACGGTATCTCCTGTGAGACTGTAACCAGGGCACAGCAGCCAATATGGCCGCTCAAAGCAGCTTGACTTTACACTGTGTGGGATTGGTGGATTTGTGTGTCCGTCAAGGAAATCTCGGCTGGCAGCCATCATTGTTGAAATAACCAATGTACATCGAGAAATCACTAAGGACCTACCCACCAAGTAAAAAAAACATAAACCACGTGTCTCCCATCAGTTTACGTTTGTGAGGAGAAAGAGAGAGACAGAAAATGGCTTATAAAAAAACGTTACTGTCGCCGACTTCGCTAGAGATTTTTTTCGCTAGCAGCAGTGAAGATAGAGCCTCAGAACCTTAAGTCTTCGACTCTTCTGAAGAAGAAGAATACAAAGACAACAACAAGGATCCATTTGGACATGGGTAAGTGTAAATATTACAGTAATAGTGTACTGGCAATGTGTGGGGAATACCGCGAAAATTAACAATAGGTTTATTGATATGTTTTTTATCGATAGTCAGGAACTTTTTCTTGAGACAAAATAGACTCTCCATTAGCAAACGTTTACTCTGTGTTAACGTTATTTTGGTGTGTAAAAGTGAGATTACATGTGTAGATGATTAAATTAATCATTTATTCGTCCCACAACGGAGACATTTACAGTGGCTATAGACATGTTTTTGCCATCGATTATTGTATCATACTGTTCTGTATAGATGAGGCTGTCATAGATTTATTTCTATGTGTACCTGTGATTATTTTACCGTCCTGTACAGATGAGACTTTGTAATCAGATGTAGCCTATGTGTGTGTCTGTGATTTTATACTGAATGTAAAGTAACTGGAAATACCTGTGTGTGTGTGTGTGTGTGTGTGTGTGTGTGTGTGTGTGTGTGTCTGAGAGAGAGAGACTCCTGTCCAACCTCCCAAACTTTCTTTTTATATGTGCATTGTTATTTGTGCTTGAGCAACATTTTACTTATTATTTCAATGAAATTAGTTGTAATTATTGTCCTACATTTTAATTTGTTTTACAGAGATGTTTGTGGCCCACAGGCGGTGTTTATCCAGCAGCCAGAACATCCATCTGTGCCGGCCCCCAGGTCAAGATCTACCGTGGCTCAAGGGCCTTCACCAGAGCCATCAACACCAAGGACCAGCAGACCAGCATCACTACAGCTGCCTCCATCTGTGGCTGCCACCAGGTCAAGATACACCTCAGCACAAAGGCTCCACTACAGCCATCACCCTCAACCCAGCCAGCAAGGAGGTCTCGTGGAGGTCTCGTATAGCACTTGTACACCCCACCTACACAGCAGCCCATGCACCATCACCCCATCTTCACAGCAGCCAGACCCACTGTTTTGGAAGACAGACAAAGTCCTTGACACTGTCTTGACATTTATAATGAAGAGTTGGTTGAAAGTTCTGATGTTCAATATTGTAAATAGTGAGATTTTCCAGTTTCTTATATTTATATAAATAGTTGGTTGAAAAAAACATATTTATAATAAATTGTTGATTGAATAAAAAGTTTGAATGCTCAATTTGTGTTCGTACACATCACATGAACCTTGGTATGTAATATGAAGTCATTATTCAGTCCTAATGTATCTCAGTCCCTGCTGTGGTGAAAGTAGAGTGATAAACACCTGTTTTACTCAAAATTCGAAATAATTTATTTTCATTTTAGACATGAATTACACATTTATATACAGTGTAATTCAAATATTTCACTGCTTTTGTGATCCTAAGACTTTGGTAACCAAATCTAAAACACCAAAACAATTCGATCACATGAGTACCGAAAATCGGATGTCAAATTTTAAGCTTTTGAGCTACTTATCTCATCACACAGTGCTCTAAGGTGAGTAATTTGCATATATAGCAATACCAGAGATTGTCCTGAACATTTTGATATTTAACACATGGGGTGCCATGTTAGAATAAATACATTTAAAAGGTGATTTAAGAAAACATCTAAAAATCGAGAAAATACCCTTAGACTCCAGAGTATAAAGCACACTAGAAACATTAAAAAGAAATGATAATAAAACATGATTTCTGGTTTGTTCCAGATATCTGACAATATCCCTAACTGAATTCTCACATTCCTCTATCCCTAGTCCTCCTGTGAAATTATAGTTATTTTGACAGTTTTCTAACCTATATTCCTTTCATCCATGTTGCTTCCCCAGACAACACATGTCCCCCTGTTGTACTGTTACCCGAACCCATCTTTGACCTTTAAACCACTTTTCTTTTCAATTTCCAGAATTAGGATATTTAAACCTGTTTGTGATGACGCTGCACAGCTGATCGTCTGACAGCAGCTCTGTCCCCCTTTGTTTTCACAAACACCCCCGCCTCTGTTAGTACACATTTACTGACACAAACATTTGTATCATCTGTTGTAGACCCAAATAAATAAAATAAGAACTCATTCTGAAAAAAGATAAACGCCATTCTTAAAATGTATAAACGAACATTAGTTGGATTAGTTAGAGTGCACAATAGAAATAAAATAATTGAGAGAAGAAAAAGAGATATGTTATCTATCAAACCCAGTTAGATTAACATTCAGTGGATTGCACACTTTGTTTGTTTGTGTGGATATGTAGCACATTAACATTTTAAATAGCACTTAATGACTGACTGAATGGAAATGACAATACATGAAAATGCAAAATGAAAAAAGCGATCATGAAAATGTTTCCAACAAATGAATACAATGATTTTTGACCACTTTGTTGTTCAGATATATCACATATGTGTAACTAAATGAAACATGAATTGAAACAAAACACGGTATAAACTGAGGAGTGACTCCCGTGAGGTTCATGTATTTTCTTCACTCTGCTCTCATGTCAAGAAGCATCAGATCAGCATGCACTGCATCGTCCAATCAGTGAGCGATACACAGTAAGGGGGCGGGGCGAGTGTCTGAGGATTTCATCGAAGGATGGTCTGGTGGTTTCTCGGTTATAGCTCCTCCATTATCGCTCCTCGGTCCTCCGGCATAAATAAGGCCATTGGGACGCTACTCAAGATGGCGCAGACAAATCAACTTCCGGTGAGACCGAGACCGAGGAAATGAAAAATAAGAGAAGTGAGAAGGGCCCCGAGTGACACGACTAGATTTTAGCCGAGACCGGCGGAAAATATGTCTCAAAATTCCGTGTGTGTAAAAAGACGATCCACAAGCAGAAATGTGAGATCCACGAGCAGAGATTTGAGATCCGCAAGCGAATTTTTGGTCGACAAATACAAAATGGATTCACAAATGCCTGATCAAAAGTTGTAAATGTTAAAGAGATATTCACAGATCTTTTTTTTAATTTGTGAACATATTTAGCGTATTTGCAGATCCGTTTTAGACTTGCAAATTACATATTACATATTTACACACAAATTATTTTTATGTTCACACAAATAATTATGAGACATATCTATGCCCATACTGCAGACATTGAAGGCTTGTTTGAGACAAGCGAGACCTGCGCAATTGCGATCAACGTCTTGCTAGTGCGTTGCATGATGGTTAGTCATTTTGTCCGACTTGCTCTGGCGGCTCGCCTACATGAGACGTTGAAATCTTGCGGGACAAAGACGCCCGCATCCTTAGGCGCATTCACACCGCAGTACTTTTCCCACAAAGGTTCATGCGAACTTAGTTCATGCAAACTCTTTAGTTCGCATGAACTAAGTACAGATCGCGTTCACACCGGAAAAAGTCCCTGGGGGTGGATTAGGCAAATGAAGCCGCTGACGTCACTTCTTCTTCTTCTGCTTTGGGTTTACTGGCAGGCTACAAACAACTTCACGGCGTATACTGCCGCCCACAGTCCCCGGCCGGAAGTCCCCGGAGTTGGGGACTGGCTTCAGTAGAAGCTGCTGGGACTCCCAGCAGCTTCTACTGAAGCCTTCCGAGTAAATCGCCAGAACGCCGACACCTCCTCATCTCCACCGCTCCCATGTTTTATTTTGTGTTGCCATACGTTAGTCTCTCTGCGTTTCTGCGCTGGGCTAATGCTAATGCTAATAATGCTAATGCGAGGATAATAAATGGCGGCTTCACAAAACTTTTTTGGAGTTTTACGGGGCGTGGTTTGCAATCCGCCCAGCCAATCAGAAATATAGCTCTTTTCTCACAAAAGAGCCACTCGAAAGTCCCTGCTCTCTAGCAGACTTTCGAGCGGGTAAAAAGGTTCACATTAACTAATTTTAGTACCGGCTCTTTTTGGTGTGAACGCGATAAAAGAGTTCTCATGAACTAAGTTCGCATGAACCTTTGTGGGAAAAGTACCGCAGTGTGAATGCGCGGCGAGGCGGCGCAGTTCCTCTCCACGGGCTGCGGAAGCGAAATGCTTGATGGGAAACGACTCGCTGGTATCTCGAGCTGAACGCTCATTGGTGGTTTTTACCCCGTGCTGCTGATGAAACTCTCCAATTGGCTCGGCAATAGTTTGTTGTTGTTTTGTGTCAGTTTTACGTCGCAACCCCCATTCACATTTTTCATAATTGTTCCACAATGTTTATCATCATTAAATTAATATCTATATATGTTATACTATACTTGCACTGCTTACCGTTTTCATACTTTATATATCTTATAGCATATTCATACACACTGTTCATACTGCTCACAGGCTGATATCTAGTGTATTCATACCCCTCACTGTTTATTCATCATTCAATTCATTCTATATTTTATTCTGTAGATTGTGTACATTACTTTTTACTTTACTGCTTGTTGCACCTGGTTAGAAGCTAAACTGCGTGTCGTTGTCTCAGTACATGTAATCTGTGCAATGACAAAGAAGTTGAATCTAATCTTGAGCAGGAACAAATGTATTTACTTAGTACATATCTGTGTAGGGGCCATTAATAAGGTAGGATTTGAGAATAGGACAGCAAAGATGCAATCAGACCAGCTCCTATAGCAGCTAGGTGAACATGACATTTTCTCAAAGGATAGGAAGATACCTGGCAATGCCTTCCTCGTATGCAATAGGGGATCATACAGATTGTATGCAGGTAAGGATGTTCTCAGACTGAGATATTGCTGTGTGTGAAGCCTGGAGCTCAGCGCTACGCCTTTTTTGTGCTCCCAGTATTTTTTCAAGTGGAAATGTCTTTTATCTCTTCAGATCATGTTATTTGTGGGACTTGAGGCAGATGTGGAATGCATGAATGAAATGTGTAAAAAGAATTGGAATTCTGCAGCAGGCTCCAGGTCTAGCAGGCGATGTGTGTGCGGCTGATCTCCACTGGGGGGGTTAATGGGCTAAACCATTTCAACTATGTGCTTCCCTTAAGAACAAATTCACAGCTCTCCGGATAAAGGTCTGTGGGAGGTGATGGAGCTGAAACGGCATGTAGAGTATTAATAAGGAGAGATGCGCATATCGACAATATATTGTGACAAAGTGAATCATCTGGCAACGCTGCGTTCATGTCATACCAAACACACTGTTAATACAAGCACCCGAGCGGAACAAAATATATAACCCTCATTTGATTTCAGACGTAGGGGAAAAACAATGCACAAGTGTGAACGAATTGGAGCTAAAATGGCTGCAGTAGTAATTAAGCATTATTATTTTTGAATTTGGGCTAATTAAAGATGAGCTACATAGTTTCCACTCGTTCGATAATACCTGACACGAGGGACTCACAAGAACTCAGATGCACGATTCCGTTGACTTCAAAAAATATCTTTTATTAATAAAAGACTATTCAAAAACAAAGGATCGCTAGGTTCTACTAGGACTCTTAACCAGATCTCTAGGTTCAACTAGGTTTACTAAACAGATTACTAGGTTTACAGACATGGCTCGACGTGGAGACAAGACGAACCGACAAAGGACAACAGGGGGACTGGGCTACTTATACACAACACTTAATGGGGCACAGGTGAAAACAATCAAGAGCAGGAGATCCCAATCAAGCTGGCAGGTGACACACAACAACAGTAAGTGATGACACCTGAAACGAGAGGACAGATTAAACATCAAAATAACATGCAAGGCCACCAGAATAAACACAAAAACAATAAGCTCACAGACTCTAACGCTGAAACCTTACAGTACCCCCCCTCTTACGGACGGCTCCAGACGTCCCTGAAAGCTGAGACTGACCTCTATCGAAGTCCGATATAAGGGTCTTGTCCACAATAAAGCTGCCTGGGATCCAACACCTCTCCTCTAATCCATACCCTACCCAGTCGACCAGGAACTGTCTACCTCTGCCCCTCTTCCTTTCCGACAGTATTTTGTCCACCGTGTACACTTGACCCCCGTCGACAACCCGGGGAGGTGGAGGGGACGTGGAGGCGGGGACCAGTCTGCTCTCTTTGGCTGGTTTTAACTTGCTGACATGGAACGTGGGGTGGACCTTGATGGATTTCGGAAGACATAAACGGACAGCAACAGGGTTAATCACTTTGGCTATGGGAAAGGGACCAACGAACCGGGGAGCCAGCTTCCTGGAGGCGACATGGAGAGGAAGATCCTTGGTGGATAGCCACACTCGTTGTCCGGCCTGGTACTTGGGGGCTGGACGTCGTTTCCGGTCGGCCAATGCCTTCATGCGAACGGCACTCCTCTGCAACATATGGCGAACTCCCGCCCAGACCCGACGGCAGCGTCGAACCAGAGCATGGGCTGACGGTACCGTGACCTCCTTCTCGAGCTCCGGAAACAAAGGAGGTTGCTACCCATGGACACATTGAAACGGGGAGATACCAGTCAGGGGTAGACATTAAGGGTAAAAAGCCACTGGCCCTCCGGGCCGGTGGAATTGTATTGTCACTGGCCCCACCATTGTAACCACTGGCCCGGAGCATTCGTCCAAAAAAAAATATATCGACAAATAATGAAGAAAATTAACACATTTGTTGCAATAGTAATTTATACATTACTACTTGTACTACAACATTTGAACAATCAGTTCTTCCTCATTTGTTCATATTTGGTTTATTAAAATAATGATATTGTGGTCATTGTTAAAAAATGTCTGCTATTATTATGAGTATTATTATTTGTATAATGCACTTTCTGCCTTCCTGTCATTAGGAGTTAGACATGTAATGGCTATAGATTAGATCCTTCATTATCCTAAACTGCTGGGACATTTCCCTAAACCCAATACCTTTTATATTTTCTGCTCTTCACTTGCTTGTCAGCATAGGTCGGGATTGATGTACAGAGCCGACAGAAGACCTTGTTTATATTGGCATCGTATTGAGAGGTGCAGCCAGTGACACGTCCTAAAACCAGGAAGTAAGCTGCTGGTTCCCTCGACAAGGGTTTTGTAAAATAGCTGGAAATAAGGTCTGTGGAAAACAAACAAACCTGCACGTTTTGTTCAGCCGGATAATCTCCACATGTCTACCCTACTTTTATAATTTTCGAATCATAAATCTAATCGATAGATTATAAAAGGGTTTTAGGACGCGTCACTGCTCCAGAAGCCAACTCCATCGATCAAGCTGAAACGTTCTCTCCCTCTTCTTCTCATGCTCCCTGTCACTCTCCTTTAACTCCTCCGGTGACTTTCTTTTATTTGAAAATAGTTTTTTGCTCGGCGCTTGGCCGGTTACCGCTGGTATTAAAAACATTTTGGCGAATGGTTAGGTGGCGCGATACTCTGTAGTGAAGGAGCGCGCTCACGGGAGCCTGCTCGCGCTGAGCTCCGCAGCAAACAGCTGTTTGCTTTTCACCCAACAACGACAACCGACTCACGGAACGCTATGTTGTAGCGTTAATAAACGAACCAATTTAACTAAATTGCTAGTCAAAATACCAATACCACAGGAAACATTTTTTTTTAAACAATATTTTTAGTGGCCCGAGCGGGCAAGTGGAAAGTACGTTATGCTGGCCCGGGGTGTCTAAATAGTGCTCCCGGGCCAGCGGGCCAATTATAATGTCGAGCCCTGCCAGTGGCTGATGTGGGTAAGGTGTTGTGTGCATACTCCACCCAAATCAGACTCTTACTCCAGGTGGTGGGTTTCTCGGACGCTAGGCATCTCAAACAGGTCTCCAAATCCTGATTCATCCTCTCCGCTTGTCCATTTGACTGTGGGTGGTATCCGGAGGTCAGACTAACAGTGGCTTGGATTAGGCGACAAAACTCCTTCCAAAAGCGTGACACGAACTGTGGGCCTCGGTCTGAAACGACATCACTAGGAAAACCATGGATCCTGAACACATGGGACAACATGGCCTCTGCTGTTTCCTTGGCGTTAGGTAACTTGGGCATGGCGACAAAGTGTGCCATTTTAGAAAAACGATCAACCACAGTGAGTATGGTGGTATTACCTGCCGATGTTGGTAATCCTGTCACGAAATCCAACGCAATGTGAGACCATGGTCTGTTGGGAATGGGCAGAGGTTGGAGAAGACCTGCCGCAGCTTGCCGAGAAGTTTTGTTCCTGGCGCACACAGGACACGCTGCTACATATTCCGCAACATCCTTCCACATCCCCGGCCACCAGAATCTGTGTCTCACCATGAAAAGGGTCCTTTTGTTTCCAGGATGACAGGTAAGTACCGACGTATGGGCCCAATGAACAACTTGCCCTCGAAGTTGCTCTGGCACAAACAAGCGATTCTGAGGACACCCTCTTGGGACAGGATTCCCAACGTTAGCCTGTTTGACCTTGGCTTCAATGGGCCAGGTCACACTCCCTATCACTCGGTCTGGCCGCAGAATGGGATCTGGACTCTTGGGGACTGGCTCAGGATCATACATTCTGGAGAGTGCATCAGGCTTTCCATTCTGCGAACCAGGTCGATATGACAGAGTGAACCTAAATCTGTTGAAGAACAATGACCATCTGGCCTGCCTAGAGTTCAGACGTTTAACCTTCCTGATGTATTGCAGGTTTTTATGATCCGTCCAGACCAGGAAATCCTGCTCCGCTCCCTCCAGCCAGTGCCGCCACTCCTCCAAAGCAATCTTCACAGCCAACAGTTCCCGATTTCCCACGTCGTAATTCCTCTCAGCAGACGATAGCTTACGGGAGAGGTACGCACACGGATGAAGCTTGTTGTCCCCTGCTGACCTCTGGGACAGTATAGCTCCAACGCCGTCGTTGGAGGCGTCCACTTCCACCACAAACTGTCGGTGGCGATCAGGTACAGTCAGGATGGGAGCTGTGGTGAACCTCCTCTTCAGTTCCAGGAAAGATTTCTCTGCCTGTGGATTCCACACAAACTGAACATGGGGAGAGGTAAGGGCATGGAGAGGAGAGGCAATAGCACTGAAATTGCGTATGAACCGTCTGTAAAAGTTAGCAAACCCCAAGAATTGCTGAACTTTCTTTCTCGAGTCTGGCGTGGGCCAGTTCTCCACGTCACTGACCTTAGCTGGGTCCATTTCCACCTTGTTAAGGGAAATCACAAAGCCCAAAAATGCCACAGAGTTCACATGAAACTCGCATTTTTCGGCTTTTACAAACAAATGGTTAGCCAGGAGTCTCTGAAAAACAAGGTGAACATGGTTAACATGAGTATTCTCATCTGGAGAAAAGATGAGAATATCATCGAGATACACAAAACAGAAAACATTCAGGAAATCTCTTAACACATCATTAATGAGGGCTTGGAAAACAGCAGGTGCATTACAAAGTCCAAAAGGCATCACCAAATATTCGTAATGTCCCGTAGGTGTATTGAAACCCGTTTTCCACTCATCCCCCTCCCGGATGCGCACAAGGTGATATGCATTCCTTAGGTCAAGCTTGGTAAATACCTTGGCTCCCTGTAACAGTTCGAATGCCGTAGAGATGAGTGGAAGGGGATATCTGTTCTTAACTGTGATCTGATTAAGTGGACTGTAATCAATACAGGGCCTTAATGAACCGTCCTTTTTACCTACAAAAAAGAAACCTGCTGCTGCTGGGGATGATGATGGCCGAATCAAGCCAGCTTTGAGTGATGATCCGATATACTCTTCCATGGCCTTCCTTTCAGGACCAGAAAGAGAATACAACCGTCCTTTGGGGATAGTAGAGCCCGAGAGAAGGTCTATAGGGCAATCATACGGTCTATGGGGAGGCAAGGAAGTAGCTCGTGTCTTGTTAAACACCTCCTTAATGTCAAGGTAACACTCTGGCACTTTGGATAAGTCAGGAAAGTCAGATGGTTTAGCAGACGTGACACTGTCCCTATCTGACGCCTGTTTAAAGCTCCCAGATCTGTGCGGTCTACTCGAAACTGTATGAGAGGCTAAACAAGAACGAGAGCACTCACTCCCCCACCCCTTAACCTTTCCTGTAAGCCAGTCCATGTGAGGGTTATGTTTAACAAGCCAAGGGTAACCCAAAATGAGAGGCTGTTGAGCTGAGTTAAATAAATGAAAGCTAATATGCTCACGGTGCTCCTGGTCTATGACAATTTCTATGGGTTCCGTGCGATGAGTAACTGTACATAAAAGGCGGCCATCCAACGCACTAGCTTCTAATGGCTGATCTAAGAGGACAATGTTTAAGTTCAACTCTTTAGCCAGCACCCAGTCTAACAAGCTCTCATCAGCCCCAGAGTCAATTAATGCATCCTGAGTTACAGTTTTATCCTTCAGTTTCATTTGTACCTGAGTCAGTCTTCTCGAGGAAGGGTCGAAAGAAGTCATTCGGCTCACCAGCGTCCCTCTTCCCACTGATGAGCCTGATCTTTTGCTGGACAGGCTGCCAGAACATGACCCTGCTGGCCGCAGTAGAAACACCGCCGCTCCCGTAGGCGGCGCTGTCGCTCCTCCGGGGTGAGTTTGGCTCTTCCGAGCTGCATCGGTTCCTCCGCGGCGCTAGGGGGCGATGGTCGCTCTGGAGACGAAGTCCGGGTATTCCTCCGCCAACCGTAGTGTTCCTTCTGTAACCCCCGTCCGAAGAGTGAAGTGGAAGCTGCTTTCTCCCCCCTCTCCCGACGTCTCTCAGCTAGACGTTGGTCCACCCGGATAGCCATGGCGATGAGTGAGTCCAACTCTACAGGCAACTCTAATGGAGCTAACTGATCCTTTATGGGATCCGCTAATCCATACAGAAACGCATCAAAAAGAGCCGCGGAGTTCCATCCGCTCTCCGCTGCCAGGGTCCGGAATTCGATCGCGTAATCCGCCACTCTCCTCTGCCGTTGTTTGATGTTTACCAGGGCTCTCGCTGACTCTCTCCCAGGTGCTGTCTGGTCAAAAATGTTCTTCATTGAGTCCATGAAAAACTTTAACGACTGGCAAACAGGCGAGTCTCGGGCCCATTCTGCTGTTGCCCAGGCTCCTGCTCTTCCAGTCAAGTGAGATATTATGAAAGCTACCTTAGCTTGATCGGTGGGAAATGCTGCGGGCTGATGTTTGAAGTGGAGATCGCACTGTATCAGGAATGGACGACAGTTTCCCGAATCCCCGGAGAACTTCTCCGGTGAAGCGAGGCGGAGTGAAGACGATGGCATGGATATTTGCACGGGGATCAACGGGGGGGGCAAACCCGACCTCTGCTGGACCGGAAAACTCTGCCGCAGAAATAGCAGGACGTCCCTCGAGGTGCGTAAGTATGTCACGCATTTTCTCTGCCAGGTGATTTAATTCTGTTGTCACTGTTACCTGGAAGTTGTGCTGACGGGCATTTACGTCTTGAACCCCCTGCTTCATTGTTGTCAGCTGCTCCTCCTGCTGACGCAAGCGTGTTCCTTGCACCTGCAAAGCCGTCTTGAACACGGTGGAATCGGCTGAGTCCATCTTGTTTTGTCGGTTCGTTCTGACACGAGGGACTCACAAGAACTCAGATGCACGATTCCGTTGACTTCAAAAAATATCTTTTATTAATAAAAGACTATTCAAAAACAAAAGATCACTAGGTTCTACTAGGACTCTTAACCAGATCTCTAGGTTCAACTAGGTTTACTAAACAGATTACTAGGTTTACAGACATGGCTCGACGTGGAGACAAGACGAACCGACAAAGGACAACAGGGGGACTGGGCTACTTATACACAACACTTAATGGGGCACAGGTGAAAACAATCAAGAGCAGGAGATCCCAATCAAGCTGGCAGGTGACACACAACAACAGTAAGTGATGACACCTGAAACGAGAGGACAGATTAAACATCAAAATAACATGCAAGGCCACCAGAATAAACACAAAAACAATAAGCTCACAGACTCTAACGCTGAAACCTTACAATACCTGATTTAACTAAATTATAAAAGTCTAAAAATGCGTTTAGGAAATGTACATACATACATCATTTGTATAATAATACTCGCAGGACAAACCATTTTGCCAGGATGAATAAGTTCTTATGCAAATAGTACTTCAAAAGGCCGCCTTTTAGAAAGGTTAAGTTATTCATAAGTGATCATAAATAATCCACACATACTAGCTATTGCATAAAAAATGGTTTGCTAACCAGGAGAGAGGTTAAAACAAATAATAATAAATAATTGAATTAAACTGTTCTAATAAAGACCAGTTTAACATGAACACCTGGGGAACAACAGCTGGTGTTGATGAAGGAGTACTCCAGGAATAAATATGTAAAGTGCAGATGTAGAGCATTGGGTGTACTTTGCTAAACTTGACATCTAATTAAAACATCTCATTTACAACCCGAAGATTGCGGTCTTCATAAAGAACGGACCTAAAATAACTCTGACATCATCTCCTATCAGTGTCCCCTTCTCAAGGAAGATACATTGGTTCCCAGTCTTGGAAGCTAAGAGAAGAGATAAGGTGTGAACAGTTATTTGGCAGCAGAAGAGTTTTTACACAGTATAACTTTCGTGCTCGCTGATTCGTTGCTTCAGGGACCGTGTTGTTTTGCCAATTCGAAGGTCTCACTTTGTGCTTTCCCAGAATCCTTGCTGTCCCAGCCTGTGCACACAGTCCAAGCCGGTGTTACCACGAGATCTGGAGGAGTGAAGCAGAGCATGTTTAATGGAGCACTGGAGCTTAGTGTCTCCACCATCATGGCTTTACACTAAAACCAGGCCATGGCTGGAATTTCAAGATTTAGTGTTCGCATGCAAGTAGTTGGTTATTATTGGCATACTGGCCGTGTGCAGATACTACAAATAAGTGCAGGTATTGTAAAATGCTTTCAGCAAGGAGTAGTAGCATTTATAAGCAAATTACGTAATGTTCGCGTTCTCGTACTGTATGTTGTGTTTAAAATGCGTCTCAGAGGAATGATATAGGTTTACATTTTAAATGTTTCCAACGGCAAAAAATAATAATTTGTTGGTCTGTTTGATCAGCATGATCACGGAAAAACTACAAGCACGATATTCATGAATGTTGGCGGCATGATGTCGCATGGGCCAGTGAAGGACCCATTACATGTTGATGTGTATCCAAGCAACGGGACAGATATGTGCATCATGTTTCACTTTCGTTATTATTTCGAAACAGGATTTGTGCTGCGTTTATGTGGTGACGAAATAATTGGAAAAGGCTATCCTGAATATGAATATTCACATGGACATGTCAGAAAAACAACTTTAAACAGACATCCAACATTTGGTAAGCCTCTCTAACCAATGAAATAATACTTAATGAATTTGTAACGTCAAAGTTGTTGCCGCATTACCATTTAAAGCTCATCAAATCGAAATAACAACTTTCCAACTCGGGAAATTGGACCATCCGAGGTGTAGGTGAATGCTTTGGCAGTGGTCTGATTTTATATAATTTTGTGTCTATTTAGATTTTGTAATGTGTGTCTGTTTTATATCCACCATGGTTGAGTAACAGCAGATCTCAGCGGTACTGTGCAGACCAATGAGAATGAGTCCTGGAGGACCTTCTATGCCATATCACGCATCTATGTGTGTGTGTTCAAGTGCGTGTTTTTGAGAGCGTGCATACGTATGTGTATCTGACTTAGTCTGTGGCTGCCAGTGCATACCCTGTCAAAAGCGCTGCACACCAGCCTTTCCCACCACCGTCTCCCTGGGGTGCCGTTTCCCTGCCAATGGTCCTCAGGTTTCCATGTGTAACAATGATTACCTTCCCCTCAACCTTAAAGAGCAGGAGAACCCAGATAACTGTAACACACAGAGGAACCCCGACCCACCCCCACATCTCTAGACCCTGATAAAATCTTACGGCAGGATTTGCTCGGCTCAGCACAGTCTTAGCTAAGAGCAGGCACACATAACAACTTGTTGGAATTGAGGCCTATCAGAGTGCTTGTAGATTGAGTTGACTGGTATTCTATATGAAATAGATTTTTCTTAAAATAAAGCGGGGCCCCAGGTGTTATGTCGGCGGGAAGACACCCAATCAGTGTGAGATGTGCAGATGAAGGATGTGACAGCAAGAACAGCCTGGCCCTGGAGCAGAGGTCAAAAATGTCTTCTTCACCATATACACACACACACACACACACACACACACACACACACACACACACACACACACACACACACACTTCTTGTTCTCAGATGCTTTGTCTTTTCAGCTTTAATAACACCCTACAATTCCCCCGTATCCTCACAACCGGCTTCATATTATCAACCCTCCTTTCAATGAGGCAATGACGGCGTAATCATACTTACCACCTTTTGTATTTCAATTATACACCATACCTTTATGAACAAAGACACAAATAATACCTTGTGATTCCATGTAATTATCTTTGAACCTTGCACAGAGAGATTTATTATCCAAAGCCTCCGTTATGAGCAAGGGGTAAAGAGATAAGTGATGCATTGAATTCATCCATAAACCTTCCCGCATTTTTATATATTCATATAAAGCTTAACTACATGCTGAAGCTTTATTATCAGCCATAAAACTGTCTCTGTTTTAATTAGATTAACAAACTGCCCTGCTGTAAAAGTTATGATACAGGCTTATGTCAAGAAATGATGCATATCAGTGTTCATTTTGTTTTAACATCAGCGAAAATTGCAATTATTTCAGTAACCGTTCATTGATTTCATGTATGTTATTTCTGACACCTGGTGTAATTGAGTTACAGTTAATGATTGCATGGTTGCCCTTTCATCCAACAGGAGTCTCCGTATGTGATGATGAAGAAGAACCATGAGCAGCTTGTGGGGAATGACAAATATGAGGGCTACATCGTGGAGCTGGCTGCAGAGATAGCCAAACATGTCGGCTACCAGTACAAACTGAAGGTGGTTTCAGATGGCAAATATGGAGCAAGAGACCCAGAGAATAAGATGTGGAACGGCATGGTGGGAGAACTGGTGTATGGGGTGAGTGGACTGGTTTGTGTTGGATATTATTCCCAGTTTAAAGGTGAAAAAAAGATATAAACTACTAAAAGTCAAATGTGAATGCTGTTTAGCCAATCAATTAACGTGCAGCTCAATTCTAACTTTATTTGAGCAGTCTGCCTTGATCGTTTTGCAGTATTTAAACCTTATGCCTCACTCGGGACATTTCACATTTTCCTGTCAATTTGGCTGTGTTAATGCATTTGTCGTACATCCTGGCAAGGGTATGAGTTTAGGAAAGTGTTAACTCTTATAAAAAGTGAACAATTATCTATGAAGGCCACCAGACACTCCCTTAAGGACCAAAATGTTTCCATTTAAAACCAGTAAAACCACAGTTACATTTTTTATTTATTTCTGATCCTACAGCCATTACAGCATAAACTCATGCTTTCTATTAGATCAAACATTTAATAATTTTTTTATAAAAATGTTACTTTTTTATACCAGATTAAGCCATGTTGTTATCTTCCCTATTACGTGCCATTTGGAGGTTTACTTTCACACAAAAACAGCTTTTAAATATGTTGTTGGTGATCTTTCACATATCCCAGACTCTGACTACGCCCCAGCATTTACTATGAAAATAACGTTATGTGTTGTTTTTCCTTAAATATAAAACAACAACTAAAAAAGTTAAGAGTTAAAAATAACAGATATCTGATACTGAAGATCAGGTTTGAATTTGGTTAGTAGACTTGACAAAGGAAAGAGGAACACAATATTAAAAAATTACATTGTGTCTTTGCAACACAGTAATTAGCACAAACACACGATATAGATGATACCCCCTGGTTAAATGACATTGGTGACATTTTTAGAGCGTGGCTTGTAGAGATGCTTAAACATTTATCATGGTGGATTTACTACAGTATTTGACGTGGGTCTTCTGATAAAGAAACTATTGTGCTTGTCCCATTAACAAACACATATTTTAGAACATGAAAAGACATATTCTTGCCACCGTGTACGTCTGGTCACATGCCTGTCTCTTGTTGTCTCCCTCAGAAAGCAGACGTGGCTGTGGCCCCTCTGACCATCACCCTGGTGCGTGAAGAAGTGATCGACTTCTCGAAGCCCTTCATGTCCCTTGGCATCTCCATCATGATCAAGAAACCCACCAAATCCAAACCTGGCGTGTTTTCCTTCCTGGACCCGCTAGCTTACGAGATCTGGATGTGCATTGTGTTTGCCTACATCGGCGTGAGCGTGGTTCTGTTCCTTGTCAGTCGGTTCAGCCCGTACGAGTGGCACGCTGAGGACTACGAGGAGGGCGCTGAGCCGCAGTCGCCCACCCAAGCTTCAGCCAACGGGGTGCAGCAGGGCCAGGCCCCCCCGCAACAGAACAACAACCAGCAGAGTCTAGAGCAGACCAATGAGTTTGGCATTTTCAACTCCCTTTGGTTCTCACTGGGGGCCTTCATGCAGCAGGGCTGCGATATCTCACCACGGTAAGGCCTACTTTCTTTAGTGCTTTGAGTCCACTGTGCTTTGAGTCTCTGCTTTGTTTGTTGGTACAAAGAGAGACACTAAGTGCCTCCTACGTACAAAATATTTCGGTCTTCCACACCGACTCTCCAACAGGCAGTGTGGCTTTCTAATTCAACTCTTTTGGGCTTTGTTTATTGAGAGATGTTGTTCTTTGTCACTTGTCATCCAAAGCAAAGATACAAGTTTGATGAAGAGCAGCAGAGGGAGTTTAAGCTGTGGTCATGTTGCAGAGTGTTGTGTTTCTGTGGTGGTATACTGTACACATGGCACAAACCTCTTGGACTATACATTCTTGTGGAGCCCCTTCCAATGATATAACATATGTAATTGTATCTACAAGTGTGTTGGTCAAACCATAGGCAAAAGTAAATATTGGACCCTTCAGAGATTGTTAAGCAGGATCCTGGCGTGAGTGGTACGTGTTGGCTTCCCCTCGAGGGCTCTCATGAGCTTTGGTGTGAAACCATTCTCAAAAGGTCACCAATTAAAAATCTCATTAAGTGTCTGAAATTAGAGACACTGAGGTCGACTTTCTGAGCTTTCCAGAGGGACCAGCCGGAGGAGATGAGAAGATAACGTCAGTATTATAGCTGTGAACCAGCAGAGACAGGGTAGGTCATGGATCCACACAGAGCTCCGTATCTCTTTAAACATTCAAATACATACATTATGTATACATGTAGTGTGGTGCTGCACCTATACATAATACATCTATACTGCAGTTTCTGGATGGAGAGGTCGATGCTGTTGCTTCAAATAAATATTGTAAGGGTTCGTGGTCGATGCTTTTCTTGCCCAGGCTTTGAGGTATCCACCTCAAGGACTTCGCCTTCAACCCACACAATGGAGGTGAATGCCATATGGTTTGTTGTTGACTGAAAATCCTTTTTTATAAAGATGTATAAGCTAATGTTTCCAGAAACAATGCCCGACTTAGCACTTTTTCACAAGGTTCATAACTATTATAGAGGAATAGTCATTATAAAAATGGTTACAAGTAATTCCAATGGAAATTGCTAACAGTAAATTTGACACATATCCTAATTGTTTTTGACGTCATATGGCTGTTGAATTTAATTTAAATGTTTGTATTCAATGTAACGAGCACCACGAATGACATGTATTTCACCTTCATTGTATGAGGGAATATCTCAAAGCTGTTATCTTGAAGCTTGAGCAAATAAAAACAAGACGATCTGCATGGCTAGATACAATTCCAGGTAGGTAAGAAGACATTGCTTGTCTTTATTGAGAGGAGTGTTACTAAGAAACAGCAGCATTGCTCAGTCAGACTTCCATGATTGAGTGGCTGAAGGTTGAAGGAATTACAGCATGTGTAACGGTCCATTTGTATCTTGGCTTCCATCTTGTGACATTTACAAAATGTATTTTCACTTTGCTCTTACCTTGCATTAATATCAGAAGGGAGAAATCTCTGCACCTTGCATGCTGCAGGTGCTCAGCTGTACATGATGTAGATACTGAATCCCTCCCCCCACGGGCCCCTCACCTGACATTTACCACGTTCTGCCTCGAGCCTCGGCTGCGCCTCTGCCGGATGAAGCCTATTGTCCGAGCGTTCTTCTCTTACAGCCAGAAAATGCATCTTCAATAACTATTGATTTCCTCGTACGCCTCACAGAGAAAGAGAATGTCACCACGCATCCGCAAATGGTCCGTTCCCTGTGGTCTGTCTTTGTGTACGCACACACATGTATTTCTGTGTATTTGTGTGCATTGGTGTGTATGTCTCTGTGTGTGTGCTTGACCCACACATGGGTTCAAACATATTTGCCCAGTATTTGCATTTGTTTTGCTTTGGGAGATAGCGAGCTATGCAAGACGTTTCAAGAACCACTGTAGTAAGTAACAGATTGTTTCTTCACTTGGAGCCATTTTGCTGATGACACCTCTGAATGCAAATTAACCAGATGTAAAATATGTGTATTTCATCACAAGTTGTGAAAACTGAAACAAGACTGTTGACCTCAAGTTTCATTTAAGTATTCAAAGATTCAAGGATTATGACATCATGCAACACAGGGTAGCACAACAAGAGGCAGTTATAACTTAGTCTTTTATAATACACAAGAAAAACGGGTCACAACAAGTAGTGCATTCCTGTAATTCATTTTTTGTATTTGCATCAGAAGGTATGTACAACAGGGTTGCCAACTCTCGTGCCACACGCTTTCACTCTCAATCTCACGCTCTCACGCTGCCCAAACTATTCTCACGCCAAAGACAAGATCAACCGGCGATCGTTTTTGGTTGGTTATTTACAATGTTGAGTTGACAGCTTCTCAAACTGTCGATCCGCTCCCTCCCCGCCCCCACCACTCTTAACAACGTTAACAGACAGCAGAGCAGTGGGAGCCGGTTGGTCAATCCCTGACCCGTATTGCGCAAGCGCAGATCTAAGATCCAGTAGAAATTATAAAAAGTTAAAGTCTGCTGCTTATTGTGATACTAGGCCAACAGAGAGTCAAAGAGTGTATGAGAGTGAGAGTGTGTTAATTAATATATTTGGCAGTTTGGAGTAAGTCTGTATTTGTTTGTGTGTGTGTGTGTGTGTGTGTGTGTGTGTGTGTGTGTTTCATGTATAGGCCTCTCATGATAATTAATTTTGTTGGATACATTTTCCCCGAAATTATTGCGATAAACGATAATATTGTCGGCACCGTTGTATGACCATTTTAGACCACTAACATAATGATAATATATAATAATAATTGAAGTACATCCTTTCAAACTGCTAGTCACATCCTCATGTCAATGGAAATGTATCGTGTTCATTTTTATTTATCGTACGATAAATCAATTACTTGCTTATCGCGACAGGCACACAATAAAACAGTGGAAACAAAGATGTGTTTGACTTTCATTAGTGAATGAAACTGTGTGCCCTTTATAGTCTGTGTCCAATATTGTGTATTTGTATATATATCCTATATCCTATATATATGCTAAGGTCCCGCTGCTGACACGATAGCAGTCATTTAGTGCGCATAATGTGTAATTAAACCCATGATATCAAAATCTCACTCCAGCCAGGCATAGGCCGATTTTGCGGGGGGGCAGGGGGGGCATTGCCCCCCCTAGTGGCTGAAATATGTTACAGCATTACTACTTCTAAAACTGTTCAATATTTTAATAGATGTAATATAATGATTGTTACAATACAAATCTGATTAATATCATGTTTTGTTTGAAATAATTTCATTTTTGAGCAGTCGCATGTTGTGACGTGTGTGTGTGTGTGTGTGTGACGTATGAGGTTAAGAACACAAGTTCCCTCGCTTTTTTTTACATACAAGTGATTCGCCCCCCCCCAAGCGCAAATGTCAAACTCCGCCTATGCAGCCAGGTACCCAAAGTTGGCAACCCTGTATAAAAGCAGCAACAAAACAATGGTGTATCCTCTTGGGAGATATAGCCTACATCCATAATATACCAAATCGGACATCAGGGAAATATTGTCTATCAACTTTGAGCACCAAGCATCATTAACGTAGACATAGAGCCTGTCCTTCTGGAGTCCTGCTTTCTGTCCTGCAGTTCTCCCGTCAGTAGCATGATGCTGGATGCCTCTAAGGAGCATGGTCTCTGAAAATATCTGGCCATGCTCTGATCTCCCGTTGCTGGGTTCGCCTGAGTCTAATTTCATTTTTGTTATTTTCCTGCAACATCGGCCAGGAGCAGGCTGGGTATAGTCGAGTAGCCTTTGGGTGCTAGATGTGTTAGCTTAGTTGCCATTTTGGCTCTACTCCTGGGGACGTCTCCCTGTGTTTAACGGTGTATCGCTCGCTGGCTTGTGGTTAGATAGACACCATGGGTTAAAATGTCTCAAGGTCCAATGCTCTATAGCCACGTTTCTTTTACCGACATTGATGAGTATCTTTGACACATGCCACAAATGTTCCAGCAAAAAAAATGTTCTCATTTAAATAGGTTTCAGGTACAAGAGAAGATTTCCTTGGTGTGATCAGTGAGGGTGAGAGCTGTAGGGCTTGTATCCTCCAAGGACTTAAGTCAAATGTCTTTCTTACAATGTCCTTCCAAGGTGACCCACTGTCTTGTTTCAGAAAAAACTGTAAGCAGCATTTAAAAATAAAAAAGAACACAAGTTGTTTAGGATATGCAGCATTCCACGCTGTAGTAATCAGCATAGTGGAGTCTGATGGTATCTTAAAAACCAACACAGTGAATGTTTCACCCCGCTGAATACTGCCCTGAAGGAAACATCTTCTCCTTGAATATTTGGGTGACCTAGTTGCTCTGGTTAGCACAGCCCGCTCACACACACGGAGCAGCGTGTGGAAGGATCTCCTGAAGCATTATGAGCTCCTGCTAAATTTAAAAGGACATGTTATGTTACTGCTAGTGTTTTGTCAGATAGAAGTAATAATACTTGTAACCTCACACATTCTGTTTCACATGAACACTGCGTACCAATGCATTTGGTCCATTGGGAATTGAGATAATTATTCTCTCATACTGCAAGGCTTTTATGGGAACATTTGTGTTCCTGTATGCTTGGGAGAGTGCATTTTTCTTTAGATTTGTTTGCCTAAAGCTCATTTTCAACATGCATTTAAGCACTTTCTTTTAATCCATTTCCAAGTATGTAATTAGCCTCATATAATTATAGTATCAAGTTTGGTGTGTTTTGTAGAACCTAGTTCTATTTATGTTGTCTTACATTCATTCTTAATTAACTTATGTTCAGAAATGTTTAGCAACAACATGAGATTGATGTTGTTTAATTTTTGCAGTGACAAAAGAATCGGAGAACATCTTAGAAGTATTTAGAATATGAAGTGAAACCAATGCCACTTGCCATTAAAGGGACCCTATTTTGCTTTTGGGGGTTTTCCCATACCTGTAGTGTTATATCGTTTTTCATGCAGGCAAATGCAAAGGCTTAAATGATTTGATTATTTCTTTAACATAGTGACATCACTCACACTTACGCTTCTATTGGATAGTGCTTCAACACATTGTAAGTGATAGGCTTAGAGTTGGTACATCTCTAAGCAGTTGACCAATCACAACAGAGCAGGTCAGCTAACCAATCAGAGCAGACTGGGCTCTGGTTTCAGACAGAGGGTGAAAAAAGGAGCTGCAGCACATGAGAAAAAGAAAGACCTTTCTAAAATCGAGGATATCTCATTTCATATTTTCTTTTTGTATTGAAACCTTTGAGGTGTCATACTTTGAGCCACTTATGCATTACTGTCTAATTATTATAAAAGAGCAAAACATATAAAAAAACATTCTGTCGATGATATTTCTGACATTTCTGAGCAATGTGCATGTAAACCTCTCATCACTGTGCATTTGTCACTAATGGGTGAGGACAGAATGTTCTGGAGGTGCATTCAGCCTGGAGGTAGAGAGCTCAAAGCACCTCACTCTTTATGCTTCTCCATTTAATCAGAGACAAAAGGCCAAGGAACAACGCTGACGATCCACTCTGTCCTGGATTAATCAGTAGGCGTGTTTAATTTCCCTGTCTGCCTGTGGCTCTCTGTGTGTGTGTGTGTGTGTGTGTGTGTGTGTGTGTGTGTGTGTGTGTGTGTGTGTGTAGGCCAGTTCTATTAAAAGCAAGCCCTTATTGCCATCCTCTTTATCTGCTGCCTAACACTATCTGATTGGACCCGTCTGAAGGTATCTCAAGGTGTCTCTGTGTGAGTGCGTGCATGTGCTTTTGTAGTGTGTGTTTACATGCTCGTAGGCATGCATTCATACATCGATGTGATGCATTAATGTGTACAGTACTTGTGTGTGTGTGTGTGTGTATTAGCCCCCCTGTTCCCACTGCTATTTATTCAGTGTGAGATCTTGTTTACCGTGCTCTTTCCAAATGTCAGCACTGTCAGTCAGGCCCTCCCATAAGCCCCAGTCCGTGCTGTGGGGCCCTCCCTGTGTTTATCTCTGCAGACAGGTGGACTCTGAGAGTGATCCCCCCCCCCCCCCCTGCCACAACACTCCATCCGTCCGTCCACCCCATTTACTTCCTCTCCTATCGCCTCTTTTCAGTCTTCCTCATCTGCTCTTTTCCCGTCCTTTAGTGCCTCTTCCAGTGATTGGTTAAGAGTTCATCTTGTGTGGCCTTTTCCCTCTCACATCATATTCTACAGCTGCTTCCTGTTTCACCCTCACACCTCCAGTCTGATTTGAACTTTTGAACAGTAATAACAGCATGTGTTTTCTATTTAACTTTGCTAAATTGTCATTGTTTGATTCTGGGATCACATCTGTAAAGATTTGAACATGCCTGAAAAAGGTCATGAGCCAACCCGGTCTCCTACGAAATAATGTATTTTTTGCCGGATTAGAATAACCATTTTAAACATGTGGCTGACATCGTACATCCAAACAAAGAAGAATTTGTTTTCAACAAAACAGCTGTGATGGGACACAAACAGTGGTCCTACAGTAGATAAGAAGCTTTTGTTTTTTTAGACTCCAAAATCTGGTAGGACATCTGTTTGTGAAAGCACCGATGTTATGGCTACACTGTGAAGCAGCAGCAGGACAGAAATGGTGTAATCCAGGTGTTTTGATAGTGAGGCATTTACTCCCACGCAGCACCAGCAAAAAAAATGGCAACGGGTAGAATATCAGGAACCAGACTTATTTACTGTATGTTAGCTGAAGGTGAGACAGAATAACGTTATAATAATAGAGGCAGCATATACGTTCAGCAGAACCTGTGTTTTCTGACCTGGTGGATTTAAACGTGGCTTTCTGTGTAAAGCTTGTCGACTGGGAGCTATTTAGTAGAGGAGAACTTGTACAGAAGGGCGCAGATTCATGATGTTCCTCCGGCGAATATGTTTTGAAAAGTTTTTGTCTGTGTATGATATCTGTTTGTGTGTGAGTGCGCCTAGGTGTCTATCTGTGTTACCTACGGCCATGTGGAGTTGTCTCCTCTCCTCAGCGCCTGTGTGCTCTCATTGCTGAAATAAATCAGCTCTGTCACTCACAGCCCTTCCTGCCACAGCAGCAATTTCTCAGCCGGGCGGTCAGAATCATTCAATAGTGGATTGAGCCCGTGGTGCATTATGGTAACCCTGGGGGGTGTCAGTATTTCTCTAACTGAGTTTTTTTCCCAGTGATGTTTGTTGCTTTTTTGTCAATATGTGCTTGTTGTAATCCTATTCTGAACATATGTTGTTTTAAAAGAAATACTTTTCATAGTGTAAAATGGTTCCTGTGTTCAGCGAGCAAGCTATTAGCGTTAGTGATGTGTAAAAGTAGCGCTGACAAAATAAGAAAGTCATCAAAATGCTCACTATGGGGCGGTATCCGTCACAAAATGTTCCCAGTTCTCTTCAACTTGATATTCATTGTGCACTCAAGGGGAAGGAACACTATGGGCGGTCTGAATAGTGGCCGAGCAGGACAGATGTTATTGGGATAAAATAAGCAAAATCATGCATGTTGTCCCATCATTTGGCACTACTGTTTCTATATTAACATATGTTTGCATATTTGTCTTATTGATACTTTACATACTCCAGGGGTAGACATTAAGGGTAAAAAGCCACTGGCCCTCCGGGCCGGTGGAATTGTATTGTCACTGGCCCCACCATTGTAACCACTGGCCCGGAGCATTCGTCCAAAAAAATATATATCGACAAATAATGAAGAAAATTAACACATTTGTTGCAATAGTAATTTATACATTACTACTTGTACTACAACATTTGAACAATCAGTTCTTCCTCATTTGTTCATATTTGGTTTATTAAAATAATGATATTGTGGTCATTGTTAAAAAATGTCTGCTATTATTATTTGTATAATGCACTTTCTGCCTTCCTGTCATTAGGAGTTAGACATGTAATGGCTATAGATTAGATCCTTCATTATCCTAAACTGCTGGGACATTTCCCTAAACCCAATACCTTTTATATTTTCTACTCTTCACTTACTTGTCAGCATAGGTCGGCATTAATGTACAGAGCCGACAGAAGACCTTGTTTATATTGGCATCGTATTGAGAGGTGCAGCCAGTGACGCGTCCTAAAACCAGGAAGTAAGCTGCTGGTTCCCTCGACAAGGGTTTTGTAAAATAGCTGGAAATAAGGTCTGTGGAAAACAAACAAACCTGCACGTTTTGTTCAGCCGGATAATCTCCACATGTCTACCCTACTTTTATAATGTTCGAATTATAGTGCCAGGAGATATGGGAGTCGGAGGCGGTGCGTCGAAGGTGCAAAAGGGTACTTTATTGCGGAGGTGTTGTCGGGTCGCAGCCCGGGACAACAAGAGAAAGAGAAAAGGAGGAGGACACAGTATATACAGTTAACAACACATAAATGTCCGTGTGGAAACCACACCCCTACCCCAAAGTTCCGTGTGTGAATTATGTAACCCAGTGTATTAATAAGTGATCACTACACAAGCCCCCCCAGAATTCAAACATGGCACAATCCCCGCGTCCGGGAGGAAGCACCACAGGGGCCGAGGAGGGTGGGGTTGCAGGTGAGGGCCGGGCCATGGAACGGGCCGTCGGAAGGGGGCCGCAGGAGGGAGGGTGGGGTTGCAGGTGAGAGGTATCCTCACCGGGGTTGGAAGACGGGCCGGAACGGGGCCGCAGTAGGCGTCGAGGTATCCCAGGGAAGCAGGAAAGCCACCCGGCCGCAGGCAGACGTGCCGCGGCGGCGGGCATGAAGTCCTCAGCAGGCGCTGAGGTATCCCAGGGAAGCAGGAGAGCCACCCGGCCGCAGGCAGACGTGCCGCGGCGGCGGGCATGAAGTCCTCAGCAGGCGCTGAGGCATCCCCGGGAGGAAGGAGCCGTGGACAGGGGAGAGGCCAGACGGGGCGCCGTCCGGAGCCGCCGTCGAAATGAACCGTGAGCCGCGGTAAGAGGAGAGGCCAGGCAGGGTCCCGAAGCGCGCCACCCACGGGCCGATGAAGACATGGGGACGTCCGAAACCGCCGAGGCGAAGGAAGAGGCCAGACAGGTCCCGGAGCGCGCCACCCACGGGCCGGTGAAGGCATGGGGACGTCCGAAACCGTCGAGGCGAGGGAAGAGGCCAGGCAGGGTCCCGGAGCGCGCCACCCAGGCGTCGATGAGCGTGAGTGGCGTCTGAAGCCGCCGTCGAGGTGGTGAAACAGGTGAGAGTGTCCACACGAGGTCGATCAGACATGGTCGAACCTCCTCTCAGGCACCAGAAAATGCTCAAAAAGGGCCGTACTGTCCACGGTCAAAAAAAAACAGGTGGGCGAAATAGCGAGAGGATTCACACGAGGCCAACCAGACATGGTCAAACCTCCTCTCAGGCACCAGGAAAAGCTCGATAGCCGTTAGCAGCTAGCCGTTAGCAGAGGCAGTTAGCTGGCAGCCATCGGTAGCTGCTAGCCGTCGTTAGCCCCACGTGGATAGCTGCTAGTCGTGGTTAGCTAGCGCCGCTGGGACGTGCAGCCGCACGCCCCGAAGAAACAGCCCCATGAGGTAGCCATGGGGTTGCTGGTCGACCCAGCAGGTCGTGCATCGTCCCCCCGATGCGGGAACGGCGAGCAACGTCTCCAGCCTTCTGCGGAGCACGCACCGAGCCTCAGTCCGCGTGCCGGTGGCAGCCACGGACGTCTCCAAAAAATCCCCGGCATTTCGAGAAAGGAACCGGAGTTCCTTTTGCCGTGTTCGGCTCCGTCTCGGAAACTTCCCCAGACGTGTCAGAGTCACCAATATAGTGCCAGGAGATATGGGAGTCGGAGGCGGTGCGTCGAAGGTGCAAAAGGGTACTTTATTGCGGAGGTGTTGTCGGGTCGCAGCCCGGGACAACAAGAGAAAGAGAAAAGGAGGAGGACACAGTATATACAGTTAACAACACATAAATGTCCGTGTGGAAACCACACCCCTACCCCAAAGTTCCGTGTGTGAATTATGTAACCCAGTGTATTAATAAGTGATCACTACAGAATCATAAATCTAATCGATAGATTATAAAAGGGTTTTAGGACGCGTCACTGCACCACTAGAAGCCAACTCCATCCATCAAGCTGAAACTCTCTCCCTCTTCTTCTCCTGCTCCCTGTCACTCTCCTTTAACTCCTCCGGTGACTTTCTTTTATTTGAAAATTGTTTTTTGCTCGGCGCTTGGCCGGTTACCGCTGGTATTAAAAACATTTTGGCGAATGGTTAGGTGGCGCGATACTCTGTAGTGAAGGAGCGCGCTCACCGGAGCCTGCTCGCGCTGAGCTCCGCAGCAAACAGCTGTTTGCTTTTCACCCAACAACGACAACCGACTCACGAAACGCTATGTTGTAGCGTTAATAAACGAAACAATTTAACTAAATTGCTAGTCAAAATACCAATACCACAGGAAACATTTTTTTTTAAACAATATT
This sequence comes from Harpagifer antarcticus, assembly GCA_902827135.1. Classification (NCBI taxonomy): domain Eukaryota; kingdom Metazoa; phylum Chordata; class Actinopteri; order Perciformes; family Harpagiferidae; genus Harpagifer; species Harpagifer antarcticus. The sequence continues at coordinate 7,185,876 of CADEHL010001042.1, read as the reverse complement.
TTTAGTGGCCCGAGCGGGCAAGTGGAAAGTACGTTATGCTGGCCCGGGGTGTCTAAATAGTGGTCCCGGGCCAGCGGGCCAATTATAATGTCGAGCCCTGATACTGTGTATCTGGAAAACGTTCTCATACATTGATAATTCAGCTTTGCAAAGCTGATGTAAAGTTATGCATTTGATGTTGTCTTGTATCTTGTATGGTCTAATGCAAGAGGCAGTTGCTAAAAAGGACCCAAGAGATGTTTTGTTGTTGTTGATAAAGGGAATAATTGATTCCATAGTATTATTTATCAATTTGCGCTATTGTTGATATTTTGATAATTAACAAAAAAGAAATTAGATGATGTTGCGAGCCACTGAGTTACATAATTGTGTTGTTAGTGAGTTGCTGTCAAAGCAGTTGGGGAAGACGTGGTAGGAGGAAATGATTTATTCACGAGGAGACGGTTCAGTTTAGTTCACGGCATCGCTTATGTTTTATTAATCTGGACTGGAGATTGCATGAAGGCAACTTTTGATCATACATGCATGCCTGCTCACTCGCAAAAAGAGTAGGGGCCACTCACACGCGTTCACCCCCAGAGAATCTCACACTTTGTAGACTGACAGAGACACCATCTCCTCAGAGGCACACACACTGTCAAATCTGCATTTAAAAGCAGTCCCCCACATATGTTTCCTACAGCGGGGGGGGGGGGGCGTTATCAAGCTGTGCAACAGTGTATGTCTTTCCTGCAGCCATGAATTATACACAAGGCTCGAGTCCACTTGGGAAATCTACCTGGACTAAAGTAAACATTGTCGATAGTTTGACAGGCCAGATGTGCGCTGTTATGCTTAGAGGCTTATCAGTCAAACCCCGTGTTTGCTACACTGTATATTGCATGGAGCCCTAATGAGAGCTTTCTGTCTGTAACAGCAGATCCATCCTACTATAGGGGTGGTTGCCCTTATGGAGAGAAATGCAGGGAGAGGGAGGGTATGCTCATATAGTATGAGCAGCGGGATGACTAAAATCTGTTTGGAGTGCAGTGTGCTGCCATGGCAACCGTAAAGAGACACAGATTTTTCTGTCAGAGCGGCGCAGCTTCAAGTGTCTCCGCTCCATGGAACTGCACATCAGTGCATGCATGTCACCTCTTTGTGTTTTCACGCTTCACATTACAGCACTATAGGTCAGTTTGTTTACGGCATTGATTTTCAGCTGCGATGTATCCGTGTTTTGATTCCTGTTCTTTCTGGTCCGAGTGACTAAGAGGCTGTGCGTATGTGTGTGGGCGAGTATAGTGAGCGCTCTCACAGCTCGCCAGCACTGACTTATCTCAGGTTACACGCCGCTAAGACACAATCCATGATATCACTAAGCGACCCGTGAGCAGCCGCGGATACAATGATTACAGTCATATCTCAGTCACATCGATCCCTCTGCACCATCGCCTGGGAAACGGCTCGGAGCTCAATTGTTTGTTTCCATGCACCATCACTCAAGCGAGACGTAGGCTACTGCACGTTGCCAAGTGGCATTTAACTCTGCTGCTTCTTACAGGCATTTAACACGTACACAGCATTCTGAGTCATAATGCTGTTTGTCAAATATTCCATACAGAAATGAGTGTAATTATAGGCTATGGTGAGGTTGCTGCAGGCTTGTAACAAAATTAACATAATATTCAGTTTTCATCTCAATGGCATGGTAATACTGACCTTTAGTGGGAGATTTGGGGGGGGGAGATAATTTATTTAATACATCTTTTTTTTTGCCCCCTGGTTAAAGCTTGCATGTTAGTTTGGCCTTGAAGTTAAAAGCGCTCTGAAATATTTAACAATCATGTGGCTATGAAACCAAAAGCAAACACAAATCAGATAAAAACGCACCACTCGGTTACACTATTCGCCATAACACACCCCCCAGAGCCTCATCGAGCCAAAGCGAGACGGAGAGAGACAGAATAAGGACAATGAGTGTGAGTTACTGTAAGTGCATTTCAAAACGTGTCACAAAAGCATTGTGTTTTGCACATCAAACCAATATGGCGTGTGTGCTCAGAGATACATGTTGAAGCCCCAGCAGAGGAACACCTTTTGGCTTTGACTTGTGTTTTCAGGAAGCACTGGGACCTGTATGGTTGCAGAGTTGCATACAAAGGTAATCACGTTTATAAATACTTTATTCCGGTTAATTATCCAGACATGCCCACATTACTATGCATGTTTTTAACAGGCTGTTTTTCATTGAGGAGGCTATGGGGAATCGAGAGCTTAATATAACTTTTATCTACTCATAACATTTACAAGCAGCTAAGGCTCAGTTAAGGAAACGCTAATTACCAAAAGCCCTGTGATATAAGTCAGCGGATTGAAAGGGCTGTTAGACCAGAAGAATGCAAGATGAATGGGCCATACAACGATTAATGTTGTGTTGCTATACACAAATGATATGCAGAGAGCAAAATGTATGTCCGCTGTATTTGTTTCCTTAATTATCATAGCCCTTAGATATAGGATAGAATATAGACACTGTGTAAACACAACTAAGGAAAACATAGCTTTGTATATCCCTATCCGACATGTTCACTTCATCTCAGCAGCTCCATTTGCAACAACAACACAGACAAAATAAAAAGGTATTAAAATCCCAAAACAAGGACACATACATTTGTTAACTTTACAAAAGAGAATGTATTCAAGATCCTTCAACCTACATTTGATCTTCAATTAAAATGCATATTTAATTGTAGGGCTGACAGGTCCATGACTAGAATGTTTCATTCTTACCTTTTAAGATTGTTAAACCCACTAATCTACAATATGATGGTAACACTTTGTATTCACTGTATTTATGTATGTGAGTAAACCTCCCTGGTGCATCAGGTTTCACTTTAAAGTGGGGAATAGACATGTGTGCCTTGTAGTGTTATAGTACTTGTTGTGTAGGTTTGTGTGCATGTAAATGGTATGCAAAGGCTAAAATCCCAAAGTTCAACTCCAAGAGGGAGTTTCTCCCCCCCCGCCAGCCAGCTAACCGATCAGAGCAGACTGGGCTCTGGTTTCAGACAGAGGGTGAAAAGAGGTGTTGCAGCACAGGCAGTGTGAGAAAAATAGAGACCTTTTTAACAATAAAGCACAGAAACAATGTGTAGAGACACAAAGTACAAATACAAACCTGAACATTTGAATAATAGGACCCCTTTAATCAGAAATAAAAACAAAAATAATATTTTAACTATTCACACCCAAATTCCGATGGTGGAAAATAAAAAAATAATGTTGTCCTTTTGGAAACAAATTCAATGGGGTCTATCATTCCATGTCATTAAATATGTATATGTAAATACCTGCAGTGTATTCAACCAATGTAACTATGCCCTTGACTTGTATTTATTTTTCTAATCATCCAGTTCATTTTATCAGCTGTCATCTTGTTGTGTTCATTAGTGGAAGATGATCACTGATGCTGTGGTCTTTTTTTCATCTAGTTTGGTTGCTAAGACATTTCCTGCATCTCACCACAGCGTTGGCCAATTAGTCAGCACAAATGTACTACATGTACTAAATGTACTAATCACCTCCGTGTCTATGTTAACAGCTCTGTCTGCTGCATTTGGAGGTTTTTCTACAGCTTGCTTTTTATGTGTAGGCTCCACTTCACCAGTCTGAGACTCTCATTCTGTCTCTTGCACAAGTCTCGTCCATCCATACAAGATATCGGGAGTGGCCAGTAAAACGTATAGCTGTCTCGCTAATTCTTTCAAGAAGCAACAAAAGCAGTGTAGCAGTAAACTCCTTTTCCATCCTTGATTTGTCTTAGAATCACATCATAATTAGAGACCATTTTCTTTCTCATTCAAACCTCTGTAATTCCTAATCCATTGTAACATGGCCATTAATGGCTCATTTTATACACTTGCTAAAGTCATTAGTCATTGCTAATTACCATATCGAATAGAGGAGGCCAGCCGGGGGAATTCTAATGAGAGTTTAGTACAGCAGATTCTCTGGGAGCTGTGGATGAAGATCAGGATCTGACATACTGTAAAGAGATGGTCCAATTTGTTCTGCTGTCCATCATAACAGACACACATGAAGAGTTGAGAGTTGGTCTCTCTTATTCACTTCTTGTAATGGCTACAATTTGGAGAAACACGCAAGAGGAAAACATACCTGGATTCATATCTACTGTGTGACTATGTGTGTAGAAAGCAGTCACACTGTGTCAGAGCCCCATCATCTGCAAATGTCTTTCAGCTATAAAGGGTTTTAGCGTCTTTCAGTTCATTGTTTTGGTTTTTCTTTCGGCTCCCAACTTCAATGTTTATTAATTTAGTCTCACCAGTCAAGTTAAGCCCAGTTCCAGACTTAACATCAGCTGTTTGCTTTTTACATTACACATGTTGATGTTTAACTATTGATAAAAACCCTTATATCGATATATATATATATCACTCTTGCAACTGTAAGCACTTGAGTTACATAAGTAACCTAAATGTTCGGCAGAAAAACACCCCCCCCCCAATCATAAACTATCTGCAGACGGCACATTTTGCTACCACATAATGACACGATGATATGTATTGCATGTTGCACTTGCTCAATATGGCCCAAAAAATGCTTATCTTCGTTCCGAAGTCGTGATCTCTCATAGTCCCTCCACATGTTAAATATGCGGTTATTTCTAACTTGTGTTAGTTGAAACTGTTAATAGCTAGACTAACATGTGGATGTAGTACTGGATGTAAGTGTAAGGACATACTATCAGATCTGAATTAGATTGAAAATCAACAAAAATACTTTTGATTAATCATTATAGCATTTTTTTTCTCAGAGCCTATACTGATGTTTTGAAATGTTATTCTGAACGAAATAAAAAATACAAAAATTCAACTCTCCATTGAGACTCAGTTGTTCTGCATTCCTCCATCACTATACTACGAGTGCATTTGCTGCTCTCATTTCTACTCATTTTTATTCCTTTTGCAATAAAATGGGCAGACTGAATAATTGATTAATCATTGCCTTAACAAGACTACGAAATGACAGTGCTACTTGGCAAGATTTCGCGTGCTGTAGTAAGGCGGCTTAGTTAACGTTTTACTGATGCACCAAAGTCTGCGGCTGTGCAATAATGTATGAGGAGCGGGAAGGAGGCTCAGAAGGAAGCGAGAGTTCAAAAAGAGACAAACAGGTCTGTGTTTGCCAGTCGCTCTGCTCGACTAGGGAGGACTGCTGCAGGAGAATCAAGACACACACACACACGCTCACACACATGTACGTACACATTTCCCTTTCTCTCAGTCAGTAAATGGTGACCTGGTTGTTCTTTTGCTCAGACAAACTCACACATGTCTTCAGGAAGAAATAGTATGTGTGTGTATGTGTGTGTGTTTTTGCTCGTGCATAGCTGAATGCGTCAGTGTCAGTGCCAAGGTGTAGGCCATTGTTGTCTGGCCCAAAACAAGCACCTGTCAGCACCCCCAGCATGAATAGACAGGCAGGGAGCACAGCCGAGACGTAGGGTGGATGCAGGGGAAATGAGAAAAGAAAGGAGAGGAAGAGAGAGCAATAGAAAGGGAAAAAAGGACGATTGAAGGAGAAGCATTAGACAGCTGTTTACTGCCATCTCCGGAGGCCAGAAGCAGTCAAGGCGAAGGAGTTTGTCAGCCTCTGGTGGTACTACCCAGTTTACTTTTCATCTACGCCATTTACCCCTCTCCCTCCATCTCACTTGAATAGCTGGATCAGCCTAACAAACTGTCTCTCCACCCTCCCTTATGTTAGAGCAGATCTTAGTTTGTTAAAGTTTCCCTCCTCATGCTTTCTTGCAGTACCTGTGATTTTCTAGATACATAACACTATAAGCCCAAAGGTCTCATTAGCACTTCTCATTCAGTGTGATGCTGTGACATGGTGTCAAGCGATACAGATAATGTTTTTTTTTTATTTAAATGAATTGTATTTCAGTGAAAAAAGTTTTGCAGATGTCACCCTGGACTTTTTTTGTTGTTATCTTTTTACAACTTGATCTTAAGATAATATTGACTTGTATTTATTCCATACTAATAGTACGGATTTTCATGACCTTATAATACTTTTGCCACTTTATGAAAATACTACGACGTTGAAATCCTTGATTAACCCTTTTACATTTAAACTCCAAATAGTGTTATTTCCACTTAATTTGGTCATCTTGTGACCCTGTCTTTTCTTTGTGATTTCTCCCTCTTTATGGAAGTAGTTGATATTATTTCTACATGTAGACATTTCTTGATACACAGTTTGAAAGATAAATGATCATAAAACGTTTTGATGCTGAGGGAATTGTTTTGCAGCAGTTGCAGGTAAATGCAGGAAAGAGTGGCAACATAAATGTGTGATGAAGAGCTCAGCATGGGGTTTACAATGATCAGAGCTCATTGACCTCCATTGACTTGGATGCTGATACAGTAGGTGCTGCGGGCGCCTATGGATTGATGGGTTCTTCTTAAACTATGTTCACATGAATATGTATACATTTAATCTGTCAAAGAAAGTCTGAGGACTGAGATGTGGTAAACTTTTGAGTATCAGTATGTCAGTGTGTGGAATGTTTAACTTCTATAACTATGCAGAGCTGACACAGAGAGTTATGACGCAAGAAAATTGTGAATTATTTACTACAACACTAAATATGCACAAAGGTATCTGAAAGAGCATGTTGCTTTTCTCACTGCGCAGAAAAGCTTAACCGTACCCACTCCCTTTTGAACAGTGATCAGTGAACAAGTCAAAACCACACACACACACACACACACACACACACACACACACACACACACACACACACACACAACACACACACACACACCACACACACACAACACACACACACACACACACACACACTGCAGACAGCTCTGCGTTCTCCCAACTGTGTTTGCTCTGCGCTCGCTCCCTGACTGCTCTCTCATCATCCGCCCGTCATCTGAAAAGCATCTTAAATGATAACGTCTTAGCTTCTCCCTTCCTTTTTTTTCATACTTAATCTCGCCTTCATGTTCACACTCCATTTGGCTTGACGGCACAAAGGTGAATCATGAAAGCCTTTTTTGTTTCAGATTTGTGACATGTTCATTGCTTAAGCTCCCCTGCTCTGTGCTCGGCTCTGCTAGCGGGGACCCGGCGTGCTACGCAACATGAGTTCTGCTGTCGCTGTTGTTCGAGCTGGCTCCTCTTGGGGTGAAGATACACGCACAAAGAGATAGAGAGAGAGAGAAGACACCGCAATTTTATTCATGGGATTTTGCTCCTAAATCACCCAGTTGTTGTTTTTTCGTTGTTGTTTTTAATAAATGCAATTAGAGAATTGGCTAAGTGTTCCCCACGGCCTATTAATTTCCAACAATTAAAGTGCGTGGTTCAACAAAACATATTGGCAACTTTCTTAAAGTGAGATTAATTTGGCAGGCAGGAAGCTGAGTGGGCCTTTGTGGATCTGGTTATCTTTCCTTAGCACATGGGTCTAAGCTCTCCAAGCCTGGTGGAACGAAGATGTGTGAGTGCAGACCGAGTGTGAGGCTATGTAGGTCATTTGGATGGTGTCTACATCACAAGGTATTTAGATTGCTTTTCTTGATTGCGTGCAAAACTGTCGAGAAAAAGACAGTGTTGCTAGTTGTCTTCCGTGGCACTGCTTTAACATGTAATTGACTCTTGATTGTCTTCAATCTATTTGTGAATAACCAAAGGTCCTGTCCTTCTTTTTTTAGCTCTCTGTCAGGCCGCATTGTTGGAGGCGTGTGGTGGTTCTTCACCCTCATCATCATCTCCTCCTATACTGCCAACTTGGCTGCCTTTCTGACAGTGGAGAGGATGGTGTCTCCTATAGAGAGCGCTGAGGATTTGGCCAAGCAGACGGAGATCGCCTATGGAACGCTGGATGCCGGCTCCACCAAAGAATTCTTCAGGGTGAGGAACCGAGATTCAAACATTCATTCAGACCATCAATGTCTACCCGTGTGACAGATACACAGCATTCCTGCTACTGCTTCACAATGAAATCAACCCTGTGGTTAGCAGCCAGTTGGACGCTTTTAATGTGAAGAAGCATCAGAAGTTATGTTAGGAGTTACAGCAAACAGTAAGGCTCACATCCACAAGATACAATTACTCACGGTAATACTGGATATCATACATCCTTCATTTCACGTTGAATCCAGCATAGGAATGGCCTTCTATGCCGCTAAAATGAAAATTACTATATAGTTAGCTAACTACAAAATGTACATACATTACATTGCTATTGAAAACAAATGCCAACCATAGAAAGTATTTCAAAATGATAAAGTGGAACATTTGAAGTATTATAGGTCTTCAATGACATCCACTTAAACACAGACAGTGGCAGAACTTCAGTGTTAGTATTATTAGATCTCAGTGCTGCGTTTGACACTGTTGACCACAACATATTACTCGACCGACTAGAAAACTGGGTGTGACTTTAGAAAACTGTTCTAAATTGGTTTGAATCCTACTTAAAGGACAGAAACCACTTTGTTTCTATAGGTAAATACACATCTGAGTTGACAAATATGACATGTGGGGTACCTTAAGGCTCAATCTTGGGGCCTCTTCTCTTTAACATCTACATGCTACCACTAGCTCAGATAATGAAAAACAACAACATAAGTGACCATAGCTATGCGGATGACACACACATTTACGTAACAATTTCACCAGGAGACTATGCTCCAATTCAAACACTGAGTAAGTGCATTGAACAAATCAATGACTGGATGTGTCAGAACTTTCTCCAATTAAACAAAGATAAAACTGAGGTAATGGTTTTTGGAGCCAAGGTAGAACGTATAAAAGTTAGCGCTGAGCTTCAGTCTGCAATGTTCAAAACAACAGATAAAGCCAGAAATCTAGGTGTAGTAATGGACTCTGACCTGAGTTTCAACAGTCACATTAAAACAGTTACGAAATCAGCCTACTATCACCTAAAGAATATATATATCTTCAGTAGACTGGACTACTGCAATGGTGTCTTCACAGGTCTCACTAAAAAATCTATTAGAAAGCTGCAGCTAATTCAGAACGCTGCTGCTCGAGTCCTCACTAACACTAAGAAAGTGGATCACATCACTCCAGTTCTGAAGTATTTACACTGGCTTCCTGTGTGTCAAAGAATAGATTTCAAAATACTGCTGCTGGTTTATACAGCTTTGAATGGTTTAGGCCCAAAATACATTTATGACCTCCTGCTAAATTATGAACCATCCAGATCTCTCAGGTCTTCAGGGACTGGTCAGCTTTCTGTCCCCAGAGTCAGAACTAAACATGGTAAAGCAGCGTTCAGTTATTATGCTCCAAATATCTGGAACAAACTCCCAGAGACCTGCAGGTCCGCTGCAACTCTGACTACTTTTAAATCCAGACTAAAGACATTTCTTTTTGTCGCTGCTTTTAATTGAACTATTCACATCTTAAACTGCACTGTAACTTTTATCCATATATATATATAGATTTTTTTCTTTTAATGTTTATTTTATTATATTTTCTTTTTAATGACTGATTTTAAATGCCATTGTCTTAATGTCTTTCGTTTTTTGTAAAGCACTTTGAATTGCCTTGTGTTGAAAGGTGCTATATAAATAAACTTGCCTTGCCTTGCCTTATAACAATAACACTAGAGATGCCTGATGGCAATTTTCGTCTTCAAATTTCAAAATCTGATTGGCCAATTCAGATTTTTGCTGGGTCGATTTATTTTCTCTCTGAGAACTAAAATTGACAGTGTTCAGTAACCTTTAAATTTAAAATGTTCAAAGAATTGTTTAAATCTTGACTTATCTAAAATGGCAACAGGTTGGGCGGTATTCTTGTTGTCAAACCCTTGTTAGGTTTTACAATCTTGATTTCTTCTTCATTCTTCACGGAAATGTAAAACTGATAGGCCGGTCACCAGTCGAGGCAGGTTCAAATTAATATTATTAAAATCTAATTATTGTATGAAAATGTATATAATTATAGCTTCAAAACAGCATCATATATCTTTAAATTAGAGTATTCACACTGACATTGTCTCTTTCTCTGTCTTCCCATCTCTTTCTTCAACAATTCTGGCCTTCAGAGGTCGAAGATCGCTGTGTTTGAGAAGATGTGGTCGTACATGAAGTCGGCCGACCCGCCTGTGTTTGTCAAGACGACAGACGAGGGCGTGATGAGAGTCAGGAAGTCTAAGGGCAAGTATGCCTACCTGTTGGAGTCCACAATGAACGAGTACATAGAGCAGAGGAAACCGTGCGACACTATGAAGGTGGGAGGAAACCTTGACTCTAAAGGTTATGGCATCGCCACACCAAAGGGCTCCCCTCTCAGGTAAGCTCCCTGCCACTGCAGCATGGCTATCTAGAGCCTATGAGAGCTTTTAGTGGAGCTTGTGCATGAGCCTCATCCGTGACCTGTTGATTTGTCCATTGACCTTAGTTATTGAAGCCTTTATGCATACTTTTTTTTATCATAATACAACAACATTTCAGTATTAGTATCCTGTTTTGTGCTCAGAAATATAACGCATTGGCATCCATCTGTACAGCTTCATTTAACTTAGCCTTTTTTTTGCACACTGTCACATTTACATCTTCATTATTCCAATGTTCAACACTACCAACCATCTTTAATTGTGCCTGCATATGAATGTATGCAGATAGCCTATTCATAGCTGACTTGTGAGCAGTAGCAGGAGTGTAAAGTAGGACTATGAGATGCACCATCCTGTTTAAGCAGCACTTGTTTTCCTGCTACCATATAATTACATTCTAAACCTTGATAAGCATGTGTTGTGGCTGGTGACTGCTTTGAACCTGAAGTGTCCCCTTCAACACAATAGGCGCATTCACACCGCAGTACTTTTCCCACAAAGGTTCATGCAAACTTAGTTCATGCGAACTCTTTAGTTCGCATAAACTAAGTACAGATCGCGTTCACACCGGAAAAAGTCCTTGGGGGTGGATTAGGCAAATGAAGCCGCTGACTTCACTTCTTCTTCTTCTGCTTTGGGCTTACTGGCAGGCTACAAACAACTTCACGGCGGATACTGCCGCCCAAAGTCCCCGGCCGGAAGTCCCCGGAGTTGTAAGAGGACTTCAGTAGAAGCTGCTGGGACTCCCAGCAGCTTCTACTGAAGCCTTCTGAGTAAATCGCCAGAACGCCGACACCTCCTCATCTCCACCGCTCCCATGTTTTATTTTGTGTTGCCATAATTTAGTCTCTCTGCGTTTCTGCGCTGGGCTAATGCTAATGCTAATAATGCTAATGCGAGGATAATAAAATGGCGGCTTCACAAAACTTTTTGGAAGTTTTACGGGCCATGGTTTGCAATCCGCCCAGCCAATCAGAAATATAGCTCTTTTCTCACAAAAGAGCCGCTCGAAAGTCCCTGCTCTCTAGCAGGGACTTTCGAGGGGGTAAAAAGGTTCTCATGAACTAATTTTAGTACCGGCTCTTTTTGGTGTGAACGCGATAAAAGAGTTCTCATGAACTAAGTTCGCATGAACCTTTGTGGGAACAGTACCGCAGTGTGAATGCGCCTAAAGAAACTCGTACAAAATGTAAATGCACCTCTCACGAACCAACAAGGCCTTTAAATGCAGGATAACCATTTATGGAGGGCTTCAATCCATATGGCTACTTTTCCACTTACGCCAAGGCTCACACTTCAAATGTGATGTCAGCGGAGATGAATTTATATTTGACACATTCAATGTGATAATGAATGTAATGAACAATAATTCATACTTGATGTGCTACCTTTTCATATTACATTAATACCCTAAACTAAGTTCCCATTCATATGTGTCTTGGAACTACAGAGAGAGCGCTGGAGCTGGTGGCATCTGAAGCTTTTAATCTATATTTATTAGGCCTCATTCAATGAAAACAGCCATATGGGGAGATTTTATTCAAACGTACTAAAGATACATTCAGGCTTTCCACCTTGTTTGACAGCCCCAAGAAAGAGCCCGCTGTCTAGAGATGTCATTAACGTCTTATCCGAGGCTCCATTTCCATTTTCATTAAAAACACAGTTCAAGCAGCAACTAAGTGTTGTATTAGTGACAATTTAACTGGTGAGAGTAATCTGCTCACAGGTCATTTCAGATGGGTCCAAACCTATAATATAGCAATGTGCTTCTGTGTTGATCAGCTGAGGATGTCCCCATTATCTCTTTCTCTCTCTGTTAATGTGATATTTTATATTCTGTGGACATTAGCATATGTCTGATACTGAGTTTTGGCCACATATGACAAACATTCATGACTGAGTATGTTCCTAATAATTCATACATTTTAATGGTTAAAGGAGAACTTGACTACTTGTCACCTGGGGTTAGACATCAGGGGATGTCCACTGAATTCAAAGAGTTGGGTTCAATGATACCTGCAATGCATTGTTAATGCAACGATTTGCAATTGATTTCACTTTTTCTCTCTTTAAAACCTTTAACTCAGGGTCTGGTTATTATTTTAAATACATAGCGTACAGTAACATACACAGTTTACGATATTTGATTGCTGGTGATGTGTATGAATAGAGGGCTTACAAACAGCACAAATATTCGTCTGTCCATCCAACTTTTCAAACTAATTTCCGGGACAAAGTTATAATGACACTGTCAGTATATTAAAAGCTTACGAATATTTTCACAAGTGTAGAGTAACAGTAGTACCTTAACACATCAAAGTAAGCTCACTGCAGCACATAAACAAAGCAGAAAAGAAAATATGTAATATGATACTCAATCTGCTTATTAAGGTCAGTATTGCGGTTGTTCTGACCTGACAGATCTGAGCCACTGGATATATGACAATACATATGCATTCTAACATGCGTATTGCAGTGCAGGTATAATTGAAAGTAGCACTTTGAAAATAAAGATACTAAAATGACCTAACTCTTCATTTTACAGGATGTACTGACGACCTGTCTTCAAACTACACGTCTGTGAAATGTTCTGTATATATTCCCCCTGCTTCATTTTTACACGTATGATTTCCAGCCACCACCATGCCTGCCTGACTGTTAAACTCATCCCACCTTACATGCAGTACAGTAGCCTGACTGACATGTTTGCTCACTTCAAATGTAACAAGTGACCAGCAGGTCTCCATGTTCACTCACTTTGACTTCTTTTATCCTGCCTGCTTACTCTGGGCTGAGAAAGAATTCAGAGGTTTTACCAGCTCCGAGGATACCTGTGTTCCCTACAGCTGTGTTGTTTATTAGGGTTAGGGGGGAAAGACTCTTCTGCGTCTGTTGGGGAGAAAGGCACAATACCAAACTCAAATTTCACTCCACAGAAGAATTTACACGGATTTGAGCGAAAAAACAATCTGGCAATGGCTGTAATCTTCACTTCTTTTATGCAAATTGTGATTGCAGAGTGTGCCTTTCTGTGATTTGTGGATGGAGAGAGTCTTTGTCCGTGGCCCGTCAGTCAGCTATAGGAAATACACACACACACACTCACCAGAGACAGAGAGCAAGCCTTGGGGAGATGCTTTGGATGAGCTGCTTCATATAGATTCACGATCAGGACTCCGTCTACAGCTGGCCACACAGTTTCCTTTCAGCCTAATTAGGAAACAGCTTGATGTGGAATTGAACCTGGCAGTTAAAACATTGAAAACCTCAGTCTGCATTTGTATCTTCTTACAGTTCAAAATGAATCAAGACAGGCTTCTATTCACTGAGAAACACTTGTTGTTTGAATATTGATGGGTTAGTTACCATAGTAATCTGTATGCTGATGCCACTGAAAGGAAATTACCATCTGTAGACCGACTTCCGCATCCAAGGCATCTCCATTCACAGTCTGTGCTCTGCCTCCTTCTGAGGCCCCTGATGGTAAAACCTGACTCTGCTACTGTATGGGCACTCTTCAGCCCATTGCAGATACACAACTAACATGCATCTAAAGACAGCACTCCTGCTCCATATCAGTAGTCACATGCAGGAGTTTCAATGTCAATCTTTTCATAATCACCACCACCATGCGACCATTCTCTTTATATCTGTCCCATAGAGTGTCTCCTAATGGTTATCGTTTTATCATATTTTCAAGAAACCCAGTAAACCTGGCAGTGTTAAAACTGAACGAGCAGGGCCTCTTGGACAAATTGAAAAACAAGTGGTGGTACGACAAGGGAGAGTGCGGCAGCGGGGGCGGGGACTCCAAGGTCAGAGCCAGTTTGATAAACCCTGCGGTTAACCCACCACCACTGGGAGTGGGAGGTTGTGGGGAGGGGGGCAACCGGCAGGCCCACACTGCACTGCCACTCTAGCAACACTTAATCTCTCTGTGGTGTAGCGAAAGGGCAAGGAAAACATGCGAAGGGGGGTGATTATTTGGCCAGCGGTGGCTATATTTGCAAACCACAGAGAGGGACATTTTGTATCATGTCCCCTGCTTCAACTAAACCAGCATTGATGATTTAAAAGTGATCAGTGTTTATTAATTAAACCATCTGCATTCCCGGTGCTCAATCGTGTTTTAAGAGCCCATGCTTATTTAGTTAAAAGTAGATGTTAACTAGAAAATTATGCCTTTCACAAAAGATGCAATTGGGACCTCCGTGTTGCTTAAGTGACGTTCGCAGTGTGCCGGTTACCCCGAAGTGATATAGTAATACACATCTAGTGTCTCGGGAAGCCACCAACCAAGCTAGATGGAGTATTAATGCATATCACTTTAACTCTGATGTTTATAATGTTTCTGCTTTATATACATGTGTGTATGGTGTGTGTGAAAAGGTGTTGTTTTTTACATTTTAAGCAAGCATTAACGTGTGTATGTAATTGCTGCTCTGTGTCTCTGAATCAATAACATAAAATAACATGGTATAATATGTTATTTATGTTATTTTCTTATGGTTGGAAGAATCCCAGTAAACCTAGCGGTGTTGAAATTCAATGAGCAAGCCATCTTAGACAAACTGAAAAACAAATGGTGGTACGATAAAGGGGAGTGTGGCAGCAAGGACTCCGGAAGAAAGGTTAGTCTCCGACCCAAAACCTGTCCCCTCACACCACCTCCAAGCACTACCCCTGATCCTAGACCAGCCCCCAAGTTCAGCCCTCAGCCTCTATTACACTGAGCAGTACCCCCCATGTGGTTCTAGCAGTACTGCTGTATTGGCCCGAACATAAGGCAAACTCCCATGTACCAATTTTGGGATAGACTTAAACATCGACTGAACACTATACAGAACAATATACAGTAGGCAGATACACTGTGCTTAACATATATTGTGTTAGAGAATCAGTATTTAAATCTGCTCAAATAAATTACTGAATTAAATCCTCTTGATTTAATTTTAAAAAAAGTCCTACTTCTGAGAATAAATGATACATACGTGTAATGCCGTGATCAGCAAGCACTTTTAAACATGGGAATTTGTTTAATTGGGTTTGACATTTCTCTACAGTCCAGTCCATTTGTGCTGTCACATTAACATGTGTCAGCAGAACCGTTCCATAAGTTGTAACGGGCCAATGCCAATAAAAAGACCATAGTTAATGCCAAAGCAAAGTTTAACAGTAGTAGAAATAGAGCGGGTTCATAAAGTCAGCAGACTGACTCATTTATGTCAGTTGAACCCCAATATCTTTCTGGGGTAGGGCTGCTCGATTATGGCAAAAATCATAATCTCGATTATTTGGGTCAATAATTGATATCACGATTATTAAAAACGATTATCCATTTACTTTGAAAACATCAATTTATTGGAGAAAACAAATTTGAACAGTATGTTTTTAACAGTTGGTTACCCTGAACTTTAAGTATAATTCAGCTGAAAAACCAATACAAAAAAAAATAATTAAAAAAGAAAAGTAATAATAAAAAAATAATCGTTTTATTTCGATTACGTTGTTTTCGTAATCGTTGCAAGCCATAATCGTAATTGCGATTACAATTCTGGGGTAGGCAAACATTAGCCATCAAAAGCTAAAATCATTGTCTTGTATTCGGGCCATTACTCTTGTGTTTCTCTTGTGTCTTTTTTTCCTGCTGAGTTTGTTTTTTTCAGATCTTTAATGTTCATTGACAGTGTGTAAATAGATATTGTGTGGTGGGGATTAGTTAGGATTGTAAAACATCTTACTAATCCACCACAACATGTTTTACTAAAAAGATATTTATTTTAAATATATAACCTCTGCAGTCACCTGCAAGTATAAAGTGGTATTAGTAATTTGTATTCCACTTCCAGTCCCCTTAAAAATGCATTTCCAACCTCTCCAACATACAGATCAAGTGTGATGATAACCTTGAGTTTGTACTGTAGATTGAATATGAATCAGTTTAAACGCAATCTGCAAATCCTTCCCAAGGAGAAAGACTTAGAAAAGCAACAGAGAAGGACGCGAGGGGGACAGATGATGCCATTAGGCATTTGACTTTGCTTAACCTTTCAAACATGTTGAGCTGTAACCTTTTGCGTTCCGGTCCTTATAATAATCCTGCCCCTAGCACTTTGCACTGTGTCCATGTGTGGATGCAAACCCTGGCAATCTGCTAGAACGACCCTGAGTCACACCAAGTCTGCCACTGTGCTCATACATTATCAGTTAATGCTGTCTTCTGTTTCAAACAGTAGTTTTCCCTGACAGAAAAGCTTGAATGTGTTTGCCAGCTGGCCTTCTGAACCTGTCAACACAGTAGTGCCAACCTTTTTATCATCCTTTTCCTTACATTTGGATACTCAATGACAGGGGTGTGAAATGATGTGCCATGACGGGCTGAAGAAATTGAGATTTATCTAAGGATGTATCATAGAGTTCCATTTAAGGAGAGATTTTGTAGCATAAACAAAATAGAGTTTTGCTAGTCTACAGTCACATCTATATTTAAATGTGTCCGCAATGACATTTTAAATCCCTTATAGTAAATATGTATTAATTTTGCAACATACATTGACTTCTAAATTATCATTTGACAGTTTGGGAAATGGTCTTGTTGCTTTGGAGCAGAAAGTTATATAATACGATTCATACCACTGAATACCGCTAACTACCTGAATGTAGCTAACAACAGCCAACAGCTAAAGTTAGCTTAGGCTAGCAGAAGGATAATCATGGGAAAGCTATGCTATCTCTATCCCAATGGGACCAATTCTGCCTACCAGCACCTCTAATGCTATCTGATTAGCATTGATAAAATCTAATAAACAAACAAGTCCAAATGTCCCTATAGCTGTTTACACATGTCGAAGTCTTTATGCTAACATAAGCTTACTTAAATGCCAGTGCTGTTGATCTTTTTATCTATCACTCTGCAAGAAGGGAAAAAGCTATTCTTTAAATATTTAGTCAGCATTCACAACCTGAATAATGTGATAGATTTGACAGTCAGTAGTATCACAAGTTTTCCCAAACTACTCCAACTCACTACCCTAAATTACACAAATAGCTTTATGAAGGGCTTAGACTAGAGACTTAATAAGTACTTTGGGTGGTATCATTTTAGTTTTTTTGTTTGGACACACATTGTATTTTAATTTTTTTTTAAGGAATTGGTGCATAGGACCGACTCCAGGAAGCTTGGCAATTATAGCTCCCAGGGATAAACAAAAATGTAGCAGAAGAGAATTAAATGGTCTTGGTGTAGTCCATGTGTGATGCAAAAAGCTGCAATCTCTCAGTCCTCCATAGCACATAGTTTGACACATATTCCCTGGTATAAAATGTATTTTCATAATTCTACTGACTCGCAGGGTATCCGTCAAAATGTAGACTTAATGTAATTGAAATGCTAATTTTCCCATAGGCTTAAAAATGTTTGGTTTAAGTGAATAGAACAAATAAAAGCCAAATGTAGAGGTAGAGTTCAGAGGCATAATAAAGTGTTTTCATGTTCTATTAATCTCCTCAAGTGACACAAATATATTCCAAAAATGGATTTACATAAAACAACATCCTCATTAGACCCCATTGTTTCACGAGAGCCCTTTAGGGTGACTCATTTAAGTCTTAATGGGTCCCTTTCATAGCAGACTATAAATAGGCATAAATGTAAGTTAAGTGCTGCTGCAATAGAGAATAATGACCTATAAAATAGAGCAATGTCAAACCAAGATTTGTTTGTGCTGTTGCTGCATGAATGCATGTGTTGTGCATTTTACTTTACCCCTATCCCCTTAAAAAAAAAATATTTTTGAAAAAGAACCATGTGTTTCAGTATTTTACTTTAAATGTTAATATAGGTTTTGTTTAAAAAGCTTGGTATTGTATAAATAAGTAATATAAATTCCAGACCAGTATTTATTGTCATCTTCTGGGGCCTGTCTCACAAAGCGAGTGCAATCCAGTCAGTTTTAAGATATGCCTCAATAATATGGCTCCCACGTGAATATGCTAGGTAGCCTGAAACAGGGAATACGTGTCTTCTTTATCAATTGAAAGGTTTCAATACATTTGCTTGTGATCAGGAGTTTGATTTCACAAATTAAAACAAATACTTGATAAATGCTTTGACTAAAATGTACATTGAATAAATCACTGGGACATCATTTTGGGTGTCCTTTTTTAAATCTACAAAGTTGATATCTACAATGCATACGATATGCAGAAGTGCATTTCACTACTTGCTTTGTTCAACTATACAATGGTTTCACTGTTTCTTAAGAAGCCATTGAGAGCAGCATTGACTACACTACACAACTGAAATATATTTCTTGACAACAATTACACTCATTGTACCAGTTTGTGTAGAGTTATGTTGAGATGTTAAAACTTCTACTTTAGCTATTTTGTGAAACTAAAATAGCAAATTTTGAGCCAATATTGTATCTTAAGTTATCCAGCATACACATGCAATCTTACTTTGTGAGACAAGCCTCCAAAATATGGTTCCGTTAAAGATGTTTTGTTGTGTGTGTGTGTGTGTGTGTGTGTGTGTGTGTGTGTGTGTGTGTGTGTGTGTGTGTGTGTGTGTGTGTGTGTGTGTGTGTGTGTGTGTGTTGTCCTCTGGTCTTTTACTATACATGTTATTTGTATATTATATGTGCTGTATTTTGTCTCTATGTGGGCCTAGTTCGTCTTCAGGGTCATCTGTATAAAATGTGTGTACTCTTAAGTGTGTATGGGTTGGAGTTTGTGTATATTTATGTGTTTCTATGCTGTAATGTATTTAAGTTAAACAAATGTTTGTCTATAATTAAGTGTGTATGAATCAGTGTTTTAGTCCTGTGTGTTTTAAAGCTGTTTTGTTGCCACTATCTTTCCTCACCCCTTGGCTCTGCCCTCTTCCCTCCTTCCCTCCCTCCAGGACAAGACAAGCGCTCTGAGCCTCAGCAATGTGGCGGGGGTCTTCTACATCCTGATCGGCGGCCTGGGCCTGGCCATGCTGGTGGCACTGGTGGAGTTCTGCTACAAGTCCAGGACCGAGTCGCGCCGAATGAAGGTGTCCACTGCACGAGCCGCTGCCGCCTCAGCCGCTCAGGCCTTTCACTGCTCAGCCTTAGACAGTGGTGCTAGCGCCCCCTACACAGAGCTGCAGAGCTACGGCCTGTACGCCAACAACACTGTTAAGATATAAGGGCAGAGCACAGCCATGGGGTAGGAAACGCTGTGATTCAAACCATGATGATGATGATGATGATGATGATGATGATGACATCTGCCTCCTCACCCTTCCGCCCATCTAACCGTGATCACAGTAGGGCCTCTGTTGGCTTCCACCGCAGTGCAAACGCTGTCCTGTACCTCTCTCTAACTCTGCCGCTACCTCGCTCAGTCTTTACGTCCCTGATCTACTGCAATGTTGTTGAATCACTTAATTCTAAAATTGCCATTATGCCTGTTTTTTATTTGTAGCACTTTAGCTGATATTATAGAACTACAGAGCCAAGAGAGAAACAAGACTGTAAAGATCATCTTTTAAAAAAAATAGGGGGTAATCTTTCTGAAATTCATAATTATTTTTGTTCATCCAAAACAGGAAGGGAAACGATATTTGCTCGGTTAAAAATGTCATTGTTGTTGTAATACAAATGTTCGCCACTACAGACTAAAAGTGCACCACTACCCCACGTTTTCCCTTAAGATGTAATATTTCTGTGCACTTCAAACACATACTTACATTGTGTTAAGTACTTTTTACTGCTAATTTGCCGTAAGGTAAAAGTCAAGTTCTTTAAGTCTTATTTAAAGGGGTAGTGGTGCACTTCAGCCTCTTGTGGCAGACATGAGTATTACAACAACAAACTGAATAAAATAAATCTATTTAAATCTAACTTAGAAAACGTTTTTTCTGTTTCTAACATGCCTCTCAGGGCCGTTAGTTTTGCAGGGTTGAACTCATCTTGAGAAAAGGTTGTCTTTAAATGTACCTTTTGCTCTCATCCCTTTTACAGTATTATATTGACAATGTGTTGATATAAAGATTTGATTTATATGAGTTACTCACTGAGTTTGATTATATGAAATCCAACTAATTAAATGCACATAAAAAAAGGCAAATTCTAGTTAAATCCCATTACTCTGCTCATTTATATAATCTCACAAATGAATATGTTTTACTACTTTTACAGCACAGGTATAGAGGCAATTTGAATTACAGTGGTACATCTATCTACCTCTGTCGCTCTGAGCAAATCTCTCCTTTGCTCCTTCTTCTCTTTTTGCTGACTGTCTCACAAACGCAGGGCCCATTGTGGTGAACATCCTTTATATGTATACCATAAGGCAGGCCTGGTACATGTGTGTTATCACTGCTCTAACCTCAAACAGTCTAACTCAAACTGTTGTCTGTCCAGAAACTAAAAGGAAGGACTTGTTGCTTGTTATATGATGTGAGATGTCTCCTGACAGCAGTGGTATTGTAGCTTTTAGTCATCTGCTTCATGGATCAATTTGCAACAAACAACTTTGTTTCATTCTTTCAACATCAAAGGCCCCCGCTGATATACTCTCTGTGTAAACAGCTAAAGAGACAAGACAGGCCCAAGACAAGGACTGATTTTCAACATGAGTCTTACGTTTTAATCAGCCCACGAAGAGGCTCCTGATCAGTATGCTGATGAGATTTGCGAGCAGCCTATTAATGCAGAAGTGCCTTTATGCTGTTTGGCTTGAAAGAAACAACAACGGCGTTCCAATTAGAGGCTGGTGTGAATCTCCAAACCCAATGCAGCACTCACCAGTTCCTCGAGATCTCACTCGCTTTGCCCAATTGAATCCACTATAGGGGGTGCAGGCAAACACTGAAGACACACACACATGTGTATCACACATCATTAGGTTGGCTTTCAGGCTCAGTGGCTTTTATGACGCTAGAATGGGGAATGGAGCTATTAAACCAATGAGTGAAGCCTCAACCCCCTTCTTACTGCCCACACTTTGCTCTGCTCCTCCTGTTGCAGAGTGGGACATTGATCGGCCGGCACCACGGTTTACCACCCGCGAAATCACTCAGACCCACATTAAGAGGGTGCAAACCGGCACCCGGTGACTCCTAACAGCTACATCTGCTCCTGAATTTCTTGGCAGGCCAGCAACACATTTAGATAGAGACATAAAAAGCTGATTAAATTCATCTTATAAAGAAAGAGAAACTGCATAACCTATATTTATTGTCCTATATTTCAAAGTCCTTTATAGTAATTGTCTGCGCTGCTACCTCTAACTGTTGCATTAACTCTGCTCTGATTAGGATATAATGCATGCATGTGTGTAAGAGTGAGATATGGGGACTAACTATAATCCCTTTTTTGACTGTCTTCAGCAATCCATCAACGACGCCATGCGCTGCTCCACCCTGACCCGAATGAGTGGCAACGGAAGCGGCGGAGAGAACGGACGAATCCTCACCCACGACTTCCCCAAGACCGTTCAGACGCTGCCCTGTATGAGCCACACCGCCAGCATGGGACTGGGTGCCTCCGGCATGTGATCCTCACATGACTGTGCTGGCGGCGAGGAATAGGCAGGGTGAGGCAGAAGAAGAGCACAAGACTCTAAATCTCAAAAATCATGGCTGTTTGGTTTGACCCATCTTTCCTCCTGGCTGTCAACGTGCCCGACTTGAACAAGACTTTACCTACTGCCAAAATGCACTCTCGAACCGCTCATTACAAAACTGAGACTCGCAACATTTTTTTTAATAAGTGGATGTTTGAAAAAACAGACACTGAGGAAAAAAAAAAAGGGATTTGTGCTGCAATAAAGAAGCCGTCAACGGGGCGTGTTTTTGGAATTTTTTACAGTGTTAATTTTTGTGGGAAGAAAATAACTTTATTGTTTAGTGTGACGCCTGCGCTGTGCCATTTCGATGGAGCTGTTGACGTAAGTCTGCTTGTGCAATATCTTCACTTCCACTGCTGACCTTGTACTACCTAGATGCTTTCTGATGGCTGATGGAACATGTCTTTGCACAGATGTGGCAGGGGTGGACAAACACTTGTGACTGCTACGATGATTTCATATTGTTTTGGGACACTCCTGCTCTCTTTCCCTCTCACATTTACACGCCATTTTGGGAGGACAAAGTGCTCTGCGGAGCAAAGACAGATTTTAAGATAAAGTATATGGTTTTACAAAACTGTAATAGCGCAAATATATTTGTCACAAGGTTGATTCGATGTATCCGCAACTGAAGGTGAACACCGTTTAGATCAGCAGTTGACCAGGCCACATGCATTGCTGCTACACCTCATTTAACACAACATGCCTTGTCTTTGTGCCATATGACCATGCTCACACACACACACACACACAGATACACACAGATACACACTTGTTTCTCCTGGTGAGTTCATATTTAGTCAGAGATTCAGAAATCACTTAACAAAGGCTATAAAACAGGAACAAAACAAAACACTGACACATTACTCCGTGGCTTTGTACAGTACTGAGTGACCTTACACTGTATTCTACTGTTGTGACATTCATAGCATATCCATTGATATACTGGGGAGTCTATTTGCAGCTAACATTGAAGAACAATGATTGACAGATTCAGATATAATCTGCAGAAAATATTCTTCAAACTATTGTTGGAGCTGCATAATTCCCTCCCTCCTGTGATGTATTTTCAGCTGTATTCAGTTTTTATTGATATGGGCAGTGAAGCCACTCAATTCATCCCGTGCAGATCGTGCGCGACCTAAAAAGGGGAAATTGGCCTCCTCTAGCTAGCTTAGAATTGAAACATGCGATGTGACTGGCAGACTCACCTTCACATTTGTCCGTGTTTATTAACAGTCAAGGTTTCCATTTGTCTCATACTGCCTGGCTGTAGAGTTCTTCCTTTTTCAGATGTCATGTAAACAGAATTAGAGCGGCGGGTCCTGAATAGCAGAGGGCAGAGATGACGAAGGGCAGGCTGCCTCGGTTTGGCATGTTAAACCAAAATTCCACCATTTCAATACTTCTAACACAAAATGACTATTGGTGATGTGCTTTGCATTTCTAGGGTCGTTATGTCCGTTAGTGGTACACACAGCAGAAAACGGACTTGGGGTCATAACAGGCCATTTAAATGAGAGAAAAGAATAAGGCTGGGATAATTATATATTTTCTTTTTGTCAACAAATATTGTGAAAACACACAACAACAGGATGTCATCTATTTGGAGGATTTAGCAATGACACAATAAGTGATGTGACATTTTCAGTTTGCCATCCAACGAATCGGAAGAAACAGCACCCACATAATCCCAACACAGCTGATTACTTTTCAGTGTTAAACTATTAATGAACTTAACAAGTTTGTATGACTTTTGACTTTGCATGTCTTAATGAATGTGTAATGTTTCGATGGAATTTAAAACTTCGTAACTCCTTACCCCGTTTGTGTCTACAGAAGGCGTACATATTAAAAACATCTCACAAATGTAATGTTTTAAATTTAAAGAATGCTTGGTATTTTTGCTAAAACAACCGACTTGGTTATGTAGTTTTATGAAAATGTTACTTAAACTCCTCTTACCTTTCCACCTACACAAATCTTCCACTCTCATTTGGGGTAGATGAAAGATGAGGAATAATGTATAAGAAATCGTAAAACTGCAGTAATTCATCACAACATAAGCCTTGAAATGCACTGCACATCATCATCTCCACTCACGGTCGACATCTGAGTCAGACAGTGTCCGAAGGTGCGGCCTCTACTTTAAGGTGACTGGAAGGTTGTTGCTTGAAATGGGATTTTCGCTGCTGCTGGATGCCAGAGGTCAGCTGTAGATTATGTACAGCACAGTCTTGCTGACCTCTAATTTCACAGCAGAGGCCAAGCGCCTGTACAAAGGCGGCACCCCCTGCTTCCACTGCTGCCACTGCTGCCCGCATATTATTTTCTTCTCCTCTGAGTTTCTGCTTTAAAAAATATAGTACCAAATCCAATGTATGACGTCTCTCTTTGTTTAGATTGTCATACAAGCAAGAAAAATAGGCAGTCAGAGTTTACTGAAGTCATACATATCTCCAGCTATTATGTATATAAAAGGCTTTTCTATGCCCCCAGTGAAATGTTTGTTCTGCTCCCATCATGCCTCAGCGTACCTGAATTAGTTACCTACCGCGTGAGTACTTTCCTTTACTTCCCCCATCTATGCGTCTTCTTTTGCTGATGTTGTATTAATTAGAACACGGCACAGCTCTCTCCAACGGAGGCTTTACCTTCAGACAGATGTTTTATATGCCATAAAAGATTTGTAAAAAAAACAAATAATAATAAAAAAAAGACACTCAATGTTTGTATTATAAAGGAGAGTTGGGTGCCGGGAAAGTGTTATACACTTTAACGAGTGTAAAAAATAAAACACATGATGTTGAGTAATCTGTAGACGCTAATGTCATCTTATTTTGTTGCAATTTCAAAAAGAATTTCCTGTTGGTGTTTTGTGCTTGAAATTTAACACCATTTGAATATTCTTTGTCGTTTTCCTTTTTCACAGTATTTTACTACTGGAATCTAATCACCAGAAACATAGTTGTTTTTTTAAACTTTGGAAAGGGTTGTACGGTTTTAAAATCAAAACGTTGATCAATAAATGGTTTCACAGTTTAAAAGAAAAAGAAACGTAAAATAATTCAACTATTAGCAATCAGACTTTTGAGAAATAACTTTTTTTTTCTAACCAAAGTGTCCTGGAAGGAAGTCATCATGCTTTTGTAACTGAATAAAGGAATAAACTATGAGTATTTGTTCAGTTTTATTTCAACGGGATTCGTATAAATCACTCCTTGCCTCGGGCAAATGGCATGACATGACTTTAGATATTACACGCAGAGAAAAAGAAAGTGCTGCCTGGGTCAGGGAAGAGTGCTGTGATCCAAAGAAAGCATGTGTGAATAACAAAAGGAAATAGCCTCTGTTACATGATCTGCAAGGTATAGAATAGAATAGTTTAATGTCATAAAAGGTAATTCGAAATAAACAATTTCTGTCGTCTTGATAGTCCTAATTTTTTATAGGGAATATACACTATAATCCAACAACAACCAAACATATGTAAACATAATTTACATGTTAATTACTAAGTAAATAGAATCAATATGACAAAAAGAAGAAAACTGTATTTAGTATATTATTTCGGAATATTTGTTTTCCATTTTTCCATTATTGAATGGCAGAGTGAGACATAGTTAATACATGTGGGGGGACTGAGCGAGGGAGGGAGGCTTATGACAAGCAAAAAAAGACTCATGGGCGGGTTCAATTTGGGGGCATTGATGCTAAGGTAACAAAAGGCCATCACATAGACTGTATAAAAGCAGTGGATATATTCACACAACCCAGTCTCACGGCATTTTGTGTTATAGTCACGAAATGTATTTAATCTATGATTCATTTTCACATTTGTTTCGTGTCACACAGAACGATTTTAAAAGCAATGTATTTCTATTGGTAGTATGTTTCGTGCCTGCACCACGTCTTTTTGTCTGGTCGGGTCTTGGAAGACCGGAAGCTGTGTGGTTCATAAAAACATGTTCTTACTCAATATCTTACCCTAGGCCAGGGGTGGCCAACCCGCGAGAGCCGCATGCGGCTCTTTGCCTAGTTTCATGCGGCTTTTCAGTTCATATCGAATTGTATAGCCTATGTGTGAGTTTGGGGGAGAGACACTGACTCCTGACCAGTGTTGGGACTAACGCATTACTAACGCGTTACTGTAACGCCGTTATTTTTGGCAGTAACTAGTACTCTAACGCATTACTTTTTAAATTCAGTAACTCAGTTACTGTTACTACATGGTGCGTTACTCCGTTACTGCGTTAGTTTTTTTATATAGTCAACAGCCAGGCGAACAGAGATGAGAACTGTACTTAAGTACAGTACTTGAGTAAATGTACTTAGATACTTCCTGTGTCACATGCGGAGAAGCGCTGTGGGCGTGTTTGTGTTTGAACAAGACTATCATGGCGGCGGCGGAGCTCAAGTCTAGTTTCTCCACCTGGAGATATTCTCACTATTTCACTTTTGTCGAGCACAAAGAAAAGAAAGTTTCTGTTAAATGTAAGTTGTGTCCTGGCGGGTCAAAGAGCCTATCTACTGCCCAAACCAGTAATTCAAATCTCTTAAAACATCTGCAAAAACAACATGCTGGGATAAAGCTAGTAGCTAAGACCACAGAGACTCAGCCGACGCCACTCCACCTCCACCGAAGCAACAGCGGCTGGATTTTAACCAAGGGACTGCTATCCAGGGGAAAGTCGATAAAGCCTTTGCACGGTATGTTGTAGAACACATGCAGGCTATTGCTACAGTGGAGTCACCCGCTTTCAGGGAGCTAGTTAGCATGATACCATGTCCGGGCGGCACACGGCATACTTGCCAACCCTCCCGATTTTCGCGGGAGACTCCCGATTTCATTGCCCTCTCCCGGTTTCCTCCCGGGGTCATATTTCTCCCGATTTCTGACAAAATCAGATTTACTCAGGACTGTTTCCACTCGGACTTTAATACAGGGCGAGGAAGATAGTCACAGAAAACAGAACAAGAATCGACAACTCTCCTCTGCTCACTCCTTTCCTGCCCACACATATGCTCCATCAAGGATGGTGCTACAAGCCACAAGACAGTGCACTTACAACTACAATAATAATAATAATAATAATAACTTGGATTTATATAGCGCCTTTCAAGGGAGCATGTTAATGTTAATCTAATACAGCTCCGGCAAACCAGCTGCTCAGGCGATCCCCCCCCACAGTGGTTTTGTAAATGCTCCCGATTTCTGAGGTCTCAAGGTTGGCAAGTATGCATATGGGACGTGCAGGGAATATTTGAATGTATTCATGTTAGCTCCAAATGTATAAGTTTAAAAATGAGTGATTTGGGTTAAAACTGAGCTGGACTTTGGAGCAAGCACATGTGACTTCAGAGAAGACCATGTGGTGTTGGAGGACAAAGGATTTGGCGGGGGAGGTTACAGCATGTGTTGACTTGCACTGTATGCAGATGCTTTTGCCACCTGAGAATGGAGAAACTCAAGATTTGGGGGGATGGGGACATTGGGGCTGCCAATCAAAGTAGGGGAATCAGAGATCCCTCCCATTGCTTCTGGAGATAATCAGAAGACACAACTGAGTTCTCTCTCTTTCTGCTGGCCGGCTGACGTGATCACCAGGTTGTATGTATGTTTTGTGTTGTGTGTATTTGTGTTGTATGTGTTTTGTGTTGTAAGTATACTGTATTTGTATGTGTAGTGTATTGAATGTAATGATTTCTGGTGCATTGTAATATTGCCATTAAATAGAGTATGGTTGACTTGGTGGCACTGAACTCCTTCCATATTAAACAGCTCACGAAGGACGCGGGGATATTAGAAACGTGGAGCGTAAATCCATAACTATATATCTAACAGATGGTGAACCCGACGTACAAGATAATGAGCTGAGGAGGATTCAGACGACCGGATTGGGTCGAGAATAAGCGCTTTTAAACGCTTCAGACAATCACAAGGGCCCTGCACGACTCAAAGGTATTTCAGACTCCTGTTGTATAAACCGATTGTCTGTGATTGAATACACTAAAATGTTAGGATTGTCTGAAGGCGTTTCACAGTGTTTTTAAAGTTTAAATGGGATATACAATGCATATTTAGAAACATAGTCGTTGATCGCAGGTAGATTAGTCCGGCGTGACGTACATAGATATTTACATATTGATTACAGTTTGTCGCGGATCTACAGGTAGATAAAGTCCTGAGTGGCGTACATAAGAACGGTTTAGCGCGGATCTACAGGTAGATAAAGTCCTGAGTGGCGTAAGAGACGGTGCAGTCTGTGGGTTGCGTGTTTTGAGTACCGCACGACAGAACCTGGAAACCCGATATTTCAGATCGGGTCGCCGCCTAAAACTGAGGGGTTTTACAGCACAGACGAACGCTTTTTAGCTAAGAGCCGGAGTTCTGTGATATGGTAATTACTCAATATTTATAGATCTTATTGAAGCTCTTGGATGAGTGAGGCTCATTTGTGGTCTGCTGCTGCCATCTAGTGGCTGAAAGGGGTAGTACACCTTTGACAGTGTTATATGAATTTAGCTTCAAGCGCTGAGGTTAAATATTACATTGCTGACCGGTATTGAAGACGGGAAGCGCGTTAATAGTAACTACGACAATAGCCCAGTATATTAATACATGTGAGCACATGTTAATTGAGTCAGATAAATAAATGCGAAGTGCACATATTAATTGAGTCAGATAAATAAAAGCGAAGTGAATATGGAACGACAGAATGCTTAAAACGATTCTGAAATTCCGGGTAGTTACCGGGTACAATGGGAACAGATTAAGAGATTGATTTTCAGAGAATTAAGTACATTCAAATTAAATATAATAGTGGATTATTCTACCTAGATTAGACATACAAAGAGGACAATTTGTGTGTTATGAACTGGCCTTGTATGGTTTAATTGTTAGTGAACTCAGACTGCAAGCAGTGTGATTTCTCTCTGCACATGTTTGAGTCTCCTTTTCCCTGCCCCCGGTCATCCAAGTTATTTGACCCCATGTGGTCAAGAGCCATTCTGTTAGCCTACAATCTTGGGTAAGACAAATCATTGTTCTTTTGTCACATTTTTGAATCACATAAGGATTCATTTTGCTAAATCAATTTATCTTTAATTTGTAGTTGGTGTTTGTTAAGATTTTTAGGCAAATATAGCGCTAAATACAGTTAGTTTTGTATTCTGTTACAAATCTAACCATGCTTGTAACACAACATGGATAGATTTAACTTAGATGAAAGACAGATTGTAAAGCAAATTGCACACCTAAACGAACAGAAACCCAGATGGTTTGCTCGTAGCAAAATAGAACAAACAGATGCAGGCTCTAGATAGATTGAGGAGGGTTTTGTCACAATGCTGCCCTCGCAATGATGGGAATTACAATTCCTCCCGTCACAGACCGAAATCTCCCGGGTGCGATGGCTATCCACAGCCCCATAGAAGCAGATGAATTTAACACTCTTCTGTTCCCTAGAACAATGCAAAATACTGTTGTCTCTAACTCAGATCACAAATCTCAAACTGAGCCCAAACTTCATTTACGATGAAGCAGGAGGCCAGTGTCGTAAAACAAATACCTGAGGGCACTTTGAAGCAGGACGCCGGGGTCGTAAAGTTCCCAGGGCACAGCATGTGCCTCTGCCTCCTATGCATTACCATTCTTTCTTCATGTTTCTGAAAATGAATCCACAGTAAATGGGATTCTTTTTCAGAAAAGGGGGAGTGAGTTGTTAGACAATGGGAATTTCATATTTACATTTTTATAGTCTAAAATCTATTGTAGTATTTTTTTAGGTATCATAAAACAACACTGTTTTAGCTTTTTTAGGTCAAGTTAATTGAAGATTTGAGAATGTTAATTAGGCGTCCCTAAGAATGGTGGGAGGTACTACACAAATTATCTGTTACATTCTGATTTTAGATTAATCAGATGACATGTCTTATTTTTATACAGTCCTTTAATGACAGAGGTTAAAATCCTGGACACTTATTTTTTATGCATATACTGCCATCAGGCATATATTTAAATCCAGAGACAGATGCAGTCTCTGTTTGAACAAATATCACAATGAAAAATAGTGGTAGCAAATCATCTTTATGTCAAATCATGTCGGGAAGAGATGAGGAGTTTTTGTTTGGAAACAACATTTTGAATTGAGCCATGTTGGTTTTCAAAAAGCTGACTTTTCAAAATGAAACAGATCACTTTTGAGTGTACAGTAGCAGTTTGCATGGAGATTTATTTGTGAACACTACAGTAGCAGGATGTATTTACCTGTCCTAGGAAAGGGACAGATTATAAGTAAAAGACTGGTTAGAAATGGAAATAAGAAAAGGTTGTTGAAGGCTGAAGAGAAAAGAGAACAGATGGATAAAAGAAGACATCTGATTATTATGTCACACATAATAATCTTGACATAGAAACTAGCTATGAGTAAAACGTGTGGTTTTTATACCATTGTTATCATGAACTAAAAATAAATAGGGAAATAGTATCTTGTTAAAGATGAATGGATTTCATATCCTAGAGAGGATTAGTTATTGTGAATACTCCACAAGGTATCTACTAATGTATTTTAAAGAAACAAATTTAAAGAAATTGAATTGACTTGATAAATAAGTAAAGATAAAAAGTTGTATTAACCATGAATTAATCAATTGGTAAATTAAAAATAGCAGTAAAGAAGACTGAATAGATGGACAGGGCAAGATATTAAATGTGTTGAAGTGATATCTTGCTCAGAAGGATAAAAGGTGGTTAAAATACCACGAGTGAAGTTGGAAAAAGTATGTAGGAGAGAGAGAGAGAGAGACAAGACAATTAAGATGTTTGAAAAGATTAGAAAGAGTAAAAGTTATATAAAGTTAACTACTATTCTGGACAATGTCATATTGTTTTATGAGTACAAAACATGAAATAAAATATATTACTAAGATATAAGAAAACATGTGAAGAGACAGGCATGAAATGGTTAGACACATGGCCCCTAGTTCTTATGTAAATCAGGAGCTCAATTAACAAAGGGACAGGTTTGTCTCCTTTGAGCTCACTCATGGTCACCAGTTCCCAGGAGCCCTGAGCGTAGGGTTGAGGGATTTTGTATCAGATTTCTCCACACAGATTACAGAGGCAAAAGGGGGACATCAAACCCCAACTGGCTGGGACCCAGGTTCTCTGGACCCCATCGGGCGATGCAGAGGACATCTCACGCTGTCCGCTTGGAAGGGAAAGGAGACATCTGGTACCACTGGAATCAGTGCGCAGTGGGGAAACCTCCAGGAAGGATGTGTGAAAGTCATCATCTTCCGCGTGCTGGGCCTGCTGTACCTGACCAAGCAAGGGTGGCGACTCCACGGTGTGGGAAGCGTATCCAAGGACGCAGTATCAGGAGTTCCGGGTCTCGCCACGGATGGAAGTACCTGACACTACGCAGACAGTGAAACCAGGAGAGTGAGTGTTCACCAGAGCGATAAAGAGGAGGAGCAGGCACTCGCCAAAGGGGGAGGGTCCCTAACAAACACTCCTGTCTACATCGACTGCAGTTAGACTGGCGGAGAGACCATCCTGGATACATCTGACTGTGAAGCTGTTTAAACCTAAAACACAGAAACTCGCCTCTACTGTGGTGAAGTCTGGCTACAAAGGGAGGTGTCCGATAGGGGCACTTGTCTCAAACCAGTGAAGAAACCAACAGAACCCAGTGGAATTTAAAGAGTGGGACGTGAGCAGGGAAACAGTAACGGGTCTGAGGGATAGAAACTGACGATGTACAGAGAAAGAATTGGACCATGGGGATTACATTAAAACATGTGCTTATACAATTTACCTACCTCAGCCGTTTGGGTACTTTTGTATATGAATTTTTGATCTTTTACAATCATTTGTATCTTTCCAGGTTCTATGTTATTCCGGAGTATAAACAGGAGGGATATGTTGGAGACATACTGTCTCCACTCTTTGGGAAGTTTTAATGCACTGATATCATGTGTGGCTCTGAACTGTATATGAATTTGACCTTGCAGCTGCCTCTCCTTATGATAGGAGGCAGGGCATTTCAGGTTGTTCATATTATGGGAAGACAGACTTGCTGTCTCCTAAATATCTCATGTGTGGCTCTGAAACTAAAGCGGAATGAAGTATACATGAAGTAATGTTAAAGCTTGAAGACACTGCAATTTTGCCGATTACAGATTAATTGAATCACCACTGTGAAGGTTATACCTTATGACGATTGACTATACTCAATCAGAATGATTTAAGGGTTTTAACTTTGTGGTTACTAAGTGATGTAATTGATGTATGGAGCTATTTGCATATTTTTGTATTTCTAACACGGTCATATGAAGTTGATATGTGGAGCCATTTCTGAACGTTTAAATAGTCTGAATCCCAGAACGAATGTGAATGTCTTGAAAGTAATTGATTTATTAGATTTAAATCAAAAGGGGGAATTGCAGGGAATATTTG
This sequence comes from Harpagifer antarcticus, assembly GCA_902827135.1. Lineage (NCBI taxonomy): Eukaryota > Metazoa > Chordata > Actinopteri > Perciformes > Harpagiferidae > Harpagifer > Harpagifer antarcticus. The sequence goes on along the minus strand of CADEHL010001042.1, from coordinate 7,153,414 downwards.
AATGTATTCATGTTAGCTCCAAATGTATAAGTTTAAAAATGAGTGATTTGGGTTAAAACTGAGCTGGACTTTGGAGCAAGCACATGTGACTTCAGAGAAGACCATGTGGTGTTGGAGGACAAAGGATTTGGCGGGGGAGGTTACAGCATGTGTTGACTTGCACTGTATGCAGATGCTTTTGCCACCTGAGAATGGAGAAACTCAAGATTTGGGGGGATGGGGGACATTGGGGCTGCCAATCAAAGTAGGGGAATCAGAGATCCCTCCCATTGCTTCTGGAGATAATCAGAAGACACAACTGAGTTCTCTCTCTTTCTGCTGGCCGGCTGACGTGATCACCAGGTTGTATGTATGTTTTGTGTTGTGTGTATTTGTGTTGTATGTGTTTTGTGTTGTAAGTATACTGTATTTGTATGTGTAGTGTATTGAATGTAATGATTTCTGGTGCATTGTAATATTGCCATTAAATAGAGTATGGTTGACTTGGTGGCACTGAACTCCTTCCATATAAAACAGCTCACGAAGGACGCGGGGATATTAGAAACGTGGAGCGTAAATCCATAATGATATCCTAACAGACGGAAAACTTTTTCCAACTACCTGGAGAAAGAATATACAAAAATGGAAAGCCAGCTAATATCGATGCAATCCAGATTGCATATAATGCATGTCAAGTTGGTTTTCAGTAACTAGCACAACACTGCTCCTGACTAGTGTTGCACGGTGTACCGATACTTGAAAGGTACCGCGATACCCTGCCGTTAAAAACGTTACGATTCCTCCGTTTCATTAGTATCAGTACTTTAGAATGACGGGGGGAAAGTACTCCGGTGAGAAGCGCCGTTTTAATAAGAGCCGTGTGTGTTCAGCGCTCTGCTTCCACTCCCTGCACTGCAGCCGTGCCTGCAGTCCCGCCCCTCTCAAGCACGCTCTAAGTCCTCCCCTCTCTCGTGCACGCCCTAGCTGCCAGAGCATGTGAGAAAACCAGAAGCATGGCTGCAAGTGGGAGTGCAACTGCCGCTGCGCCTCGGCTTGTTGACAGAAAAGACGCCAGAAGCGAAATTTGGAAGTATTTGAGCTATATCTCTGACAGTGAGGGCAAGCCTAAGGACACCACGAGGCCTGTCTGTCAGACATGTATTAATTTGATTTAATACGAAGTCATTTATTTTATTTATTGTTCTCATTGTTTAAAAGTTTGTGTTATGGTTATGGTGTGAAATAAAGCACAATAATTACATTTAAGACTGTTTCCCTTTTTTTAAGAAAAGTATCGAAAAAGAATCGGAGTCACAATTCTTGACTTGGTATCGGTACCAAAATGTTGGTATCGTGACAACACTAGCTACTCCTGACAGTTAAACCTGATATTTAGTAGGTCTGTTAAGTATTGAATGCTGATCATTCTGACGTAATTTGGCCGGTCAAAGTTGTTTGGGCTCGGATAAAATCGCTCCGTTACTTTCCGTGTTACTTTCGTCCCGTGTTACTTTCGTCCCGGCTCTCCCTACGTGTGTATGTGTGGTGTCAGGTGTCAGTATGAGAGCATGACAGCGCGTCTAATTTTGATGTGGCCCAAGAGCCAATCACAATAATACCTGTGAAAACCAATCACCTTTGAGGGGGGAAAACCTATCGTTGATTAAACACTATCCAGTGTTTCCCCTACCATTGTCTTGGAGGGGCGCTGCTCCCCGCGAACGGAGCCCCGCGCGCCCCCTGAAATTCAAGGTGTTTAAAAAATATATATAATTTTGTTTTTTAAAATATATATATAGCAACAAATTGCAAATAATCTATAACTACTGTCACTTTTCACATTGAACATGTGCTCTTTATTAAATAAACTAAACACTTTCATTTTAAGTTGTGAGTTTAGTGTTTTTGACCCTAAGAAACACTGATGCATTAATCAATAACAATAATCCACAGCTCCTCTCTCTGCTCCAGAGGATTTAAAAAATATATCCCAATGCCACAACAATGCATCAGTGACGTGGTTGAAATCTTGTCTCCAGAAAACAAAAAACTGTTTGATGTGGCTCTTTGCAGTAACATAGAACAAATGTGGCTCTTAACCTCTGACTGGTTGGCCACCCCTGCCCTAGGCCTAACTCTATCCCTTTTATTTTAAATTGTATAATGTCGGAGTTTTTTTGCCGTCCGTGAGGAAAATAAATGGAGCTCAGAGCCTCAGAATACTGAAATCTGTATTTTTTGTCATCTTTTTTTTCTTCTAATTTGTTAATATTTGGTGCAGGCACGAAACATATACCAATAGAAATACATTGCTTCTAAAATCGTTCTGTGTCAGAATACTGAAATCTGTATTTTTTTTTTTCCTTCTAATTTGTTATTATTGCTTTAAAAATCGTTCTGTGTGACACGAAAAAAATGGCGAAATCGTGTTGGTGAACACGAATCAATAGATTAATTTCTTGACTATAACACGAAATGCCGTGAGACTGTGTTGATTCACATTGACAAAACCCACTAGTTCTGCTGTTATGAAGCTTCGAGTTTGGCATTTTAGCCTTCACCATTTTGTCTATCTTGAACCAGAAGGAAGAACAAGAGGACGAGGGAGCTCAGGAGCAGCGAGGCCTAGCAGGGCTAAGTGCGGTTAGAATAGAACATGCTTAGTTAGCACTAGCTAGCTAACTTGGTAAGGTGCTTTATTATTCACCTTAACTAAATAAGGTGTCAATTCTGCGTGGGTTGGTCAGTATTACCAATACACTTGTAATATTTCTTTTAAGACAACACATCATTATGTTAACAAAAATATCTTTTGCCTTTACAACTCTGTTTGACACAATATGTGTGCTCAGCTGTGACAGATGAATTCATTTAACCTTCTGAACTTCGCTGATTGGCTGGGAGAAAACCACATGTCTTGAATATTTACACTATTCATTTTTGGGAACTAGCCTCTGTCCTCATCACACCCAGCAAGGAACAGCAAGCTGAGCCCAGCAGGGAGTGGGGGGTTGTGATAATCACTTCCCCCTGGGTGTATGTAAAACTCACAGCCTACAGCTAGATGCTGGTGGAGGTGAGGCGGAGACATTTTAGAATATAGATGTTAAAGACTTGATGAACGATTACCTTGTCAAATGTAGCCAGTTATAGACAGTCATTTGGAGTTTGACAACTGCAAAGTTTTTTCCCAATCCTGTTCATTATGAAACATCTGTGACATGACTTTTTTAAATGAATTCAACGGAGCGTTATTAACATAAACATACTGTGACATGTCAATTACTATCTGGTGTTTGTTGACAGATTCTCTGCGTACCTATATGTGTAAGATTATACATCTCTGCATGATGAATATTTAATAGGTTTAGTTTTTGTTCTCACTTTGATTGCATACATTTAGCTATGTTGAATGCTATAATTATGGCTATTATGATGGAGATACAAATATAGAATGTGTCATTGTTTGATGAAATGCTTTTTGTGTACATTTATATTTGTGTGCGTTACAAATACTGTAGATAGCAGGGTGGCATGCTGTGTCACAGCCTGTGATTAGTGACATCAGCTCCTTCTCACTCTGACAGCCGAAGGCCTGCTGTATAATTAACATCTCTCTTTCTCTGTCCAGCTAGGTGTTTCAACCGGAGATTTGCATTTGTCTTTTCTCACTCTAACTAGATATTCCTGTTTATAACTTTTTTTGGAAGAGACTTGTAATACACTGCTGATTTCCAGCACCCACTTAGTTGAATGACAACAGACACTGTACTAACTTCCTGTCCTTGCTATAGGATTGGTATATGATTTTCCAGGGTCTACCCACTTTCATCACAACACATGGTAGCTCTGAGCTAACACCTCAGATTACATGTTATCTTGGGAGAATGAAATCATGTCCCCAGGTTTTAATTAATCAGTCCTTATCCTCAACATTAAATCTGGATGTGTCACTGCCCTGGATCATTGAGGACCAGTAAATCATCTTTAATTATGATGTCCTTCAAACTGTAATGTCTTCTGGAGAGTACAATAAAAAAAGTCGATATAATTGAAATGTCTCAAAGACACCCAGAGGTGTAGCCTGCACTGATGATGGTGAAGGCAGTACATAGGAGTGAAGAATACATCTTGTAAAAAACCTAAAAGCATAAAAACAAAGAGGTGTGAAGTACAGGGCCAGTCATTAAAGGTGTATGCAGGTTCATTTGGTCCAGGTGCAGATGTGTCACACTTTCTGTCTCTCATTAGAGGATCTTTGATGATAAGTGGACACACACATATACTAATAATCAGATCTGCTGAATGGGAGAGTTTATTAGCTCCTGGGATATTCTCCAAGAGACCTACACAGGTGTTGACTCACTCACCTGTTCACTTGTGGATCTGCTACAGTTTATTCACACAAAATAAAATATATACTTTACCCAAAATGTAACATTTATTAATTGCCTATTAGTTACTATGGCTACACTTGTCAAAATCTAATTATAAAAAAAGACTTAAAACAGATAGATAAAAGGAAACTTCTTTCTTACACTCTCAAAAGATGTCAACCATCAGATTCCAGTCGCTATCTAACCCTTTAATAAACTTCAAATACAAACTTAATGGCTACATGCAATAATGATTCAAATATAAGACATTAAAAATAATGAAATTATAATTCAGTAGACTACCTCTGATTCATCCAAGTCCCACCATTCTCTCAGTTTTGTTCCTCCTGTTAGTATCAAATTATCTACTCATATGGAACATGTGCAGTATGTCATCTTAACTTTAAATAATTGTGTGTGGTGGGGTGGTGTGTATAAATATTTAGAGTGAATCTTCAAAAGGGATAAAGGACGACACCGCCACCTGGGGGTTTGCACCCCAGGAAAAAGACACAAAAAGGAAATCCAAGTAATCAGGACACTAGGTTCGTAAACTGAGGGGCAGAGACGCGTTTCAAAATAAAGTAATTTTTATTAAATGTAATAAAAAAAAAGAAACTCAGGAAATACTGCTGCAAGATACAATCATTGGTTAACAAACAATATTCAGTTACATGTATCTTTATTACACACGTTTTTTTTTTAAATATTTACTTAACATTTTACATGAACTACTAATATATATGCTACTAAATCTAGACCTGGACACAGGCTTCAGAACACGGACAAATATCCAGAGCTTGGCAAGTCTGCTGCAGGGGCGGACTGGCCATCGGGACGGTCGGGACGAATCCCGATGGGCCGGGTACTGAAGTGGGCCGGGCGGACGATGTGGGCCGGCCGGTAACCCGGCCAGGGCTCAACATTATAAATGGCCCGCTGGCCGGAAGCACTATTTAGACACCCCGTGCCAGCATAACGTAGCCTACTTCCACTTGCCCACTCGGGCCAACTACAAATATTGCTTTTAAAAAATGGCCCTGTGGTATTGGTATTTTGACTAGCAATTAGTTAAATTGTTTCGTTTATCAATTCTACAACATAGCGTTCCGTGAGTTGTTGGGTGGAAAGCAAACAGCTGTTTGCTGCGGAGCGCAGCGCGAGCAGGCTCCGGTGAGCGAGAGCGCGCTCCTTCACTACAGACTATCGCGCCACCTAAACCATTCGCCAAAATGTTTTTAATAGGCCTACCAGCAGTAACCGGCCAAAGAAAGTCACCGGAGGAGTTAAAGGAGAGTGACAGGGAGCATGAGAAGAAGAGGGAGAGAAAGTTCAGCCAGCTTGATCGATGGAGTTGGCTTCTGGTGCAGTGACGCGTCCTAAAACCCTTTTATAATCTATCGATTAGATTTATGATCGAACATTATAAAAGTAGGGTAGACATGTGGAGATTATCCGGCATGAACAAAACGTGCATTTATCAAACAGGTTTGTTTTCCACAGACCTTATTTCCAGCTATTTTCCAAAACCCTGTGGAGAAATCCATTGCTTTCTGTCGAGGGACCAGCAGCTTACTTCCTGGTTTTAGGGACGCGTCACTGCACCTCTCAATATGATGGCAATATAAACAAGGTCTTCTGACGGCTCTGTACATCAATGCCGACCTATGCTGACAAGTAAGTGAAGAGTAGACAATATAAAGGTATTGGCTAAAGGGAAATGTCCCAGCAGTTTAGGATAATGAAGGTTCTAATCAAATCAATTAGCCAACTCCTAATGACAGGAAGGCAGGAAGTGCATTATACAAATAATAATACTCATAATAATAGCAGAAATGTTTTAACAATGACCACAATATCATTATTTGAATAAACCAAATATGAACAATTGAGGAAAATGAGGAAGAACAAATGTTGTAGTACAAGTAGTAATGTAGATAGTGCATATATTACTATTGCAACAAACGTGTTAATTTTCTTCATTATTAGTCGATTTCTTTTGGACGAATGCTCCGGGCCAGTGGTTACAATGGTGGGGCCAGTGATAATACAAGTCCGGGCCGGTGGACTTACCCTTAATGTCTACCTCTGCGGTAAGTCACTAGCGCCCCCCCGTCGACAATTTACTAGCGGTATTTAGCTACTTGCGGTACCGCGGTGGGCCGGCGGTAACGAAGTGGGCCGGTCGAGAGTCCCGGGCATATTTGTAGTCCCAGTCCGCCCCTGTCTGCTGTGGTTGCGCTATCTAAGCTATGCGTGGACCATTGCTGCTGCAGGGGACGATCAACACACCACTAGCCTTGCATTTATTTTTTGCAAAAAGTATTTGCTTACTTCTTTATGATAAAAAAAGCATAATATAGATTTTTGCTTTGGGTGTTTTATTTTGTGAATTAGGTATTTTCTGAGTTTGTCAAACTTTGTTTCAGTTTCTCCTCCTGGCACGTGAGCCATGTTTTTCCAAATAGAGGAGGAAAGGAAATCAATAGTGGTGAAGATGCTGCTGCCCGCTCGTGTTGGGGAGACGAGGTTAAGTCCTGCCGCCATCAGGGAGGAAATGCTTGCTCTGCTCTTGGACAGCTTGAGTAAATGGCCTCAGTCTATAGCAAAAGGGCAGTCACACATATCTTCATAGATGTTGACTCGTCTTCATTACCTTTATCTTGGAAGTCACTTGTATCCATACTTGCCAACCTTGAGACCTCAGAAATCGGGAGCATTTCCAAAGCCACCGCGTTTTCTGTGACTATCTCCCTCACCCTCTCAGACTTTCAGTTGCGCGCTACTAAAGAGACGCGCTACCATGGAAACCAAACAATGGTGTAGCTGTATTAAAGTCCGAGTGGAAACAGTCCTGAATATATCTGATTTTGTCAGAAATCGGGAGAAATGCGGGAGTAATATGACCCCGGGAGGAAACCGGGAGAGGGCTATGAAATTTCTGCTGCATACACCCACAAGCAGCTGCAGGCAGTGGCTGCACATTTCTGTGTGGGAGTTTTTTTATCCCGCAAGTAAACACGAGCAACGACATAGACACAGTCATGGACATGGGTGCACATAAACCCAAACACACACTCTCCGCCCACGGAGATGCTGCAAGACTGAGTTCAATGGTATGCAGCACCCCTCTTCTCTCATCCATCCAGCCCGAGGCCCTATCTCTACGTCACAGCAGGATGAGATCTGAAGACTATCTAACGGCACATTGGCAACACACAGAAATCGCCTCAGGACAGTCTTAGTTCTTGCTTGATTTACAAGAACACTGGTATATGCATGTGCATGCCTCTTTCATCGCAGACACACACACACACACACACACACACACACACACACTTGACATATCAATTGTACAAACAAAACAAAAATTCTGAAATTGACATAATTCATAATTTTGAAATGTGAAATCCTTCCCCTTATTACGGAAAAGATTAGTTCAAAGGTTAGCGCCAAAAGACAAAACTATCATATTTGAATTGTGATAAGGCAGTTTGTTGTTAAACTGTCCACCTAAACATTTGAAAGACTATAAACACCCAAAAGTCTGGAAAGTGATTTCATAACTTTCTCTCTTTCTGAGTGTTTCATCCTTGGATGTACTCATGTTGGCAAGGGTCAACTCTTGCTAATGTTCTGCTTTATGTCAAATATTAAGTTGTGTTAATAACTATTTTCTGTCTAGTTGGGTATGAGTAAAAGATTCAAGCTATAAATCAGTTATAAATACATTTTAATTATTTCAATGAATATTCCTTGTGCAGTAATACATAGCAAACACAATAATGAAAAAAAGAGGTACTTTCTGACTAAAATAAAGAGGTGGGTGAACAAAGATACTACACTGGCCGAGGCAGGACAATCAATGTTAAATATTGCTTTAACACTTCAGTGGTCAGTACACACATCAAGGTTTGCAGTTTCAAGCTTCACATATCCCATTAGCAGCTGATTTATAACTCATAATATGAGCAAGTTATATTGCTCTCTGTATTAAAACGTCTGAGTTTATGATGAGTTATTATCCAGTAGAAGCCTTATTGGTCCTCCCGCGTCTCTGTGGTGTTGAGGGTCACCCCGGGACCGCCTGAAAGGGACGGTCAATCACCAAACAGAGCCTGTTAGTGCCATGCGCTCAAGATTAACTGTCCCTGTTTGAGATATGTGCTTCCTCGTTGTTGGGCGAACAGAAAAGTTGCTCTGCTGCCAGACCTCCTGAAGTTGAAGGAAAGCTGTCACACTGAACCCAACTCCTCTTCCTCCGTTTCCCATCTGTCTATCTGGGCCGAGGGAGGCAGACGACGGCCTTGAGGGGAAGATGGATGGCGGTAGTAAACGGACGCTGGGTACAAAAAGAACAGGAAAGGGAGTGAGGGAGAGATGTATGGCAGCCCACATCGCCTCAGACAGAATGACAGATGAGGGGATTATGGAGCAGGGCTGCTTTCCACAGTGATCAAAGTTAGGGAGGCTCCCCGCACAACACAGGTAGACTCCGAGCCAATCACCCTGGTGGATAGGGTCGAAATCCAAGCAACAGGAAATACCCTCCATTGCAATGTAATATTTCACTCAATAGGCCAGAAATCCCAACTTAAATCTCCTCAACACAAAGCAATGTTTCAATTGTATTTTCCAATTGTTGAAAAGGAACAGTTTTTGGAGAATAGGAGACATTTCTCATTCTACCAGTCAGTGCATGGTGGTGTATGAGCTGTGAGTGGGATATCTATGACATTGTTTCTGTTCTCAAAGCCAGAGTTCACTTGATAGAAACTCACATCTCTATAGAAACATTCTCAACTCAAAAACTTCACTTAAACTTAAATTCCAGCTTTCTCCTTCGATAACCAATGTATATTTAGTAGGTGCACAATTCAAATCGGCCAGTCACATTACCTAAAAAGCATTCCAAGTAATGCATTTACCTGTGTCTGTATTTGAGCGCCCGTCTGAGGGAGCGTGCATATGCATATGCGTAGTTAAATGCATGTGCCGGTGTATATGCATCGGTTTGTGAAGTACATCCCATTTAATGGATTCAGCCTCAGTAAGAGTAATCAGTGAACCCTGAGCTCAGCCTATTGAAGTTTAATAACATTCTGAATGTCAGAACACATGACAGCAGAGAAACATAATCCCCTGTCCCTGTAGAGACAGACTAGCTCTACCCTTCTCTTTCCATCCCTCTCTCTCTCTCGCTCTCTGTCACAAACTGTGCACACGCACATCAACACTGGTAAAGCCTTTCAGATTATCTGGTGTGATTTAAACAGAATTTAATGAGCGGTAAATAAGGGAGGGTTCCAGTTGAGCAGAGTTCACATATCCGTATCCCCTCCCCATGGAGATATGTGTGTTAGGATAAAAGTAACAACGCTCTCTGCAGTATCTTTGTGTTTGGGCTCTGTGGCTTGTATCAATGTTAATCTGCAGAATCACGACTTGTTTATAACCAATCCTCAAAAGAACTGTCATGTTTCTGCTCACATCTACAAGTCGATGCTAAGCTAATATGGGAGAATTATATTAATGACAGATCATAATTCATACGAAGTGAGGTGAAACTAGTAAAAGGACTCAGGCATGGTGATGGAGGTGTTACTATATTATACCAGCAGCAGCTCTCAGACACCTCTTGAACTTTCCTCCCTCACACACACGGTAATCACATCATAATACTCACACACTTCATCCCACACAAGCTCTTCACATGAAGTGGTGAGGTGGGTTTTTTGAGGATCTAGAGAACGGGATTTTTGTTTATTTTTGATTTTGGACTGTCATTCGAGAACTTCGGCCAACCCTTTGTTCCAAGAGTACAACGAGATGATTGCTGGAAAACTCTGTGACTATATCAACATGAAATATGGATGCGAAAAAAAGGCAAACATGTGGTCAAAAAAGGAGAGAAATTATCAACCATTGTTTCTGCAATTTAAACTTAAGTTAAAGTTCAAAACAGTACGTCAGAAACAAGGTCATTTGTACTATATTTACTAAAATATTTGATATAATAAAGTGTGCAGCCGAGAGTATATGAACAACGCTGTTGCATCACAGTCAGTTATCTTGTTTTGTATCACAGGTCTTATAAATGTCACATTAGCATGTGACATTTATAGAAAAACTAAATAGTGATGCTCCTCTCGCTCCCAGGAAAGAAACTTAAAATAAAGAGACCAATGGAGTCTCTGGCATAAGGTTCAAATTAAGTAACGTGGTACTAGAACCAGCAGAAGGTAAAGAAGAGACGAAAGCCGGTGTTGTCTTGGTGTGGCAGCTGCGGAGGAAGAAGAGGCCCGAGCTGCTGCTGTTGCCTCCTTATATGCTCTCGTGCTGTGATGAAAGGTGGGGGGGCCGCCTTATTCTTCAATGTCCGACATCTCGTCAAACAGAGGATTTCGACATCTTACATTCATTGCTTACATCCACACGCCTTTTCTCCTCCTTATCTCTTTCATAACTTTTTATGTAATACTTTATAACGGCTTCAATAGCCACTTTAATAATACTGGACGGTAGCCCCGGATGTTGTCATAAAGGATTTCCAGAATAAAAGCTTGGAATTAAGATTGTGCGAGAACTTCCGTTTTTTTTTCAGAATAAAAAAGCTTTTAAGCTGACGGTGCGTCCAAACCAAGTTATGCCATAAAACATAGATTTTAATTTCTAACAGTAACCTAAATAAAAAGCACTCTGATATTTATAACACTCACTCTGGTGATTTCCATAATACAACGCCAGTAGCTGATTGTTGACATTAAATAGGGAATGTGGAAAGTGTGCACGGAAAGTCAGGAATACTGAAATCAGGGTGGCTAATGATGCTGCTTGTATTTGAATGCCTCATTATCATGAGTTTGCATTAATTCAGTACTTGAATGCCTCTTTATCTCTCTCCATCTCTCCCTCTGTCTCTCTGTCTGTGCCCCCTCGCTCATCTATCTCATCTTCTCTCCACACTACCCCCCCCCCCCCCCTCTCTAATCTGTAAAACCGCACGTTTGGCTCAGTACAGAGAGGGATGATGAGAGAAAATGTCACATTCTTACGCAGGCAGCAGACTATCACACTGGAATGTCAATTGACCGACTATGTCAGGGTGGAGGGATGGAGAGACGAGGGGATGAATGGGCAGAGGAGTGGAGGATGACAGGAGTGGCCCTGTTCCATTGTGTGTTTTTTAAAGACATGGCGTTTTTTGATGATTATTCTAATCCCACGAGGTCCTCTCTTCCTGAACGGGGTGCCTTATCTCCCCTCCGCAGTCATTCTCTCATTAAAACACAATCACAGGCCACCAACTCTAATACACTTTCAACTTCCTCTTTGAAAAAAGGATGGAGGAGGGTGGTGGGGAAAATGCAGATTACAGTAGGTCCTTCTGCCAGTCCCTCTGTACGTGACCTCTGGAACAGGAATGCTGTTTCTAATCACTTCTGGTGCAAAAAGTCTATTTAAAAATCATTGGATTCCGTGACTTTTTTGTGTTAAATCCTCGTTGAAAAAGGTCAATCTTTAATAAAGGCTATGGGGATTATAAAACGCCTAGTGGGATTTAGTGATGGGTGTACCTTGTTTTTGGTTCCCTGGGAGAAGTGACTTGGAACACACTTCTGAAGTCATTGCTTTTGATGGAAGTTGTCCAAAGTTAGCAATCAAGCCAAACACTGGAAGGCGTTGATGCTGCAGCATGCAATCCTTTATGACTACCGTGTCCAACCTTCTTGTCCTGACACACACACATACACACACACACACACACACACACACACACACACACACCACACACACACACACACACACTGCAGATAGGATTTTAAACCATCTTAAATCATGAGCTGAAATGAATCGTTCAACCCCTGCAGCATAGCTTAAATTGCAAACTTGATGCAGTGGAGTGGGACAGTTTTTCGCCTCCCCACTAGCTTTTGTGTGTATTTATGTATGTTTGTACATTTTTTTTATTTTCAAAAGACTCTCAAAGAAGCTTTCAATTAATAGTTCATGTATTTCTATATAATTAACCACATAATAGTTCAACTAATGATATATCCTCGGACATTGAGCCAAAGTCAGGTCAAGTAGTTTAGAATCTGTCAGAAATGAATCAAGATAACCAAACATTAACCGGCATGCAATATATGCATATCCTTTGCTCAAATAAAGTTAATAAACATCGTTATGACATCATAAAGTGCCAACATCTGATCAGCTCATTTTCAGACAGGTTTTCATATAAATGGATCAGGACAAAAAGTGAGCGAATGTTCTTTCCTGAAACGTTCAGAATCTCTTTACACAGAGGGGAAACATGTTGATGTATGAAAGACATGAACAACTGGATTTTGCATAATAGGTGACCTTTAATAGTGCCATTTAATCCAACTTAATCATTATCAATTAAAGTGCAATTACTTCAAAAAACCACATGGGTTGTAATTACAAACTGAACCTGGAAGTGATCACAGGAAATATAAGACACATTAACCTTAGCTGGCCAACAAATGCTGTGATGAATCATACAAACATAAATAATGACTCGGCACAACTGTAGTAAAAGCTTTATTTTAATCAGGTGACAATGATAAGGCTTAATCAGTAAAACATCTGGAGTTCAGACAGCATCTGCTTTTTTAAAAGTTTAAGCACAGCTCTGATTTATGCTTGTTTGTTTGTTTAAAACTGGACCTCTGCGATACAGCAGCCGTTTTTAAAGCACTTTCCTCCAGTTTTTGTTCCTTCTCCCCTGCAGACATTTTCTCCTCCTCTTCTGAAATCAACAAGTCTACTAATCACCATCCCCCAATTATCTCTGACAGGACATCACAAATTAATAAAAGGCTCATGATCTACCTCTGATCCTCGTCAGTAACTTTGTGGATGGTAATCATTTCCGGTCTAGGTCATCCACAAATCCTTTTTTGGCCATGGAGTTTAGCCACTTTGGCGTTACCCTTCAGGTCACACCTTTCAGGTCACACCCTTCAGGTCAGCAACACCCTTACTCGTGTGTTAGACACATCCTCAACTTTTCTCTTTGCGTCTGGACAGAGCTCAGACATGTAAGGAGAGGAATTTATGGGAATAAAATGCATTAAAAAAGAATGAGAGAAGAGGCAAAGTCAGAGCAGGCAGCTGTCATTGGTAGTGATTCAGAGGTCTATGAGGCCTCTCACTTTGTTCCTAATTATTCATGCAATCTGTCAATGCTGCTGTCTAGGCAGGCTCTTCTCCCCATGTGTTCAATGATGACAGAAAATCCTGCGCTATGTTCACCGCTATCTCCTGCAAATCCCCCACAGAAGACGCACGCCGCACTGGCAAAGCTACAGCACATGTTTCTGTGTGTGAGAGTGGATACTTCCACTCATATGATATGATATATATATATATATAAATATATATGGCTACATATTTTTACATTTTCATTTAGCTGACGCTTTTTATCCAAATTTGACCAATTACAGGGACATTCTCCCTGGAGTAACTATGGGCTAAGCGCCTTACTCAAGGGCACAATAGTGGTGGTGTTCCTGGCGGGATTTGAACTCACAACCTTCCGATCTTCAGCCCACCTCACTTATCCATTATACCGCCACTACCCCACATATATAATACATATATGCTCTAATGTGTCACCCTGTGTTTTTCAATAGCTTTAGAGTCATTATGCATCTTTGTCATGCGCTTTAAAGTCTCTGTGAGTGTTGTCATATCGTTAGCCTAATAGCATAATTGCCTAAGTCATTTTTTGGCCAAATTGTGATATCTGCCTAACTTTACTCTCCTACCACTGCTGCATCACCCTGCCTTATTGCCTATGTCCACAGCCTATCAGAATGCATTTTAGAGTCCAAAATCACTATCTGCCTAAGTCATCGCTTTGACTTAGGCATTTTTGCAGGGCACTTTTCCTTGTTTTCCAAAAACATTCAAATATGACTTGGGCAATTATGCTATTAGGCTAACGATATGTCTCTGTAAGTGCTCCCTCATGCAGATACAAAACACTCAGCTGCATATGAATATTCAGACACTAATGTGCACGCACACACACACACACACACACACACACACACACACACACACACACACAAACAAACAAACAAACAAACAAACAAACAAACACACACACGCTAACAACCATACAGCGTTTGCTTCCTCTTTCTCTCACATCCCAGTGAGAAGTAGCTTTGCTGCAGTTCTACTTCTCTTTGTGGGGGACCATAAGGGACACATATTCCTCAGATGTTGGAAAGCATGTATAATTGAAAGTCTGGCTCAGAATAGCCTCATACAGTTCCCTCCACCACCTAATAAAACTCTCAATATCAAAGAAAAAAAAAGAAATACTATGAGATAAACTTCCTCTAATGAACATTAGCGCTTAGTGCACTGTGGCGTCTTGTTGGGTCGTGTTGATCTAATGAAGTGTTTCTAGCCAGCTAACTTTGTGCCTGCTGTGTTTTTGAGTGCAACCACACTTACGTAAAATGAGACAGATGTGACTGTTCGTCATGGTGATGTCACTCAGCATTAGGGCGAATTGGGTCTCATTTAACAAGGATGACCACATATTGCTTTTTACGGCCCTAGCACCGACACAATTCTGCTATCTGGAATTGAGTGTGTTTTATGGCATATCTTTGGCAATTTTCAGGCTTCATACTTCAATAAGCTCCTCCTATAGATGAAATCCGATCGACTTCAAATTGGTCAGTATCATCTTTAGACCATAAGGATCAAAAGTCCTCATCTTATCTAAAAAGTGTCATGTTTATATAAGGGGGGATCGTCATCTGAAAAAAAATGTTTCTATAAGGGGGACTTTTATCTGTAACGTTACATTTTTATATTAAAAAAGGTTGTTACGGCCATAACGTGGGACCCTTATCTAAAAAGTCAAATTTTTATATAAGGGGGGGACCCTTATCTAAATGATTAGTTCCAGACATAAGAAGGGTCCCTTATTTAAATAATTACTTCCGGACATAATGGAGGCATAAAAGACCCTTTGTTCTTTTTGGCCAAGAGTGATAAACTTAGTATACTGATTTAGTTGTTTTGTTGTGGCAGAACTTAGTGCCGATTTAAGAAATGAGAGCACTGTTTGTTTTTCTCAAGATACTGACTTCAAGTGTTTGTACAGCAGCCTCAGACACGCTCAGGGAGGATGTACGCTGAATACTCGCATGCACACATCTCTGAGTGGAGATATGCAGATGTAATGATAGACCTTAATGTATTTGCATGCAAACACAGCTTTAAATATTTGTATCTGAGAACACATGGTATCTGCATCCAGAGCTAAATTAAGAAATGCCCAGTGAGCAGATTATCAATCCAACAGTAACCAAGGCCTGTGGTTATGCCTCCATGACAACCAGAAATCCAAATCTAAGAAAGTCCCTGCGCTCATTGATGCCGAGAAGCTTCAAATCAAAGCAGTAAATCAGTGTTGGTGGTGTTATATTTCATGTTTCAGGGGGGGGAAACATGCTTAATTTATTTTGGTCTTTATTTTATCACATCTGTCTCTTTACTTCTTTGTGTTGCTGTGGGCTATATTGTTCAATTGTTACAGGAATATAGTGATAAGAACCAAAGGCTGCACAGTAAATGATATCATCCACAGCTTTGGCTCCTGCTGTTTATATTCACATGGGGCCTTATCTTCCAGACACACCTTTGCTTTGCAACAAACTTAAATCCCAAACTCGCCCGAGGTGAGGTTTGGCACTCTCTCCTGTGAGAAAGCTGTGATGACTTGCCGCTGGGGAAATTACGACCCTAGATGAAGAGATGAAATAGACTGATATCACTGTATTTACTGATGTGTTCATATTTGTCATATTGAGCTGGCTTCTAAATCGCTGTTTTCTCTTGTCTTGTTTTTCTCCCTGAATGACTTCATCGCACTTCTTCTGCATCCTCTCAATTTACCAATACAACTTATTTCCTTCTTTCATAATTGTTATAGTGATCATTATCCTCTCTAATGTCTTGGAACGCGGAGATATGATCTTTCACAAGGTTTTTCATAATTTAGATGGTCATTTTATACTTATATTTTTGGACACTTGAGGCTGTTAGAAACCAAAGCTAGAAAATAGTGTTTTTTCACATCCTGCAGCACAGAGCACGGTACCACTTTACAATACATTGCATTTAAGACTACCCTTATAAAGGATTAATAAAGGGTTTATAATTAGGTTATTAATTAGGTTGTAAACACTTTATTAATCATTAAGAACCATGTATAAACCAGTTCTAACATAGTTTGCATACATCAACAGGCTCACTATTTGGCAAGATGACTAGGCCTTATATTGGCACTAGCTTACTTCATCTTCTTCATCAGCCAGCATCCTTGGTATCTGTTGTTCACTGAGTTGATTCTCCCCCCCATCCATCTTGATGTTTCTTGGCTTCTCTTTATGACCATTCATGTATGAGTTACTAACATTTATAACTGCCAAAAGGGAGCCTTGTAAAGTGTTACACTTTTTAGAAAGCCTTCCTGCTTTCTTACAGTGCAGAAGTTTTTCTGCTTGCTCTTGCCTCTGCTTACTTTTTTATGCTGATTTTCCTATTTTCTTTTCTGAAAACTTCGAGCAGCGGCTCCTGGACATTAACTTATCACTGGGATAGTTATTCTTCATAAATAGATGGAGGGTTTCAGCCATATTTCAATATGTGTACGACGACCTCAGTCTTATAGTAGCGTGGCCTAGCAACAGCTAAAGCATGGTACTGCATGCTATTTAGCTTAAGCTAGTTAGCAGCAAAATGCCTCCGTTCTCTACAGATGACTTCCACAAACTTCTACAGAAGATGGCCGTGTTGGAAATGAAAATGCAACGGTTGGAAGTTAACGTGGAAGTGAATGGACTAGGTTGGAATGACACCACTGACAAAGGCATGCTAACTCACAGCTAGGGTTGCCAACCGTCCCGTATTAGCCGGGACGTCCCGTATTTGAGCCAAAAGGGGCGTGTCCCGTACGGGACATTGTTTGTCCCGGATTCCCGTGTAAAGGGGAAAATAAAATAAAAAATTCTGTTTGCGCGCAATGCAGTGTGTCTGGCCGCGACGGGCGCTAGGACCGCTCAGTTGACAGGGCAGGCACAATGCTCGCACGTGTATGTGAGATTTTCACGGGCGCGGCATCATTGTGTGTGTGGCATGTCAGCCTGTTCAGTAGTGGAAAATGAGCGCTGCCGGTGGAGGTGGCGATGAAAGAGGAGAAGAGAGAGAGGATGTGGTTCTGGGCCCTGGCCCTTCTAAAAAGAAAAGACTTGTGTCTTTCAACACACAGTGGAAAGGAAAATACAGTTGGGTAAAGCCCGTGAGTGGAGATCTGTCTCGGGTCTTCTGCACCTTGTGTCGGAGGGAGTTTTCAATAGGTCACGGTGGAGAAAATGACCTGAAACAGCATGCTGGCACAGCACAAGCGAGCAATACAAAATAAGGTGCATCAAATATTACAAAATTCTTCGGCAGTTCAACTGCAGAACAAGACAAAGTTGCTGCATGTGAGGTAACATCAGTGTATCACACAGTTAAGCATGGTTTGAGTTACAACAGCATGGACTGCAGTAATAAGCGGGCAAGTGCCATGTTTAGTGATTCGAACACTGCAAAGAAAATGCAATGTGGAAGAATAAAGGCTGAGATGATAACAGTCAATGTGCTTGGCCCCAAAACTGTGAGGGATATTCTAAAAGAGCTGTGTCCTCCTCCCACCGAGGTTGCAGCAGGTGAGGAGGTTACTGATACTGATCAATCTCTCTGGAAAAGCCAACTATTGTTCTATTTTGTTAACGTGTGGTTTTGAGAGAGAGAGAGAGAGAGAGAGAGAGAGAGAGAGAGAGAGAGAGCGAGAGATAGAGAGAGAGAGAGAGAGAGAGAGAGCGAGAGAGAGAGAGAGAGAGCGAGAGAGGAGAGAGATCTCGCGCTCTCTCTCGCGCGCTTCTCTCCGAGAGAGAGATAGAGGAGAGACGAGGAGAAGAAGCGCTGTCGTGGTGCTGTTTTTGTGTGTGATAGTCAGTCGCCGATTGATGGGAAAATGGTTGGTTGAAGGATAACATTAAGTCTAATAATGATGTACCGTGCATGTTCACATCATGTATACTTTTCATTACTTAATACCATTTTTCAAATATTTTATTTTTTAACATTTTGGACAAAATGTCCCCCGCGCGCGCGAGGGACACATGCATGTGTCCCGTTTTTCCATGTCTGGAAGTTGGCAACCCTACTCACAGCTAGTTAGCAGCTACAAGGATTCCAAGGAACAGGAGGGCTGTGTACCGGGTAATAAATCTACAAGTGGTAGTCCTCCCTGGAACTCTCTGGGTGCAAAGCCTAAGAGTAAATCAGTTCCATTGGTTATTTTGGAGGACGAACAACAGACAGAGCCCAGCGCTCTGAAATCTGTGATGATACCGGCTGGCCTGCATTGTTATTGTAACAGCCTAGTGCAGGGTGAGATTTTGATATCATGGGTTTAATTACACATATGCCCACGAAATGACTGCTGTCGTGTCAGCAGCAGGACCTTAGCATATATATAGGATATATATACACAATATATACAAATACACAATATTGGACACAGACTATAAAGGACACACAGTTTCATTCACTAATGAAAGTCAAACACATGTTTGTTTCCACTGTTTTATTGTGTGCCTGTCGCGATAAGCAATTAATTGACTTATTGTACGATAAATAAAAATTAACTCGATACATTTCTATTTACATGAGGATGTGACTAGCAGTTTGAAGGATGTACTTGAATTATTATTATATATTATCATTATGTCAGTGGTCTAAAATGGTCATACAACGGTGCCGACAATATTATCGTTTATCGCAATAATTTCCAGGAAAATGTATCCAACAAAATTAATTATCGTGAGAGGCCTATACATGAAACACACACACACACACACACACACACACACACACCACACACACACACACACACAAACACACATCTACAGACTTACTCCAAACTGCCAAACATATTAATTAACACACTCTCACTCTCATATACTCTTGGACTCTATTTGGCCTAGTAGAACAATAAGCAGCAGACTTTTACTTTTTTATCATTTCTACTGGATCTTAGATCTGTGCTTGCGCAATACGGGTCGGCAGTTGCGAGAGAGTATTTTTGTTGGGTAATCTATGGTAGGGCTAACCCATACAGTGGTGGGGCTCAAATCAGTATTTGCAATGTAATTACATACACGCTCCCATTGACAGTGAAACGCCACGCGTGAGGTTTAGATTATTTCCCTGTCTCAATCCAAATTGTACTGTATGAAATAAAAAGGCACATTTGTCTTGTAGTAAATAAAAAGCGTGACCTGGAGCCAATCCTGCAATTTCCCCACAGGTGAAAGAGTTGACATGCTGAAAACCCAACCCCTGCAGGGGGGTCTGGGGGGATTCTCCCCCAGGAGATTTTTTGAAATACTAACATAAAATACACATTCTGGTCTCTTGAGAAGAAAAATAAATACATCTATTACTCCACGACATATTTAAAAAATGAATGCCATTTTAGTTTCTTGTTACTTTGTTCTGAAAGCTGAACCTACTGCTCCTCACAGAGAGAAGAGGGAAGAGGCTGTGAATGACTTTACATTGTGGATAGGGTGGGATAGCCCCCATTGTTCTGTGTGTCAAAATGAAAGACAGCCCACACACCTATCAATCATCAAACCGTGGGCTCTTATTTCATTACGTGTTGATTTCTATCAACACGTAATGTTGTATCGATGTATAGAGATGTACTACAGCAAAAGTATTCTCCGTCGGGACTTCCTGCAACAACACCACGCCGTTATCTTGATTCTGATTGGCCAGAAGACATTATCAAAGATGTTCTATTGAGTCGCTTTGGATAAAAGCGTCAGCTAAATGCAATGTAATGTAATGTACTGTCACCGGTGTGATCATTCTATAATAGCTAACGATAGCATCGGAGATCGCCAATCTTTTCTACTTCATGCTATCTGCACAAATGGTTGACATTAACATTAAAAAAGAGCAGGCAGGCAGCTTTGCATGACATTCTTCTGGACGTGTTTCATTGTGGTGATAGTGGGTAGTCAATCGTTTTGTTGACAAGACAGTAGTGACGGCCATCTTGGTGACGTGTGTTGTTCTGCGAGACTAGAGATGTAGTTCAGTGGGCGTTTCTTAATTAAGTACCTGATAAGAGAGTGATTTATGACCCTCATAAGTGATTTATGACCCTCATAAACCTTAGTCCCTCCTCCAAATACCTTTGATGTGGCACCTGTCACTCTGGCATCCCTGACCTTTGAGCCTCTTATCTTTTATGACTTGTTTGTTTATTGTTTTATTGCCCCCTCATAAAGGATGTTGCTCAATAGGGGGTGTGATAAGACTTTACATATATGACCTTTGACCCTCTTATCTTTTATGACTTGTATGTTTATTGTTTTATTGCCCCCTCATAAAGGATGTTACTGAATAGTGGGGTGATAAGACTTTATTGCCCCTTTGATGTGAAACCTGTTATAGTGTCTTAGTAAGTCATTATTGTCAATGATAAAACCAGATAGTTAATGATGATAGTATGACTTGTTTAGCTGTGTTATTGTTTTATAGCCCCCTCATAAGGATGTTGCTCAAATTCAATAGGGGGTGATAAGAATATTGCCCCTTTGATATGACACCTGTTGTAGTGTCCCCCTAGTAGGGCCTAAGCTATTATAGTCAATGAGGATAGTGTGACTTGTTTCGGTCACCTGTTGTGGGTGTAATGCCCTCTATAAGGTAATGATCTTTAATAGTGGGTTAATACTTCTTATTGTCTCTTTTGTGGTAATATAGGGTTATATGACATTTAAGTATGTATTTTGAAGTTGTATAGGTAGGTAATAATACTTTGACCCTTTGGTGTTAATATGGGGTTAAAAGGGAAATCTTTGCTAGTTTATTTTAAAATAAATATCCCTTCTCCCCCTTCTTTTTTTTCTTCCTCCACCCATAATATCCCTCCCACCCTACTGCACATACATCAGATTCCTAACCCTCAAACACACACACCCCTCCACAAACCCCCTCACACCCTTGCTGATCCTATGAGCACAGAGAGGGGGGCTTTGAGTTTTACCTGCGACCTCTGAAAGGTGTTGTTTTAAAAAAAAAAAAGTAATCTTTTAAAATAATCTAGTTCCTTTCTCGCAGTAAGGATAAGAATAATTGACAGAGGGGGTATACAAATCCTCATAATAGCGAAAGCCCTTTCCTTAAATGTAACAACTCACCCTATAAAAGTTAGAAAATATATTACTTTACAATAGCAGGTAAAACTAAGCTAGAGGAAGAATTTTCTCTCTATAAAACCGATAAGATTATATTCTGTAGCAATGAAGTGTAAAGTGAAGTTTCCCCTTAAAAACTCCAGCAGACAGATATAGACAGAGGAAGAATCTATTTCGTGCAGACCTGAACATGACAGAGAACGGTAAGGAGTGGGGTTAATTTCTTTACATGTCCAGTTTACCCCTTTACTCTTATCAATGTTTTTGAGATAACAGTGTCTCCCACACACAAAACACATGCAATACACAAACACAAAAAACACGCACACACACAAAAAAACACGCACACAAACTGTGACTCTAAATGGCAGTTTGTGATTTTAAGGCAGTGAAACTAGGCAGTTTTTTTTATACATTTACAGATGTTTGCGTAATTCTCTTACCAAGGTACTTTAAGATACACTTAATAAGTACTTTGTCTGAATAGATGTTCTTTAAGAATGTGACTCTAAATGGTTAGCTTGTGATTTTATC
This sequence comes from Harpagifer antarcticus, assembly GCA_902827135.1. NCBI lineage: Eukaryota > Metazoa > Chordata > Actinopteri > Perciformes > Harpagiferidae > Harpagifer > Harpagifer antarcticus. The sequence continues at coordinate 7,131,210 of CADEHL010001042.1, read as the reverse complement.
ACTTTTTCAGAGACCCAATCCAGTATTTGTTAACATCAATGACTTGTTGTTGTTGTGTTTACTAAAATACTTTCAGTTACATTTTGATGTATGTAAAACTTTACATCTGTTAGGATATGAATACAGGAATGGGGTTTCCAGTTTTGTGATTTTACGCAGTGAAACTAGGCAGTTTTATTTTTGATATACATTTACTGATTTTTGCTTAATTCTCTCACAAGGTACTGAAGATTACATTTGTATTGTATGTATGCAAAACCTTAAAACTAGAAAAGGTAAGTATTTATAGATGTTCTTTAGGAATATGACTCTTGAAGCACTTTGTGATTTTTAACAGTTTTTCAGTGAAAACATTGCAGTTTTTGATAACTTAGTGATTTGCTTTCTTTTTGTGTTACTAAGATACTTTCAGTTACATTTTGATGTATGTAACACTTAACATCAGGTAGAATATGAAGTACTTTGTAAGGAATGGGGTTTCCTAAATGACAGTTTGTGATTTTAACACTTTAGTGAAACTAGGCAGTTTTTGATTTTTATGTTTATACATTTACAGATTTTTGGGGGTTATTCTCACCAAGGTACTGAAACATAAACTTGTATGAATGCAACATCTTAAAACTAGAAAATGAGTAGTTTGTAAGGGAATGCCAGTTTGTGATTTCCTACCCTTTTTCTTCAGTGAAACATGCATTTGTCACGATCTGTCTGTGTTTATTTTGTCTTGTCTTTTTGTTTCTTTGATTAGTCTTGTGTGTCTTGACTGTGTTCACGGGGGAAGAGTTCTGTTTTGTTTCCATTTGACCTTGGAATAAAGTGTTTTTCTGTGAAATCTGCGTTTGGGTCCTGCCGACTACCTGTTCCGCCGGGGTCCTGCCAACCCTTATGTCCTGTGCCGTTGGAGGTCGAGCCGACACCTGTTTCGTTGAGAATCCTGTCAACCCCATGTCCTGTTCCGTTGGGGGTTCCGTTGGGAGTCCTGCCAACTCCGTGCCCTGACCTGTTGGGGGTCCCGCCGACACCTGTCCCGCCGGGGTACTCGCCAACACCTGTTTCATTGGGGGTCCAGCCGACACCTGTTAAAGGTGATTTTCTGTGAAATCTGCGTTGGGTCCTGCCTGTTTCGCTCAACCCTGACAGCAGATTTTTGATAACTTATTGATTGTTGCTGTTTGTGTTACTAAGATATTTTCAGTTACACTTTAATGCATGCAAACTGGTACAAAATAAGTACTTTTTTCTGAATAGATGTTCTTTAATAATCCAACTCTAATAGAAAAGTTAGTGATTTTAAGGCTGTTTCAGTGAGACAATGCAGTTTTGATAACTTTAACCTGACTTTTTTTTGTAATGTTTTTTAGATGCTTTACTGTGACTTCTTTCATGTTCATGTTGTTTTAACATAACATTACATTTTTCCACATACTGTGCTGTTTTCATATTTTCCACATACTGTGCTATTTTTTCCCTCTATGACTTCATTCATTATATTTTGAAAAACAACACAGAGATTTTTAAATCTATATCTAATAAATTATATATATATATATATATACGTGATATGTTCACTTTATTGAACAAATTATCTTTTGAACATTGCATATCATTCTGAACAACTCGGTGTAGTATGTTGAAAATACAAAATAAAATAAAAGATAATATAGTATTTATAGCCAAAGTATAGTTTTTCATAAATATCATGAAAAAACATAAAATAAAACAAGTCTAAAAATATGAAATCCTGCTGCTGAGGGACACAAGTTGAAATCTATCCTGCCCCCTTTACACGTGTCACCCCGCTCTATCTCCCCCCTTTAACACTGTCACTTTCCACTAAGTCTAATCTGGCCCCTAAAAAATAACTTGTGTGTATATTAGGGCTGATCTATTAATCGATTTAAATTGAAATCGCGATTTGAAATGATGCGATTATCAAATCGCAAAGCCTGCGATTTTTTTACATTTTTTTTTATTTTTTATTGTGTGTCAGTCATCCACACCAATCAGAAGTGCGTGCTCAACATGTACCAGCCATTGTTAATCAATCAGAAGTAGCCCATGATAGAAGGTGATAGACAGATTGATCCAATCACCCTGCCAAGTGCTTTTGAAAGTGCCTGCCCTTTCCAAATGGCTTCCAATGGAGCTTTAGATGGTTTGGTGAAACAAACCGTCTGAGTCAGGTTAGCAATGCTCCATCACTGTTTCTATTACAGGGTGAGTCTTAAACTGAAGCTTGACTTTAAAGCAACCCAACGGAAGTTTAATGTAAGTTTATTTTTTTCACTCGTAGCTCGGGCTGCGGGGGTTCTAGAGACGGAAGTACGTTGATACGACCTTCCTAGCCGGAGTTATGGCCGCATTTTACAATAACTTCATTGAGTCGCTTAAAAACAAATATCGCAAATCGCAAATCGCAATATTTGTCAGAAAAATCGCAATTAGATTTTTTCCCCAAAATCGTGCAGCCCTAGTGTATATGTATAGTATAGTATATACATATTGATACACATGTGTGTGACAGTATGTCGAAAATATCTTGAATAAAAAGACTAGCATAATCTATCTAAAAAGGTAAATTATATAGTATGTCCAAAACAGGTCATGGTATAGTGTGTTGAAAATATAGAGATAAAGAAGTAAAGAATAGTATTATGAAAATGTCATGAAGAAAGTCAAAAATATCATATAGAGGTTAGGACAAATGTTCAAATATTAAGAAGATTCTAATACATACATCATTCTTTTAAATATGCAAACATTTCATTGTAAAGTATGTTGAAAACTAAAAATACTATAGTCTTTCAAATATATCATTTAAAAAGAGTAAAACTGTAGAATGTTGGAAAAACAATTAATTCAACAATTAATTACTAGTATAGTATGTCAAAAGTATCTTGAAAAAAAGTCCTAGCACAGTATGTAGAACATAATGTATATGATATAGCATGTCTACAAAATATGAAAGAAAGTCATGGTTTGTCAAAAAGATCTTTAATAAGTCATGACATTGTGTTTTTGAAAATTATTCCTAGTATTTTTATTTAATTGTTTTAATATGAAAAGGGTCATGGTATGTTGTGTTGAATACATTTAAATTATAATATTTCATAAAGATTATGAAAATAAGTCCTAGTATGTCTAGAAAGGTGACGCTAGAAATAGCATAGTATGTTGTAAAACGTTATTATGATGATGATGATGATAATAACATGAACACAATTATAGTATGGTATATAAATATATATATGCATATACATAAAAATAATGTTCATAGTATATAGCAGGGCTATTTAATAGTTTTGAATGGGGGCGTTTATGAAGTGATCCAAAATAAGGGCTCAAGAAAAATATGCCTTGAAATATGAGCTCTCATGTGAATAGCTACAGATAAAGTAGTGTACTACAACAACATAGGAGTGCTTATTGTATGTTGTAAAAGCATGACAACAAAAATCAGGGAAGCATATGCCCAAGGCATTCCTACATTAAGATGACCTTCAGAACTCAGTACACGTGAACCATGCTAGTATGGTTTTGAATAAACACATCAGTATTTAAAAAAAAAGTCAAACTATAAAGTGCATCTTTAACTTAACTTAAACTCAACTTAAATTAATCCATTTGAACTATATCTAGAACTTCACTATTTGTAACTAAAGTAATTTAACCTAAGGCCCCGGCCACACGAGGACGATAACGGGTAAAATGCAAATGCAATCGCCAAAAAAGGCTTCCGTCCACACGCAATAGACACCGGATAGTTTCTGTCCACACGAGACAGCTCCGTTTAGCTCCAACCGCTGGAGAAGCTGCAGTACATATGCCGAGCCTGTATGTTGCGCTGTAACAACAAAATTATAAAAGTGCCGGTCAAAAGGTCTTCTTTGTTATTTATTGAGCTTTAAAAACAAATGAATAATGACTCTATATAATATAATAATAAAATACACGGAGCCTCTCTTATTTCCTCCCTCTCTTCTGACAGCATCAGTGTCTGTTTCATGCAGCAGCTGATCCAGTCAGTGATCCAGCCGACAGTAAAATAAAACATATTTATAACTAGTTTAGGTAGTTTGAGAGGTTAATTAAAATAGCTAAGGGTGATGATCTGACTTGAAGTGTGTGTTTTGCTCCGTTCAGCGCTGCATCACAGCGGGAGGAGCTGCAGGTGAGCAGAGCTGCGTGTCTCCGTCCTGTCAGATTAGACTTCACTCGCGTTTAGGTCCATATCGAGAGAAAGATAAATAATATGAATTCAGTGTGCGTAGAGATGGCAAAATCCGGATCCTTTTACGGACTCAGGGTCTTCTGAGTCAGTCATTGAAGAGATCCGGATCATACGAGTCATTTGAGTCATATGAGTCAGCATCTCCCAAGAGCGTAGAAATCCTACCGGTGAAACCGAAAACTTGTTGCATTTAATGAGCATATTAAACTGACGTTACATTAACCTCCGCTACACAGTGTCTATTGCTTTAATAAAAATGTTTGAACACAAACAAAAAGGGTCATTTTGCGATTTTTGCGAATCTCAGTCTGCTGTTGACTCGTGCATGACGACGAGTCAGCTGGATCTTTGGATCTGCTGCTATACGGTTTACGGCTCTGAGTCCGCACGAGTCTGCTGTGTTTTGCACAGTGAGTCAGGATTTGCGAAACTGAGTCTGTGAAGTTCCGCTGACTAACTCGTAGGCTACTGGTCTCTCTCGATCATTTTCCTGGATTCACGGATCCCACGATTTGGATTAAGTCCATTATGTTTCCGGCTCTAAATGAAGTTTCAGTGTAGACTTCTAACAAAATGGTCATGTTGTGCAACAGTCTCCTGCGTGTAATAGCTGCATTTCCAATACGGATCTTACTTGGCAAAACGTTTGTTTTGACATAGCACACAAAAAGAAACAAACAATGACAAATGATAGAAAATTGCAAAACAGTTAGAATATATATAATGTCTTAATTATACAATTATTATTACACTGAACAAAAATATAAATGCATTTGTGTTAAACATCATTATGTTTACCAGCCCAACACAGAGACAGTGTTTTATTCTTAACCCTTAGATGCACGAGTGACTGGACCCTACACTCTTCCATAAGTGGGTCAAAAGGACCCTATTACCTGACAAAAATATAAATGCAACACGTTTTCTCATTTTTCATGAGATGAACTCAAAGATCTAAAAATGTTCATATACACAAAATAACCATTTCCCTCAAATATGTTCACAAATCTGAAAAAATCTGATAGTGAGCACTTCTCCTTTGCCGAGATAATCCATCCCACCTCACAGGTGTGGCATATCAAGATCTGATTAGACAGCATGATTATTGCACAGTGTGTCTTTAGGCTGGCCATAAAATAAAAGGCCACTCTGAAATGTTCAGTTTAATCAGCACAGCACAATGCCACAGATGTCGCAAGTTTGAGGGAGCGTGCAATTGGCATGCTGTCAGCAGGAATGTCCACCAGAGCTGTTGCCCGTGAATTGAATGTTCATTTCTCTACCATAAGCCATCTCCAAAGGCGTTTCAGAGAATTTGGCAGTACATCCAACCGACATCACAACCGCAGACCACGTGTAACCACACCAGCCCAGGACCTCCACATCCAGCATGTTCACCTCCAATATCGTCTGAGACCAGCCACTCGGACAGCTGCTGCAACAATGGGTTTGCATAACCAAAGAATTTCTGCACAAACTGTCAGAAACCGTCTCAGGGAAGCTCATCTGCATGCTCGTCGTCCTCATCGGGGACTCGACCTGACTCCGGTTTGTCGTCGTAACCGACTTTGAGTGGGCAAATGCTCACATTCGATGGCGTCTGGCACGTTGGAGAGTTGTTGTTCTCTTCACGGATGAATCCCAGTTTCACTGTTCAGGGCAGATGGCAGACAGCGTGTGTGGCGTCGTGTGGGTGAGCGGTTTTCTGATGTCAATGTTGTGAATCGAGTGGCCCGTGGTGGTGGTGGGGTTATGGTATGGGCAGGCGTATGTTATGGACGACGAACACAGGTGCATTTTATTGATGACATTGTGAATGCACAGAGATACCGTGACGAGATCCTGAGGCCCATTGTTGTGCTATTCATCCACGACCATCACCTCATGTTGCAGCATGATAATGCACGGCCCCATGTTGCAAGGATCTGTACACAATTCCTGGAGGCTGAAAACATCCCAGTTCTTGCATGGCCAGCATACTCACCGGACATGTCACCCATTGAGCATGTTTGGGATGCTCTGGATCGGCGTATACGACAGCGTGTTCCAGTTCCTGCCAATATCCAGCAACTTGGCACAGCCATTGAAGAGGAGTGGACCAACATTCCACAAGCCACAATCAACAACCTGATCAACTCTATGCGAAGGAGATGTGTTGCACTGCGTGAGGCAAATGGTGGTCACACCAGATACTGACTGGTTTTCGGACCCCCCCAAACCCCCCCAATAAATCAAAACTGCACGTTTCAGAGTGACCTTTTATTGTGGCCAGCCTAAGGCACACCTGTGCAATAATCATGCTGTCTAATCAGCATCTTGATATGCCACACCTGTGAGGTGGGATGGATTATCTCGGCAAAGGAGAAGTGCTCACTATCACAGATTCTTTCAGATTTGTGGACAATATTTGAGAGAAATGGTTATTTTGTGTATATAGAACATTTTTTAGATCTTTGAGTTCATCTCATGAAAAATGAGAAAAAGTGTTGCATTTATATTTTTGTTCAGTGTAATACGGGTCCTTTTTGACCCACTTATGGAAGAGTGTAGGGTCCAGTCACTCGTGCATCTAAAGGTTAAGAATAAAACACTGTCTCTGTGTTGGGCTGGTAAACATAATGAATGTTTAACACAAATGTCTAATATCTTTTAATACATTTAAAAATTAAGACTTTGTGTGAACACAGTTCAAAAAAGCAAAAATATATATTATTTTTTAAGTAAGGTTACCGATGAAAAACAATGAAGAACTCTGTGTTAGAGGAATGTATTATTGGCCATAAGACTGTTAAACATCTGAACTTTGAAACAACATCCATAACATTAATCTGGCTGCTACTTAGAAATGATTTATCTAATCATATTCCAATAACTTGTATATAGAATCTTATTGAACTATTTCACTTTTTACTATTTTCGTTTTTGTATTTACTTGCACTATTTGTTTGTGTGTATCTGTTTTATTGTGTTGCACTGTTTGAGGAGCCTGGGACCTAAGATTTCCATCGTCATAACTACACTGTAGCTATGTTCGTATGACCAATAAAAGCCTTGAACCTTCATGTAAAATGTATTCAGGTACTGTCAAACAAGAAAAAACTAATATCATATGCTAACTGTCATCTCTTTTTTATTTTTGTTTCAGCGTCACCTGTCCCCAGAGGAGTTCCTCCAAGTGTTCGGCATGACTGTGGAGGATTTTGACCGGCTGGCTCTGTGGAAGAAAAATGATCTCAAGAAACAGGCCCGACTGTTTTAACAACATATGGACGTATGTTAAATACTGCCATAACTAGAGCGAGAGACTTTAGGGGGGGGAAGAAAGAGATATTTAGTCTTCTGCTCAATGTCACTGCCATGGCTAAGAACCTGTTCTAGATCTCGAACCAAATCCCGGTCACACCTCCATGGACTTCTTGTCACAGTTCTGTCTAAGTTTGGGTGTTTTCACTGTTCTCTGTCATGTTTTCCTCCTGTCGTTAGTGTCCCTGTGTGTTCTCCTCCCTCCTCACCTGTGTCTCGTTAGCTAATTGTGTTCACCTGTGGCTCTTGTGTTTTTCTCCTCCCTCCTCACCTGTGTCTCGTTTACCGATTGTGTTCACCTGTGTCTGGTAATTAGCCCTCCCTGTATTTAGTCTTGTCTCGTGCTGTGTTCAGTGTCGGTGCTTCTTTTGTTGGTGACGGACTTCACCGGTGAGTGTTCTGTGTTTGTCTGTATTCGTTCCATTTTAGCCTTGAAATAAAGGTTTATCAAAGTTATCTGCGCTTGGGTCCTGCTTCCTTCACTCAACCGTGACAGAAAGCACCGACCAGAGATGGACCCAGCAGATGACCCATTTGAGTTGGAATTACAGCAGTTTTCATTTGCTTTGGCTTGCTGCTATGATTGGTGGAGGGGAGCGTCCAGTGTTCGGCAGAAGGAGGCCGCTCTGGTAGAGGCGCACCGGTTGGCTATGGAGAAACCGGACTTGGTGAAGTTCTTACCTGACTGGATGTTGAACTTCATCTGGGCGTGTGATTTCCAGCCTGCGGACTATAAACGTCTCGGTGTGTTCCGTCTGGAGTCAACCAGTGCTTCCGCCCCAGTTCCTGCTCCTGTCCAAGAGGCGTTTTCTGGAACTCGGCTGGCTTTTGGAGGTCCACGGAGCCTTCAGGCGGCTTCTAGGAGAAGGAGTCGCAAGTCCAGGCTAGCAATCCGAGCCCCAGAGTCATGGTTCCGGCTACAGAACCGGCCCACACAGCCATAGTTCCGGCCCCAGTACAGGCCCCAGCAGCCATGGTTCCAGCCCCAGTTCTGGCCCCAGCAGCCATGGTTCCAGCCTTAGCTCTGGCCCCAGCTGTCCTAGTCCCTTCTCTAGTCCCTTCTCCAGTCCCACCTCTAGTCACTTCTCAAGTCCCTTCTCGAGTCTTTTCTCAGGTCCCCTCTCGAGTTCCCTCTCGAGTCTTTTCTCGAGTCCCCACTCAAGCCCCTACTCATGTCCAGTTGGAGGTCCCGCAGACTAGTCTTCTGCCGGGGGTCCTGCCAACCCCATGTCCTGTACCGTTGGAGGTTCCGCTGAGGGTCCTGCCAACCCCATGTCCTGTCCAGTTGGAGGTCCCGCAGACTAGCCCTCTGCCGGGGGTCCTGCCAACCCCATGTCTTGTCCCGTTGGAGGCCCCGCCGACTACTCTCCTGCCGGGGTTCCTGCCAACCCTGTGTCCTGTCCCGTTGGAGGCCCCGCCGACTACTCTCCTGCCGGGGGTCCTGCCAACCCTGTGTCCTGTCCCGTTGGAGGCCCCGCCGACTACTCTCCTGCCGGGGGTCCTGCCAACCCTATGTCCTGTTCCGTTGGAGGCCCCGCCGACTACTCTCCTGCCGGGGGTCCTGCCAACCCTGTGTCCTGTCCCGTTGGAGGCCCCGCCGACTACTCTCCTGCCGGGGTCCTGCCAACCCTGTGTCCTGTCCCGTTGGAGGCCCCGCCGACTACTCTCCTGCCGGGGGTCCTGCCAACCCCATGTCCTGTCCCGTTGGAGGCCCCGCCGACTACTCTCCTGCCGGGGTTCCTGCCAACCCCATGTCCTGTCCCGTTGGAGGTCCCGCCGACTACTCTCCTGCCGGGGGTCCTGCCAACCCTATGTCCTGTTCCGTTGGAGGTCCCGCCGTCTACTCTCCTGCCGGGGGTACTGCCAACCTTTTGTCCTGTCTCGTCGGAGGTCCCGCCAACCGCTCTCCTGCTGGGGGTCCTGCCAACTCCTGGTCCTCTTTCCGTGGGGGATCCTGCCGAAGCCTGTCCCGCCGGCTCCGGTTCCTGTCCGGCCGACACCGGGTCCTGCCCGGCCTCCGGAGCTGTCTGGTCTTCGCCCTCGATCCCGACCCTCTGTGAGCCGCGGTCTTCGTCCGCGGGCCCGGCCCCCTGACTCTTCCTGCCGCTGCCCTCGTCCTCGAGCCCGGCCCCCTGACTCTTCCTGCCGCTGCCTTCGCCCTCATGCTCGGCCCCCTGAGTTCGCCCGCTGTGGCCTACGCCCCACCATGGACTCTGCCTTGCCCCCAGGCCGTCCGCCCGAGTCCCCCTTCTCGGCTTCTGCCGTGCCCCCGGGCCGTCCGCCCGAGATCCCTTCCTGGTCCCCTACTGGGCTCCTGGGCGGTCAGCTTAGTCCCGTCCTCCGGACCCCCTCCACCCACCCTGGTGGCCTAGGGATACGTCCCTCCTCCGGACCCCCTCCACCCACCCTGCAGATTTTTTTGTGTTGGGGTTTAGGGACGTCTGGAATCCGTCCCTTGAGGGGGGGGGTTCTGTCACAGTTCTGTCTAAGTTTGGGTGTTTTCACTGTTCTCTGTCATGTTTTCCTCCTGTCGTTAGTGTCCCTGTGTGTTCTCCTCCCTCCTCACCTGTGTCTCGTTAGCTAATTGTGTTCACCTGTGGCTCTTGTGTTTTTCTCCTCCCTCCTCACCTGTGTCTCGTTTACCGATTGTGTTCACCTGTGTCTGGTAATTAGCCCTCCCTGTATTTAGTCTTGTCTCGTGCTGTGTTCAGTGTCGGTGCTTCTTTTGTTGGTGACGGACTTCACCGGTGAGTGTTCTGTGTTTGTCTGTATTCGTTCCATTTTAGCCTTGAAATAAAGGTTTATCAAAGTTATCTGCGCTTGGGTCCTGCTTCCTTCACTCAACCGTGACACTTCTGATGTACCGAAGGAAGGCCACAGAGACATTATGCACAGATGGACTGCTAAACTGTTACATGTCGCTGTGTGCTGGAGTGGTGTAAGCAATAGAGACTTTTAGTGATGTGCTTTTCTTAAGCCTGAAGGATGGGGAAGACTGTGCCCCTATAAGGCCACAAGTGGGGATATCTGTGATCAGAGCCGCAGTACTTTAAACATAAAGAGGAGAATTTTGGCTTTGCCTTATTTGTTATAAGTAGTTATGAGTGTGCAGCACCAGCAATCTGAATGAGTAGAATGTAGACATCATTTATGAAACTTTATCAGTGTGAATGATTAGATGAGGAGAATGAGTGAGCGAGCATACAGCAGCATCACTTTGCTTTGGTTTAAAAGTATGCATTTTGTTTACAAGTTTCCCTGTTTTGGCTCTATCAACTGAAATACTGTGTCTCTCTGGTTTACACTAATTGATATAGAATGAATCGAGTTACAATCTGAGGTGTATTCAACTTCTTTTAAATTGTAGGTGTGATCTGCATTAATTTGTGTGCAAATGAAAACCAAAGTGAGAATGCGACTATACATATTAGGCGATCACTTCCATGTAATGTCCTGGGTAAATAGTTCAAGGTCACTAGTAGATACAGTTCACTCCTCAGCTGTATGGTAACCTTAAATAATGTGCAATCCAGTAGATTCAATAGATACAGAACACAACAGTTCAGTCCTCCTGCTCCAAGTTCCCCAGCTCATTGCATAGAATGATGACTAAATGTTTTAGGATGAGGATTGTAGCCCTATATTTACATTCACTATTATTTATATTCTGTTAGAATGATAATCCAATAATGTTGTAGTTACAGAGAATATATTGACTCACAATAAAACACTCTGTAAGGTTTTTAACACACTGAAAAAGATCCAGGGTTGTTGAAGACTTTACTTCCTTTGAATACTGTTATTTTTGATTTTGTCACAAAAAAATTAAACTTGAAACAAATCCAGTCTCCTTCTGTTTGTTTGTTCCGTTGTTTGGGGGGGAGAAATGCATCTTCCATTTCTTGTCAACTGAATGTGTTTCTCAATGGAACATATGACTTTTTACCGACCTGCTTTGGTAAGTTTGCCTGACAGATGGATCATCCAATCACCTGCCAGGTATTTTTACAAACGTGTCTCATCTTTTCTAGTTGCCACTGATATGTTCTAAGTTGCTTGTTTGTCACAAACCATCTGGCACAAAGACTGTTTGGACTGAGACGCATCTTAGGAGTCCCAGTTGAATTTCAAACCACCATCAAATTTGGTTTGAACGAGAAATTGCGATTTTCATGAAGCTGTTGATGTAAAATCAATGTGTGTGTGTATTTTAATCAGCTGGATAGCACGAATACTTCGACTTTAAAATACCCATAATTCAATTCAAGTAGTGCTCGTAATTTTTTCTTGCAAAGAACATAACAGGGAACCATCCATGTAATGTGTGTGGCAATGAGATAATCACCCCTTTTCATCACATCAAAACGTCTGAGATTGGGTCAAGTTGACCCGACGACAGAAAGCTAAATAAACGAAACATTGACTCACAATATACATTTTAAATGATTTTATTGACTTAAAGATGAGTGCATTGCTTCCTGTAAGAAACAAATATCTGTTCCACTGAGTACCAACGTTTTTAAATATGAATAAGATGCATGAAAACATATGATTCAAATTAGGCTTTAAATTATATATGAACATAACCTTTAGAATAAAGATGTAAAATATACCAAGATGAATAGATTATAATTTGTATTGATTTTAATTGATTGAATCAGCTACAATATTTTTGTATTGAATGAATGTGCATACTGTTAATACTTAATACAGTATTCTTAACAATATCATTATCATTAATATTCTTCCTCTTTAAATGTTGCTAATTTCCATGATGTTGTCCTCGAGACATTTGTCTCTGATTGCTTTTATTGTTCATTTTAAGAAATGTAAGAGTTTCTTTTTAATGTAATCAATGTGGGGAAATTGGAGTAACCCCGCCTTTATTTTGAATGGAAAAATACCCCTGGACATTTGTTCCTTCAAAGTGGCTGTCCACTCTTAGAGTTTTTTTTACTTGATTTCAGGAATCAGTTGGGAAAACCGAAGCACATTTTTCACTCGGAGGAAACCCGTGTGGATTTAGAAGGACAAAGACCCGTGGAGATCTACCCTTAATATCCCCCTAAATATTGCACGCTACAGGTTTTTCATTTGTTTGTCAACCCCATGCCCTGACCTGTTGGGGGTCCCGCCGACACCTGTCCCGCCGGGGTACTCGCCAACACCTGTTTCATTGGGGGTCCAGCCGACACCTGTTAAAGGTGATTTTCTGTGAAATCTGCGTTTGGGTCCTGCCTGTTTCGCTCAACCCTGACAGCAGATTTTTGATAACTTATTGATTGTTGCTGTTTTGTGTTACTAAGATATTTTCAGTTACACTTTAATGCATGCAAACTGGTACAAAATAAGTACTTTTTCTGAATAGATGTTCTTTAATAATCCAACTCTAATAGAAAAGTTAGTGATTTTAAGGCTGTTTCAGTGAGACAATGCAGTTTTGATAACTTTAACCTGACTTTTTTTTGTAATGTTTTTTAGATGCTTTACTGTGACTTCTTTCATGTTCATGTTGTTTTAACATAACATTACATTTTTCCACATACTGTGCTGTTTTCATATTTTCCACATACTGTGCTATTTTTTCCCTCTATGACTTCATTCATTATATTTTGAAAAACAACACAGAGATTTTTAAATCTATATCTAATAAATTATATATATATATATATATATACGTGATATGTTCACTTTATTGAACAAATTATCTTTTGAACATTGCATATCATTCTGAACAACTCGGTGTAGTATGTTGAAAATACAAAATAAAATAAAAGATAATATAGTATTTATAGCCAAAGTATAGTTTTTCATAAATATCATGAAAAAACATAAAATAAAACAAGTCTAAAAATATGAAATCCTGCTGCTAGGGACACAAGTTGAAATCTATCCTGCCCCCTTTACACGTGTCACCCCGCTCTATCTCCCCCCTTTAACACTGTCACTTTCCACTAAAGTCTAATCTGGCCCCTAAAAAATAACTTGTGTGTATATTAGGGCTGAACTATTAATCGATTTTAAATTGAAATCGCGATTTGAAATGATGCGATTATCAAATCGCAAAGCCTGCGATTTTTTTACATTTTTTTTTATTTTTTATTGTGTGTCAGTCATCCACACCAATCAGAAGTGCTGTGCTCAACATGTACCAGCCATTGTTAATCAATCAGAAGTAGCCCATGATAGAAGGTGATAGACAGATTGATCCAATCACCTGCCAAGTGCTTTTGAAAGTGCCTGCCCTTTCCAAATGGCTTCCAATGGAGCTTTAGATGGTTTGGTGAAACAAACCGTCTGAGTCAGGTTAGCAATGCTCCATCACATGTTTCTATTACAGGGTGAGTCTTAAACTGAAGCTTGACTTTAAAGCAACCCAACGGAAGTTTCATGTAAGTTTATTTTTTTCACTCGTAGCTCGGGCTGCGGGGGTTCTAGAGACGGGAGTACGTTGATACGACCTTCCTAGCCGGAGTTATGGCCGCATTTTACAATAAACTTCCATTGAGTCGCTTAAAAACAAATATCGCAAATCGCAATCGCAATATTTGTCAGAAAAATCGCAATTAGATTTTTTCCCAAAATCGTGCAGCCCTAGTGTATATGTATAGTATAGTATATACATATTGATAACATGTGTGTGACAGTATGTCGAAAATATCTTGAATAAAAAGACATAGCATAATCTATCTAAAAAGGTAAATTATATAGTATGTCCAAAACAGGTCATGGTATAGTGTGTTGAAAATATAGAGATAAAGAAGTAAAAGAATAGTATTATGAAAATGTCATGAAGAAAGTCAAAAATATCATATAGAGGTTAGGACAAATGTTCAAATATTAAGAAGATTCTAATACATACATCATTCTTTTTAAATATGCAAACATTTCATGGTAAAGTATGTTGAAAACTAAAAATACTATAGTCTTTCAAATATATCATTTAAAAAGAGTAAAACTGTAGAATGTTGGAAAAACAATTAATTCAACAATTAATTACTAGTATAGTATGTCAAAAGTATCTTGAAAAAAAGTCCTAGCACAGTATGTAGAACATAATGTATATGATATAGCATGTCTACAAATATGAAAGAAAGTCATGGTTTGTCAAAAAGATCTTTAATAAGTCATGACATTGTGTTTTTGAAAATTATTCCTAGTATTTTTATTTAATTGTTTTAATATGAAAAGGGTCATGGTATGTTGTGTTGAATACATTTAAATTATAATATTTCATAAAGATTATGAAAATAAGTCCTAGTATGTCTAGAAAGGTGACGCTAGAAATAGCATAGTATGTTGTAAAACGTTATTATGATGATGATGATGATAATAACATGAACACAATTATAGTATGGTATATAAATATATATATGCATATACATAAAAATAATGTTCATAGTATATAGCAGGGCTATTTAATAGTTTTGAATGGGGGCTGTTTATGAAGTGATCCAAAATAAGGGCTCAAGAAAAATATGCCTTGAAATATGAGCTCTCATGTGAATAGCTACAGATAAAGTAGTGTACTACAACAACATAGGAGTGCTTATTGTATGTTGTAAAAGCATGACACAAAAATCAGGGAAGCATATGCCCAAGGCATTCCTACATTTAGATGACCTTCAGAACTCAGTACACGTGAACCATGCTAGTATGGTTTTGAATAAACACATCAGTATTTAAAAAAAAGTCAAACTATAAAGTGCATCTTTAACTTAACTTAAACTCAACTTAAATTACTCCATTTGAACTATATCTAGAACTTCACTATTTGTAACTAAAGTAATTTAACCTAAGGCCCCGGCCACACGAGGACGATAACGGGTAAAATGCAAATGCAATCGCAAAAAAGGCTTCCGTCCACACGCAATAGACACCGGATAGTTTCTGTCCACACGAGACAGCTCCGTTTAGCTCCAACCGCTGGAGAAGCTGCAGTACATATGCCGAGCCTGTACGTTGCGCTGTAACAACAAAATTATAAAAGTGCCGGTCAAAGGTCTTCTTTGTTATTTATTGAGCTTTAAAACAAATGAATAATGACTCTATATAATATAATAATAAAATACACGGAGCCTCTCTTTTTCCTCCCTCTCTTCTGACAGCATCAGTGTCTGTTTCATGCAGCAGCTGATCCAGTCAGTGATCCAGCCGACAGTAAAAATAAACATATTTATAACTAGTTTAGGTAGTTTGAGAGGTAATTAAAATAGCTAAGGGTGATGATCTGACTTGAAGTGTGTGCTTTTCAGCGCTGCATCACAGCGGGAGGAGCTGCAGGTGAGCAGAGCTGCGTGTCTCCGTCCTGTCAGATTAGACTTCACTCGCGTTTAGGTCCATATCGAGAGAAAGATAAATAATATGAATTCAGTGTGCGTAGAGATGGCAAATCCGGATCCTTTTACGGACTCAGGGTCTTCTGAGTCAGTCATTGAAGAGATCCGGATCATACGAGTCATTTGAGTCATATGAGTCAGCATCTCCAAGAGCGTAGAAATCCTACCGGTGAAACCGAAAACTTGTTGCATTTAATGAGCATATTAAACTGACGTTACATTAACCTCCGCTACACAGTGTCTATTGCTTTAATAAAAATGTTTGAACACAAACAAAAAGGGTCATTTTGCGATTTTGCGAATCTCAGTCTGCTGTTGACTCGTGCATGACGACGAGTCAGCTGGATCTTTGGATCTGCTGCTATACGGTTACGGCTCTGAGTCCGCACGAGTCTGCTGTGTTTTGCACAGTGAGTCAGGATTTGCGAAACTGAGTCTGTGAAGTTCCGCTGACTAACTCGTAGGCTACTGGTCTCTCTCGATCATTGTCCTGGATTCACGGATCCCACGATTTTGATTAAGTCCATTATGTTTCCGGCTCTAAATGAAGTTTCAGTGTAGACTTCTAACAAAATGGTCATGTTGTGCAACAGTCTCCTGCGTGTAATAGCTGCATTTCCAATACGGATCTTACTTGGCAAAACGTTTGTTTTGAACATAGCACACAAAAAGAAACAAACAATGACAAATGATAGAAAATTGCAAAACAGTTAGAATATATATAATGTCTTAATTATACAATTATTATTACACTGAACAAAAATATAAATGCATTTGTGTTAAACATTCATTATGTTTACCAGCCCAACACAGAGACAGTGTTTTATTCTTAACCCTTAGATGCACGAGTGACTGGACCCTACACTCTTCCATAAGTGGGTCAAAAAGGACCCGTATTACACTGAACAAAAATATAAATGCAACACTTTTTCTCATTTTTCATGAGATGAACTCAAAGATCTAAAAAATGTTCTATATACACAAAATAACCATTTCCCTCAAATATTGTTCACAAATCTGAAAAAATCTGATAGTGAGCACTTCTCCTTTGCCGAGATAATCCATCCCACCTCACAGGTGTGGCATATCAAGATGCTGATTAGACAGCATGATTATTGCACAGGTGTGTCTTAGGCTGGCCATAATAAAAGGCCACTCTGAAATGTTCAGTTTAATCACACAGCACAATGCCACAGATGTCGCAAGTTTTGAGGGAGCGTGCAATTGGCATGCTGACAGCAGGAATGTCCACCAGAGCTGTTGCCCGTGAATTGAATGTTCATTTCTCTACCATAAGCCATCTCCAAAGGCGTTTCAGAGAATTTGGCAGTACATCCAACCGACCTCACAACCGCAGACCACGTGTAACCACACCAGCCCAGGACCTCCACATCCAGCATGTTCACCTCCAATATCGTCTGAGACCAGCCACTCGGACAGCTGCTGCAACAATGGGTTTGCATAACCAAAGAATTTCTGCACAAACTGTCAGAAACCGTCTCAGGGAAGCTCATCTGCATGCTCGTCGTCCTCATCGGGGTCTCGACCTGACTCCGGTTTGTCGTCGTAACCGACTTGAGTGGGCAAATGCTCACATTCGATGGCGTCTGGCACGTTGGAGAGGTGTTCTCTTCACGGATGAATCCCAGTTTTCACTGTTCAGGGCAGATGGCAGACAGCGTGTGTGGCGTCGTGTGGGTGAGCGGTTTTCTGATGTCAATGTTGTGAATCGAGTGGCCCGTGGTGGTGGTGGGGTTATGGTATGGGCAGGCGTATGTTATGGACGACGAACACAGGTGCATTTTATTGATGACATTGTGAATGCACAGAGATACCGTGACGAGATCCTGAGGCCCATTGTTGTGCTATTCATCCACGACCATCACCTCATGTTGCAGCATGATAATGCACGGCCCCATGTTGCAAGGATCTGTACACAATTCCTGGAGGCTGAAAACATCCCAGTTCTTGCATGGCCAGCATACTCACCGGACATGTCACCCATTGAGCATGTTTGGGATGCTCTGGATCGGCATATACGACAGCGTGTTCCAGTTCCTGCCAATATCCAGCAACTTGGCACAGCCATTGAAGAGGAGTGGACCAACATTCCACAAGCCACAATCAACAACCTGATCAACTCTATGCGAAGGAGATGTGTTGCACTGCGTGAGGCAAATGGTGGTCACACCAGATACTGACTGGTTTTCGGACCCCCTCAATAAATCAAAACTGCACGTTTCAGAGTGACCTTTTATTGTGGCCAGCCTAAGGCACACCTGTGCAATAATCATGCTGTCTAATCAGCATCTTGATATGCCACACCTGTGAGGTGGGATGGATTATCTCGGCAAAGGAGAAGTGCTCACTATCACAGATTCTTTCAGATTTGTGGACAATATTTGAGAGAAATGGTTATTTTGTGTATATAGAACATTTTTTAGATCTTTGAGTTCATCTCATGAAAAATGAGAAAAAGTGTTGCATTTATATTTTTGTTCAGTGTAATACGGGTCCTTTTTGACCCACTTATGGAAGAGTGTAGGGTCCAGTCACTCGTGCATCTAAGGGTTAAGAATAAAACACTGTCTCTGTGTTGGGCTGGTAAACATAATGAATGTTTAACACAAATGTCTAATATCTTTTAATACATTTAAAAATTAAGACTTTGTGTGAACACAGTTCAACAAAGCAAAAATATATATTATTTTTTAAGTAAGGTTACCGATGAAAAACAATGAAGAACTCTGTGTTAGAGGAATGTATTATTGGCCATAAGACTGTTAAACACCTGAACTTTGAAACAACATCCATAACATTAATCTGGCTGCTACTTAGAAATGATTTATCTAATCATATTCCAATAACTTGTATATAGAATCTTATTGAACTATTTCACTTTTTACTATTTTTGTTTTTGTATTTACTTTCACTATTTGTTTGTGTGTATCTGTTTTATTGTGTTGCACTGTTTGAGGAGCCTGGGACCTAAGATTTCCATCGTCATAACTACACTGTAGCTATGTTCGTATGACCAATAAAAGCCTTGAACCTTCATGTAAAATGTATTTAGGTACTGTCAAACAAGAAAAAACTAATATCATATGCTAACTGTCATCTCTTTTTTATTTTTGTTTCAGCGTCACCTGTCCCCAGAGGAGTTCCTCCAAGTGTTCGGCATGACTGTGGAGGATTTTGACCGGCTGGCTCTGTGGAAGAAAAATGATCTCAAGAAACAGGCCCGACTGTTTTAACAACATATGGACGTATGTTAAATACTGCCATAACTAGAGCGAGAGACTTTAGGGGGGGAAGAAAGAGATATTTAGTCTTCTGCTCAATGTCACTGCCATGGCTAAGAACCTGTTCTAGATCTCGAACCAAATCCCGGTCACACCTCCATGGACTTCTGATGTACCGAAGGAAGGCCACAGAGACATTATGCACAGATGGACTGCTAAACTGTTACATGTCGCTGTGTGCTGGAGTGGTGTAAGCAATAGAGACTTTTAGTGATGTGCTTTTCTTAAGCCTGAAGGATGGGGAAGACTGTGCCCCTATAAGGCCACAAGTGGGGATATCTGTGATCAGAGCCGCAGTACTTTAAACATAAAGAGGAGAATTTTGGCTTTGCCTTATTTGTTATAAGTAGTTATGAGTGTGCAGCACCAGCAATCTGAATGAGTAGAATGTAGACATCATGACACTTTATCAGTGTGAATGATTAGATGAGGAGAATGAGTGAGCGAGCATACAGCAGCATCACTTTGCTTTGGTTTAAAAGGATGCATTTTGTTTACAAGTTTCCCTGTTTTGGCTCTATCAACTGAAATACTGTGTCTCTCTGGTTTACACTAATTGATATAGAATGAATCGAGTTACAATCTGAGGTGTATTCAACTTCTTTTAAATTGTAGGTGTGATCTGCATTAATTTGTGTGCAAATGAAAACCAAAGTGAGAATGCGACTATACATATTAGGCGATCACTTCCATGTAATGTCCTGGGTAAATAGTTAAAGGTCACTAGTAGATACAGTTCACTCCTCAGCTGTATGGTAACCTTAAATAATGTGCAATCCAGTAGATTCAATAGATACAGAACACAACAGTTCAGTCCTCCTGCTCCAAGTTCCCCAGCTCATTGCATAGAATGATGACTAAATGTTTTAGGATGAGGATTGTAGCCCTACATTTACATTCACTATTATTTATATTCTGTTAGAATGATAATCCAATAATGTTGTAGTTACAGAGAATATATTGACTCACAATAAAACACTCTGTAAGGTTTTTAACACACTGAAAAAGATCCAGGGTTGTTGAAGACTTTACTTCCTTTGAATACTGTTATTTTTGATTTTGTCACAAAAAAATTAAACTTGAAACAAATCCAGTCTCCTTCTGTTTGTTTGTTCCGTTGTTTGGGGGGAGAAATGCATCTTCCATTTCTTGTCAACTGAATGTGTTTCTCAATGGAACATATGACTTTTTACCGACCTGCTTTGGTAAGTTTGCCTGACAGATGGATCATCCAATCACCTGCCAGGTATTTTTACAAACGTGTCTCATCTTTTCTAGTTGCCACTGATATGTTCTAAGTTGCTTGTTTGTCACAAACCATCTGGCACAAAGACTGTTTGGACTGAGACGCATCTTAGGAGTCCCAGTTGAATTTCAAACCACCATCAAATTTGGTTTGAACGAGAAATTGCGATTTTCATGAAGCTGTTGATGTAAAATCAATGTGTGTGTGTATTTTAATCAGCTGGATAGCACGAATACTTCGACTTTAAAATACCCATAATTCAATTCAAGTAGTGCTCGTAATTTTTTCTTGCAAAGAACATAACAGGGAACCATCCATGTAATGTGTGTGGCAATGAGATAATCACCTCTTTTCATCACATCAAAACGTCTGAGATTGGGTCAAGTTGACCCGACGACAGAAAGCTAAATAAACGAAACATTGACTCACAATATACATTTTAAATGATTTTATTGACTTAAAGATGAGTGCATTGCTTCCTGTAAGAAACAAATATCTGTTCCACTGAGTACCAACGTTTTAAATATGAATAAGATGCATGAAAACATATGATTCAAATTAGGCTTTAAATTATATATGAACATAACCTTTAGAATAAAGATGTAAAATATACCAAGATGAATAGATTATAATTGATTGAATCAGCTACAATATTTTTGTATTGAATGAATGTGCATACTGTTAATACTTAATACAGTATTCTTAACAATATCATTATCATTAATATTCTTCCTCTTTAAATGTTGCTAATTTCCATGATGTTGTCCTCGAGACATTTGTCTCTGATTGCTTTTATTGTTCATTTTAAGAAATGTAAGAGTTTCTTTTTAATGTAATCGATGTGGGGAAATTGGAGTAACCCCGCCTTTATTTTGAATGGAAAAATACCCCTGGACATTTGTTCCTTCAAAGTGGCTGTCCACTCTTAGAGTTTTTTTTACTTGATTTCAGGAATCAGTTGGGAAAACCGAAGCACATTTTTCACTCGGAGGAAACCCGTGTGGATTTAGAAGGACAAAGACCCGTGGAGATCTACCCTTAATATCCCCCTAAATATTGCACGCTACAGGTTTTTCATTTGCAGTTCAATGCGAAAATGCGGGAAAACCTGGAGGAACCCTGCGGCACAGTTCACTTACTGAACTCTCCTCCAGATGTTGGAGAAGGCTTTTCCAACAGACCTAAAGAATCTGCAGATGGTTGTATGTTCCTGAGGTGGGTTGAGCAGGCGTTCATCGACGGACCAGACTATACAAGCTCCAAGTCCTGGGTCCTTTAAAATCAAACGGGCCAGGACCATATCTTTAGAGCCCGCAATCTTGCACAAGCGCTGGTAAACAATCTTGTCAAGGTCATTGAAGGTTGTTGGGGTGGTGTAAAAGTCACTGCGCTGCACCTCAGCCCAAACTCTATCAAAGAGGCTCTTAATGATGTCCCTGTCGTCCACAATAGTGCGCCCCACTTTAGATTTCTTGAAGGCCAGCGTGACCAGCTTCTCCACAAAAATCTGAATGCAGACTCTATTCAAATCCCGCTGCCTGTTTGCGTCCTCCTCCAAAGCACTGGCAGTTCTCTCCTCACAAAGCGTGGCTTGCTCCAAAGCCTCGCTCCTCTCCAAGGCCTCTGACTCATACAGAGCCTCAGGCCCCATTATGGCCTGTTGGACCCTTTGACTCTGGGTGGCGACCTGAGTGTTCACAAACCAGCTCATCAGCGACACGAAACGCCACGCCTGTTTGCGGATCTCCGCGTACATGTTGGCATGCACCTGAGGAACGAGCAACGTCCTGACGGACGAGTGCCTGATAGGCTCTGGGAAGTCACTGTGCGACATACCACTAGCAATGTGTATGTACAACATGTCGGTGAGTGCCTCAATAAATACTAAATGCTTGACACTAGTGAAGTCCTTGAACCTTTTAAAGACACTAATTTCTTTCCCTCCCTTTTCACCTCCTTCAGTCATGAGAAGAGCACTTACGTCGCTCATCAGTGACATCATGGACTTCGTAGTTTCAGCTTTGGGCTCTGGGTGGAATTTCTTTTTAAGCTTTACCACCATGCGATGAATCCAAGCTTTGGCAAAACGCTTTGCAAAGCAGTTCTTCACCCTCAGCTTTACGCCCTGCTTGCATTTGGTCGTCTGTTTTTGTTGACTGGTGGACTTTCCAACATGCGTCCTCTCCTGATTCTCCTCCTGCTGGGTCAGAAGGGCTGTGATGCCCATCGCGGTGTTGGCGATCTCCAGAGAGCACTCCTCTTGCAGCAGAGCATACACCTGGTCAGGCAAATCGTCCAGGACAGGATCGGTGATTTTTCTCAGCTCCTGGTCAATGAGTTCTTCGACGGATTTTTGTTTGCGGATGTCAATCACTGAGTCCCCTGACGAACTCTGCTCCTGGACTCCTAGTATTAAGGAAACCACTGAAACCGGTGACTCAGCTCTGGGCTCCTCGTTATCCACCAATGGTTTCTCCAGGGGGGGGGGACTTAATTTTCTCTGACGTGTTCTACGTTGGCATCTCCAAATTCTCATTTTTCCTGCAAAGGCCTTCAGCATTGTGCAGGTGAGCCCCACCATAACGTTGAGCCTGCTGGGGCGAATGACGCGCTCAGCAGTGAGCATCGGGGTAGAGAGGGCAGAGTTCACGCTCTCTGCCACCTCTTTGCTAATGACAGCTGCACAAAGCTCCACGCTGTCGTCCTCCACCTGGCTCGCAAGGTCCAGAGCTTGGGCGAGACACTGGGAGAGCGCGTCCCCCAGGCTGGACCTGATGCTCTCCTCAGAGACAGACGTCTTCATGCCCGTACAAGCAGCCAAAATGGCCTTAGTTAGGGCCGTTACAACCTCGAGAACAAGGTCTGCCACCACGATTAAGGTGGCATCATCAGGTTTGCCTGAACTTAATAGAAGCCACTGATCTTCTGTCACCCCTTTAACAAAGGGCTCAACAATAGGAAACAGAGTCACTCTGAGCTCTGGCATTGCCTCTGTCTGTTGGCTGTTCATGGCCATTACAACTGTATTAACCCACTAACCAGCAATTTAAACAATACTGTTATTGACTATTTTTAAATATCTAGCAACCGAACAAATTATGTGGATTATTTTTAAATATTTAGCAATTTAAAAAACAATCTGAATTATTGTTAGATATCCTGATATTCAAAGAATAATGTGGATTGTTTTTAGATATCCTGTTATTCAAAGAATAGTGTGGATTGTTTTCAATGCTGTGTGGACTACTGTACTAAATTTGAAGGACCTGGTCTTAAGGTGCCTGTCTGACAGGAGAAGTTGCTCCTATCTGCAGGAAGATATGTCTACGTCATTCTAAACTTCAAGGACCAAAGTGATCTAGAACGTGACGCAGCGAGCGATCGCTAAGCCCCGCCCACCCACACAACGACCGCAGCTTTGCAACAGTTGCTAGGCAACCGCTGCCACTTGGTAATATCTGTTTCTTTTCAAACCTTTATAAACACATTTTAAGGCGTTTTTTCAAACCTTTATTAACACTTTTTTTGAAGGGGTTTTTTCAAAGCTTTATTGAAACGTTTTGAAGGCGTTTTTTCAAACCTTTATTAACATGTTTTAAGGCTTTTTTCTTACGTTTTTTTGCAGTAAGAAAACTCCAATATGATTTTGATAGAGTAAATAAAGTTTATATAAAGTATTTGTATTATGTTTGCAATTTTAAACATGAAATAGTGACTTACTTTGTACAAATGTTTGATCAAGAATGGTTATGAATATTTACAAATCATATCAGTCAAAGAGTGAAATCTTTGATTTTCTTATCACTCATGTTGTGGACCAAAGCGCTCCACTAGAAGTAGCAAGGATTCTGCTCACCACTTCCACACTTTGAAATCCAACTGGAGATTACAAAGTGGAGATTACAACGTACCCCAGATGGACTGGGGTACGTTGTAATGTTATTTTACATGTTATAAAGAGAGTAGCGAGTGACGCAATTTATAGTTTTAATTTGTACGTCACACAAGGTGTAGGACTCAAAGGACTCGGGTTAATGGAGAGGGGAGACTCGTCACGACCAGCTCATTTCTAGGATCCGGGTTAATGATCCGGATGAATCAGGACTCGCCCATCTCGAGTGTGCAGTTTACTTTGACATGGGGGTGAGCAGCAGAGGTGGGGAGAGGCGGGGCTATTGCCTCATCATTATCAGAAAATGATCGTATAGGGCGTACACACGGAGCCGTTGGACCTCCCAGAGAGTTGCGTATGCCGGTCTATCCACCTTGGGACCCGTTATCGTTACCGTAGTCGTTTAGTGCCATATTCTGTCGTCCTAGTGTGGCCGAATGGTCTACTACAGTATATGACACAGAACGGTAACGGAAACGACCGTTATCGTCCTCGTGTGGCCAGGGCCAAGTGAAGCCAACCTAAGGAGTCAGGAACTAGCTTACTTTTTAACATTCTACACAAAGGGCCAGTATATTACCTCCGCCAATCACAAACCCCTGATATATATATTGTGTTGCATTTCCTCATCCCTAGTGGGGACGTAACAATGTGTTTAACAGTATGTCGAAAATATCTCAATAAAAGACATAGTCTAATGATATATCGAAAATAAAAAAAGGTAAATAGTAAATAGCATAGTGTCCAAACGGTCATAGTATAGTGTGTTGAAAAAGAGGTAATAGAATATTATGAAAATATCGTGAAGGAAGTCAAAATATGGAAAAGGTATGTTGATCAAATCATAGTCATAGTATAGTATTTCATATATATAATTTAAAGAGAGTCACAGTGTAGAATGTCCGAACATTTATTTTAAAAGTATTAGTATCGTATGTCAAAAGTATCTTGAAAAAAGTCCAAGTATAGCATGTAGTTAAGAATCATATTATATAGTGTGTCTGCATTGTCAGTATAGGATTTCTAAAAATATTTTAAAAAGTCATAGTTTGTTTAAAGGATCTTGAAAAAGTCATGACATTGTGTGTTGAAATGGTTTAGAATAAACACATCAGTATGTTAAAAAGTCAAATTGTTTCAAGTGCATCTGACAACTCAAATTACTCCATTTAAACCATATTATAAATAAGTAAAGAATGTTCATAGTATATAGCAGGGCTATTTAATAGTTTTGAATGGGGGCTGTTTATGAAGTGATCCAAAATAAGGGCTCAAGAAAAATATGCCTTGAAATATGAGCTCTCATGTGAATAGCTACAGATAAAGTAGTGTACTACAACAACATAGGAGTGCTTATTGTATGTTGTAAAAGCATGACACAAAAATCAGGGAACCATATGCCCAAGGCATTCCTACATTTAGATGACCTTCAGAACTCAGTACACGTGAACCATTAACTCATTTAACCATCAACATCAATGTAAGTGCACACAACACCAGTGCAAAAAACAAAAAAGCAGGCTTGTGTGCTAGTATGGTTTTGAATAAACACATCAGTATTTAAAAAAAAGTCAAACTATAAAGTGCATCTTTAACTTAACTTAAACTCAACCTAAATTACTCCATTTGAACTATATCTAGAACCTCACTATTTTTAACTAAAGTAATTTAACCCAAGTGAAGCCAACCTCAGGAGTCAGGAACTAGCTTACTTTTTAACATTCTACTCAAAGGGCCAGTATATTACCTCCGCCAATCACAAAACCCTGATATATGTCAAATAGTCATTATAATATTTTCGAATGTATCAACAACAACAACAAAAGTACTAGTATGGTATATCCAGGTATCATGACTTATTTTCTTCAAGTATTTGCGGTCGGGCCTCTTGGATGTGTCAGGACATATCGAACTTCTTGAATCTCGGAACTGATGACTGACAATGACCAACATGTTTTGTTATGTTCTGGTGGTCACGAGTGTTTTCTAACAACATATAACATTAGGGTCTGATAATTACCTTAGCTCTGACATAGCTTTTATTTCTGGGGTGTTTTATATTCACACCATACCTTTCAGTATTTAGCCAACGTTGCATAGCGTATTTAAGTTATAAAGCTTGAAAGCAATAGCTTTAAATGAGGTTGAGTTAATAATAGAGGCTAACTCTCATGGAGATTGGTGATTTAAGTTACATTTGGCTCTAATAATAGTATGGTATATCAGAATATCATATTTTTAAAAAGGTCACACAAACTAGCCTTTTAGAGTCACAGTATAGTTTGTGTTTGCATGTGTTTCGTGTGTGTGTGTGTGGGGGGGGGGGGGGGGGGACAATGGGAGCCACTGTTATCTCAAAAACATTGTGAGTAAAGAAACTGTGACATGTAAGGAAAGGATTTTCACTAAAACTGTGATGTTACATCCCTCAGAGATGTATATTCTTCTTCTTTTAAAACCCATACTGTGAGAAAGGAACTAGATTATCTGAAAGACGATTTTTTTTTTTGAACCAACATTGTCGGGACAACTGCCAGAGACAGAGTCACAGGGGCTGAGCATAAAACAGGAAAGGGAGGTAAAAAGAAGGGGGAGGGTCTGGAGGGGGAGGTGTTTTGACTCTACAGAGTCACATGGACCCTATAAGGTGGGGAAAAGGAAGGGGAAGTTGATTAATTTGATGGATCTGACTTGATTGTTGTGATGGCTGAAGGAAGAGACACGGGCGAGGAAGAAGCAGAAAAATAACTTGTTTTTAAAAAGGACAGCACTAGTCTAGTCTTTTTTTCAAATGTATGTCAGTTTCAAGAAAAGGTGAGAGGTTTTATGCATGACGTGCACAATATCCTGCAACCCTACAAAAAGAAAAGAAGGTACAGGTAAAGTATGTTGAAACATTTCACAAAAAGTGAGTTGTATGTTGTAATAGTTGTATGTTGATAAAAATCTCTGTGCAGTATGTGGAAAATATGAAAACAGCACAGTATGTGGAAAAAAGTAATGTTATGTTAAAATAACATGAACATGAAAGAAGTCACAGTAAAGCATCTAAAACACATTTTTAAAAATCAGGTTATTAAAGTTATCAAAACTGCATTGTCTCACTTAAAATCACTAACTTGCCTATACTATTAGTTGGATTATTAAAGAACATCCATTCAGAAAAAGTACTTTTTTTTTTTACCCGTTTGCATGCATTAAAGTGTAACTGAAAATATCTTAGTAACACAAAACAGCAAAAATCAGTAAGTTGCAAAAACTGCAATGTTTCACTGAAAAACTGTTAAAAATTGCTTTAAGAAGTACTTTTCTTTTCTAGTTTTAAGGTTTTGCATACATACAAGTGTATCTTTCAGTACCTTGGTGAGAGAAAAAAAGCAAAAATCAGTAAATGTATCAAAAATAAAACTGCCTAGTTATATCTCTCACAGGCTCCGCCCTCTACTGGACTCTATGGGTACTACCCTCGATCCTATCATGCAAGCATTCTTTCACTGAGACTTTCTAGATGTAGCCGGCCCCTGGGCGGGCCTACCTGAATGCGCGCGCATCTCACCGCATAAGAGGAAGAGAAGAGAAAGGGATGGAAGTGAGTAACTGAGTGAAGAGAGACGGACAAAGAAATATTTTACAAAAACATACAAAGAACAATGGACTCACCTGTGGAGCGCCCCTGTCCTTCGTGTCTGGGCTCCATTGAAGGTCACAACCCCCATGGTCGGTGTATCGAGTGCCTGGGGTCCAACCACGTGGCGGCCAACCTGGCTCCAACTGCAGTCTGCAGCACCTGTGATTCCTCGCTCCGGCCGCCATCAAAGGCTGGCGCTGTTTGAGGGGTGCTACGTCTCGCCGGTGGAGGACCCAGAGCTCGACGTGGTGGAGATGGAGGACCTCGAGCAGGGTGTGCCCTTCATCTTCGCCATCCCAACGGCCCGGACAGTTACGAGTGTCAGAGAGAGGGACGATGATGATGACACCTCGTCGTCCGAGATTTCCGGGGACCGCCAGGAAGGCCATCAGCAGAACAGGTCTGCGCGACAGGACTTCTTGGCAGTGATGGCTATGGCGGCGGAGCCTGCAGGCTTGCCGCTCCCCTCACCATTGCCACTAAGGCCGGTGATCCGCCTGCGTTAGGGCTTTTACGGCCCGGCTCGTCCAGCACAGTCAGCCTTCGTTTCACCCCCCCTGCCAGACATCTGGCGGTGTGAGGAGGCCACGTGGCGGCAGCCACTGAGAACGAAGGCTCTGGAGGCTACTTGGGCTGGAATCCTCAGAGTGGCCCATCTGCTTCTGCAGACAGCCGAGTGGGCAGAGGGGAGAAGGCCCCTGCCCCCGCTGTCGCGTGACCGCGAGATGCTTGAATATCTGGATAAGATATGGCGGCGACGGCCAATACTCTAGGTGTGTTGGGAGTGTCGCTGATTACCCCTCAGCAGGACACTCCCGCCCCCCGCCTGAGGAGGGGAGTGATTATTCGGACCGCAGCCGGTCGAGTGATGGCCCTGACCACCGTGGCGTCGCGTCACGTGTGGTTTGACCGCACTGACCAGAAAAGACCGAGATGATCTCCTTGGGGCCCCCGTTGCCACGGAAGGGCTCTTCGGATCGATATCCTCGGTCACCCAGTTTGACCCTTTGGTTACAATGGCATCTTTCTCAAATAAAAAAAGATAAATTGTATACACAGCCACGTAATGTTGACAGTACAGATTCCCCACTCGCTGCCCAGGTTGTTACTCCAGTAAAGGAGGCAGCTAGTGCGCATGCGCGGGTGAGAGTGATAAACCGCGCTATGCGGGTAGAGGGACATTATGGCCGGCGTAGCAGGGTTAGAAAACAATTAACGCCAAGTGTAAAAACTCCGCTTGATGTTTTTCACTGTTAGGATGAAAACATCATGGTCGCCACGGCGCGTTCAAGGACCTCAGTAGAAAGTCGGCCCTTTCTGTGTCGACCCCCCATGTGCAGAGCTTCCCTTCACGGGGCGTTTTTGCGGCGGGATGGATCGCCAGAGAATACCACAGCTTTATTGCTGGGACCCCACAGCTGATTGCACATCCCCTAACACAGTGTTATGGGGAATGGAAACGCAGCTGCGAGTGGATGGACAGGACGCTGAGACTGGGTTATTTACTTCAGTTTTGCAGCATCCCTCCTCCGTTCAGAGGCATAAGAGAGGCACATCTATCATCCCAAGAGGAGATAGGTTTCCTCTCGGCAGAGAGTACGGCCCTGTTGCAAAAACAGGCGGTGTCTGTTGTGCACTCTCAAGACAGAGAGAAAGGGCATGATTCCCTGTACTTCCTGGTTCCCAAGAAGACAGGAGAATTCAGGCCCATTCTGAAGTGCAGCCAGGCGATTGGTTCACAACCATCGACCTGAAGGACGTTTACTTTCATGTCAAAATTACTCCAAAGCACAGAAAGTATTTGCGTTTTGCCTTCCAGGGGGTGGCCTACAAGTACAACAGACTGCCGCTCGGCTACTCCCTATCCCCACGTACGTTCAGCAAATGTGTGGCCACAGCGCTGCAGCGCGACCATGGCATGAAGGTGTTCTTTTATCTGGACGACCTCATAGTCATGGCCAGTTCCAGAGAAAGGGCAATGTTTCACACAGCCCAATTGATCCTACACCTAACCAAGTTGGGTTTTGCGGTCAATTGAAAGAAGAGCTCCCCCATACCTCACCAGCAGGTGGAATATATGGGGGTGATGCTCGATGCAGGCAGACTACGTGCCACCCTGACAGAAAGCAGACAGGCATCCCTGCTTCGGGCAGTTTGCAGACTGCGTCAGGGGGCGACGGTGACAGCTTTGATCATCAGGCAGACTTTGGGTCTCATTCTACAATTAAAGTGTATGCAGCAGCCATTTCGTCCTGCCATGAGGGATTTGGAGGCAAGTCAGCCGCTTATGTTGCGGTTTTTACAGGGGGTCAGGAGGCAACGCCCAGTAGTGCACGCCTCCTCCCCGCAATGGGATCTGCCGTTGGTGCTCGAGGCTCTGGTCACAGAACCATTTTATCCTCTGGAGCTCTCCTCCCTGAAAGCACTGTCATGGAAGACAGCGTTACTACTTGCCTTGACTTCGGCCAAGAGAGTGTCCGAGTTGACCGCTCTGTTGGTGCACCCAAGTTTTTGCTCCCAAGAGACTAAGGAGTTCGTTCAGGTCAAGGGCTATTCAGTTAGGTGGCTTTAATCTCCCAGGGGCCAGGGAGGCTAAAATGCGTGTGAGGGGGGTGTGTGTGTGTGTGAGGGTTAGGGCTCTGACGTAGGTGCAGTAGGGTGGGAGGGACATTATGGATGGAGGAAGAAAAAAAAGAAGGGGGAGAAGGGAAATGATAAACTAGCAAACCAAAGGGTCAAAGTAGTATTACCTACCTATACAACTTCAAAAGACATACTTAAATGTCATATAACCCTATATTACCACAAAAGAGTCAATAAGTAATATTAACCCACTATTAAAGATCATTACCTTATAGAGGGCATTACACCCACAACAGGTGACCGAAACAAGTCACACTATCCTCATTGACTATAATAGCTTAGGCCCTACTAGGGGGACACTACAACAGGTGTCATATCAAAGGGGCAATATTCTTATCACCCCCTTTTGAATTTGAGCAACATCCTTATGAGGGGGCTATAAAACAATAACACAGCTAAACAAGTCATACTATCATCATTAACTATCTGGTTTTATCAATAATGACTTACTAAGACACTATAACAGGTTTCACAGCAAAGGGGCAATAAAGTCTTATCAGCCCACTATTCAGTAACATCCTTTATGAGGGGGCAATAAAACAATAAACATACAAGTCATAAAAGATAAGAGGGTCAGGGATGTCAGAGTGACAGGTGCCACATCAAAGGGATTTGGAGGCGGGACTAAGGTTTATGAGGGTCATAAATCACTCTCTTATCAGGTACTTAATCTAATTTTGACACATAGTGGGGTCTTATAACTACTACAGTCATATCTGAAGAACGAACCCAAACCTTGTTCTTTTTATTAACTGTATTACCAAATTGGTATCAAATAAATAGTAAGCATTGGTAATACCAATGCTGATAAAGTAAACAATTTTATTTGAGTATTTGTGTCTGGGAGAAGGTACTGTACCCAGTTCCTATGTTTGGCAGTTATAGACTAGGCTTTCAAGAGAATACAAAAATAAATCAATATGGACCATCACTGTATAATTATCCTTAAATGATGTTATACAATGCACCTAATAAACAAGTATGGCATTTTGAAACATGATGTGCAACCATTTTTACTGTAATTTGTGTGCATTTTGTTGTTAACTGATGATGTTATGATTCCGTAGACTGAGAGGAAACCGTATAGAGAGTTTGTTGGAGGAACACCTCAAGGTTCTCGAATGGTCATCTTGGCTTGGCTCTGGTCACCCTGATGGACTGCTTGGACGCTTGTTCGAGGATATACACAAAGCCTTTCCAGTACCATTATGTCTTACCAAGTCTTTCATTTATGTCTGAGAACAGCTTTTATGTTTAAATATGTGTATCAGTCATACTAAATAGTCATTATTTTGAGTCCTGATTTTCTTCATGTGTGAATAAAATGTTTTGCTTGGTTCTGTTGCATCTTGAAAACTGTGTATTAGGTCAGCGTGAATGTTATAACTCATTCATAATTTGACATGTGTATTAAACTTAACAACAACGCACCCTTTCAGTAGTTATAAATGTTAGTGACTCATCAATAGATGGTGATGTGTGTCACACTTTAAAATAAGGCTCCCTTTTACCAATTATAAATGTTAGTAACTCATTCATAAATAGTCATAAGAGATGCCAAGAAACATCAAGATGGAAGGGCTCAACTCAGTGAGCAACAGATACCAAGGATGCTGGCTGATGAAGAAGACGAAGTAAGCTAAGTAGCCAATATAAGGCTTAGCAGTACAGATAAATGTGGGCTCACTATTTGGCAAGCAACCGGTCACAGTTGCCCTGTTTATCTCATGTCTCATAAAAGCTTATTAATGATTTATAAAGTGTTCACAACCTAATTCATAAATTAATTACAAACTATTCGTAGGCTCTTTATAAGGGTAGTCTTATTGTAAAGTGGTACCCAGAGCACTATCAGCAATCATTTGAAGTCGTTTTTCTTACTACTTGAAAAAGTTATTAACTGGCTTAATTAACACTGGCTGTTCAGATGCTGCTACAATAAGCTAGTCGCTAACGGTTTGTCTCTGCCGTTCGGTGCTGAGTAGGTAGCGTAGGCTCCAGACTGTTTGACATTACAAAAGGTTGTCAGCTAAATCAGGAAACATGGTTGAGGTTCATTTGGTTGGACTGAACTAAAACAGTAAAGTTTGTAAATTGTAAAACTAAAGCACTTAGGGAAAGTTCCTAAATGTGTTAGCTCGCTAAAGGGCAGGTAAAGTTGGCTGACAATTATTTTGCTTCAATGTTATAGAATAATAATCTGATCATCTGACAGTCTCATATATATTCTGTAACATCTTGTTTTAGATATATTTTGCATAATTGTATAGACATTTATGTTCCCAAAAGTCAGCCTGACAGAATATTTGTCACCTATTGAGAAAATGTAAGGTTGAACAATATTTTGCTGGAGAACATTTATTTGCAATGACTCATCCAAAAGTGGGTCAGTGAGGTTTCATTCTTAGGAAACAATGGAAATAGATACATCACAAATCAATAAACAACAAAACAAAGACAAATCAGGTGACATGTTGTTTTTGTGACCACAAATAGCAACCAATTTGTCTGCACAACAGTGAGTGCAAGCCAAATTGGGTGCTATATGTGGTCACAAAACTTTTGTCTTTGCAAACACATTGAATTTAGCTTGGAGTATGCAGCTGACATCCAACACACATGAACACAAAACCTTCAAACATATATTGTTTGAACAATACACCATCCCACGGTGAGTCAAGAATGCAGACAAGCTCACATGACTTGTTTAAAACTGTCTCTCTGAAGGACTGCTGAATATTATATTTCTGTCAGTCTTTCTGTGTCCTTGCACACACAAGACAGTAGCTCACAGCCAGGTGTGTGTCTCAGCAGGTAGTAACTCTATCAGTATCAGTGAGCAAGTTGTGTGGCATCGTATCTCCTGCAGCATCACCCCACTTCCTGTTTCTCCTGTCCTTCATCTCCCAGCAGGCGATCCCTATCTGCTTCATTTGTTTTGAGTATTTTTTTTTATGGAATCACCAGAACATAAAAGGATTGCCAGGTTTTGTATTCCTCCTCAAAGCCCATCTGTGCCAGTGCTGCCTTCTTTGTAGAGTGGCAAAGAGATTTCTCATCCATTTTTTTGAGGTAGTAAACTGTCAATCATAAAATGTGGAAGGTCAAATTCTTTCATCCGCCTCACAAATCAAAAGTTTAAGACTTGAATCAACAAGTTTCATCTTTGTAAGGAAAGACTTCCTGGGTTTTTGTTTATTTGGATGACAGTGTGTTTTATAGCAAAGCATTTATATTTAAGTGTCCCATGATGCTAACAGAAGTAGGTGGCCAATATGTTTACCTTGGCTCTCAGAGGCACTGTCACACAAGAGCGTACTCATGGGTTTATCATCTTGTTGACAGTCAAGGGGATTATACAAAGACAGAAACAAGCAAGGTTTATCAGCCTCATATCCACAGGAGAACACACACACATGAAAAACTGCAATCCTCCAAAGAAGAGGGCATGGAGCACTGCTGAAAACACACACACGAATACACCCATACATTTGGCAACCTGAGCTCTTTCCCACTATCTCCCTCTCCCTTTCACTTCAATACTTCCTGCTTTAATTCACCTTTCCTCATATCTGCGGGAATTAGCTCCCCGCATGTTGTCTTACAGGATTTGTAAGGTAAACAAAATGCTTTTCACTTCAAAGACAAAGTTTCTCCATTTCATAATTGATACATCTGCTCTTGACATCAAGCTTTGACATGCTGGGTTTTGTTCCTATGACAACAGAGCAGCATTCATCCTCTGATGTTCTCCATGGCTCTCTCACTGTTATACAAGTCTATTTTAGTGGAGAGACCCCAGTGAGTTCTTCCATTATTATGAGGAATCATTACAAAGATTCCCATACACTTGTGTGTATTCAGATGCTTTTCAGGACTGAATCCATTGTCTTCTCTTGCATGACTCCTTGACTTTTACATAAACATACATTTCCACTTTAGTCCTAAACCTTAATTCGAAACCAGACACATATATCCATCCTGCAGAGGATTTTGTATCCATGTGGGGGAATGTGGTCCTCTTAACAGTAGAAGTACAAGTGCACGCACACACAGCCACAGCCGGTTCCCCCTTTGCGATAACTCCTACAAAACGCCTGTCATCCTTACTCAGTCATACACACGCAGGGAGTCAGCGCAAGCCGATGGATCAATTTAGTACAGAAAAGCTGTGGCATTCTTCAAATGTAATGGGCTTTGATGTAGACGCTGAGCTGCATTACAGAGCCCTGCTGAAGCCACTGAAACCTCTTTTCATCTGCCTGCTTCCTATGCAGAGGACGCTGGCAGGAAACGTGCCTCACTTCTGCTATGCTGTGTTTTATTATTATTATTCTTCTTGTGCTTAGAGCCATGCGGTTCACAGCGTGCACACCTACACTCACACATCCTCATTTTACTTGCATTCATTTACGTTTTTTTTCAGATGCATGTGAAATAACTACTTCCCTCTATCTTGTTTCATACGATTGGTTCTGCCTGCCAGCCAAACGTGTGACCCTATGTGTGACACTCACGTGATCATATTGAGCCTTTGTGATAATACAACAAGGCCTTGCTCTTATGAGATGTCTCCTTGTTTATAAAGTATGATTCCATCTGTGTAGCACTCCTTCCACAGCTTCAGACTGCCCCCTGGTGGAAGCTAACTTTGTAGCATGTGTCTGCATTGTTTTTTATATGCGAGGGAGGTTTTTCAAATGTGTTATTTTGTTGGAGTGAGGATGACTCTCTGAATTGGCTCCCTTTAGAATATATACATTGGTATAAATCTCAACAATTACACATCTAAAAGACTGAAATCTGTTGCAAATGAAGGAAAATACAAATCATTATGATCATATCCATAACCAAGTTCTCGGTGGCAATACAGTCAAAGTTACATTGACTCTTCCAATTGGACATACACTAAACATACTGGGTCTATCTTTTATAGCTTTAATTTCTGACTGCAAGTGTAAACCCAAGGCTTCTTTGACCCGGCTGCAGCACTTCACAGTTCTCGGTAATGTTCCGTTTAAATTCAAGTGTCTTTCTATCAGTATGTGAGACACGTTTCACTGCCATCACCCCTCCTTTATACTGAATTCTGTCATGCTGGGAATTGCAATATATCTAACCCCTTCCACGTGGCTTGTGATGCCACCTTAATGACCACAGAATTGTCTGCCTAACATTCAAATCACTCTGTCAGGCACATTAAATAAAGAGAATGCAGAATTTGCTTTGAAAAGCTTTATTTATAATAACACTTAAAAAGTCATCCAGGATGCAAGCAAATAAACAATAATATCATTAAGAATATTTACTGCTCTTGACTTGGAGGCAGAGGACTGAATACTGATGAATGAGACATACATTGCTTTGTTTCAGAGGGTCGTTTGTCATCGGACTAATGGGGAGGTATTTGAGCACGGAGCGCACATGTATCTCTAATTAATACTGCTCAGTGTCTATTGTGCAGTATTATGGCATATTAAACAATGGTTTTTTTAATTATATGTTTTCATGGCAAAATATACAATTACATTTTTTTATGTAATTGTATGCCATACTTTACTGTGACTTTAACCTTTTTTCACATTGATTTTTTAAATACATCTGTATTATATTTTTTAAGAAATAACATATGACTTTGAATTTTTTTTTTTAAATGCCCTCTTTGAGTGATTTACTATGACGTACTTTAAGACGTTCTATATTATACTATAAATTCATTACTATTGACTCTTTCATAAAATGTTGTATTTGTATTGTATTTCATTTTAGCCATTGACTTTGTCCTTTGATCAATTTTCCACATTTTCTTCCACACAACTAATTTAGCTCCAAAACTATTTAGGCAGTACAGCCCATAATAAGAACACATCTCTGAAACTTCTCACAGCCTTTCTTTTTAATAAAGATGGAGTCGCTGTGGAGAAAGGGTCACTTGTTGTTCTAAGTTTACAGCATTAGAAGATATTTATTTTCAAATGTAATTTTATCATGAAGTAAAATGCACACAGAGAGATAAAGTGCTCCTTTAAACAGAGTAAAACAAGACGGATTACTGTGATAACCATTTTATTAATTGAAAGTTGGCATCTATAAGTAATAAAAGAGACACGCAAAATATGAACGATTTGAAAAAGAGAGAAAAAGTGACAAACTGCAGCTGAGCACCAGAAAATAAAATACAAACAAAACAATAAATGTTCTGATGATAGGGCAGAGGAATTCACCTCAATGTCTGTGGGCTTAGTCATGCAGTTACAACAAGGGTTTACAAGGCAATTCATCCATTTAAAAGATCAGAATCTCAATCCTTTTTTATCTGTGAGAGAACGTTGAATGTTCTGGTAGCAGCAAGAAACTGACCTTTTATGGTACATGTATTTTTCAGTGAAATCAACAATTATAGCTTAAAAACGTGTTCAACACTTCAATGTCAGTTTTGAATGGCTTTAAAAACATCAGCTTATTAACAAAGGTCGATTCATCCATCTTCAGAGACAGTGTTCCTTGATCTTAAGTAGTGTAAGTGTCCAGGAGTGCAATAGTCAGTCTGTTTATTGGGTGGGTAATGCTACTCCACTATCCAACAGTCTATCCATTGGCTGGCCCAAGTGGAATATCTTTGAGCATATCTCACGATTACCCATTTGATTCTACCATATATCTTTACCACACTAGCAGGGCTGATTTACCGTGAAACACAAACTGAATCCATGAGTGTGTTTTCAAATGATGACTGTTTAACGTGATATGTTGAAGAGCCATGTAGAGTATCCACCACACAGAAGGCATGAGGGTTGATGAAGACTAACCTCAGAGTTCATGGTGAAGAAAACATAAACACTTTTTAGTTAACTATTCCTCAAAAACACATAACATGGATATATCTATGGCACATTTATCAAGGTAAAAAAAAGCTCTTAGGCTTCACTCAGATAAAGGAATACTTCACCTCCAAAATGACCATTTTTATGTCAATTACTTTCTCTGAATTCTTGAAGAAAACTTTGAAAGGAAGAATAAAAAACCGGAAAACTGAATTGTGGGAAACCCATCTACTAACATTGCCATTTAGTGGGGGAAAGTATTCCTTAAAAGCTCTTATTTGTTTGTAAACTATACGCCACATTGCTGCTTCAACATTCCATGGAATGTATAGCACTATGTTAAATAAAAACCAATCACCAAATAAAACACAAAAGCACTTTCTAAATCATAGAACGTGTAAGACTTGTAGCCTCCTGCTGAGTTAGCCCAGGCTCTCAAAGGCACCATGTCTGGTGGTAGAGCGGCCACACAGATGGAGAGATGCAGCTGGGGCCAGGCACCTGGTCAAACACTCACTTCATTATTTTACAGCTATCTCTGCACAAGAGATGGTAAACACTCTGTCCTGGCTTCACGCCAGACCACTGACAGTAGCCATTTTCAATGCTCACACCGCGCATATGACATTTAAAAGAACGGATAATGAAAATCTTGAAAATGGCTCCAGAGAAAATTACTTATTTACAGCTGACACACATACATACAGTGCTGCATCATCACACAGGTTTATACTGTAAAACCAAGCTGGTACAGCAAGCCTACCATTCACTGATCCCCTCAATGTCATCATTTCACAGACTTTTCCCAGCACTTGATGACAAATCCTGAAAGTCACCCAGCAGAAGTTCTCATTATTAAAAAAATCCTCCAGTCATTGCCTTTTCATGTGAAATTACAAATTATTATTGCAGTGTCTAATACTAAATAGGGATCTCTTAAGGTTATTACAATCGTATAAATTGAGCCATAGTCAATGGTTGCCAAGGCAAATAGATGCAACTAAATTATCAGAATTACAAGCAGTGCCCTATGGCTAATATCCAAATCACTGCATAGTCCTGAAATATTTGTCTATAAATCTCTACAAAGTGTGTGTTCTATTAATGTTAATTCCCAAATCACGCTATGTTAATGAAAGGAGTCTGATTTGAATAGGCAACACATAACAGCTTGGCTTGGCTGACGCTGTATGTTCCTCATGTTTACAATTGAGAGAAAAAACAGTGACACCTAGTGCTTAGTCTTTCAAACTGATTTAGTTGATCAAGAAATAATAATTCACCAGCTTCGATCGACCTAAGTAAGAAGCATCTTTGGTCAGCCATGTACAACGTGTGTTCAGGAAATACTCTGAACCCATGGGATAAAAGATGGTGTAAGACATATAACACATGCAAACTTCAAAACAGCCAAATGTACAACTGTAATGTGTTTAAATCACTTTCTTTCTGCTGTTAACCACATTATTTGGTGATGCAGGGCAGACCCAGCTCCAATCTCTGTGTGTATGGATTCATTGGTTTATCATTTTCACAATACCACTGAGCTAAGGGGGGTCTAGCTCTGAGAAAAGTACTCCAGGACGAGGCGGAGGTGTCCCAAGCGGTCTTTGAGGGAGGCCAGGGACAGGACGGTGGTTTGATAGGCAGGGTCCAGCTGGAGGACGGATAGCAGCCACCAGCACCAGGCCGGCCCGTTGGAAGAGGCCTGGAGGAGAGTGACACAGGTTTAGCATAGATAAATACTTAAAGTATAATGCAAGCCAAGTCAAAAACTCACAAGAGAAATACCTTTTTGAAAAATACTCAGAATTAAGGTCACACGTTTAAAAAATTGGGAAAAAATGAACCAATTTTGCTGAGTAAAGCAATGTGGTTCCTTGACAAAAAGCTTGATAAAAAAAGAAAGAAATTCACACAGAATTGTGTAGTTTTTTTTTTATTCTGAGAGAGCATTCTTTTTTTCTTTCCTTAAATGTGATGTTTTCTTCTCTAAATGGTATGACTAATCCTTGAAATTGTATTTCTAAAAATAATTTTCAATCATGGTTTCACAACCGTGGAGGAATGTATGTTGTGTGCCTTGGCATTTTGAGAGGCCTTAAGAGTACTGTACACTTGGTATGCTTTATATGTGGAGGCTCTGAATATCACATTGAAAGGTCTGGACCCAGGGCTACACATTGTTTAGTGTCCTCCCTGGTGGGGGTTTTACATGTGATAATATGTGATGTGCGACATACTATCAGAAGCTGAAGGATTCTTTAAAGTGGACCTATCATGCTATATTTTAAACATATATTGTAGGGCCATACCTATATAAAACATATCTGTGAAGTTTTTTTTTTCAAAATACCAAACAGATCATGCATTTTAGCCATGCCTCATTTCGCTCTATTTGCTCTTTTCCAGCCCTGTTTTTGCATGGGCTGATTCTGCTTTTGTGGCAGACTACAGCGCCACTTACAGGCCTGGCATATGTACTACAACGTCTCCAGCGCTTTCGCGCGGTCTCTCATTCCCCTGGTAGGTGGAGAGTTGCCCATATAGGCGGAGCACCCCTTTTCTGACGTCAGAACAATTCAAATAATAATCAGATCTGTTGCAGCCCCGTTTTTAGAGATGTGGGTATGGAGGAAAAGAGAGAGGGTTGTGTTTTCTGACACTTGGTGAGTTCTCTGACACACCGGGGACACATAGTCATGTATAAAAGACGTACAAAAGTGCATTTTGCATGATAGGTCCCCTTTAAGTCTGGGTCCAGTTAAACATGCTATGCTAAAGGCTTCTCTGATCAGATGTGTATTGTAATAAATATACTGTATGTTTTCAGTTAAAGATAACTAGAGCTCATCAAGTTATTCTTCTTCCAGATCACAATCTTATCATGCATGCTGTAATGTTTTTTCATTCAACTGGAACTATATCCCTATGAACATAAAGTCTGTTTTATTGCGTTTTGTTACCACTGTCAGTAAGGGAGCTCTGAATGCAGGAAAGGTATGTACTGTATAAACATAAAACAATAACTAATAGCTTTCAGAATAAAAGCCGTTATTATTTTCCCGGTGATCAATTTACTTATTAGAAGTGTGTTTGAAATATCATTCCATCGCTAATGAATTAATGGACCATGGATAAAACATAATAAAACATTTAAAAAAGGGAAGTAGACATGCTAGATAGCGACCGTATGTGTTTGATGAATTGGGAAAGTGATGCATTAACCTTAGCTAAGTTAATAATGACTTACAAAGACATAAATAGGTAGAAAAGTCCTCCAACAAAAATATTCTCCACATTGTACTCTGGTCTGTAATGAAAGGTAATTCTTGCCGTGGGCAACATGACAAAACATAAGTAAATATTGCTCTGTGGTTCCTGGATGCTGCTAGAAAATAAGATGTTAATCTACAGTAAGAACCACATGTGTGCTAACCTGAATGTTCTCGTCCTTCTCTGGCATGGTGCCGTACTGCCTGCTGATCTGATCGCGGATGCGGACGGCCAGGCGCTGGTACCAGTCCTGAGCCTGCTGGTACACACTGTCATGGAGACCCTCCAGAACCTCCAACTCACTGCCTTCAACCTGCGAGAAGGAGGACACAGACAGGAGGAAAAGTGAGAAGAGGTTCAAGTTGTAATATGTTGTGAATATTTACGTGTTGCTTTAAGTATCATCTCCGGGACCTTCAGGTCCTCCAGGTACTCGATATCAGCGGTGCTGTATCCATCTCGCTGACCTCTCCTCAGCACCTTGAACCTGCTGACTCCCAATGCGTCCACAAAGGAGCGTCCATCAGGCAGCACCTCCAGACTGAGGATCTCCAACATGCAGCCAAAGTCTGAAAACCTGAGGCACAGCAGGAAAAACCATCAAGTCTCAAATCAATTCACTGGTATTTATTCCTTCATTTGAAGTATCAAAACAAAAATAGGTCAGAATAGGTAACACTTTCTTTGAAGACCACGTCTGTAGTTCATTATGAAGACATTTATAGTGAATATAATGATACAAAATAAGGCTTTCTGATTCATCATAAAAATGTCAAGTCAAAGCTGTTGTTTACGATTGAAAAATTATTAAAACAATTAAAAGTCCTATAAAAAGCTTTAGTAGTATGGCATTTAAACTGTCAAAGTCATACCCTATTTTATAATTACAGTGTTGTGTGTTGAAGGTTAAGAAATGTAATATTATAATCATAGGCTAGTATGTTGTAAAGAAGTCATTAAAAACGTAGAATCGTAAGCAATAAATTAAGTACTTAAAAAGTCATAGTACAGTAAATGTCATAAAAAATCAAGTATAGTGTGCCATCAGTAAGTGATTAATAATACATAGTATATTATGTCGTAAAAATTTTCCTCTCCAGGCAGGGCCATGCACATAAAAAGGTTCAGAATTACTGAAGAAGAATTTCTAAATATATTTGTTTTGGTATAATCTCAGCAAATAGCTTGTCGTTGACGTTTAGATTCAAATCTGAAAAATGTCATAACTGTAACTGCATTTTCTTTTTTAAAGGGGGGTCCACTAAAATGTTATTAATGAGGCATACTTACACACACAAGTTTAATAAAGTTGCATAATTAAAGAAGGAGTTAAAGAAGGAGTGTTTACAAACATTATTTTGCCCATTGTTTGCATATTTTAGTATTAGGTGCGGTTGGATATGTATTCATAACAGCTGGGAAAATGCAATGGCATGATCAAATACAGTGACAGAAGCAAATATCTGATTGGTGACCATGCTGCTTTTTCCACCCACTCAGGGTCACTTGTGACTGATTTAAACTTTGCCCACTGTGCTTCCTGCTCCACCTCGCCTGCTGCGAGTTCCACAGTGAGGTACATTTCAAAAATAGTCTCCCCATACCCATACTCTAAATAACTGAACATACCTGTGGAAATGTAAATGCGTTTACCTCACTTGCGTCTAAACTGGCTATATTTCAATGTTAACACACAATTATCTACCCAAGTCAACAAAAAAAAGAATACAAAAACAACTTGCATACCCCTTGCCATGCTCATAGCTGCACATGCCAAACTTTTTGGTGCCAGTATCCATGCAGCGACGCATCATCAGCCGGTATCGAGGCTCGAAGATGTGCAGGGGGCAGGGCACGCCGGGGTATGCCACCGTGCACACAAATATAGGGATGTCCTTAGTTAGACTACAGAGGAGGAGACAGAAGAGAAAAGAGAAGAGACGTTGGAGGCAGGGAGAACAAAATAAAGAAGAATAAGGGAGAGGTTTGTGTGACCAAGGCGAGATGGTTGCTAGCGAGCTGCTAGAATGAATCACGGGTGTAAATTGTGTGTGTGGTGGACGCCTACTTGGACAGTTCAGCCATCTCCGTTTCATGGACCTGTTTCCTCTCTGCCAGCTGCGAAGGGAAAAGACTGGTCATGATGTCCTGAAGCAGAACCGTGGGGTTATACTTCCTGTTTTTGAAGTACTGGGAAGAGAAAAGTGAACATAATCAGCCATAATTGCAATTTAATGACGTTCATAACCAATTATACATAATAGTATAGTAACAAATTGTTATTTTTGTACTGCAACAAAGAACAAACCCAAGCATTGAAATATATAGTTTGGTGTAATAAAGTTGCAGTTTGAAGCAAAAGCCATTTAAAATTGTGTTCACAGCTTTGTATGCAAGTGGATACATGCATACAAATGGTGATTCACACAGTGTTATTTATCTTGTCTAAAGATAGATTTATTGAAGGCAACAACACAGATACATGTATCGCAGGGCGTTTTTATGGAGTTTCTTTGTAGTCGGACAAGTACTGATGAATCCAGTTGAGCAGGAAATACAGGCATGCAGGTTCACAGTCTTAATGGAGAGCAGAAGAGGCAGTGGACAAAGGTTTTTATTAGCTTGATCAGAATCACAATCTTTACTTAAACCGGAGGCAAATTGGTTTTTTAACAGTTGCTCAACAAAATTCAATTTAGTAAAATAAAATAAAAACAGTATATACAAATAAAAAGGTAGATTCAAAAAGATCAAATAGAATTAAATGAAAATAGTTGTATAAACAATCATTTCTAATGAAGTTGAATTACAAATGTGCACATTTTACAATTTACAACAACCATAAATGTTGTAAAAAAAAAAAGGAAAATATAAACTGTGGTGTATTAATGAAAGTATTAATGCTGATGCTCATTATTTTTTAGTATATCTATTTGTAGAGATTAGCAGTCCTTATCGGACTTAAAACAATGTGTGGACAAAGGAAGAGGAATTGCAAGGATGATGGCCAAGAAGGGTCTGAGATAGTCGTAGTTGAGATGAATTGATAGTCACCTCTTGTAGGGGCTGTTTGCAGAGGGGGCAGCGCAGGTTGTGGTCCAGACTCCTCTCGATGCAGTTTTTGCAGAAGGTGTGGCCACAGGGAGTGGAGGCCGGCTCATAAAACAACCTTCAGAGGAGAACATCTGAATTTGAAACAACCAGGATGAGGATGGATGCTTGTGCTGCTGGTAAGGTTTCTAGTGAGTGATTGTGAGCATACTGTATGTGTGATAACATTAACCAGAGAGAGAGGAGAATAGGATTAACCTGATTTATGACACTAAGACAGCAATGCATTATTGATTAGAGGGAATAGAGAACACCGACCTGATGCAG
Organism: Harpagifer antarcticus; assembly: GCA_902827135.1. NCBI lineage: Eukaryota > Metazoa > Chordata > Actinopteri > Perciformes > Harpagiferidae > Harpagifer > Harpagifer antarcticus. The sequence goes on along the minus strand of CADEHL010001042.1, from coordinate 7,087,148 downwards.
AGAGGGCACTCAAAGTCTGACACGGTGAGAACACTCAGAGTTTTTTCCCTGCTGTGAACACTTTCACCTGAAACACAAAGAGAGCTTTATACGAGGAAGAACTAATGGTTATTATGCCATTTCAAAGCATCTGGCGGGTGTTAGCGCAAAGCTGCTTGTAGCGACAGTGACAGAGAGGATTCATGATGAGGACAATGATGAGGATGAAGATGACAGACAATTTATCATAATGGTGTGTCTGTGTGTACACTGCTGTGTGTGTGTGTGTGTGTGTGTGTGTGTGTGTGTGTGTGTGTGTGTGTGTGTGTGTGTGTGTGTGTGCGCGTACCCCGGCCATGCCCATCTTCCCTCCTCATCATCATCTCCTCGTCCTCTTCAGCAGCAGGGAGGAAGGAGACAGCTTGGCAGAGGCTGAGGCAGCACTCTGTACCCGTATCATACTTCACCTTGGAACCCTAAACACACATAGTTAGTAGTTCGAATATCAGAATCAAAAAGAAAATGCCTAGGTAATTGGGTTTTGTTGCGCTTAAATAAAAGATAAAAAATAAGTAAAAGAACAAAATACAAATGTTTAAAAACAGAAGGATTTAAAGTAAGACAGATAATAATTAGTTAGGATATGATAATCCTATGATATGGTGAGATATGATCACAATACCTTTTTATTTTTGAAAGAAATTAGGTTTTATGTGACTAAAATAAAACGTGAACATAAGAATAAAAAAAAGATATACATAAATATTTAAATAAATTAATATATAAAAAACAGAAGAAGTTCAAGTAAGAATATATAAGAAAATATAATAGAATTAAGACTTTCATATAATCATTAGCAGTTAACGTAATAAAATGTTATCTAAACGTAAGAAGTTAGGTAAAAATGTGCACATCATACTAATATATATTACATGTATAATACAATATATACAGTGGTGTATTAGTATCAGGAAAGAATGAATGCTGAGTTGCAGTTTGAAAGGGTTTACTGATGGCAAAGTAAGTCCTTGTGCCAATGCATTGACTCATTTGTCTGTATTTGCATTCACACCTTCCATGCTTAGAGTTAAAGTGCACATAAGAGCCGTTAATATTCTCTCTTAGCTTACCTCTTGCGCCTCTCTCCTCCCTTCTCCCTCTCCATCGTCCCCACATGCCTGTTTGTCAGGGTGAGTTGGCCCCTGGGAGCCACCGAGGCTGGTAATGGGGCAGGTCCCTTTCAGGTACTCGGACACCACTTGCAAGATGCAGGACCCCTCCTCCGGCACTGTCCGTCCCTCTGCCTCCAGAATCTGCCATATGAAAGATGTCATGATAAAAATGAGTCACATAATAGGTATGAAAATAAAAGTGTTATTTGTTTTACCCAGTGTTAAACACCAAATCAAATAAAACTAAAATATAAAAAAAACATATTTGCAAACATTTGATGCACCCTGCATGTAAAATGAATGTCAATTAAATAATATTAAATATATACTGTTTGAATTCAAAAGTTGTGAAAGTCATGTAACTTCTTACATTACTAACATACTAACAGGTATTTCTGAACTGGGCTATAAAACTGAATAGTCCTAAACCTTGAAGGGGCTTCTATTAAGCAACAGCTAACACCACCAGACTCAGAGACCGTTTTACCCACAAGCCATAAGACTACTTAATGCCTGAGCTTGCACTATTTTTATTGTTGTTGTTTTTTTTAATGTGTTTTATGTCTTGAATTTGCATTGTTGAAGAACCTGTGACCCAAGTTTCTCATTCATTACAGGCTACACCGTAGTTGTGTATACGATATGACAATAAACCTTTGAATTGAAAAAATGTAATGTAATATTATGCTTTATGGGTTTCCCTTTCTTATAGTGTGTTATATAGACGTGTGCATGCAAACGGTCTGCAAAGGCTAAATTCCCTAAGCTCCCTCCAGAGGGAGTTTCTCTCCCACACACTCCAATATATTCCAATTTAAGTCTTGGTGTTACTTTCCATTAAGGACCCTTTGATGAGCGGTTACTAAAATCAACACACCTTCTTGATCTGGCTCTTCGCAGGGGCAAAGTCAGCTTGGAGTTTTAGGCAACGGTGGAACTGGATGAGTGCGTCTGTCTGCTGACCCATTTCCAGCAGAACATTCCCTTTACGAAAAAAGCCCTGCACAAACAGAAAAGGGACATCAGCACCACTTCCTGTATGAGTGAAAGAAGTCTCTAAGTCATCAATAACCCAATGTCATTTATATTTATAATCCCCTATTTTTGCAAGAGATAAATGTTTTGAAATTTGAAATGGGATGAGAAATGTGTTGCACAATATAAATGAATATCCTACAGAGAGCATTGTTGCATATGCAGCGAGCCACCCACTGGCTGAATGACATAATGACATAAGAATATGTTTGCATAACTTTGTTAATGACATAACATCAATACAAGCAGAGAAAACCGCTTAGCACGCTTAGATTAAACTCCAAAAATACAAGGGCCCACACCTGCTTCTTTGTGTTTATGAGTGTGGTGTTGCATGCATGTTACAAAACCAACAGTGCATTTCGGGTGAGATTCAGCATTGAGTTGCACAGGGGGCTGAACTGAATTAAAGCCCTTGAATTGGTGTTGTTAATGAGTAACTTCAAAAACAGATTATACAAGCGGGACTAGTGTATCTGTTGAAACACTGTCAAAGTCACTCACCTCAGTCCAGTTAGGACGAAGGCAGCAGAGGTAGTCGAGGTCTGTCAGAGCATCAGAGAAGTGCATCAGGCCCCAGTTAGCTTCAGCTCGGTACACTTTCAAACTCTGATCATGTGGGACTGAGGATGAAAACAAACAAGAGAGAGAGTAAAATAAAGAGATGTATAGGCTCATGGGTTTTAAGAGCTGTGGCTTAACGCTGTATAGACTATATTTACACGCTTTTCTACGTACAAACATTCAACATTTGTATAACTTTTATAGAATCAGGATCAAGTTTATTGCCAAGTAGGTTTGCACATAGTTATATTTAGATTTTAAACAAATAAAGAGACACATTTACACAGAATATAAACATACAATAAATGTAAGCTAAGTAGGCTACAGTGAAAACAAATACAAATACAGTACAATATATTTTAAAGTAGCACATTTTGAATGCTTAAAATGAGGAAGTGTTATACTGAAATGTGCAACATACAAAATAATTCAAAGATTTGCTCACATGATTGTAATGCATATGTTTAGGACACTTTCAAATCTCAAATATGTTGTATATGCACGATCACTTTATGGCTATGTTTAATTGTGCTTGTGTCTTAAAGGTGGGGTCTGTCATTGTGGGGAAACCAGCTCGAGTGCGCTAGAATTTGAAACAGAAAATATGCCTCTTCCTTACAGAGCCCCTCCTCCAACACACACGAACGCGCACATGTCAAATGAGGGCCCGATAAAAAAAAAAGTTTGTGCACAGATGGAAGGCCTTATTTTCCAACCATGATATGACCACAGAAATGTGACAGCTGACACACACAGACGACAAGTTAGACCAGATTGATGCTGACTAACTTTCTCCAGTGCATTCTTCTTATGCAGCACATTACATTAGTTAGACCAGTGGTTCTCAACTGGTCAGGCCTCCGGACCCACTTTTTACTTGGTCAATACATCACGACCCAACATTTTGAAGCACTCAAATCTATTCAACAAAAAATCGTGCTGTAATATATACGCTTTTCAGCATACAATATTAATACAAGTGAAGTACAGTGCATATATCCCTTATATCCTTTCACAGAACTAAAGTATGCTTTTCAAAAAGGTTTAATGAGATGATGGAATAAATGCTGATTATATAAAATGGCACGCATGCTGAAACCCCAACCCCAGCAGGGAGGTCTGGGGGGATTCTCCCTCAGGAGATTTTTAGAAATACTAACATAAACTATGCATTCTTACGGAGCCCCTAAAGGGACATGGGAAGACAAAAAAAAAAAACAGAGAGAGAAAAAAAAAGTCAGGATAACGGGTTTGTATCTCGTGCGCACGCGAATGTTTCTCGTGCGCACGAGAAAGTATCTTAAAAAAAAGTCAGGATAACGGGTTTGTATCTCGTGCGTACGCGAATGTTTCTCGTGCGCACGAGAAAGTATCTTAAAAAAAAGTCAGGATAACGGTTTAAGGGACATAAAAAAAAATTATGAGAAAAAAAATAAAGTCAGGAAAACGGGTTCCTTTCTCGTGCGCACGCGAAACTAATCCGTTATCCTGACTTTATTTTTGAATCCACTTCCTATTAACCAGTGCGCCAAGGAGGAAGTGCAGCACACAGTAGACCAACATTTCAATGCACACTTGTATGTATACGTTTTGAAATGACAGTGGAAAGTTTAATTCGGGTATATTTTAATCTCGGACTTCCTTATAAGGACATTACGTTCCTGCTTGCACGTCGTCACCGTTACATTCTTTCCGAACGGCATTTAAAACGGATTTTGAAGTCTTGTCGTCTGTCCCGGCGCAAGAAATACTCCAGTTTTGAGACAGTAATTACTTTCATCTCTGAACAATTACAAACATCTGGCCAACTTCATGGGTATAGGTGGATGTTCACAAAATGCAAGGAGAATGGATTACTCGTCAGAAAAGAAGATGTACGTTTAATCCTCAAAGAACTAGATCCAAGGGGGGTTGAACTCAGCAAGCAGGACCGTAATGTCCTTAGGCTATAAGGAAGTCCGAGATTAAAATACACCTTTCCACTGTCATTTCAAAACGTATACATACAAGTCTGCATTGAAATGTTGGTCTACTGTGTGCTGCACTTCCTCCTTGGCGCACTGGTTAATAGGAAGTGGATTCAAAAATAAAGTCAGGATAACGGATTAGTTTCGCGTGCGCACGAGAAAGGAACCGGTTTTCCTGACTTTTTTTTTATGTCCCTTAAACCGTTATCCTGACTTTTTTTTAAGATACTTTCTCGTGCGCACGCGAATGTTTCTCGTGCGCACGAGAAAGTATCTTAAAAAAAAGTCAGGATAACGGGTTTGTTTCTCGTGCGCACGCGAATGTTTCTCGTGCGCACGAGAAACAAACCCGTTATCCTGACTTTTTTTTAAGATACTTTCTCGTGCGCACGAGAAACATTCGCGTGCGCACGAGATACAAACCCGTTATCCTAACTTTTTTTTTCTCTCTCTGTTTTTTTTTTTTGTCTTCCCATGTCCCTTTAGGGGCTCCGTACATTCTGGTACTCTAAGAAGAAAATAAATAAATCTATTACTACCCGACATATTAATAATATTTTATGACATTGTTTGTTTTTCACTTTGTTCTGACATCTTGCTGCGAGAAGAGTAAAGAGGAGATAGTCTGTGTGACTTACTTTAAATTGTGGGTAAGGGTAGATAGCTCCCATTGTTCTGTGACCTGTCAGTCATCAGACCGGGGCCTGGGGTCATATTTCATTATGTGTTGATTTCTATCTGAAGTTGTACCCATGGATGTGTGAAGAAGAGTTCTACCGCAAAGTTATTCTCCGTGGGGACTTCCGGCAACAATCTTAATTCTGATTGGCCAGAAGACTCGAAAAAACATCAGCAAAGATATTTTATTGAGAAGATGATCACTATGTGACAGAAGTTTTCAAAATCGTTTATGGTCTCTGGTACTTCCAGTCCAACACCGACTGCATGCACAGCAATTTTTTTTTTTTTCCAATTTTTTTTTCTTCACTCACACATTCGCGACCCACTCGAAACGGGTCCGCGACCCACTTTTGGGTCGCGACCCACCAGTTGAGAACCACTGAGTTAGACGACTTACATACATTCAGTACTGGACAATCCTCACAGGAGCAATTTGGGGTGAAGTGTCTTGCCCAGGGACACAACGACATGCTGACTGTATTGGGACTCGAACTTGCTATCCCTTGATTAGAAGTCCATCATACTATCCACTGAGTCACAGCCTCCAGCACATACATTTAGTTTCTCTTCTGGAAAGGGGGGCATTTGGATACTTGTTTACAGTTATATATTTGGGTCATCAATCGCTTTATATTGTGAATACAAGGCATCAGGATCTGTGTTTGACCCACCAAGTTTTCTGTTTTCTGTCATAACACCTCCTGTGTCTCACTGCTGTGCAAATTAGGACTGGACAGCAGAATGGGATGCACCATCTGTCACCAGCACTGGGCACAAGCCAAACCTGTGAGCAGTGCGTAAAAGTAGGACTCTGAACTGTCTGCCTATACTTAATCCTGGGAAATTGTTAATACAAGCAGTGCCGCAGGCTTAGGTTGACACAAAAAAGCAACACACGCACTGTATTGTTGCTATGGTGTTGTGCATGTGTCCCTTACCTAAGTGTAACCTTTCGTTGGTGATGCGTAAAGCTTCGGTGAAGTCGTTGGATTTGAGCTTCTCCTGTACTTGGCACTTGGTCTTTGTCTCGTCGGGGCAGCACTTCTCGATAACGCTGATGAGCATGATGTTGTTCTTCATGCTTTTCACGTCTCTTTGTTTTAACCTCTCTTTGCACACCGGGCATTTGGACGGCAGGTAGCCCCCCACGCACCTCCGGCAGAACGTGTGGCCGCACGCCATGGTCACCGGCTCGCACATCAGGAAGAGGCAGAGCGGACACTCCAATATATCCATGGTGGCTGGGTTATGTCACCGAAAAAAAACGTCCCACGGGAAAATAGGTTGCTTTTTTGGCAAAGCGACGAGGGCTGCTAGTCTTGTCTGTGAAATAGTATTGCATGCACCACTTAAATAACAGACTGACAGCTAACGATCCAGTTAATGTGTCCCTTAATTCTCCGATCACATCTGCTCGAACCCGACCTGGTTTCTGTCTAGCTAAGCTTCTGCTAATAAAGAGCTATTATATACTCTTATGCTTACCCGACACATTCCCTTTGCAGACAAACATGTATCTATTATATACTCTTATGCTACCCTATCCATTCCCAGCACTAACTTACTCTTTGGTTTGGGACACATTACGTCTTCCCCGTTCAACCAGGTTGAATAAAACAAAACGCTTTCCTCGCCACTCCGAACTCCACAAACGCAACGCGAACCACACCAGAATATTTTCATATTGGTAGTCTTTCTTTTTCGTAGTCCGTGTCCGCGTTTAACCCCTGTAGCGACGTATCCACGGCCACAAAACGGGGTTACTGTGTTACACCATTACTTACATAAATAAAGACCACATGACGCAGCAGCGCGCCATCCGATTGGATGAAAGGAGGGCTCTCTGCCCTGTTGTGAAACCAAGGATGCCGAGTTTCATAACATAATGCCTGCGACAAAAGTTATTGGGTTTCTTTCGGTAGAATTAACACATCTGGGATGTATGTTGTAAACTGACAATGTCGTGAATGTAATCACAGTAATTTTATAATTCAAGTCAAGAGTGCAGTAGGCTTAGGGGAAAATACCCTGTCGCGGTGTAGGGAATCCCAGCAGAGGATAATCGCAGACATAAACACAGTGGTGTTCATCCCCAGATACTGCTTATATACCCGAACAATTAGGTCACGTGTAGAATGCCTAGAAAGAGCTGACAGAGCCTAGAGGTGCAAACAATATGCTCTGAGTTACTGTTTCTTGCAGTTTTACTCATCACATAAGTGTTAGATAAACTTCTGCAAATCTGTTGCAAGGCAAGGCAAGGCAAGGCAAGGCAAGGCAAGGCAAGGCAAGGCAAGGCAAGGCAAGACAAGGCAAGGCAAGGCAAGGCAAGGCAAGGCAAGGCAAGGCAAGGCAAGGCAAGGCAAGGCAAGGCAAGGCAAGTTTATTTATATAGCACTTTTCAACACAAGGCAATTCAAAGTGCTTTACAAAAAATGAAAGACATTAAGAAAATGGCATTTAAAATCAGTCATTAAAAAGAAAAGCTAATAAAATAAACATTAAAAGAAAAAATACATGGATAAACAGTAAAAGAAAAAATACATGGATAAAAGTTACAGTGCAGTCTAAGATATGAATAGTTCAATCAAAAGCAGCGACAAAAAGAAAAGTCTTCAGCCTGGATTTAAAAGTAGTCAGAGTTGCAGCGGACCTGCAGGTTTCTGGGAGTTTGTTCCAGATATTTGGAGCATAATAACTGAACGCTGCTTTACCATGTTTAGTTCTGACTCTGGGGACAGAAAGCTGACCAGTCCCTGAAGACCTGAGAGATCTGGATGGTTCATAATTTAGCAGTAGATCAGACATGTATTTTGGGCCTAAACCATTCAAAGCTTTATAAACCAGCAGCAGTATTTTGAAATCTATTCTTTGACACACAGGAAGCCAGTGTAAAGACTTCAGAACAGGAGTGATGTGATCCACTTTCTTAGTGTTAGTGAGGACTCGAGCAGCAGCGTTCTGAATCAGCTGCAGCTTCCTAATATATTTTTTAGTGAGACCTGTGAAGACACCATTGCAGTAGTCGAGTCTACTGAAGATAAAAGCATGGACAAGTTTTTCCAAGTCCTGCTGCGACATTAGTCTTTTAATCCTAGATATGTTCTTTAGGTGATAGTAGGCTGATTTAGTAACTGTTTTAATGTGACTGTTGAAACTCAGGTCAGAGTCCATGACTACACCTAGATTTCTGGCTTTATCTGTTGTTTTGAACATTGCAGACTGAAGCTCAGCGCTAACTTTTATACGTTCTGCCTTGGCTCCAAAAACCATTACCTCAGTTTTATCTTTGTTTAATTGGAGAAAGTTCTGACACATCCAGTCATTGATTAGTTCAATGCACTTACTCAGTGTTTGAATTGGAGCATAGTCTCCTGGTGAAACTGTTTGTGAATTGTAAATTTGTGTGTCATCTGCATAGCTATGGTAACTTATTTTGTTGTTTTTCATTATCTGAGCCAGTGGTAGCATGTAGATGTTAAAGAGAAGAGGCCCCAAGATGGAGGCTTGAGGAACCCCACATGTCATATTTGTCAACTCAGATGTGTATTTACCTATAGAAACAAAGTTGTTTCTGTCCTTTAAGTAGGATTCAAACCAATTTAGGACTGTTTCCGAAAGTCCCACCCAGTTTTCCAGTCGGTCTAGTAATATGCTGTGGTCAACAGTGTCAAACGCAAGTCATTGCATGTCAGGTGTTGGGACCTGTCTCGTAAATATTTGGGTCAGAGCAATCAGGCCATAAAGACATACATGTAACACCATGCTTTATGTAGTATGTACATAGAGAAACACATAACATTTACCTTATGTAGCCGACCATAGGGGTAAACCACTTTTCGACCACCGTAGTATTGGGCTACAAAGGTACCGCCCACTTCTGCATTCCCTTCATTTGGTAAACAATATTTAAACAGCTGATACCGGTGTAGATGAATTCATAATCAATTGTTGTTTTTGCTGGTTAAAGTATTGTTTGTAAATGTGTCTGACATTGATAAATAAATATCATACTCTTGGGAGAAAATCCTTGTCTTGAACCTTTTTGTTGACTGCCAACTGCATCGTGTTTCTTTAAATTGAATCTGTGGAGTTTTTGCTGTTTGATCAATTTGAGTTAAAGAGCAAATTGTGATCAGTAGAACAGCTACACTTTAGGCCGTGTGCACGGCCGCGGAACACACATTTGGAGCACATCTAACCAGTCAATTAATCATTTCTGTATGTAAAAGGATAGATTTTCATTTTTTTAAATCAGTTACTTGTCTTTGAAGTAGGTCTTGGGCCTAAATACATGTGTTATTTACCTGTAAATAATGTAGCATCCATATCCTTCGGGTCATCTCCAAGGTCTAATGAATGTTTCCAGGATCAAAACCAAGTGAGGTGAAGCAACTTTTATCTTCCATGCTCCCCACCTGTGGAAAAAGCATACCGAATACCATAGGTCTTGTCATATAATTCAGGGCTTAAACACTTATTACAGCGACTTACATGATTTACTTAACTTTTGTTTAAATGTGTTAACTTACTATTATTGCTTTTGCATTTAAAAAATTGTTTCTCTAACTACATATTTGCTTGCTCTTGTTATTATTTTATATTCAATGTCTTATCATTCTTTATTAAATATTTCACTTTGCCACTTTAAGTTTGAATTAGCCTTAGTGTGCAAGCTTTTCTTCCCCATAAATCATTCTTTACAGGAGTCAAAGAAGGAGGTATTTTTGAATATTTTAATGTACCCGGGAAGGATTTGGCTTTGTGTTGAAATGAACAGTTCCATGAAGAAAGCAACATAACACTGTTCACATTATAAAAGTGCTTTAACAAAATGCAAAAAGGCGAGGGCTTTAGGAGGACTGACTATATAACCATGTTGTCTTAAAACATTGAGTTTAAATGAAAACAGCATGTCACTCCCACTGCAATTGTCTTTATTGATTTTTATTACAAAAACTGAAAGTTCTCACCCAAGTTGGTCTGCTTTATATTTACAATGCTCAATATCCACACACAAACGGTTAATAATATCTACATAATGGCTTTTAAATAAAACACCATTCACTTCCAGTTAGGATTGCAGTCCAAGTGAAAACACACCAAACGTTTTCATATACTTGCTCAAAGTACAGCATACAAAAAAAACAACAAACACAGTTTTGGTGTCGAAAAAAAGCACGACTACTCGACGGAACACTTAAGCGATTTCATCAATAATACTGCACATGGCAGCATCCTTGTCCCACATTTTGTCCCTCTTTGCAGCAGGGACGCTCTTGTCCTGGTGACTTGCTGCCATACAGCTAGCCCCAGCTTCCTCTACATCCATCGGTTCTGTTTTCTGCCTGGGGGCCTGTCCAGAGGAACAAACCACACTAGGGGCTGCAGACACACTCCTTGTCCCATCACTAGCACCATCCAGGCCCTCTATCTGTGGCAAGTCGTCGGGTAGAGAGGCGAGGCACCCCTGGATCATCTCCACCACCCTCTCCAGATGTTTCTGGAACCTCTCAGCTGTCTCCAGTCTCTGTCTCTTCTGCACCTCCATCATCACCCTCAGCGTCTCCCTGGCTTGATGTGGCCTGTACTCATTTATCAGGTGGTGCATATGAACAAACAAAAGCTTCAAGTCCTCCAGCTTCTCCTCACGCTTTATACTGCCAGGGCTTTTAATGAGGATGTCCAGCAGGTCCAGAAAGTTCACAAGAATAGACATGTTGAGCTTTTTAAGCTCCCGTTTGTGGTCAAACTGCATAGGATGGAGCCTTTCAATTCCTTGGCTTTCAAGTGGCCGGATGATGAGGTCGTCACACTGGAACTGGTTGCCAAACATCATGTAGTTGTCTCTGATGGGTGGAGGTGGCTTAGGAGCCAGACCATTGCGAATGTTTTCATCCGTGTACTCTTTGATGTACTGCATAGGTGGAGGAGGCAGGGCACTAACCTGCTGCGGTTCACCCATTATGCTGGCCTGAAACGTAAACGAAAATAATGTCAAAAAGGCTGTTTTCCAAGTTACATGCAAATAAATGTTCATAAGTGCATATATCCTGTGCAACTGTCAAGTGCTTATTGTCAACTCTACTACACCATTATGTGAGTTCCAAGAACACAACATAATTACAGACAATTGCGATATTCAATTCTCAGAGTATTGATATCAGTATTTTATTTAATAGTTATTGCTGTGGCCAGTCCAGTGGTTTATACAACGTTCATTTTGGGTCTTTTAATTAACAGTGATGTGATGCGTTGCATGGGCTTCTCCTGTTTTGTATGTGAATTATAATAATTTCTAAACGAACCGGTAATTGCAGCTGTAAAAAAACAAAGAATAACCTTAACTACCCTACATGGTGTGGAGTAAAATAATGATATTGATTAATTGTAACGTTAGCAGTAAACGCATCTTAACAATATAGCCTTTTCATAATTATGTTCAACCACTAGTTTCCAACCCAACTTCTCTGTACAAGTTTTTGTTATCAATCAGTGCAACATATGGTTTCTTCCACTCGCAGCAGCGTCGCGATCTTCTTTCCATATAATGTAATGTGATCATGCTAAAAGCAAGTTGTCAATGGTTGGTAACGTGTAACAAGCGAGCAGCGCAAGTAACGTTCGTGACTAACTGTCTCAACAATTGGTGAGCAGATATTATCATTCACTAGCTAAACATGTGTTAACATTGTAAGTGTGTTGCTCATCAGTTAGCAACCAGACGTAATCGTTAGCTGAACCATTTATATTTAGAGAAAAAATAACGTAGCTCGCTAACTAGCTTTGACAGTACTTGTGCTAACCTCTGCTCACTAGCTTAATGACTGCGGTATCACACTCTAACAAATGAAGGAAATGAAAACATCGATAACACTTGTACTAACCCTTTAAATGGCTGCTCAGTTGCTGGAAGTAGACTTTACGTATTAAATGTCACCAAGTTATCGAATTGAACATGTAGCTTTTAGCGAGCCTTACGTTCACTGACATGGAGGTTCTGTCATTGGCTGAACGTCTTCTTCTTCTTCTTGTTCTTCCCATGGTTTCATGGCGGGCGGCCACCTATCGTATGAGGCTCATTACCGCCACCTACCGAGCTGGAGTGTGGATAGCCAAACGCTTAATGTGTGATGTATCGATATATCACTTACACTCTGATAGTAATAGTAGTAACAGTTATAATAATAGTGACATTTTTATATATTTGACACAAGACGTCGCACCACACTGTGTAATAGTAAGGTAATTAAACATTTTACAAAACATTTACCAAAATATACACATATTTGTACCCCTTCTAATGACATATATCTCCATTTCATCAAAAAAAATGTGATTTAGGCCAGTACTCTCCTGGCGCTGCCATAAGCGTCAACCTGGTTTTGGAAGATCTCGTTTTACTTTTCTTGTGTTTTCCCAATTTTTTTCTCTACTTTGACCTTATATTGTACTTATTTTTAATTGAAAGTGTTGGGACACTGATTTCCAACTTGTATATAATTGTTAGGATTTTTTATATATATAAGGCCATTTAATTAATTTCTTGTTTTAACAGTTACTTCCAATCCCACTCTGTTGCTGCTTTAAACTCCTGAATTCCCCCAAATGTATTCATAAACATCCATTTTAACTTTATCTTATCTTAAATGTGCTATTGCATCGATCAAATCTTCCATGATTTATGAGGATACACTGTGAAGGTTTTGACGGAGGTCAGCGGACCGTAAAAGTGTCACTAAATAAAGCGGGACTTTCAAAAAGTAAAACATATTTTTCTTCACAGTGTAAAAATCCATTGTTGTTTGAAGTGATAATAAACAACTTTCCTTACATAACCAAACAATCAATCACCTACAATATTATTATACATAATAGTATTGTAGGTGATTTTTGTTGACTTAACATCCCCTGTTCGATTTTTACATTTTGTTTAAACATTGTCCCTGCATCAGAATTCAAATGTTGGTGGAAAAGGTTCAAAAGTGTAGAGAACAAAGAATAATCCTTGTGTTGCAAACACACTGACTTGTTGCAACATAGTCTAAAGTGAAAGTTCATGTGAGCACTTGTATGGTTTGTGTGTGCGTGTAATGTGTGTGTGTGTGTGTGTGTGTGTGTGTGTGTGTGTGTGTGTGTGTGTGTGTGTTTATACAAAAGCACAACCCATTTCATGCCGTAAGGATGTGGTTTACCTGCAACAACTTTATTCCGGAAGCTCCGCCTCCACGGCAAGTGTTAATCCACACTTCTTTTTTGTTCACTGCTAGGCACTCAATCACTCTCCGTGCAGCCAGCACAGTTTCTCACAGTGTTTTTCATAGCTGTTACCATGTTCCCCAGGGTGATTTTGAATGGAACTATGATTAAAAAGTCTCAACAAAAGAAGAGAACTTCACCATGCAACTACAAGGAGAGGTTTTTTGTTTTGGACACCCAAGAGCTGAAGTATTCTGAATGCCGCCATGGCGTAAGTATGCATTTAACCCATGAGTAATCTGGATTTAAATGTGGAATTTACAATCTGGAGGCTGAGTCTGTATATTGTGCTTCATGGAAATCAGCTATTATTTGCACACATAAAGTTAAGATGAAGTTTTTATTCTTTTCAGAAAAAGCCCTTGCAGAAAGGTTGCATTGAGCTGTCCAGAATTAAGTGTGTGGAGATTGTGTGTAGTGATTCCCCAATACCTTGCAATTACAAGTACCCTTTTCAGGTGAGGTTACACAGAATATGTCAAGTGTTATATGTAGCAAGTATGATGTAAGCATGTAGTACAAAACACAAGAACAAAAATACTATTTTCTCAAATGCAAATGTTTCCTCAGGTTTTTCACAACAACCACTACTTATACGTTTTTGCCCCAGACAATGATTGCCGTCAGAGATGGGTCAAAGCTCTCAAAGAGGGTAAACAATTTGACACAATCCTGTTTCAGACAACAACACTGAAGATACTGAAAACTCCAATTAAGTGTATTATGTCAACGCATTTCACATAACTGTATTAGCTTAGTTGAAAGCAATATTATTAAGTTTAAAAAGCTTCAACTTAATATCATTGCTGTGAACTAACCTCATACAGTTATGTGAAATGTGTTGACATAATACACTTAATTAAAGAAAACGTTTCAGTTTTTTCAGTTAATGACGGTGCAACCCATTATGGTGAACACTTGATTAAGATGTCAACTTAAACCGTATTTCTTTAATTGTCTCTGATATAGAGACAAAGCATAACAGTTTGGTTGAAAAATACCACCCAAACTTCTGGATGGAGGGAAAATGGAAATGTTGCCAACAAACAGAAAAACTGGCGACAGGTTGTCATGTGTATGACCCATGGGGTTTTGGTTTGTATTATATCTTCACTTCTCTTGTTTTGCATAAGCTCAACATGGCCCTTGATTAGAAGTGTTACATACTTAGCATTCTACAATTTATTTGTGTTTTAGGATGTACTAAATACATTCAAATGTCCTTTTTCTAATTCAACAGCTTCTAAAAAGCCTCTTCCTCAACTCCCAGATCCAGAGGTACCATTTTAAATCATGAAGACCATGTGCTGTCAATGATGTATTCTTGTTTTAGTTTATTCTCTTCACATGGGATAGGCAAAGTAATGTCTTTGATTTTCATTGGGTTTTCTTTACCAATTGCATATTGGTTTGTTTTTCTATATTTCTAAATCGCTTGACCTCCTGTATAATACATTTGTGTTGTAAAACACAACATGGTAATTATTACTTTTAACAAACCATTGTGAGGATTTTTGTTTCGTTTCTGAGAGTCTGTTTCTTTTGGCTGGTGACATGCATTTTTTTCTTAAGAAAAAGATAAACAGCTAAAGCATTTTGTGTTTTTTTAAATACTCATCCTCAAAATATATGTTGCTTGAACTAAATAATTGATTACGTTGGAATTCATTTAGCTCAGTCTTTCAATCAGTTTTTTTTACATTTCCTTTTATTATTACTGCCAGACGGAGACGCATGACGAATCAGATCAGAGAATGGTCTTTGCCCTGCAAGACTACACTCCGGTCAGAAACGATCAGTTGTTCCTTCAGAAGGACCAGGCGTACACCCTGATTAACAGCTCCACCTCTAAGTGGTGGGCCGTGCAGGATGGAAGGGGGTAAGCTACATACAAATGCCCCTCTTGAGCTTAGTTACACATCTGAATAATTCCCCTTTTTATAGTTAGAATGATAATGATTGTTTGATTAATGAATCATTTGTCTTTACACCTCTTCAGCAACACTGGCTTTGTACCCAGTAAATTACCTAGCTGAAAAAACTGGCAACAACTTTCTGAGATTTGAGTGAGTTTGATTTATTTCTCTGCTCGTTGCTTCAATTTAAAATGTGGGCATCTGCAAAGCCATTATGCCGTTTATAAGATCAATTTATTTCTGGTTCATTTGTTTTCTCGCAGATGGTACAATAAAAACATGACCAGAGGGGAAGCAGAGACTTTATTAGTGAAACAGGTAAAACAAATTGTCAGTGTTTAAGAATCAAATAATTATTCCATTTTCATTCGTTAATGCTTGCGGCCATGTTTTGACAGAAGAAACATGCTCCAAGTTCTAATGGTAATTAGCACCACGTTGCCTCCCGTGACGCAGTGCACTTTAGCTGTGACTGTGCCACCCACGGCATTATAGCATTTTGCAAAGAATAATGCAAATGCACCTGCACATCAAGAGTGTGAGAAGACATGGGAAGTAACAAGATGTCTCGCAACAACCACAGTCTTTCCTCCAATTTCCTGCCTTGTTGTGCTTTGCTAATTTTGCAAGCTGGAGTTAAAACAGCAATTCTTCATCTATTCATAAAAATGACTGCTGATATAAGCTGCAGATTAAACAAACAACTAATTCATATGTCTAACCATATACATTTGTTGTTTCATTTCTAATATTTTTCTACTTTTAAGGGAAAAGAAGGTGCATTTATGGTGCGTGACTCAAGTCATGTGGGAGTCTACACTGTTTCAGTCTTCACCAAAGCACCTGGGTAATCCTCCTTAATGCAACTATACATAATGTCATTTGATCTATTGATAATAATGATGCTCAATATATGTATACTGATATATTTGATGACATGAATCTTTGCATCTCGCCACGCCCTGGTGTATATTTAGAAAGAACATCAAAAATCAATGTTCTTTTTCCTCATCGTTTGCTGTTTGTCGTAAGTTGTTGTGAACATTTCCCACTTTGGGAACTTGGGTGACAAAAAAAAAAACTTCTCTTTATTTCCTCAAGGTCTAATGGTGAGAAGACTCCGAGAGTTATCCATTACCATATTAGACAAACAGAAAGGGGAGAGGCTGCATTTTACCTGGCAGAGAAGTACCTGTTCACCACCATTCCTGAGCTCATCCACTACCACCAACACAATGCTGCTGGTAAGTTTGCTGGCTTTCCGCATTCAACAGTTATACAAACAAGATACAAAAGGAAGTTTCATACACATAATAACAACTGTCAAAATAATATATTTCCCCTGTATTCATATTTTATAATCTGTGTGGCAGGCCTGATAACACGTTTGAGACACCCTGTCTCTCAGGATGGAAGCTGCTCTCCGGACATTGTTGACCCCTCTAAAGGTATGAGGATGTTCTGCTGGGTAAACTACAGCTCAAAACAATGACTTAAATGCTGAGGTTCTTGTTTTTGCCGACCTCTTGTGGTAATCACAGAAGAATACTCAGGGTGTGTTCAGTTCTCCCTTTGACTCTTTGGTGTTCTGCAACAACTCAGAATTATTTGATCATAACACAAAAAGCTAATCATTGTGTACTTTGTTTTTATTTCCTACAAGTGTATATATATTGTTATTATTTTAAGAACAAACAAAAAAAAGAAACCGACACGGCACAGCCTGCTATAGTACCCATCATAATTATTTCATTAAATACAAAGCAGGTTTTCTTTATTTTTCTTAATACTTATGACCAAAGATAATGAGCTTGTAGCTTAATGGTTCAGGTTCCATACAATTCCTTAAAGCTTTAGAGAAACAATGTAAAAACATGTCAAATGATTGCAATTAGCCATGAGAGGCAGGCGAATAATGATTTTACAACAGCTATTTTGACATGTGTTACAATATCAATCACACATAAGCTGTTTCATTGGCTCAATTTCCTTTTGACATTTCATATTTCACAGTAACAGTGTTGCACGCTAAAAGCCAGCAGCTAATGGATTAGCTCAGGAATGGTCATCGTAATGCAGCGTAACTTTTGTACTTTTTTAAGAATAAAAGTCTATCTAACCTGTTTGTTGATTTTAGGATTATAAGTGTTGTTGTTTTCCGCCTGTTTGCTTCTCAACAGACCAATGGGAAATCCACCCTGCAGAGCTGACCCTGGGTCAGGAGATAGGCAGTGGACAGTTTGGGCTCGTGCTGGAAGGGAGATGGAGGGAGAAGAAGGTGGCAGTGAAGATGATAAGAGAAGAGTGCATGTCAGACGAGGAATTTAAAGAGGAGGCGAGCGTCATGATGTAAGTGCACTCCATAACGCTTATTAGCACAAAGTAAGTGATTTTACAACAAACACAGCATGGTTTGTGCAGGAGAGGTAAGAAACCCTACATGGAGTAGAGTAACACTTTCCCGCTAGGGTTTAAAATGAATCATAATACTATGGATACGTATGTGTAAAATGAATACAATAAGATAAAAGGGAAATAAGGAGTAATAGTAATACAAAATGAAACACATGACATGTCAACACACGTACACAGCACATTAACTTCAACACAGTTATTATTTTCATATGAAACTCCAACCCACATTTATTTGGATCCACCCACATGTTATTATGTTTTTGTATTGACTATTACACCTAAAGATGTTTCAGTATGAAATGTAGATTTAGTTTGCATAGTTCCATTTGGATTACATCTTCTATTCCCCAAAAATTTCACACAAAAATAATAATTGACATTTTAGATTTCAGCTGCTGTTTCTGTGTTTTTGGCAGGAGATTGTCCCACTGTAAGCTGGTCCAGCTCTATGGTGTGCGCACACAGTGTTCCCCCATGTGCCTGGTGTTTGAGTTCATGGAGAACGGCTGTCTGTCAGATTACCTGCGAGCCAGGAAAGGACACCTGTCTAAGGAAACAATGCTGGGGATGTGTCTGGATGTCAGTGAGGGGATGGCATACCTGGAGAGCTCCAACTGTATCCACAGAGATCTGGTAACCTGACAGATAAAAACTTATTATGTTACAATTGTGTATTTACATAACATTAAAATAATCCTCCTGGCTTCTTTTTCATCTGCAGGCTGCCAGGAACTGTCTAGTTTCAAATAACAATGAGGTGAAGGTATCTGATTTTGGCATGACCAGGTATGCTTTTCACTAAATCTGTCGTAAATGTCTAGATCACAGTATTAGTTTTACTATATTTTAATGTTGTCTTACATCCACTGCTGTATAAAAGTGTTTGTCCACGCTCCATTTTGTAGATTTGTGTTTGATGATCAGTACACAAGCTCACAGGGCTCCAAGTTCCCCATCAAGTGGTCGGCCCCCGAGGTGATAAAGTACTGCAAGTTCAGCAGCAAGTCCGACGTCTGGTCATTCGGTGTGTTCATAACTACATATCTTTGCACAGACTTTTAAGTATAGTAAAATAACATCCTTCCTTTGTCAATTTTTAAACATTTATATTTTTTGAGATTGCATGAATAGCTTTTACCGGAGGTCTTGGTGAGGAGTTTAGGTGGCTGATGCCCTACACCTTGATTTCCCTGATAGCAAAACAAGTCTATGATTTGAAACCACAGTCAGAAGGAAACTGATTTTCTAGGACATAGATGTGATTGTGATTTAATTTAAAAAACAGAAAACAAATAGAGCTTACGGTGACACCTACCTCTAAATAGAATAAATCTAGATATAATACATTGGTGAGCGTGTCTGATGACAAAACAAATTGAAAAGGTAAACTGTCAAATGTGGACGAGCAAATAAAGTTACATAAGTCCTTGGAAGCACGCAAAAATAATGTATGCAAAACAGCTTGCATGGAGCAACCATGCAAATAACTGACCAGGCACACAGGAACTGATTTTAGTTTTTACCGCATCACTTTAAACTGTTTACATCTAACAGTTTCTCTGTTGACCCCTGCTCAGGTGTGTTCATGTGGGAGGTGTACAACGAGGGCCGACTCCCTTATGACAACCGCAGCAATGTTGAAGTGGTGGAGTCCCTGAACAAGGGCCTGAGGCTCCTGAAGCCCCGTCTGGCCCCAGACGCCGTCCACCTGCTCATGGAGTGGTGCTGGAAGGAGGTGGGCACACATTTTAACATTTTTCACAACATTCATGCAACAAAAGTCTTTATAATAATGTTGTTTTTTCATGTTCTCATTCTCAGAAACCAGAAGACCGCCCATCCTTTGCTCTCCTCGTGCATGAACTGGCCTCAGTCTAAGACCAGTGAAGATAGGATCTGAGTTTGAAACATATGGAAATAGCTATATTTATTTAATTTATTAATTAATCACCAATCACTTGTCAAATATCTGTGATTTTGTTTTCATTCAGATGATTATATAACACAAGCCATTTTCAAATTGCTGGATATTGCACTTTATCTCTTTCTTTGTATACAGTCTTTTCCTAAGAAGGCTCACACACTCCATACACACTGCATGCAGGTTTATATAAAGGTTTCACTTTTTAACACTGTTTAACACACTGTCAATTAAACAGTTTATTTTTTATTAAACATGTTTTTCTCCTCCCTCATTAGTTTTCCGCATATTTAACGCACTAAACAGCTAAATACACCACCATTCCCATCAGAAGTCACTACAAAAATGCAGTTTGGATATGATCACACATTATTGGGATTGCTAAAAATGCTACTAACTAATCATTATTACTGGGACAAGAGTAGTGTGTATGTGGCAGAGGCGCGGGAAGGTATTTTGAGTGGGGGTGCTGAGGTGCTGGACTCCAGTGAACACTATTACGGGCACTATAGAGCACGCACAAAAGCACTCCCCACGCGCAAACACACAGTACACCCGCGACTATTACAATGAAGGCTCGCTAATCAGCTCACGGCATATAGGCAGGGGTAAAACTGCGGTCAAGCCAGCCTCCACTCGGGAAAACTTGGTCAAGCCAGCCCGCACGTGATATTGCGGTGCGCGAATAACCTATGCATTACGGTAGAATCCTGGAAACACTGCCTCTGTGTTTAGATGAGAATAAAACAAAAACTGTCCAGTATCAAAGAATCATTTCACTTCAGGGTCATAGCAGGACATCTCATCTAGTCACTTAGAAAAAAATCAGGACATTCTGATGTCTCATCTAAAAACAGGGATGATAGCTCTTATATTTGACTTCAAAGGTATTTTATTTTGAAACTCTACATCAGAATGTCCTGATTTTTTCGAAGTGACTAGATGGGGTGTCCTGCCATCACCCTGGAGTGAGATGAGTCTTTGATACTGGACAGTTTTTGTTTTATTCTCATCTAAACACAGAGGCAGTGTTTCCAAGATTATACCGTAATGCATAGGATATTCGCGCACCGCAATATCACGTGCGGGCTGGCTTGACCAAGTTTTCCCGAGTGGAGGCTGGCTTGACCGCATTGGGGTAAAGTGCTATTTTTTACGAGTGGGGAGCGGACCTCACCTCCTCCTCCGCGGCAGGCAGGGGAGCTCCGCACCCCCTGCCTGCCGCTAGGGGGTGCTGCAGCGCCCTCAGCACCCCCCTTCCCGCGCCCATGGTATGTGGTACTGGTACCACAATAACAGATTAATAATCAGCTTCAGTCTGTCCTTCAACTGAACCAGGCGTTCTGCTCATTTGGTGTAGAGGCCAAAGATGGAACTACAGGCCTTGCAATGCTGAAAAAAGCCTAGAAACAGACACACTCACAAAATCCCTACCAATTCAAATGTAGATCTGAATATTTATTACACGAGAACAAATGTTAACTAATTAATCTAGCATCACACACAATTTACCTGCTATTTCCTCTAAACATTTTTTAATATGGGGGCAAGGAAAGAGTCAACGAAAAAGACAACACCATGGATTATAGAAACATATAGTAGGATGCATTGCATGAGCACCTTCATATTGTACTATAGTGTAGTAGCAACAATAGGGCACCCATACAGCCAACAAGGGAGTTTCCTAATAAAACAGCCAGACAGCTACTGAACCAATAATTACATCATTTTCATTATTATAATACTCGAATATCTGTGTATCCCAAAGTTTTACAGTGCAGTATCATCCTGTAATACTGGATAAAAGGACAAGTGGGTCAGTATTTTTGATTATTTAAAACTGCATTGTACCTAACATATATCTTTGAAGGTCAGCGAACACACACTTTCACCATCAGGTCTATAGTTACACCTTAATCCAAATGGCAGTATATATAAATAATGTGTTTAGATTGAACTTCCCTTAAGAGGAAAATACCCTCCGGCCTATTTCACACCACATTTCAAAGTTCCCTTGATCCCAGCCTATCTTCCCCATACACTCAGACATAGGCCCACAACTTTTAATATAAGTAAAACTGTGAAGGCATCTAAAAGTACAAACATTAAATCAAAAATTAATCTAAATTATAGGCTGCCAACACAAAGCTAAAAAATAATGTGATCAACATGTCGGGGGGCCTGGCCCCTCATCATCAGCCCTCACTCTGTGTGACTGTCCCTTTAAGAAAATGCACTTGCAGCCATTTTCTGCTCTTTGTGTGGGGTGGATTAGCAGCGCTGGGTAGGTACGGGGCGAAACTAGAGCATCAATCGGCACAGAAGACGAGCACAAAAATATCAGCAAACATTAGATCGCCGTCGCACACCGCGACACCGTCCGCCCGTCTCTGGATCTCGCCGGACGGACATGCAATTTACAGGTATGTGTGTAAAATGTAGCGATGGATGGAGCCGCTGCAGCGCTGAACGGGGGCTGGTGATGTGCGCTGGGTAGTGATGATGGCTGGAGACTGGAGGGCTGTTTTTTCTCCCTTCTTCTTCCTTATTGCACCGTGCATAAATCCAAGTTCATTATATATCCTAGGCACAAATAAGATAATATGTTTGATCGCGGAGAAATCGCCCTCCGTGAGCCGGAATGAGCGTCCCGGTTTTTCGCGGATTATTCTGAATGGGATCCCCGTTAGCTTGCATTGGCATCGTAGCTCACACTGAGATGGGTGGGGTGAGGAGAGAGGGTTCCTGTGTAGCAAGTGCAGTGATGAAAGATGGATCACGGTAAAGCTAGACGATTTTCTGACCTGATAACAGCGTTTTCGCCGCACAGAGGAAGGAGATGTCCGCTATGATAAGGAGGGGAGTGAATTTGATGCTTCAGACGGCTCGATTTCGCCCCGCCGCTTTTCACTCTATTTCATCATTTTCTGCATTTTGTTCCTCTCCTCGATCGCCCCCCTGACCCACCCGGCTAGTAGGGCATACCATGTACATGCATTACAGCCGTTTTCACAGCCATTATGGCAGGCAGGCAGGCAGGCAGGCAGGCAGGCAGGCAGGCCTGTTACTGATGCACAAATGACAGTCGGGTTTCACCTACTTCCGTTTCACACAAATGCCTAAGCACAGCTCTTTTGATCTAAAGCCAAAACTCTCAACCACCCATCCTGTGATTATTATCTAACCATCCACCCAGTAACCTGGAGTAGGAACATGATGGTGATACTGTTGCAGACTCACCGAGTTGTAAATCGGTATGCCAGCTCTTCACCAGCAAGCAGTGATGTAATGACAGGCTGTTGATGCTCTGTGCTGCTGATCTGATCGATAGTAAATGAAAAATCATTATGCTAATGCAGGTCAATATACTTTAAAATCATAGTAATATTCCACAATATGATGTCCTCATTCCTTAGAACCATGGTTTGGATTTTTGTTTTTTAAATGTAAGGGAAATATAATTTCCCCAAAGAACAAGACGGTATGTAAGAAACTGTAGACATCTAGATTACTGATTTGATATGACACTTAATCTTGAGGTTCATTTCCTCAGTCATATTGCTGTAATGTCTGGCTGTTAAAGATATATGGATTCATTGATTATCAGAAGGTAATCATGAATCATAAATCAAGCATATTTGCAAAAGATTCCAGGTTCCCAAATGCATTTCATTTTTATTTTGTATTTCTCTGATACCATTGTAAATGAAAACGTCTTTGAATTTTTTGACTGTCAGTTCGACAAAACAAGCGTCGTCAAAGCTCTGAGACATCATGACAGACATTTTGTGACAGTTTATAAAGATATTCAAAGACGTAATTGACAGTTAGCCATAACCCTACGAAGATAACCATTACCTATATCCAAATAAATATCCCCATAGTATGGCTTATGGGATCAGTTTTGTTGTTATGTATAGTAATCTTAAATATGCTATCAAAATATGATACATATATCTGGAAAAAAATTAGAGACCACTCAACATTTCTCTTAAATCCCAATCTCTACATCAGGGGTGTCCAACCTTTTTTGAACCGAGAGCTACTTTTAAAGTTGCCAGTCTGCCGAGATCTACCAGTCCAAATAGAGAGGCGTAGCCATTACTGACAGCCTACTACCAGGTAAATACACACTTCTACTTGTGTAAAACTGAGTAGTGTTGCTACAAAAGTATAAATGAGGCTTACTAATAAGACAACTCAGATCTGAAGCTACACAGGAATCTGCTGCCAAAGTGCAATAAAAAAGACAAAATTAATAGAATCAAACCCTTTTTTTGTTGCATTTAGTAGAGTGTAAAAATAAATGCCTTTTTTAAAATAGGATGCAAGCAACACTAGTTTCTTAACCTGAATTGATAATAGACTATAACCTTTATCTTTATCTTATACCATTTTGTACAATAATTATAATGAATAAGTTCAAACAAACTAAAACTTACAGCTGATTAATAACGGTATCTATCTTGAGTTTTTATTATATCAAAAACCTGTTGAAATGCTACGGTTATTTTTACTCTCCCCGTGTCGGCAGCCTCCAGGAATGCTTCTTTCACAACTTTGCCGTCTTTGAAAGACTCGGGCCTGGCGCCACGAGGGGGCAAAAGGGGGCATTGCCCCCTAAGTTGTTTTATTTGCCCCCTCACTTTGAGCATCATTCAGCCATCGAAAAGTTAAATAAATGTCACAATTATTAAATAACTTTAAATAATTATTTTCCCCAACACACGTTACTATGTTTAGATCAGATATGTGGGCAGGCAGTCAAGCAACGTGTAAACAAGCCTCAACCCAGGTTTGCCAGGTTTTAGGTCTTGGTTTGAACATTCAATCCTGAAAATAAAAAATCAACCAGATTAATTTGTCTTTAATCCTGACATGACTAGAGTAGATAGTAAGTAAGTAAATCTGTATAGGAAGACGAGTTAAGGGATAGAGGAGAAAAGGTGATGGTATAATTACAGAGCCTGTCCATTTATAAATTGAGGAAATCAATGTTAGCCTGTTAACGTGACTAACAAAGTGCAGGCATCTAATAATGTATTATTATTAAAGATCAGAGGAAAATAACAGAATGAGAGGGGTCAATCCGGACACAAATAAAGAAGCAAAGAGATTGTAGAGCAGTGAGAAAGAAAAAGACTCGGTGTTTCAATTCATTACATTGCCAGTATTTTTCGTTGTTGTGAAAAAAAATCGCCCCCTCGGATTTTTGAACAGCCCCCTCAGTCATTTCATCCTGGAGCCGGGCCTGGAAAGACTTCATGTGTTTCGCAAGAACGTGACTGACACGATAAGATGCTCTGGTAGCAGCCTTGCTCTTGTTGTTGGGCCTGGTGAAAATGGACTGCTGTGCATTTAGCTGTCCTTTCAGGCCCCTCCCCTTTTGGGAGCGTAGGGCAGAATTAGGAGGGAATTCCCTCTCGTAGCGTTTGTGCACTGTTTCGAAATGCTGCTCCTAAATTACCCTTCTTCGATAAAGCCACGCTCGCATTGCAGATGAGACAGATGGACTTTGAATTGGAATAGATACAAAAATAATCATCCTCCCACTCGGAGTGAAAGTTATATATGTTGGGCATTTTTGCTTCTGCCATAATTGCGGTCTCCCACTGCCCACCAGCCACGCCCCGACACATGGGGTCACGCCGGCCAATCACAAAGCTTTGATGCATTCAAGTGCATTATTCTGGCACAGGAAGATTATGTTATAGGACATTAACGATAAAACAGAATATTGTTGTTCTATTTTTAGACACATATCGCGATCGACTGGGAATCTCCAGTCGATCGCGATCGACTGGTTGGGCACCCCTGATCTACATGTATGGCAGCCATTCCATTTCAGTGTCTGTTGAATTCCAACACAGAGAAATGTTGTCAGTAGTTTATAGAATACAATTAAAACATGTTCATTTGACACAAACACATACCTATAAATAGTAGAACCAGAGCAACTGATAATCTTGCAGTGGTCTCTTAATTATTTTCAGAGCTGTACATACTGTATGTTTATATATTTATTATTAGTATTATTATAGCTATCACCTGAATACATGATCATGAGCAGTCATGGTACTTTTTCTGTTTTAATTTGAGTATATTTAGACACAGAGATAAAGGTCTGTAGACACAAATGACCAACCAACCAAGGAGCCAAGGAAAAGAGAAGTAGAGGTACACCATGCAGCCACTATGTTGAACAGAAACTATGTTAATGTCACAAATCATCAGTTTTGTTCTTACATACAGTAAAGTCTGCACACTATCGTAAGCAGGATACTTACGAATCTATAAAGAAACGTTGACCCAAAATAATATTCTGTGTTCTCATAGGCTGGGGTTGTCAGTTTAGATCTTTGTTTACCATCCTCTCTTCCTGTCAAGCTTGGTCATGTGTGCCAGACCTATGTACCCCCCCCCCCCCCCCCCCCCACACCCCACACACATTGTATACTCATGTGATGGTTATTATTGTTGGTCTAAAAGGAGAGCATGACATCATGGGGATCATGAGTCGACAGCAGTTTTGCCTTCGCTGAAATGACAATCCGCCTGTGAGATACCTCGGCTATACCAGTGTCCGGCACATGATGACTGCACAGATGCTGCTGGAGCACACATGTGACCGGTGTATGTGTGTGTTTGTCCTGGAATGTGTTGTAAATAATCATGTGTGTGCTTTTATCTCAATTGCTCAAGAGTGCTTCCACGCTGATCAGATCTCATCTTGTTGTGAGGGTGTATCTTACAAAGCTTGCCTTGGGGGGGAGATCCCATTGAATTGTGTGACCCTGTAGTTGACACACTTTCTCTCACTGTCTGTCTTTCTCTGAGGCTAAATGTATTACACACATGCTTTGCAGCACATACTGCATACATGCTTGACTTCTACAAATGCTGCTTTTTGCTATTTTGGTACTTTTCCTCATTTCCATTCTTCTTTTTTCGTCGTAGTATTTTGAGCACCTCCTCGAACCCCTTGTATTATTGTTGTCACGGGGAGATCTGATCCAAGCTTGTCATGTTTGTAGCTTTAGTAATTATGCCAGATTGACCGGAGGGAATTCTGCTACGCATATTATGGATGTTCAAGTACAACTACTGTACGAGATTATGTTGTTGTGGGGGGGGAAACAGGCCTATTGCTACGTTACCAATGGCGCATTTCCACTACAGTGCGGTTTAAGCGTGCCATGCCGTGCCCGGCCCGTTTTTGGTTGCGTTTCCACTTTTTCACAGTTTTCTGGCTCTTCAAAATCGAGGTTCTTTCCAGGCCAACAACCGGGCTGAGTAAACTGAACTAGTGAGAGAATCGCTGGCAACTACAACAAGATGAACATATTTTACCGTGATTTAATTGTAATACACGTTTCAAAATGATGCCGAAGTAACAACAATATAGGCTCACAACAACGGCCTATACAGACATAAATAAACCAGCGACTGTATTCGCTATGACACAGACAGTCTGTGGTTTGTACTTGTTTAACTTTTGTCTAGTTTCTGAACAGATATGAGGAGCTGTGAGCTCTGAGTGCTAACAGCTAACGGCTGATGTTGGTTTTGTGGTTCGCATTGAAGATGACGTCACGGCTCCGCCTACACTGCGTTACTATAGTTACTACCCCAGTTCCTAAACTGTAATGGAAATGCAGCATAAAGTGAGCCAGTCCTAACAAGGCCTAACTATACCGTACTAAGCCGTGCGAGGCCCTGTTGTGGAAATGTGCCATAAGTGTCCAGAAGGGAATGAGGGGGCCCTTCCTTTGCTTTTGTTAAGAGATACACACACACACACACACACACACACACACACACACACACACACACACACACACACACACACAACACACACACACACACACACACACACACACACACACACACACACACACACACACACACACACACACACTGTTGAACAGAGTAGGGTACAGGGTGGGAAAGTTTACTCAGCCAACGGGCTTCAGTCCCCGTCTGTATTCCCAGGCACAGATGGGAGTTTAGTAGCACTGAGCATGTTTGTCTGCCTGACAGAACCCCTTGTAGCAAGCTGCATGTTTCGTTTTCTATAAGCTGAGCAGTTAAAAATAACCGAGTATTCATAGAATAAAAAGAAAAAAAAACCTGTGTGAGAACAGGTTGTGAAGACACATCGGTAACAAGCATACCAGAAATCTGCAATCTAAATCTGCATGTATTCTTATTTATTTGACACTTGTTGAAACATTGGTCACACCCTTATTGCGACTTAGCAGAAATAAAATGTTTCTGCCAATGTCTACAACTCCCAACATGTCCGTGTCCTCGGATGAAAATGCAGTATTTATATGTATTCAAATAAATGATAGAATTTGACAATATAACTATACAACAACATTGATACTCAGAGATACTCTGGATTGACTGATTGATTACCATCCCTATGTGACCGGCTTATTGTTTTCCAAAACAGTGAAGTGTTTCTCACAGAGTTATTGATGACTCAGCCATCTCTCTGAATTGTGGTGGTTTACTTCATGTAAGCATCAGCTTGTATGTTTGTATTCATGTATGTGATAGTTGAGTCATTCCACAGGAAACTCCACCCAACTCCTCTGTGCTTTTTGTCATCATACAGTTAGTGTACAGATACATGTGGGACGAGAACAATGTGTCTCGCTTTATGATAGGCGTTTGTCTACATGTTTTGTAAGTAACACATATCCATGATAGCTACAAGAAGACTTCATTGTCATTGTGGTCAGTATGTGTAAGATATCAATTTGTTATTTGTTCCTCTGTCTGTTGTTGAAATCCAGGACAAAAAAAGCAGTTTGACTATGTACAAGATCCCCAAACTGTATCCGTGTTGAATATGAAATGACTGTCTACATTAGCAATTTGATATCTTAATGCTGCACTTTGCCTACCTATGGCACGGAGAAGGAGACCGTGACGTTTAGCTTTATCTGCCTCTTTTCTCTGTGCTGTTCGGCCTCTCAGCTCTAGCTGTGCTCTCTCTCTGGCTGTGAATATTAAGCTGATTATCGGCCCTGTCAGCCTTGTCTGCCAGGTCAGACGTAAAACACACACTTCTGAGAGGCACATGATATAACGGAGTGCGCACGCACACTGATTTTACACACTGCTTTGGCTGGGTTGGTGATTTGTAAGGAAGAAGAGGGCACTACAATGACTAATGTTTTAATGATGGATCAGATGGAGAACAATCATTATAGTAGCTGTTACATTTCAAGCCACATGTATTGTGTGCACGTACTTTCTGTTTCCATATATATTCCCCCACATTAATTTGAGTTAATATCATTTGAAAATACAAGCTCTTCTAAATAATATATGAAAACTATATAATAATCTTCACAGGAAAGCTCCTTTTGTGTTTGTCAAATGTCCTTCAGTGCAATAACATTCTACACCTCTCTATCTTGGCATTTCAAGAATTGTACGCTTCAAGTATACCTCTAGTCTAGTCAAATGGAAAGGTGAAACGGAAACAGTGACGGGCCTCTGCCCTTTTACTTCCGCAGAGTAGAACGTTTGACATACAGTATAGTGAAATGGGAGAGGATACAGGTGCGTTGTGAACACACAGATAGACTGCACCGCATAGCCAAGACGGGGTTTCACATGAGGAAGTGGAATACGTAAAGATACATTTTTGCTGAACTTGTTTATGAGTGATAAGCACTAGCATGTGAGTACAAGCAAAAATTGACATTTTGATATTTCACATTACTGACGCATTTCATATATTGATTTTGCAACTTCTCCTCTGAAGCTGGATGTTTCAACCAGTTATCAAATAACATTTAAAAACAAAATAGAAATCTGTTTCATCTGTTTATTCTATACTGTCTATCTATCTATTTCATTTTTTAATTAATATTGGCTAATACAACAATTGTTCTATAACCTATAGCTAACTAATTAGACACCTATTTGTTCCACTTATCCTTAATGTTTAGCTAATTATTTCGTTGACTATTTAAACTATCACACTTTTTTCCATCAGGCCTACGTTTTGCTAAAGATTTATCTAAAGATTTTAATAGATGATCGATTTATTTCAGCTAACAATTAAGCTAACAATTTCAACAATTTATCCATTTATTTTAGCTAAAGATTAGGTTAATATTTAAACAGGTTATCTGTACTTTCATCTAATGCAGCTAACAATTTCAACAATTTATCCATTACTTTTAGCAATAGATTTAGATTAATATTTAAACGGGTTATCGGTACTTTTAGCTAACAATGTAGCTAACGATTTCAACCATGAACCCATTACTTTTAGGTCACAATTTGGCTAACTATTTTAACAGATTATCTATTACCTTAAGTAATCTATCTGAACTGTTCATCCATTACTTTAGCTCAAGCATTCTTTTTATGCATCCTTGGCATACATAGTTTTCTGCTGTTCTGACTCAATATATGGATATATTCATTCATCCAAATCATATTCTCTTTTATTAAATCTATAACAAAGTCTTTCCATGTACCACCCAGCAACGTCAGAATGAGCCCCTATTGTACACGTATCCCTGGTTTTATATTCAGTCTTATTTTGCACGTTTTTACTTCCTGTAATGGAGCTTTTTATGCAACTTTATCTCTTTCTTTTTCTTTATTTCTCTCAGACTGGGGTGTTGTGTGAGTGACGCCTTGTTGTTACCATGACGACCCACGTGACCCTGGAGGATGCCCTGTCCAATGTGGACCTGCTGGAGGAGCTGCCCCTCCCGGACCAGCAGCCATGCATTGAACCCCCCCCCTCCTCTATTATGTACCAGGTACACACTCCCACACGCTATCACCTCCACCCATTATCACACAAAGTTGTTCAGCCATTTTCAATATACCCCTCTCACGCTTTTCTCTCTCCTTCTGCAGGCAAATTTTGACACCAACTTTGAAGACAGGAATGCATTTGTGACTGGCATCGCCCGTTATATAGAGCAAGCTACGGTCCACTCCAGCATGGTGAGAAAATTGCACCAGTTTAAGTAATTAAACATGCCATGTCTTGCCATCGTGTTGTTCTTTTATATCAGATTGGTTGAATCAATTTTTGTTGTCTATCTTGAATAGTTGGTGTTCCCCTTTCAGTAAACACAAAGACAACTGGGATGCAGCCTCACTCCCTTAAAGAGAGCCTTGTTTGTTTGTGAATTGATTATCATTTGGCTCTTTTGTAAGGATTTGGCTAGGCCTGTGGCTGGACACACACACACACACACACACACACACACACACACACACACACACACACACACACACACACACACACACACACACACACACACACACACACACACACACACACACACACACACACACACACACACACACACACACACACACACAATGAGGCAGGCAATGAACCACTAAACCTCTTTCCCCTGATGGTGAATGAGCAGAGAGTGTGATTTGACTGGCAAAGAGGGGAAGTAGCGCTTTACTTAACCTTATTTAATCAGGAATTCCCACTGAGGTTGAAGCCTATCTATTTGAGGACACTCCTCTCTTTAGCCATAGCCTGATTGAGAAATCTGTCTCACACTACTTCTTCTGAATGGAAGCAAATGTTCCCTTGCTTAAATATTTATCCTTCCCCATTCATCCTGGAATATGTGCCTGGTCTGAGATGTAGGAAAAATGTTGGCTGTCAAGTGCCTATGCAACATTTCCATTTATACCAGACAAAGGAGTTAGACTCATATCATGACTCCGCACTTACATAGATATTAATCTTTACCCGTATTGTCTGTTCCATTACACATTGGTAATCACTGAACACATATATCATTTTTTTTATAAAGGAATGAAGGTGCATCCATATGTCGTTTGGTTCAAATGAGGCCATCCCTCTTAAAAATGTATGGTAACTTTATTTTGTCCATTTGTGCAGAATGAAATGCTGGAGGAAGGACATGAGTACGCTGTGATGCTTTACACTTGGAGAAGCTGCTCCAGAGCCATTCCCCAGGTAACACACACACATATATATACACACACACACACACACACACACCACCCACGCTTTTAACAAGATACCTTATCCTTTGCTTGTATTGCATCCATGTCAAATGTTCCCTTTCCTTCGCGCTCAGAGCTTGCTCAGCTGACTGAGACTGAAACGTTTCTATGACATAAATTATTCAACTT
Source organism: Harpagifer antarcticus (assembly GCA_902827135.1). Classification (NCBI taxonomy): domain Eukaryota; kingdom Metazoa; phylum Chordata; class Actinopteri; order Perciformes; family Harpagiferidae; genus Harpagifer; species Harpagifer antarcticus. Next base: position 7,055,065 of record CADEHL010001042.1, on the reverse strand, counting down.
GGTTTAGTCCAGTTCCTGATAACGTGTCACCTTGAACATAGACACAGTCTTTTTGAAAGGTGTACCTTCAGTATGGTAGAGGTTGCTTAACACGAAATGTGTTACCAAACCTGATGGAGGCGTGTGGTGCAGTGGGTTGAGCGTTGGTGTTCTGATCAAGGGGTCACAGGTTCAAACCCCACTGCAGTCCGCATGTCGTTGTGTCCCTGAGACACTTCACCCCAAATTGCTCCTGTGGGGATTGCCCACAGTGTTGAGTATGTAAGTCGCTTTGGATAAAAGCGTCTAACAAGTGACATGTGATGTAATGATGTCATTCAGCCACTGAGTACTTCATCCTCAAAATGACCATTTGTATATGTGACCCTATTTCACCTTGTTTTTTCCCTTTCTTTTTCAAATTTCATGTAAACATAATTGTTCTTGCTTGAGGAAGGTCTTGTTGTTGATATACAGTTTATATCAAATTGGTATACAAAGGCTCATTTTGTAGATTAAGTATTTCTCTGAATTATGTTCAAGACCCTTCTTCTTTACTGGGATAAAACAGAAACAGTGGAGAAAAAACATTTTATTATTATTGCACATAATAGGATTTCCCAAATGTAACCATGGCACATAATAAAAACATATACATATGGAACAATTAAACCTTGGATGAGGGGAAAAAATAAAATAAGAGCATAAATTGTGCATGAACTAAACACACTGTCCTGCTGCAAGATCATGTTGTGAAATGCCGCCCCCTTGTGTTTTGCTAGGTGAAATGCAACGAGCAGCCCAACAGAGTGGAGATCTATGAGA